>OW119929.1:16892888-18101817 GCA_933210815.1 Meta bourneti
GAAGAAAAACCAAATACAGAACAAGTCTTACAAAAAAATCACCTCCAGCAGCGGAAATTAAAACTGCACTAAAAGTTGATGAAATGTATTTGATTAACCTTTTTTGCATAGCTCTCCAGGATTTTTGAGATAGCTTTCCAAAAAAATGTCTGAAATAAGTGCTCTTGTGGGAGTATCTATGCATACATTAACCCTCCTGGTGGTTGTCTCACGAGGTATCTCGTTAAAGGCAGAACTGACCAGATCTTGATCTCGTCATCATAAAAAATCGGCAATACTTTGATGGCGAGATATATCGTCATTAGTAAAATTGGTCAGATCTTGATGGACGAGATATCTCGTCGAAACTACTTAAAAGGTTAACATACAGAAATCGACATTAGTACACTGGCCAAAAGCTCAAATGTACTTGATTGAAGCTGGGTAGGTGTTCACAATATTCCCCAAAGTACCAGCTGCTTCAATAAAATTCATCAACAGTCGGATTACAGAAGGTAATGAGAAATCAGTGCAGAAAAGAAAATGTGAGTGAATGCGAAAATAGGTAGATATTTAATTAAATTGCATTGGTTCCATTGGAGCAACATAACGGGCTATTGGCGACAGTCCGGAATCAAACCCGAAGGGAAAGATCGGAGAACAATACCACGTAATTTTGAACCACGGTCACATGACGAGGTCACACCTGAACTGGCACCCCACTCTCCAAACTTCCACTCCACACCAACGTGAAGATGAAGATATTTGAGGCCACGACAGATTTAACGTGCACCAGTCCCCATGTACACGACGGTCTTTGGTTGGATTCGGGCTCGCAACCCTCCGTTTGCTAATCCGTTACTCTTCCAATCGGGCTATCGCGGCCTGAATGCGAAAATAGATTTCGACATAAAAAAGTACTGAATAGCTTTAAAGAAGTGAATGGGTTGGTTTAGCGTATATTTTTTTCTGTTCGAGGATTGATTTGACCGGGACCTAGACAAGTGAATAGGATGTTATTGACGATGGCGCTCAGAAGCTAATTGTGGGAACATGACTGAGGCGTGTACTTTTGCCATGCAATTTATTGGAAATAAAAATTTATACCTGAAAGAGCAAGAAATGCTGTTTTATATTTGTGATTAATCTGATTTCATTTGAGATGTGAAATGTGCATATCGATGCTTAGATTTGTTATAAATGAGTTTCCATAAACCATCAAATATGTGAGTCAAGCCACTGCTATGAATAGATGCAGGCAATTAAGGAACTTTTTAGCGCAAATGTCATGCGTCGAGACGAGGCATAATTAAAAAATAGTTTACATTGTTATTCTGAATTAGAATATATGTTTATAACAGCGCTTTCATTATCATAACAAACTCGCAAGGGACGACGTTTTCTACAGAAATTACTTCCTTGTTTCAAAAAATTTGAACGAATTATAATCAATGCAAATCAGATATTTTTAGAAAGTATATCTAGAATAGACGGAAATTAAAATAATAGTCGCTAATCACGCATCGAAGCAAAAAACATAAATTACCCGAAAATACAGGGGAATAAATTGAACGGGATAAACTATACAATTTATTCATTCGAATAAAATTCAAACGGAATCAATTTGCATACTTACCGTAAACTCGTGGAATTCCCAATTGTGTGTCGAACGAAATTAATCCTTCAGTTAACAACGGCCCGTCACAACAGAATGATAAAAAAGAATAATATTGTTGCAAGCGATAATTGGCTCGAAGTTAATCCCAGCAATTCTTACGACGATATATATGCACAACAAACGGTGACTTCGACGCTGAAATAAATCGAAACTTAATCTGACAGATGACGTATAAAGATAACATTCAATTCCGGCGCATCAGTAACTGTTTCAGGGGTAAAGTCACCACACAACTGCGTTGCTGCCACCACCGCGATGAAATAAACGTGAAACGAAAAAAGTGAAAGTTTTCCTCCCATACACCCCGGTTGTTGTTTTCCCCTCGTGTTGTCTGTTCTGCTCTAAAAGAAGCACAAAATACCACACGCTTGGTTGAGCGCTCCGTTGGTCTCTGTTCGAAAAGGTGACGTTTCGTTTCGTATCGGAGATCGGGTGAAAAAGAATTCAGCAGACTTGCCCACCGAACCGAGTAACTAGAAAGCGCGGCATATGTATTTAGTTCGAGCGTTGTGGCAGTGGGAGGTCTGGATCGTTTGGTGAGGCTCTTTTGTGGGCTTTTTATTCAGAGCAGAAAACGTGATTTAATTCCGTCTTTTCCGTGATGCGTCGTCTTCGATTCTGAGCAAGACGACACCGTTCTGAACAATATTCGAAGAATACAATTAAGAAATGAATAAAAATATGCCATATCTGAGATCATCAGCATAAGAACATGACAGTTTAATGGCTACGTTTACGCTAACGGAAACAAGAAAACAGAACTATCCACGCGTACAGGCAGACGCAGGTATTTAATGAATTAACGTCGCACAGTAATGCTATTGGCAACAGTTCGGAAATTGAATACAATTCAGAAATGAATAAAAATATGACATATCTGAGATCATCAGCATAAGAACATGACAGTATTATGGCTACGTTTACGTTAACGGAGACAAGAAAACAGAACTATCCACGCGTACAGGCAGACGCAGGTATTTAATTAATTAACGTCGCACAGGAATTCTATTGGCAACAGTTCGGAAATTGAATACAATTCAGAAATGAATAAAAATATGACATATCTGAGATCATCAGCATGACATGACAGAGAACATGACAGTATTATGGCTACGTTTACGTTAACGGAGACAAGAAAACAGAACTATCCACGCGTACAGGCAGACGCAGGTATTTAGTTAATTAACGTCGCATTGGAATGCTGTTGGCAACAGTTCGGAAATTGAATACAATTTAGAAATGAATAAAAATATGACAATATCTGAGATCATCAGCATAAGAACATGACAGTTTAATCGCTATGTTAACGGAAACAAGAAAACAGAACTATCCACGCGTGCAGGCAGACGCAGGTGTTTAGCTAATTAACGTCGCACTGGAATGCTATTGGCAACAGTTCGGAAATTGAATACAATTCAGAAATGAATAAAAATATGACATAATATCTGAGATCATCAGCATAAGAACATGACAGTTTAATGGCTACGTTAACGGAAACAAAACAGAACTATCCAAGCGTACAGGCAGACGCAGGTATTTAGTTAATTTAACGTCGCACTGGAATGTTATTGGCAACAGTTCGGAAATTGAATACAATTCAGAAATGAATAAAAATATGACATAATATCTGAGAACATCAGCATAAGAACATGACAGTATTATGGCTACGTTTACGTTAACGGAGACAAGAAAACAGAACTATCCACGCGTACAGGCAGACGCAGGTATTTAGTTAATTTAACGTCGCACTGGAATGTTATTGGCAACAGTTCGGAAATTGAATACAATTCAGAAATGAATAAAAATATGACATAATATCTGAGAACATCAGCATAAGAACATGACAGTTTAATGGCTACGTTTACGCTAACGGAAACAAGAAAACAGAACTATCCACGCGTGCAGGCAGACGCAGGTATTTAGTTAATTAACGTCGCACAGTAATGCTATTGGCAACAGTTCGGAAATTGAATACAATTCAGAAATGAATAAAAATGTGACATATCTGAGATCATCAGCATAAGAACATGACAGTATTATGGCTACGTTTACGTTAACGGAGACAAGAAAACAGAACTATCCACGCGTACAGGCAGACGCAGGTATTTAATTAATTAACGTCGCACAGGAATTCTATTGGCAACAGTTCGGAAATTGAATACAATTCAGAAATGAATAAAAATATGACATATCTGAGATCATCAGCATGACATGACAGAGAACATGACAGTATTATGGCTACGTTTACGTTAACGGAGACAAGAAAACAGAACTATCCACGCGTACAGGCAGACGCAGGTATTTAGTTAATTAACGTCGCACTGGAATGCTGTTGGCAACAGTTCGGAAATTGAATACAATTTAGAAATGAATAAAAATATGACAATATCTGAGATCATCAGCATAAGAACATGACAGTTTAATCGCTATGTTAACGGAAACAAGAAAACAGAACTATCCACGCGTACAGGCAGACGCAGGTATTTAGTTAATTAACGTCGCACTGGAATGCTATTGGCAACAGTTCGGAAATTGAATACAATTTAGAAATGAATAAAAATATGACAATATCTGAGATCATCAGCATAAGAACATGACAGTTTAATCGCTATGTTAACGGAAACAAAAAAAACAGAACTATCCACGCGTGCAGGCAGACGCAGGTGTTTAGCTAATTAACGTTGCACTGGAATGCTATTGGCAACAGTTCGGAAATTGAATACAATTCAGAAATGAATAAAAATATGACATAATATCTGAGATCATCAGCATAAGAACATGACAGTTTAATGGCTACGTTAACGGAAACAAAACAGAACTATCCAAGCGTACAGGCAGACGCAGGTATTTAGTTAATTTAACGTCGCACTGGAATGTTATTGGCAACAGTTCGGAAATTGAATACAATTCAGAAATGAATAAAAATATGACATAATATCTGAGAACATCAGCATAAGAACATGACAGTATTATGGCTACGTTTACGTTAACGGAGACAAGAAAACAGAACTATCCACGCGTGCATGCAGATGCAGGTATTTAGTTAATTAACGTCGCACTGGAATGCTATTGGCAACAGTCCGGGATCAATTCCGAAGGGATATAGATGCGAGGAAAACACCCCTAATTTTGAACCACGGTCAGACGACGAGGTCACACCTTAGCTGTCACCCCACTCTCCAAACTTCCACACCACGTCAACGTGAGGACATTTGAGACCACGACAGATTTAACGAGCACCAGCCCCGTTGTACACGGTCTATGGGTGGATCGAGTTTCGAACTCGCTACCCTACGGTTGCTAATCCGCTACTCTATCAACCGGGCGCTACCGTGGCCCCTTTAGATTAGGTTAGGCAGCTGGATTTACGTCGCACTGGAGCATCAGAATGGGCCATTGACAACGGTCCGGGATCAATTCAGAAAAGAATCCGAGGACAATACCTCGTCATTTTGGATCACGGTCAGACGACGAGGTCACACCTAAGCTGGCAGCCGTCTCTCCTTGAGAACATTTGAGGACACGACAGATTGAACATGAACCAGGCCTCACTTACACGAGTCTGGTTGGATCGAGTTTCGAACTCGCAATCCTCCCGGATAATCCGCTACTCTTCCAACCAGGCTACCGTGGCTCCGACTTACCCGTGCAGGCAGAAGCGCACCTAAAGGTTGGTTGGTTTTAGGGTTTTATGGCGCAAGGGACATATTTGGCCTTGTTGCGCCAGACACGACATACAATATCTATTAATAGACACACACAATGAAAGTTTTATTGACACAGAAGAGAGAAATACACCCAGAGAGGAATGCACCTGACAGGAATCGAACCTGCGCCGCCTACAACTCGAAAGTTGCTATGGCAATGGGGATACCCACTGAGTCACGATGGCCCCGCGTACCTAAAGGATGAGGGTTGGTTGTTCTACAGCGCAAGGGCCACATTTGGCCAAGCTGCTCCAAACAAGACAGACATTCAAGTAAAAAATATCGTGAAAGGGCAAAAAGGGGCATTGGGGCGATGGAATAAAGTATGAAAGCAGAGAGAGATCGCTTGAGTATCCCGGGTACACGACACCCGTGTTTACTAAAGACAGTAAGCCCCATGGGAAAAGAAAAGATCACCTCAAGTCCGTGAAGCCCGTACACATCTAAAGCAGATGCGCCCCTGAGGGCGTCTAATGGACCGGAATTTCAGAAACATTTAATTAAAATTTCTGTGGATTTCCATGGAAAAAAATGTTTTGTAACTTTAAGCGCAATTTGTCCCTGGGCACAGAAGGGAATACATTCATACATTCCATTTTCAAATTACAACGCATAAAAGTCGCTTTCTCCTTTCGCATAGCCACCTGCAAGCGCATTACTATTCAGAAAAGAGGCAGAGTAATAAAATTCCCATCTCTCAGAAGTCTAGAGAGCACATAACAAAACAGGGGTGCATTTTCTTACTTTTGCTCCAGCAACTCATTAACAGAAGCCATTAATAAAGACTGGCTTTTTGCTAGTGTTTGTTTTGACAATTACTTGGCAATCAAAAATAAATGTTGTGGAGAGTAATTTATAAGCAAAATTAATATGGCACTAATTAGTATATTTTATCCCCTAATGATTTTAACAAATATATATCTTAAATACGTAAATTTTGTTCGGGACCCATTTGCCCCAGGCGTCCTCGAAAGTATCCCACCGCTTCTGCGTACATGGATTTACATGTTAAAACACGTCTAAAGCTACACGTCTAAAGGGAAAGATCTGAGGACAACACCTCGTCATTCTGAACCAAGGTCAGATGACCGAGATCAACACCTGAGCTGGCACCTCACTCTCCAAACTTCCACATCACCCCAACGTGAGGACATTTGAGACCACGACCGATTTAACAATCGCAACTCTCAGTTTGCTAATCCGTTACTCTTCCAACTGGGCTACCGAGGCCCCACGTGATGCATAAAAGCGTGAGAACCACTGGATACGTTTCGCGGATCGGCGTCATTCGTTAAAGTCAAACAGTTTAAGAACCATTCTTAAGTCAATACTGGAAATAGATAAGTGATTCATAAAACCCAGTCGCCTACAAGGAGGAAGAGACCTCGCCCACGTTCACACGCTGTCAGCCAAAAGACAATTGACAGACACCCGAGCAAAAAAGTGTGACAAAGGCCACTTTTAGCTGATTTGTTCAATTTATGTTATTAGATAATATATTTCTTCCTCGTTCGGGGAATTATTTGATTCCCGGGAGAGCGCTGAATTGTTCAAGTGCTCTTGAAGGAGGACATTTTTTCGCTTGTTTCATGGTCTAATACTTTTATAAATGTGAGGTACGGTCAAGCTTATAAGGAGGTTTCACACGTTAAGCGATTTAAAAATACTGTCTCAATGTAAATATTGAATAACTTCATGGGGGCATTATGAAAGTGATTCTTCGGATACAACGAGCAAAATGTATCTCGAATTTCTTTAAGGTAGGTATTTATTAAACGCTGCACTGGAGGAACATAACGAGCTATTGGCGACGGTCCGGGATCAACCCCCGATAATTTTATAGGAATTTTTTCCCGAATTAGATATTACGATACACAGCCAAAGCACTTGTGAAATAGTAGTATTAGTTGCATGCATTTTTTAAAATAGTAGAAAAAAAGCATATTCTTAAACCCTATTTTAATTGTTCAAATACAAAACGAATCGGCTAAAACACAAATTGCGCTAATTAAGTTATAATCAGACCTTGAAGATCTTGCCAAGAAATTTAAGTTTTCAAATTAAAAAGCTAAATATTTTCTTAATAAGGTTTTCATGATAATCTAGTAACCACGGATTTCAATGTTGTTCTGTCATGTTGCAAAGGCTTGGCGCCAAAACTTCGAAATTGGCGTTCCTTGAAAAATTTTCTAAGGAAAGAAAAATCGAAAAATAATTTTTCTGTTCACTATAAGTTTAAAAAAGGGAATAAATTTTCATTGACCTTTGGCGAATTAAAAAAAAAAAATCGCCAAAATTTTGAAAATAGGAGATTTTGAGACGAGTAAGAATATAGGAGCTTTGGAGTTTAAAAAGATATCCCTAGTCGCCAAGGTTGAAAATAGTATCCCCTTTGAAAAATAGGAAGTCCCCTTTTAGTCGCTTGTGGCAGCCCTGGGATTGTCTCCTTTGACATTAGGAACGAAAATAAAGTCATATCAGCCCTTTTTGGGTACAAATAGACAGTAGGGCGATAAACCAAATTTTAAAAGATGGAGTTAAATGATCATGTACTGCATGGACCGATAACTCGATGTTTATAGCACCAAGACTTCTTTCATGGTAAATAAGCGCATCGAAGTATCTAATCAGAACAAATATAAACACTGCACTATGTTGATACACAGATAAAGATCCTCTTTTTCTCTCGAATCACTGATAACACCTTTGCATTTAAAATTAATGTCCTCGATATCGAACAATGAAAACGTGTAACCTGAAACTTTTTTGATAATGTACCTCAGTGGCTTCACCTCCAGATAAATTCTGTCAAACATATCCCTTCTCACTCTGCAGATCCGATGCTCATGCTATTAAAACAATCGTATTCTAAATATATGAAGCTGGGTCGTCCTGATCATGGCGATAAACTTCGAGGATAAAACATCAGATGCAGTGACAGTATTCTATCGAATTGAGTTGCTCGACCTTAATCGTGGGCAAACGGATGTCTTTCGAACTTCACTAACCATGCGTCATAGCAAGACACGTTCGACTATTCTGTCAAGTCTAACTGCTTTGCTGCAGTCATTTGACTGAAATTTGTGTGATCAAAAACGTACATAATGATTCCGGGTTTTCTCAAACTGCCGTAAGAGTCTCGGTGATACTACATATCTTCTTTTCAATGAGTAATCCCTTTCTGGTCTGGTTAATTTCCCACAAGTACAAACACTGAATCCTTTCATCTAGGTCAGTGAGTGGTTCTTAACCTTCTAATTTGTGTGCACCCCTGGATGTGGGAGAAAGCATTTCCAGGGGTGTGAGAGAAGTTTCGATGGACGACAGCAATTTAATAAAAGACGATCTTATTGAAATACGAGATAATGAACGTATTCAAATGGAATTTGAAAAACCGGACTTGGAACAATTCTGATGTACAGTTAGAACCGTATACACATCTGGTAAAAGCAGCATTGTAGACACTTACCATTTTCCACCACCTACCTGTATGAAATGGGATTTTCATCACTTTTGCACATAAAACAAAAGTCAGAAATAGCTTAAATGCAAGTGATGACTTACGCATAGCTCTTTCAAAAAAGGAGCCTCACTTCAAAAATATTATTATGAATAAACGTAGCCATAAAAAATTGAGATATTGTTTTGTATGTATATGTAAATGCGTGTTTATTTTTCAATAAATTAATTAATCTTGCAATAGAAGTAATTTCCTAAATAAAGAAATAGAAACATTTTTCAAGGGAGTGCGAGAACTTATTTTTAGATTCAAGGGGGTGCCGATCACTAAAATGGTTACGAACCATTGATCTAGGTAGTAAAGTTAAGTAGTATTTAGTTTATAAAAACACGCAACTACCCATGGAGCTAAGCTTTGCTAATTTCCTATTTTGGACAATTCTTGAGATGATTCCTTTCATTGCAATATCCATCACTAAGTACCCCTGTTCAATGAATATTCTGCTTGTACTAGTACTCTCCTGTTGGCTAACTATATACTAACATATGAAAAGCTGCATAGTAGATTCTCGTAACATTGCGTATGATTGCCAACAATTACTACCGTTGCACCTCAAGATTTATTGCAAAATAATTGATCCCACACAAACGATTTGCATTTTCCACAGTAAAAAATAACACAAGGGCACACTTTCTCCTACAAAAAAAGAAGTAAAATTTGTTTCCTTGGCAATTTTTCAGTGAATGAAAATTGGAAAAACACCTTTCTCGTTGCTATACCACCCAACAACCCACATTATACTTCTAATCCATTCACGATTATAATAAAATTATATGGTGAAACGGGAGTAACAAAATTCCATAACAATTGAATTTGAATAAAAAGATTAAAACTGAAAATACGGCATTGTATGGGAAACAATTGTTACTTGCTATTATTCCAAAATGCCCAATGTCACAATCCTCATTTAAGAAAAGCTTTCTGTACCGTAAAAACTATGCATATTCCGTAATGGTTGGTTTTTGGGTTTTATGGCTCACAGGCCTTATTGGGCCAAACACAAGACGGACAACATAAACAAAGAATGTCGTGAAAGGAGAAACAGGAGGGATTGGGAAATAGAGTAGTGGGATGAAAGCAGAAAAGATCGCTAGAGTACCTCGGGTCCGTGAAGTTCGTAACAGTTAGTAGGTGTGCATACAACATTCAGTAAAATCACGAAATAAAATTATTTTCAGATAGACCAAGCCACTTGTCAAGAATCAGAATTGCAAAGAAACAGGACAAAATTTTTCGACACCGAAACGAAATTTTATCCCATACCCCAAGGGAGTCTTTGGGGAAGGGTGACGAAACGGGGTCATTCTTTCTGGAACTTTAGAGGGAGTCGCATCTCATTCGTCAACAAGCGTGGTGGGTTTTTATCGGATCTCCGCCCAAATTCGTACTTTTATTAAATCCATGAACTTTAATATCTCGTATGAATTGTTTTATCTATGTAATTCAAATGTTACAAAATCCGTTCGCGGTACAATTCTCGAGTTTTCCTTTTCTGTGCCCACAAACAAGCCTTGAGATGATCATCCAGTCTTTCGAGACCAACGGGGAAAACAGGGGGATAGTTGAATTAACGTCGCACTAAAGTACCACAACCGGCTATTGGCGATGGTCTGGGATTCATCCCGAAGAGAAAGATTCGAGGACAACACCTCGTCATTTTGAACCACGGTCAGATGACGATGTCATACCTGAGGTGGCACCCCAATCTCCAAACTTCCATACCACGCCAACGCGAGGACATCTGAGGCCACGACAGACGTGCATCAGCCCCCACGTACACGACGGTCTTTGGTTGGACCGAGTTTCGAACTCGCAACCCTCTGGTTGCCAATCCGCTACTCTTCCAACCGGGCTACCGCGGCCCACGGGGAACACATGGGTAAGCACCCAATTTCAATTATTCCAAATCGCGTGCCCATTCGAATCATATTTATGTTCAAACCACAAGGAACAAATCCCATTCCGTGGAAAAATAACCCGTAACCAGATAAACAGTCGCAATGAGGTCCTCCCTAACCAAGTACTTAACTTCGATCATAAATGGGACAGTTGAAAAAGAACACCACGCTCGGCCAAAGTAAAAAAAGAGAAGCCTTAAGGAAAACCTATGAATGTCTTTCCTATTCCACCTTTTCTTCGGACGCATTAAAGCGCACCCAGATCACAAAGGGCAGAGGCGGAAAAACGTTCAGGAAAAGTGCTGCAGCAACATTAGTTATATAGGTTGCATGACAAAGACTGACCGACGCAGGGGTGATGTACAGGTATGAAGAAATCTCTCCGCCGCTGAAAGCACCCTTTGATGGAACGGACGGAAGCACGTGTCCGTCAATCCGGGAGTTCCATTTCGGAAGAAAAAGAAAGGTTCCGTAAGGGTAATTTAAATTCTATTAGGGCGATGATGGTTTTCAAAACTGAGGGCGGAGATGTATATTGTGATGGGCATCGTATCCAAACATCTATTTCTTAAAGTGACCTAAATTATTATCGTAGACATTTTTGAACTTTGTGGACATGTGCTGTTGAAAATCGTTAGACTACATCGGTAAGATAAATACTCTACTCGTTTGGGTCGTGAGTGGGTCAAAGATTTATTTAAATAGTTAGCATCTTGAATACATTACAAAATAATATATGCCTCCTTCTATGAGAATTTTAACTTGTATCTGTTCCCTTCCGAGACATCTTATTAACTTGAATAGAAATAGTTCTTGTATATAATACTCCATTTGTAACTACCAAAAGTCGGCTAACAATCTTGTGATTTGTACCACAACGTTTAAAGGGACTTGAACTGAAAGTCCAAATTCCGACATTAAGTCCTCTTAAATGATTAAGGGCCGCCGTGGCTCAGTAGGTTTGTCCACTGCGATTACCTGTGAGTTGCAGGCGACGTAGGTTCAATTCCTCCCTGGGTATATTTCTCTCTTCTGTGTCAGTAAACTTTCATCGTGTATTTGTCCATTAACTTCTTGACGTTGTCTTGTATTTGACGCAGCTTGATCAAAGATGGTCCTTGCGCCATAAAACGCAATACAACCAACCTTAAATGACTGAGATACATCTCCAAGGTGCATTCAATCCAGAAAATTACACAAGTAGAACTTGTGAGTTCAGGCGACACAGGTTCAATTTCTCCCTGGGTGTATTTCTCTCTTCTGTGTCAGTAAAACTTTCATTATGTGTTTGTCCATTACTTTTTGACGTTGTCTGTTTGGAGCAACGGGCCAAATGTGAGCCATAAAAATCAACTCCGATTGATTTACCTAAAGTGCGTCAAAGAATTCTTGATACGAACAGTTCTGAATAACAAAAACACAAATTCCGAAGTCCAACAGTATAGATACTGATGGACTTCGTAAAAACAATGGATCGTTGGATAACGTAAAAATATCACAGCTCAAATATTCTTTAAAGAAATCAGTTTTAAGTCTTTTCAGTTTCTTCAGCGGACCATCGGATCTTTCCCTCTGGGATTGATCCCGGACCGTCACCAATAGCCCGTTGCGTTGCTCCAGTGTGACGTTAATTGAAAATACCAAATACCAATCTTCAGCGGACTTAACTATTGCCCTTCAATGATAAGTTTCAATAAAGGTTTTTCGTTAACCACGAAACAAACATTTAAAATGCTAAATTGAAGCCTCATTTAATAAAAACTCCGACTTCTTTCATTTTTCGTCAACACAAACTGATTAATTACGAGGGAAATGCAGGATATTGAATTTCGGTCGGAAAAGCACTAACGCAAACACCACTCTTACTACACTTACATTATTCACGTTAAAGAACGGAACCGAAATATAATTAAAGCACCGTAGCACTAAAATGTTTACGTTTTCGTTCGCTCACGCCGAAACCGAAATGAAATTACGCGTAGTTGCATTACGCCTCGGAGCTTTCCACCAAAGTGGGATTAACCAGTCCGGCGATTAATTCATAATCTCATTACGTTAAGCAAACAACGAACGACGCATGCGCCAGATTTATTTCGGGGAAAGCGCATTAAACGCGCTCTCTCACGTTCTAACAATATTTAACGACGCATTTAACGCTCACGTGTTAAAAGCGCAATAGTAATCAAAGGGTGGTGAGGCACAGGAAATGGCAATCGCGTTCCACTCGCCAAAGAGATTAGAAAATGTTCCGAAATAACTCCATCGCCTCATATGTATCGATGCCCAATTATTTACGTTTCGACTACGAAAATCTACACTATTAATGTGTGATAGTTTGTCTGTTGGAAATCTATCTTCGTCTCAACCACAGCACGTAGAGATCTGAGAGAGGTGTCAAAATACGCAGAATAAACTGGGAAAATTATTCTGCCCCTTTAAAATTTTCAAAAATTTAAATTTTAACATAAAATGTTCAAAAAATTACCTGATTGGACAGAGTGCCGTGACGTCACTGGCTGATTCCGTTACACTTTTGTAGCGGTTTTTGCCCCAACTTTTTTATTATGTTTTTTTGTCAGACTTGATTTAAATATTCCTGTTAAATTCGAGAAAAAAAAAATGTAGAAAATGTTCAAAATTCAATATACAGTACTTTTTCGTGTCTTACATTTTACTGCTTTAAATAAACATTTAATTCTCTTCTTTTTCGAGCCTTACATTTTACTTCTTTAAATAAGCATTATTTTTTATAATTATTTCACATCCAATACAGCAAACCTGTACAACTCAACTCTTCAATCCATCGCAATCTGGAATTTCAAATTGTTTACGGCTGCCTTTTTTTTTTTATAGCGATTGTTTTTTGCATTGTAATTACTTCTCTCTCTCTCTCTTTTTAACAACGCCAAAAAGAAAACCTTCCATAACAAGCAATTCAGCTAAATATAAACTACGTAAAAGACGTCACAATGAATCTAAGGAACAAGCTACCAATAGAAGACTGGTCGAAGCTGAACGTCAGGGTGAAATTGGGAAATTTAACATGAAGACTTGCAATGAGACTGCGAAAAATCTAATATGTCGTTTACTAACAATCAGTTATCCCGTGACACATTAAACCATAAAACTTTTAAATCCGAATAATAGTAATGATAAATTTATAGAATTATATAATAGTGAATCTATAAGGCATGCAAAAAGAGAGTAAAAAAATCCAAGAGGGAGGTATTTACTAACACGTTGTCCTCCGCAACGCGGGGCTTTACAGCTAGTAACATTTGAAAACTTGCTGTGACCAGTCCTTTGTTTACCATTAGTTTACTCAGAGGTAAATAGATACTGAGGGTGAGCACGCTCCTCCTGGAAGTCATTGGTTTCTTAATTTGATGCATCTTTAGATTAAACTAGCTGAATTACCCAGAGTTGCTCGGGTAGAATTGTTTACAATCCATCGTAATATTATTCAATATTATTCCTATGGAGATTTAGAATTGTTTTTAGCCCCCTATAGACCCAGGACAAATCGAACGGGGTTAATATATAGCCTATGTGTCCTGCAGAATTCTACAGGATAAATGTATCAAATTTAGTGTGAATTGGCCTAACATTGATCGTATAAACGCGCAATGTTATTTCTATGAGGATTTCGAATTGTCTTTAGCCCCCTGTAACATATCGACGATAAAAAAAGACCACTTTCTAAGAAAATAATCTTATATTATCAAAAAAAAAAAAAAAATTACATTCCAATATCAAAGCTACAATTTAAGAATTTACAGACGGGATACATAAACGATGTGATACTGAGCGATTTTCAGCATCCCACCCATCTGGGATTGCATCATACTCCAAGATTCTAAAAAAAAAAATCCAAGGTCATCTTGAAAGGCGACTCCTGTGGATGTCATCTGTACAGCCAGACCGGGAGAGCGCCCCCTAGCAAGTGCTCTGTCCAGGATCCCCAAGGGGGAAAGATCATAGGACAACACCACGTAATTTTGAACCACTGTCAGTTGACGAGAACACCTGAGCTGGCACCCCACTCTTCCAACTTCCACAACACGCCAACGTGAGGGAATTTGAGGCCACGACAGATTTAACGTGCACAAGTCCCCTTGTACACGACGGTCTTTGGTTGGATCGAGTTTCGAACTCGCAACTTTCCGATTGCTAATCCGTTACTCTTCCATCCACGGTTCTTGATCAGAGGGGATTTGTAGGACAGTTTTATTCAATAAGCATCTTACGCTATCTAAGGTATTAAACTATTTAAATACTGATTGTCGTTGCCTTTGGGTTTAGTAAATACTAGACCTAGTCCAATAGACCCCCTTGAGCAGATTTCATCTTCTGCATTCCCAATTAATACTCCTATAGAGGCGCCAACGCAGTCTAAGACACGAGAAGGTTGGTTGGGTTTAATGGCGAAAGAGCCATATTTGGCCATGCTGTGCCAAACACTATACAGACAACGTCAAGTAATAGACATACACAAGGAAAGTTACTGACACAGAAGAAATACACCCAAGGAGGAATCGAACCTGTTCCCCCAACTCGCAAATTGCTAGCGCAGTGGCCATACCCACTGAGCCAAGACGGCCCCAAAAGATACGAGGTGTTGCAGAAATGACAAACAATAATGCTGATAGTATTCATGTTATTGCTGTCTAATTTCCAAACTAATGGTTTAAGAGTGAGATTTCTAACAGTTGAACATGTTCTGAATTTGAAATTTCCCTTTCTGCCTCGGGAAAATCATAGTTGACCACCTCTCCTCAGATCGAGCATTCAATTTTCCTTCTGACTAAAAAAACATTTTACACATCGTCCTGAATACACACTCCATATTTCCCGAGTAAATATTTCACTCGGTGAAAAAAAACCATCCCAGATTAAATTTCTAACCTCCTAAAAGGCTAAACAATGACATGGAAACAAATTAAAATAATCCACTCCAAAACTAAGGATTATAAGAATAATCTAGGATTACCACCTCGTGTTTTGGGATTAAATTTGATACCAGCGAACTCAAGAGGCTTTGGAGATAATGTTCCCAGAGTCGATGGAACGAGCACGTGACTTGGCAGCTGTTTACCCAGCGCCGTCCTGAATAAAAAATAAATCCATCGACCACGGCAGACGAAGAGCTGGGCAGTCAACTGCACCCCCCTATAGAGAAATCAAAAACCTACTTTGCGAAGCAGGTGGACCAACGACTTCGAGTTTCTATTTTGCAAAATGAGATCAATACAGCACACCCGATGAATCGATAATGCGAAGCGGCATAATCAAACGCTCACGATGGAAAGTGTGTCATCGAAATTATAATCGAAGTCAAAATGAGTGCGAGTGCACGTGAACTTTATAACCGAAAGGCAGATCGCGATGGGGCATGAGGAGATAATTGACCTTGAAGAAGACCCGTTTCGGGCAACGGTAAATGAAACACAGCAGGGGAAATTATGTACGAAAACAAAGAGGTCTGCAGCGTAGGAAGATTTTCCAACCTTGACCCGGTTGGGCTGCTGACGTAACCCTCATCCAGCGAGGTTATTTGCTTTTGGTGTGAAAGCCTAGTTTTAGTTCACAGAACCGATGTTGAAATGGATTCGGATGTCCTTTGGCCTCTTCTCTGCAAGCCACCAAAGAGTTAGCGCTTCGGAATGCAAGCAATTAGTGATGGAACTCAGCATTTGAGAAGCATAAGGTGAGTAGGTAATTGAATCAACGACGTACTGGAGCAAAACAACGAGTTGCTGGAGACGGTCCGGGATCAATTCCGAAGGGAAAGGATCGTCGTTTTGAAGTCAGAGCTGGCACCCCATTCTCCAAACTTCCACACCACGCCAACGTGAGGACATTTGAGGCCACGACAGATTTAATGTGTATCAGCCTCCGTTTACACGACGGTCCACCACGCCCCCCCCCCCCCGAACCGATGTTGAAATGCATTCGCTAACCCTTCCCATGTCCTTTGGCCTCTTTGCAAGCCGCCAAACAGTTGGCGCTTCCGAGTGGAAGCGATTAGTGATAGAACTCTAAGTTAGCATTTGAGAATCATAAGGTGGGGTAGGTTGTTGAATTAACGTCGCACTGAAGCAACACAACGGGCTATTGGCGACGGTCCGGGGTCAATCACGAAGGGAAAAGATCCGAGGACAACGCCTCGTCATTTTGAACTACGGTCAGATGACGCGATGAACACCTGAGCTGGCATCCCACTCTCCACACCAACGTGGACATTTGACGCCACGATAGATTTAGCATGCACCAACCCCCACGTACACAATGGTCTTTGGATGGATCGAGTTTCGAATTCGCAACCCTCCAGTTGCTAATCCGAATCTTTCAACCCGACTACCGCGGCCCCAAGAGAATCATGAGGTTACACCACCAATCAACACGCTAAACAATCTGCGTATAGATCAACTGGGGCCTCACGTATTTTTATTTTAGTGGGTCCCTCACCCCGTCATACACACATAGAGTTCCTAGTCCAACGACAAAGGGCCCGGTAAATGTGAAAACTCATGGGGAGGACCGGGTGAAAGTGTGTAGGGAGTCTTTTTCGTGGCGATGTCATGAATTTAGGCTAAAATTAAAGCAAACGTGATTGAAATTTTGCTGCTTTTCTGTATGTCTGAAGTTGGACAGGACTAGACATATCACTTACGGAGCACCAGCTGCATAGCACACACACACACACAATTCATCTCCACATCAGAAAAAAAAATTAAATAAATGCTAATAACATAAGGGTGGGTGAATTAATAAAAATGTCGATCAAGGACGCAGAAGAAACTTAAATGCTAATACGAACCATAAGCTCCGCCCAGCCGCAAAAGGGATGGAAGGTCACCCTCTCTCTCTTCTGGTCAAAAAGTTGGCTCGGTGGGGGACGAATACCCTAGACTGCTACACGCTCGCACAGAAGAGCGCTAGCATAAGGTTAAAAAAAGACGATTAAACTTAAGGAGAGAAATTACCATTTAAATGTTAAAATTTAACTTTAAGAGTGATACAATTAGTGGTTCAATCGAGTCCATAAAA
This sequence comes from Meta bourneti, assembly GCA_933210815.1. Taxonomy (NCBI): domain Eukaryota; kingdom Metazoa; phylum Arthropoda; class Arachnida; order Araneae; family Tetragnathidae; genus Meta; species Meta bourneti. The sequence goes on from OW119929.1 coordinate 16,910,721, forward strand.
ATTCCTAATTATTGGTGTATAGAAGAGTCAAAGCAGTAGGAAAATTAATTGGGGAGAGAATAAATGGAATTGAAGTCACTTCAGGGTCCAAACGAAACACCCAGCATCGACGTTTAGGCCTTTGCGGGAAGGTAACCTCAAACTGGTATGTTTGAGGTTTAAGTGTGGTGATTGTTTATGCATATTAAGTTATGGATATTTACTTAAAGGGAAAAGATTAATTTTCTTACAAACAGAACAATTAGAATTTACTTTTCCTTATGAAGAATTAAAACAGAGGTATTCCTTTTCTCCTTGTAACACGTGCAATTCAATCTTACTTAAGAACTTTAAGGGCAAGAAATAAAAAACCTTCGTCGTAATTGAAATTCGAAAAAGCGGTATACTTTTCATTTATGCACGATTGAAATTTGTAAATGCAAGGTGATGAAATGAAACTAACAAAATTAATTCAATAATTAATAAAACAGCCGTTTAAGGAAAAAAGAGGACTGATAATCGTAATGTTAGACAATGCTTTCCGTAGTCTTCAGTCATAAACTGCAGAAACTACGACACTCAATGCAGCTGCTAGAATGTTGCATTAGACTTAGGTTTCCCTTTTCAAACACATCTTAAATTAATGATCGATATTTAATCGTATTTGAAAAATGTTTAGGCCTCCTCCCCTTAAGTAGTTTGATATCCTGTTTCGGCCTATCTAGTAATAGAATATAAATTTATACTGCATCGATTTTCCGACTCCTGTGCACTTTTAACTCTGCAAAAATCGGTAATCTGCTATCTGAGAGATGATATAGAATGGTGCCATGGCAACGTCAATAACCCCACCTTTTCGTCCGTTAATCGATGAACGATTTAACCCCTAAATCGATCACTTCTAATCTCTTTTAAATCTAAAATAATAGCACCGCCTTAGGTAAAGTCATTGCAAATAAACCACGCCCTGTAACTAAACCAAACTCTTTTCAGAAGAATGTGAACGAAAAACTTTCAGATTTTGAGGGTAGTAGCGTCATTTTTATTCCAGCCATCTGCTGAGCTAAACACCAGTGTTCTTTGACTTTAAAGGTTGGTCGTTTTGGGGTTTTATGGCACAATGGCCATAATTGCCCAAGTTGCGCCAAACACAGGACAATGTCCAGTAATTGTGATGGAGAGAAGAAAGTAGAGAAATATCGTTTGGGCATTCTAGGATCGCGATCCCCTTGTTTACAAAAGACAGTAAACCCCATGGTAAAAGAATAGATTACTAGGGTACTTCGGTTCGTGAAGCCAGTACATACCTAAAGATGTGCCCCTGGAGGAGATGATTTTGCAGCAATTGAACGAATAGTTTTTCTGTTGTAAGTAAATCTTCCTTGAACAGACAATACTATTAGACCACGATCACAAGCTCATGCTCCATGGAGATAAAGCCCTAGATAGGGTTTTACTTGAAGGAAGGGAAGAAGAGTGGTAGCTTTCTCTTGGCCCCAAGACAAGAGGTAGGTTCAGTTGGGCTTTATAGCGCAAGTGCCATATTTGGCCAAGTGCCAAGCGCAAGACAGACATCATCAATTAATGGACACACACATACAAGGAAAGTTTTTACTGATAGCGAAGAGAGAAATGCACCCAGGGAAGAATCGATCCTGCATCGCCTACAACTCGCAGGGTGCTAGTGCAAAGGGAAAAGACTGAGTAAGAGGTAGACCCAAGGCAAGAGGTACTCCGAAGATAGATTGGTTGGTTTTGGGTTTAATGACGAAAGGGCCGTATTTGGCTAAGCTGCGCCAAACACAATACAACGAGGGAGGTGGAAAGCAAAGCAAAAAGCAGAAGTATCAGCGAGGGTAAAACAGAAGGGAGGACAGATCACTCAGGTACCTCGGGGTTGTGATGCCCGTACATACCTAAAGATGTGCCCTTGAGGGCACCGAAGTGAGTCACGACGGCCCCATGAAACCAGCCGATTAAAAAAAAGAACATTACACACGAGAAAATATACTCTAGTTTTATAACCTTACAGCCCCTATTCAACAGTTTTATCTTAATAAGTTGGTTGTTTCGAGGTTTTATGGAGCAAAGGCCATATTCAGCAAAGCTTATTTTAATCGGCAATTCTATCTTCAAACAAGCGACGATTTGTTCCTTATTATCTACCGAAAAGCTCTTTGATAGTGTTAAGTAGTAGGAAGATGCCGAGTCCATTAATAGCACTTCTATCAACAGGACATTCATTTAAAAAAGATTTTACGAGTACACTGCTTTTGTCATATTGAGTGTTCCGGTTGTGATAAAGAAACACGACTTGTAAACACAGCTGATGCAGTGATAGAGTCGATCAATGTTATCAACTTCAAAGAAACATTCCTGATAGCATGAAACATGATAAAATATCGTTTACTTTCCACGTCAATTGTCATAAGATCCGATAGAAGTCGAATTGCGATGATTTTTTTCACTCAGGTTACATCTCGATTCAAATGTACCGTAATTTATACACTCGCTCCTTATTAAGACTATTATTTTGCAGAAAATTGGTATGGGAATAAAACAAGTTGGGTACCTTAACAAATCGTATGCTATTCATTCGAAGTAATCAAGATCTGTTCCATCCCATTACTTAAAGCATTCTCTCCAAGTCCTATCCTATGGCCTCATCGTGAAACGGGTAGCACAGGCGAAGTACGTCGGGAGTAAATACTCCTAATAGGGCCATCCAAGGCGTGAAGGCTGTGCTGCTTTACCCGTCTAACATAGAAGGTGAATGGGTGGCTAAGTCGAACTGCTACAGGGATGGCTCCCAGATCTTATGATCAATAGCAGATGAGCTCTACTCACGCGCTCTCCCCATACTTAAAAAGGAATTATGCAGATCATCTCCAGTACCTTTTCATCACTGATACCTCCGTGAAACACCAGGAGAGCTGCTTGCCTTAAATTTGCTCCGGAAAACTTTCTCTATGCTTGCCAGGCTCCGATCTGACCATTTGACATTTTTAAGGACTCATCTGCCACTGCCCCAAAACTTTTTTGCAGACTCAATGACGAAGTGTAATTTTTTATATTAAAACTGAGTGCGTCAGAAGAAATGGCTCAAAGTTGCTCAATCGAAATTTTTATCACTCAAACTAAGAGATGAAATAATTTCACCTCAAATAAACAAAACATACACGCGATTAATCACTGTCTTTATTAAATATAATTCATGACTGCTTTGCTTGTCTTCGTTCTGGTTCCTAGGCAACGAATAAAAAAGAATTTAACTTGTGACTTCTGGTTTGAATAATAGCGTGGGACCATCCCCAAAGAGTTGCTTTTGCATACTTCCCTGACGCCGTCAAGGCCCTCTAAAGCAACAGCAAATAAAGTGGTGCTCACTTTGCTTTCTCATACTCGGATAATTATCAAGACGTCCGCGTCTCACGGAGTTCTTCCCACAGAATTGTTGATAAGTTCTTCAGTAAACTTTTGATTCAATTATATCTCGATCTTGATTGATAGTTCCAGCCTCAGAGCCACATTACAGTCTATCCGTGCCTCGGAAATTACTAGCGCCACAAAGTCGACAAAAACAGGGCTCGTTCATTTTGAATAGGGATGACTCATATAGTTAAGTCTACAAAAACGCGTTTTTCTCCAATTCAGATTTTCTGACATTCTTATGATTTCGAAGTGTTCCCAGCGCATCTAGCTTTCATTGATGTACTTGAATTTTTTGGATAACACTTGAAATCAAATGTGTACATCTAAGTGCAAATCAAAGATATAATGCATCATGCTTCCATTTTTAAATTGTAGATGTTTTGGTACAATTAATTGTTTTGCTAAACAATTGAATGACATTGTACATTTGCCAATATAGCTAATTTGATTTGTATGCAAAGAAACTGTAATGTGAAATAAAATAATAACAATGCATGCAGAATTAATACCCATGGAACCTATCAATTTGTGTTAATTTTCAAAAAATTTTACCACATTTTGTGTAACAACGTCCCCATAACTTAATATTTTTGGACCAAACCTCGTTTGTTAACATTTTGGTGGAAAGCAAATAGTATCCGCTAATGTTATAACAATCGGATCATAATGCAAAAGTTTGTTTTGAAAGTCCACTGTCCCTTAACCACCGCCAGGAGGGGACTCCTCAACGAGGTATCTCGTCATTAGAAAAACACTGAACACATTTCGCAATCATAAAAAAATCGGCAATATCTTGATGACGAGATATCTCATCATTAAAAAAAATGGTCAGATCTTGATGGTTGCATTTGAGTTTTAGGGCGCAAGGGCCATACTTGGCCGAGTTGCGCCGAAAGCAAGACAACGTCAACACTTCACAGGAGATAGAGAGTCTTCGGCCCAGGTTCTTCAACCACTCCAAAATCTTCCAGACAACGTCAAGTAATTGTGAAAAGGAAGGAAAAGAGAGATGAGGAGAAAGATCATTTGAGTGTAAACATGGGGGTCGCGACCTCCATTGACAGTAAGCCCCATGGGTAGGTAGTTTATTAACGTCACACTGGAGCAACACAACTGGCTATTGGCGACGGTCTGGGATCAATCCCGAAGGGAAAGATCAAGGACAACACCTCGTAACTTTGAACCACGTTCAGATGATGAGAACACCTGAGCTGGCACCCCACTCTCCAAACTTCCACACCACTCCAACGTGAGGACATTTGAGGCCACAACAGATTTAACATGCACCAGCCCCCATGTGCACGACAGTATTTGGCTGAACCGAGTTCCGAACTCGCAACCCTCCGGTTGCTAATCCGTTGCTCTTACAACTGAGAAAAGAATAGATTACACACCAAAAGACGTGCCCCTGAGGGGCAGGTCTTGATGGACAAAATATCTTGTCGAAACCACTTAGGGAATTAACAGGCAAACAAACGTCACATTCGGAACACGTTCCACTTCAGCATGAGCCCACGCGCGTCTGCCAGGACAGTGGCAAAGCAGCTGAACTCCCAAAGGGGGCAGTCGACGCCTACAGTAGTTGCCCACCACCTGTCCAGAAAGCGAGAGTGGGCATCAAACTCAAAAGCAAACGTCCGCCCGTTCATGAAAAGGGAAAAAGTTTGGTCAAAGACCTCTTGGAGCCCGAAAAAGAATTTTTTCAATCAAGAGTTTTCTCGAGAACGGTGAAGTGGGTCGATGTAGGGAAACGTTGGCAGCAAATTGCATGCTGGGAATGGAACGCAAGAAATAATAAAAGAGACATTTCGAACTCCGTAAGGAGAATACGCCAACAACGAACAAATAAAAAAAAGGGTATGAGGAAAATATTTAACATCGATAACTCGTAAAAGAGTTCGCGCACTTAAAAAGACGATGAGAAAATTCTTTTGGAAAGAAAGAAGAAAAACGAGAACTTTATCCGGCTCCACATTTTGCGCGAAAAATCTTAATTACGTGTCTGAAACATGCATGGAGAATCTGTATTTCTCATCCGCGGAGTTTCGTTTCATTCGGGCCTTCGTCATTTGAATCCACGTTTACATAAATAAAACATTTTGCATTAATTTTTCTTTAAGGTTGTTGAAAAAATAAGTTTCTCGTCTTTTATAAAGACTAAATTAAACCTCTGCTTAGTTTTTAAGACACAATGACAAAATATGTACTTAACATTTATGAAGCTAACTCCCATCATAAAACTGATTTAAATATTAAATAAAGGAAGTTGTAATAAAAATATTTTTTATTCATGCGAGAAGTACGCAATTTCCCAACAGTGAATAAACAACGTTAATGAAACTATGCTTTAATTTCATTTTTTACGAGTCACCATATCAGTTCAGAAATCTTTTTAGTGTTTGGACGAAAGGTATTTCCAAAACTTTAAAGGTGGAGAAATGCAAATTCTTGGTGCGAGGAATATTAAATTTTTAATTTTTTCAATTACCCGAAAGATGAAATTTTTAAATTATGATTATGGAGACTTGATTGAGGAAAAGCTCTGTTCAATGAGTTCACATGAAAAATAAATGCGAGCTTAAAAATCTTTTATAAGCGAGAAAAAACTTTTCATAAGCACCTGATACATGAGTAGCGGATTAGCAAGCGGAGGGTTGCGAGTTCGAAACTCAATCCAACCAAAATCAATCGTGCGTATGGGGGTTGGTGCAAATTAAATCTGTCGTGGCCTCAAATGTCAGGTTGGCGTGGTGTGGAAGTTTGGAGAGTGGGATGCCAGCTCAAGTATTGATCTCGTCATTTGACCATGGTTTAAAGCGACGAGGATTTGTCCTCGGATCTTTCTCTTCGGGATTGATCCCAGACAGTCCCCATATACACGACGTATTTTGGTTGGATCGAACCAAACTCAAACGAACTCGCAACGCTCCCGTTGCTAATCCGATACTCTACCAGGTGGGTACAGCGGCCTTCAAGTTAACGCAAAAGTTCCAAAAAAGTTAACGCAAAAGTTCCGAAAAAGTTACCAAAAAAACTAGCGCTCTGCATTTAATTACAGAAAACTCATACTCGACCGCTTGGCCAGATGTGGCGCCTTATGCCACAAAACAAATATACAAACCGTACTCGAGCAGGAATCCTTTACAAACAATCGTATACAAAAGTCACCTAAAAAAACTCCACTAACCAAAAATCTGTGGTTGGTTGGTTTTGGGGTGTTTTATGGCGCAAGGGCCATATTTTGGCCATGCTGCGCCAGACACAAAACATACAATGTCAAGTAACAGACATACACAATGAAAGTTTACTGAAACAGAAAAGAAATATACCCATGGAGGAATGCACTTGACAGGAATCGAACCTGTGTCAAAAGTTGCTAGCGCAGTGGACATACCCCCTGAGCCCACGTCGCCCCCCCCCCAAAAAAAAAAATCTCTGAAGCAATCCAAGGGGGCCCCCTCAAATCCGCGCACATCATCCAAGAGCATTCCTAATCAATCGACGACCGAAACGCATCCGTTCCGGAAAGGGAAGATAGGAAAAACAATAGTCGGCAAGGATGCTGATAGAGCCAAAGAGAAAGAAAAAAGCACCGATTCAGATTAATACATAGTAAGGAGGAAATTGTTCATTGTTAAGTAGAGCGATCGCTTTCCTCCTTTGTATTGGAGCAGTGCATCGCTGAGTACGGAGATCGGCACGTTTCGACGTCTTTTGTATTGAAGATACAGGATGCGCTCCATCGATTCAATTTATTGGTTGTTTTCTCACAAGGAATCCAGGCATGGATACCGGAACGGGTGATAACAAATAAAGTTTTGGTAACAAAAACACGTGCGGGATCGTTTATTGTTTCGATAACCGATACTTTATTTCCGTGTGTTTTGGGGGAGAAGCTTATTCACAATAGTGTTTCCCAGAAGGTCGTTAAATCACACATGGCTCGTATTCTATAACTATTCAGCGTATTTTAACAAACAAATAAGTTCAACTATACGGCCATTTAATATAAAAATACAATAAGAATAATAATGTCCATCCGGATAATAAAAATCCATCACTTAACCCTTCTGGTGGTTGTCTACACAAGGTCATTAGCAAGTGCAAATGACACCAACCATTAGATGCACCAATTAGAATGCACCAACCATTAGAAAATGGTTGGTTTGGGTTTTATGGGGCAAGGGCCATATTTGGCCATGCTGCGCCAAACACAAGACAGACAACATCAAGCAATGGACATACACACACAAGGAAAGTTTTTACTAACACAGAAGAGGAAAAATTCACCCAGTGAGGAATCGAACCTGCGCCGATTACAACTTTCAGGTTACTAGTGTAGTGGGCATACATACTGAGCCATGACGGCCCCATCATTAGAAGAAAACTGACCAGATCTTGATCTTGTCATCATAAAAAAATCAGCAATATATCTTGATGGACGAGATATCTCGTCGAAACCACTTGGAGGTGGCGTAAATCAGCGTTTCCCAAACTACATTTGAGAGTAAATGTTTGCTTTTTATCTTTACGCTTAGGTTTACTCATTTTTTTACTTATTTATACCTACCCTACAAAATAATCTAGGTATTCCATAAAACTGCCAGGATTTTTGAAGTGTTCCGTCTCTTTTAAAGTTTGGAAAACGCTGCCTTAAAGGATTAGACTAAAACCATTTTTCTGGAGTTACTCAAAATTAACTTTATAATGATTTTCCTCAAAACTGAGTAGCAGCAGTAATTATTATACATGGTATTAATCTTTTCTCTCAAGGATGCACTAGTGTCTTTCCAACCATCAAATGGATTTTTAATGAGAAGTGATAGAAAAATATATCGCAGATGTCTTAAGAACGAATTTAAAATTGTGCAAAAAATTACCACTTCCTTGTAACGGTGACTAGAAAAATGAAATTTGATCAAATTGTGTGTTTCATGCTTTGATCAAACATACATTTGAAAAACTTCCAGTTCAAACTTTACAGGGAGATCGGCAACATGCCCGCAAATGCCACTAGTTCTACGCCTACACTATAGAACAGAAGAAAAGACTGCAAGTATATGAATCACATTTTTATACATCATAAAGGAGTATTTCGTGTACAGCTATTTCTTCTTTCCAATAAAATAAAGTACATGGCAAAAACCGCAACTCAGTCATGTTACCAAATTAGCTTCTGAACGTCTACTTAAATTGGTACAACTGTGCTATACGCCTCGTTTGGTGGCAATCCTCTAGGCGCACTTTTAGTAGACCGCTATTTTCTAACTACTTCTGCTAATTATTTTCCGCTAAAAAACATGTTTTTTTTTTCAAAGTTTCGTATTTTTTCCCGTTAATTACTTTCTGCAAAAGCTTATTATTTTCCGCTTAAAAAAAATATTTTTCTAAGAATTCTATGTTAGCGATATAAAGAGTGCGCCAAGAGAATTGCCACCAAACAAGGCGTATAATACAGCCTGTAAACTTAAATTACATCTCATTCACTTCTTCGGAGGCGATTTGATATCTTTTTACCTCTAAACCTATTTTCGGTTTGGCACACATTGCCTTTTGCAATCAGACAGATGAACAATTTCATTAGAGCAGCGAGAGCTCTTATGTGCAGTTCAAACAATATCATGCAGCTCCTATTTTGAATTAAGCATATTTAAACTTTGGCGAATTAATCTCGTAGAGTTTGATTTTATATTGTTTATATCCGTTTGTTGCCATTCGCCAATGTACAAATAATGCCTATTTCTGTGCCACGGACGTTAGTGAAATATATATTTAGATTTTAGGCAAAATTTGAAAATTATTAAAAAGCTGCCGTTCCGATACTTTACCAACTAACTTTAGCTTTGATATCCATATTCAAATAAATTAAGAATCTACTTTTCTTTTTTCTAGGACCAGCCCTTCATCAACATCAGCACGACGATTAATATTGAGACAAACCCCCTCGGTACCTTTTACGAGCTTACACTCGTTTTCGACCTGCAGAGGAACATTGTTGAACTGTAATAAATCAACCAGTCGTATTGGAAATATGTCGCATAGTTATGGAGTAAAAAATTTCCCCGGCAGCTATTTTTCTACCGAACTCGGAAATTTATCTTAAATGGAAATTTCATTGGGATGTACACATTGTACATTTTCGATAAATTTATATGTTCTTAAAGGTCGGGGCTCTCCAATATTAATACTATTTCTTTCTCCATACTATTTGTCTACTTCCTCTTTCTTGCTTTAGCACAAATACGATGTTTCGTATTGTTCTTGTTTTGAAGTCTTAATAGTGATGGATAGACAAACTTGCAGCTGCTTTACAGCAATGACACACAAGTTGGTTTTTCTGCAAGACAAATATGATAATAACGAAGTATTTTCTTAAAATAAAACTATCAAGGCAACGACAGTAGGAACTGGACAATTTCATTTTCTAATACAGAAAGTTATCTTCGGGCCAGTCGTCGTTCTTTTTTACAAACCGCAAGCTGAGGAAAAGTCCGAAAAAACAGAAAATTCGTTAAAAGGGAATTAAAATTTGTTTCGATATTTGGACGGGACTTGATATTTCGTGAAGCGGGAACTCATTAAAACGAACATCGACTGCATAAAATTCACATCGGAGAAGTAATCATATCTTTATAAAGAATCCACGAATTCTTTCAAACTTTGGAAAGATTCTATTGGCCCTATCCTTAGAATAGAATCCTTTTGGAACGATACTAATTTAGCATTCTGTACAATAGAATCCTTTGGAAAGATTCTATTGGTCTTTCCTCAGAATAGAATCCTTTGGGAAGATTGTATTAGTCCTATCCTTACAATAGTCCTTTTGGAACGATTTTAACTTCCTATTCTGTAGAATAGAATCCTTTGGAATGATTCTGTTGGTCCTTTCCTTAGAATAGTCCTTGGGAAAGATTCTGTTGGTCCTTTCCTTAGAATACAATCCTTTGGAAAGATTCTGTTGGTCAAGATCAAAATTGGTTAGAAGTCATGCAAGAAAGACTAGGTTGCAAGGTGGAAATATGCATGTGAGCCCCTAGATAGTTAATTGTATTACTACGTTCAAAGTAACCCATGAAAGTTAATTCATAAATAACTCCCTACATATTTTTACTCTACCCTATTTCTCACTGAAAAATTAAGTTATCAAATCAATTAATTGCTTTTATTACATCCCCCAACAAAGCATCTCTTTTAAAGATTTAAAATTCCCCTTCGATGTGGAGGTGAAGTGTTTTGCACGGGATCTCCCCAAGTGACATCATTTCCCTCCTTTCCAAAAACTTGCTTATGAACCAGATAACGCATTTCTTTCAAAAATCCATCGCTTTTAAAAACAAAACAAACGGGTGTGATAATTTTCACCGCGACCTTGTTTATTGCGGACACTTTATGGAGCTGTCACGCACAGCAGACATTCTTAGCCAGTTAATCTGATTTACGATTCAATTAAAAGGGTCAACGAATCCTCTCTACAGAGCCAGACGTACAGTGACTAATCGATAACGGCTAGTTCAACAAAGATGCGATGGAGATACCACTGGCTAACAGAAACTAACAGTTTCCACTTGTTCTTCTCAATGACCACGGGGTTCTCCATTGAAGAGCTTTGGTGGTAACTTCCAAGAGGTTTACTTTCCTCAGAGTCCATTCACAGAGGGACGAAAAGTAGGTTGGCAGGAACAGCACTTCGGAGTTCATTTGTTCTCGGTTTGTTTCTAAGGCTCATTAACACAGTTAATCGATGTTCAGAGGATTAATCGCGCTGTAAAGACAATTGATTTAACACAGATGGGGGACAGCTGGTTGGAGGTTCATTAAGGGTTGGAGTTGCGCTGAAAATTAATGACCCAGGTTCGGATCGATTTAATGTTGCGAAAGTTTATGAGTTAATTTAATAAAAAACGGGAATTGGAATTGCGAAGTGTTGAAACAGATTTTATTGCGAGAATCGTGATTCTGACAACTTAAAGTGGCAAGTTGGTTAGGTTTTATGGCGCAAGGGCCATATTAGGCCAAGCTGCTTCAAACACAATACCAACAACTTTAAATAATAAGCATCCCAACACAAGGAAAATTTTACTGAAACAGAAGAGAGGAATACACCCAAGGAGGAATCGAACCTGTGCCGTCAACAACTCAAAGGTTGCTAGCGCAGTGGGTAAACCCACTTCCTGCCGCTTTAAGGGAGCCACGGTGGCCCTCTTAAAGTGGCAGGAAGTGCAGTGTGTAAAGTAGGCAGTTGAATGAATGTTTGCACTGGAGCGTTACAATGGGCTATTGCAGTGTGTAAGGAAAACTGGCATTTGACGGAACTATTAAATAGCACTATTTTTAATAAATATTGCCATAAAAACTGAAGAATAAGAACTTACAATAATAAAAATTAGCTGTTTCATCTATGCAAAATACCGGTTTGATTTTTTTAAATCCAAAAATAAGACAGAAAAATGTAAGTTTATAAAAAAATTTCCAATACAGCAAACGTCCAGGAAGGTACTATACATATTCTTTTTAAAGGTAACGAGAAATGACTTATATAGGACTATAATTTAAAGTTTGAGTCACCACCATTGAAATTTGAGCGACACTTTCGAAAGCAAATGTTTGTTCAATTTAAAAAAAAAAATCAAAGTAGATAATCACGGTTTTTAAAATTCCAAAATTTCTGAATTAAAGAAACAATCGAACCACACAAATTCCACACTTGCAGAAAAGATACTACCTTTCCATACTAATTTCAATAGAGAAAACTCTTTCGGGTATACACTTACTAAATATTCACAAATGATTCTTAGATAACTGCTATCATTATAAAGTATAACTTTAGAAATAAAACATAAATTCCTTTTCCGCAGAAAGTAATCTGGAATAACATTTTTTATTTTCAGTGACTCCCCATTTCCTCTATAAAAAAAGATTTAATTCCCGAGGCGGATCAAGTGCTAGAAAATAATTCACATTTCTTTCGCACAGGAATGTTTGGGTTTGTCGCTCTACGCTCATTTTTTACAACCCGTAAGCCACAGGTGTGACTCATACCTGGCCTCCAAACAACAAGCATTCCTCATTCACCAGTCCCTGAACACGAAAACCTTGCCGGCGTTATCTGCAGGCAGAAGCGGTCTCCATCAGAGCTGCCACTTCTTCCACATGATTTAATATTTACCTGTTCTCTCCAACCCCTCAAGTGAAATCGAAGGTGAGTCACAAGAAGAATCTTTTGTCGTATGACTCACGCATCCAAATCGTTGGCAACCGCGGCAGGTTGATTCACTGACCGGTTTCGCGGAGAATGCCTACCTGGTCTCGATTGGAAACGCTACAGGTACATTCGAACGCAAAAGCTGGGGTTTCGTGAGGAAAGGGGGTGAGCGTGATTGCCATGGGGATGCAAACGTATAATTTGTTCATTCGCGCGCTCGTTAGGTGTAGGTCTTAGGATATGTGGAACACTGCGGAATTAAGCCAATGAAGAAAAAAAAATCAAGAGTACGTGTATTTTCTGAGTTAATATCGACGGCTTAGTTGATTGATCTGGGGTTTTATGGCGCACGGGCCATATTTGGCCATGCTGCGCCAGACACAAGACATACAATATCGAGTAATAGAAAGACACACCCAATGAAAGTTTTACTAACACAGAAGAGAGAAATGCACCTGGCAGGAATCGAACATGCGCCGCCTACAACTCGAAGGTTGCTTGCGCAGTGGGCATACCCACTGAGTCACAACGGCCCCTATCGACGGCTTAGAGCGGAACTCATTAAGAGAGGGCAGTAGACTTTCAAAATCACCAAAATCGATCGAAAAACTGATTTCCTAACTTAAGAGTTAAAGATTAATCAAACTCTATAGATAGAAAAAGAATTTTTCCAAAAACAATCGCTTTTGACGATAATGGTTAATTAATTAACGTCGCACTAGAGTAACAAACACATCGGGTTATTTTCCACGGTCCAGGATCAACCCCAAGGGAAAAATCCAAGGACAACAAAGTAATTTTGAACCACGGTCAGATGACGAGGTCACACCTGAGCTGGCACCCCACTCTCCAAACTTCCACACCAAGCCAATGTGAGGACATTTGAGGCCACGACAGATTTAACGTGCACCAGACCCCCTCCCCACGTGTACGACGATCTTCGGCTGAGCAGAGTATCGAACTCGTAATCTTCCTATTGCTAATCCGTTACTCTTCCAACCGGGCTACCGTCACTTTTGACGGAGTTACATATACAACATAAAACACACATCAGATAAGCACAGTAAGTCGACTACAACGCGTTTTTCGACATTCCTGATTTCAAAATGTTCCCTGCACATCTGGTTTTAATTGGTTTATTTGAAAATGTTTTGGGATAATCCTTGCAATCTGTAGTATACATCTAAGCACAAATAAGAAAGTCATGTTTCTACATTTTGAATTTTTGGTTTAAAATGTTGCTTGGTCTATTCTTTTTATTGTAAAATTTTAGGTATTTTAGTACAAAAAAATTGCTTTAAAATTGAACACTTACCAAATTGAATTTTTTTTATACCTTGTGTCTACCATAAGTTCTATCCACTACACATATTTATTTTCAATCTACATTCTAAACGCGCACTTTGGTCAAAACTGATCAAAACCAGTTTCAGAATGCAAGACTGGCTCTAATTCCTAAAATATTTGCTAATCAACAATTGCATTATGAATTCTCTTCCATATTCGTGGGATGGCGATTGAAATGAATAGCGATGGCTTCAAATATTTTAATAGAAATATTGGAGGAACAAAAACATGAACTTAAAAAACGCCAATTTGACAAACATCCACTGTGCTTAACGTTATAACATGTTTTGATGAAACGCTTGTTATTATGTTCCTTATTAAATAGTCACAATAAGAAATGTCCATCATAATTCCATACTAACACCCCTTTGAATTAACAATTAAATATTCACAGCAAATTCTCTTAAATCCATATGTACCATAATAGGTTGCGATAATCGATGGCAATTATGAAGTTGTTACAGTAGAATGGGAAAAATATATTGCTCGAGAATTGAAATCAACAATTATACCGTAAATAAAGAACATGTATTTTTGTCTTGAAAATGGAGCAATGCAGAAAACGCTCTTCAAAACGATGGTAAACGGGTATTTAAATATGATGAATAGAATACACACACATTCGCTACCTCATTACGAAACGAATTCTCGCATTAAAAAACTTCATCCTAAGATGAAACGTGAACAAATAACAATCTGAAATACTTTTTTCTCCCCTAATATTGGATTTGTAAAAAGATTCGAAACAATTTCAAACAATGGATTACATTACTTAGAGAGAAAGATACTTTCTTCGAAGTAACAAAAATAAATGGAATTAAATAGAATAGATCGTCGAAGTAACAGATCGGTGATTATCTTTTCACGCGATAGGAGCTTAAGTCACAAAACAAAAACTAAGCTACTGAAACTATCGAAACAAAAGGTTCAACATTTAATAGTGCAGATTTCTATATCGCCCAGTAAGAAAAAGCAAAATCTCATTATAAAAAATAAAACAGCAGACGCCTAAAATCCTTCTTGCTCCAACTCTTAATGGAAAACACGAACCTATCAAAGCATGCATTATTTTATTTAAAACAATAAGATTAATTCTAGTTTAAATTGAATTCCCACAAGAATGGCGTCACATTTCCGATATTTGAAAAACTAATTTTCTCCACAATGTGCTATGCAGCCGCTATTTCCTTTGTGTTGTTAGTTTTGTTCAAAATACACTTATTTAACTACACTAAAATTTAGGAAGCAATCGACTTCAAAACAAATCTTTGTTGATTTTGAAACGATCGATTTTGCAAATTAATCAATACAAAATTTTACGAAACAGCGAAATGCATAAAAATAGATATTCAACGAACTGTACCCAACAAACTTTAACTTTTTGACATCTAAATACAACATTTTAATACATTACACAAACTGTTTTCGGTTACTATTGGCATCCTTTTCCCCATGAAAAGGTAAGGAATGCCTGAACTTATGCCCATTCAAGAGGAAATATGTTATTTCTGATAAAGGAATAATTTGTTTTCAGTATATTACAAGCGAGCACTGAGTGCCTCTCTCATTCGCTATCTTATTTAATAAGCCCTCCTGAAGAAAATTCACTTAGCTTAAACACAAAGAACCTCTTAATATTCAAAATGTACATATAGTATCACGCCTGTAATTATAAAAATTCAAATGAAAGAGAACTCTTTGAGAAAACATTGTATTCCAAATGTATCCTTTGGAATGAGGGAAACTCATTTAGATTTTAGAGTTTGAATAGAAGACAAGAAAACCATTCATACAGATATCTTACCACCACAGGCAATTCTGTATTCGTACAAAACATATTTTCAACTTACTGTTTAACTAGAGCTCGGTATCCACATAGTTTTGTATGAAGTTGGGTAACAAGGTTGGAAAATTAAAATTAATTTAATTTTTATAATGTATAAAACTTAAATCACATTTTTAACTCTCCCCGTTTAATTCTTTGGGGTTAGGTGAGTTAAAAACTGTCCCAACTTTCGCTTGGCTTTTTATGCATGGTGGGATATTTTTTAACCCACCTCAAAAGGTTGAAATTTCTCAGTCATACAGTTTAGTATTTTATTTAAAGTTTTTCATTGAGTTGGCAATGTTATGAACAAACGCTAAATGTATAAATAACTGAAAACAAAAATTTACGCATGTCAAAACGAATTAGTAAGTTGACACTGTTATGATTGAGGTTGGTGAATTATGTGGTGCACTGAATTTTTGTCTTTCATAACGGAAAATGTTTTTTTTCGCAAAAATGTATTGAGTGAATAAATCGTTTTATAATAAAAAACGTTATTTGATGTTTTATACTAATTTTGAAGCTGAATAAGTGAATAAACAATTCTGTGCAACTTGGGTTTTTTACTTTAAAATCGTGTGCCTAAGAGTTAAATATTTGTCTATTTTTTAACATAGAATGTCAAGTATTACGGATTCGAATCATCAAAGAGAAATTCAAATGAAACAAAATCAACAAGGTCAAGATTAATTTTAATGGTTTTAATCTTTCAAAAATCTGTCCTGAAATATTTCCCAAGTCCTCATATCAATTAATATTTAACATAAATCAAGACTTGAAAATCTCATGTCTAACTAGTTAAAACTTACAGGGCAACAAATTAATTTAAATTAAAAATTCGATTTCTTTTTAAAAATCATGAATTTTTCATCATCAGAGTTCTATAGGTGTATTTTTAATTATTTCCAATAAGAATTACATCTAAAAGCAAAACCATTTAAGCGAATACATTAATTAATAAAAATAATGAATTAGATCGAAATGGGATAAAATGTTCTTACAATCATAAGCATTTACTAGTAATGGGGACGAATAATGTATGCCTAGATTCGGGTTTGAGAAGGTTAGAGTAATTATTTTAAGAGAAACGTTTCATTATTTTTACTTGGGAAACAATTTTGACCCGGATACCTTGTACTACATTCGGCAATGATATCACAGCTTTTCCTCGTAATGATCAAAAGTGAATTCTTCATAAAGAAATTTAGTTTAATCCATCACTGGAAACCTGATCTCTCGAAGAAAAATAAAAGGCCACGGTTACGTTTATTGTCTACAGAAACAAAATAAACACTTGCAAGAACATGACGCCACACTAACCTTCCAGTTTGCTTCCCAAGTGGAAGAGTTGCTCAAATCGCCCCACCGGATTCATCCCAAACTCAAATAACACTGGACTGACAACAATGGCTTGCGTAATGAGGAATCGGAATTCCGATTGCGATTAAATTGATGAATCGCATTGGTGAAATAATTCACAAGTTGGAAACAAGAAAAGCCTTCTGAAAAGGTTCGTTATTCGGCAGCCGCAGAGGCGTGAGATGTAACATGCGTGTAACCTCTGTCGGTCACACTTTGGGAGGTGAGCATGAGGCAAAGGAAGGTATTTAAGACACCACATAGGAAATTAGCACGCGATCGCTTAAGCTGTTTAGAAGTTCGTTAACCCATCCAGAAGAAAATTTTGGAAGGGAGGAAACATTCAAATTATTCTAATTAAGGACGCTTTGAAAGGCAGCTATGTGTCTCTCGAATACTTCCCACGAAATGGAACGAAAAGCCAAATCGTTCGCTGCTCGTACTTTTCAAATAAGTGAGAATGTTGTTGTGTTTGTGTTACGGAAATGAAGGGGGGCACACGCAAATTATAACGAAGTAACATTTGTAAAATTAGAGAACAATGAACGTAAATGTGCGTAATGGTATTCACACAAAAGACGCGGCTGTGGTTAGACGAACGTTTGCGGACAGCGTTTAATTTCTACTTTCGCGATCCAAAGTACAGTAATATTTTTCGTGTCAGGGCAAAAGGGATACTTCTCAAAGTCTTAAATTGAATAGTTCACTCTTTCTCAAACATTCAGCAAGAAAAAGAAGCATGCTATGATACAAATAATTGTAATTCATTTAGTTTTGATTTTAAGCAAAAATATTTTTTTAATTATAACGATGCACTTGATTCCTTTGGATCCCATTAAAATTCAGAGTCAACCCTTTTTGCTCTGAAACGGGAGATACAATAACGCAGTTATTTTTATTACAGTAATAAAATTAACTACTGGAGTTCGTAAAAGCGAAATAACCTCAAATACACAGTAGCTAAAAAATCTCTTGTGATAATCTACAACTTAGCTGTAAGCAGATGAGATTTACAGATGAGTTAGATGTATAACTACGGATATGAATCTATTCAAGCAATTTTACATTTAGAAGAAAACTAGGGAAAATAACCGTCGTGCAGATATTTCATACCACGTATGGTCTGAAAATTTATAAATCCGACTCAAAAATTGAAAATACAATTTGGTTAAGGTGTAGGTATTTTACATCTCAATGAAATGTCCGATGCGTTCTCATATCCAGCCTTCTGCATTAAATGTGTAACCCCTCCATATATCGCTCTTTTGGGAGGGGACAAAAAAGAACGCAATATAGACTGCCGGGAAAACTTGCTTTTTCGAAACAAAAGAGCACAAATTACGCATACAATTGCACGTGTTTTTAATTAAATATTGAAAAAACTTCAAGTCAAAAACTAAATCGATACTTGACTAGTTTAAAACGAAACTAAATCCGGTAGAATGTTTCTGAAAATAAATTCAATCTCCCCGCTTTCGAAACACCCAAAGCTTTTGTACCAATTCAAGTCAAGACAACTGCTTGAAACAAGTGACCTTTCAACTCTCAATTCAAAAGAAATGTATTCAGATTTCTTTTGCTGTTAGCAAAACAAAAATTCATTGGGGGCAAGTAAGAAAGAGCGATATAGCCGAATGTGCGTTATACAGAGATAGGATATAAAGGTGTGTAGTTGAATTAACGTCGCACTGGAGCAACACAACGCCCTATTGGCGACGGTCCGGGATCAATCCCGGAGGGAAAACTCCGAGGGCAAGACCTGAGCTGGCACCTCACACTCCAAACTTCCACACCACGCCGACGTGAGGACATTTGAGGCCACGACAGATTTAACGTGCAACAGCCCCTACGTACACGACCGTCTTTGGTTGGATCGAGTTCGAACGCTACTCTTCCAACCGGGTTACCGCAGTCTTTGGTACGATATAAAGATGGGTATCTTCATTGTATGAATTCTAGACATCAACTCATTTACTGTTAAATTAAAGCAAATTTTGGAAATGGTGGAAGTCATTAATTCGAATCACCCGAAATAAGTGTTTTTTAATAGTATTTCTGGATTCATAATGTTTCGTTCGTAACGCTCACTCCTCAGTCATTTAAAAAGCAACCTTAACTTGAAAACCATTGACGAGACTAGAGTTTACTGCAAAAAACTATTACCTCAGAAACCAATAAAAAATTAATTTCATTCAAAACCATTAAAAATTTCTTTACACTTTCTTAATTTATTTAGATCGAAATGGGTGAAAAATTAGTAAAACAAAGAGTACAGTAAAATTTCTCATTTATTGCAAAGATCCAGAGTTGCTCATCAAAAAAAGTATTGCAAAAAATGCATTTTATGCGAGAAACAACGAAATTAAAAAAAGCAGTAATTTTCAATGTACAGAACGGAGAAAATGTCTAAAGTTATTTTTATTCAGCTCATAAATCACTTTGATCCAAACTAATAATTTTAGAATAAAATATTCAAATATGTGGGTTACTAAAGAAAGCAACAAATACGTGACTTACTCTTGAAAGATATTACTCGTGCGAAAAAATGCATTAGTATCCATTAGTAATTAATTAAAGGCCCGAACGAAAAAAAGATCATAATCGGTCACAGGTGGAGCTCAGACAATGCCGGATCTGGGTCGCATAAAAGGGACATCTGCCCCGGGCTTAAAAGTTAACGCCGAAGTTCAACACATAATGTCAGGGTGGAGAAAGGTTGTGAGAAAATGAAGCGGTCAATAGAATTGCATTGTAATGGCACGAATCGCAATTTAATGGACAGAAGTAGTACCAGCGTTTTATACTTCTTCTCGATGAGGCAAGGGTCGAGAATTGCCCTGGGTTCTCATTAATATTCAGATATGTAACACGTCAACTGATATAGATCAAGTATTTTATAACTTGTATAGTATAAATGTTGATACTTATTCCTTAACTCTCCAGTACCGCGGGGGAAGTAGCAGATTAGCAACTAGAGGGTTGCGATTCGAAACTAGATCCAATCGAAGACCGTCGTATACGTGAGGGCTGGTGACCGTTAAATCTGTCGTGGCATCAAATATCAAAGTGGAAGTTTGGAGAATGGGGTGCCAGTTCAGGTATTGACCTCGTCATCTGACCGTGGTTCAAATGACGAGGTGCTGTCCTCGGACTGAACCCGGACCGTCGCCAATAGTTGTGTTGTTACTCCAGTGCGACGGTAATTCAGCTACCTACCTTAACCCTTCAAGTGGTTTCGATCAGATATCTCGTCCATCAAGATCTGACCAATTTCGCTAATGAGGAGACATTTGCCAAGATCGTTCGAAGAGTACACCACTATCTCCTTTTACAAGATAGAACATTGCAACATAAATGGTCTTTTCTCAAAGAAAATAAATAATATCCACAAGGTTTCGTTGATTGGAGGATATGCTTGTGACTAAAAAAAGAGTCGTGCTTACTTCACTGCAGTCGGCGAGTTTTACAATTACAGTAATTTCTGGATATATCATTCTTGGAAGACAAGGAAACAGTGCAATATACGGGGGAGAGCGATATAATGAGGGTTACAAAAAGCATTGTTCATAGAAGTTAAAAAGCAGAAATGATACGATAAAACATGCGTTTTTTTTTACTTAAAATTATGTAATACTAAAAGTTAAGCACAAAATCGATGGCATAATCTTTTACCCCTCGTGGTGGTTGGCTGTCTTGATGAGGTATCGTCATAAGCAAAACTAATCAGATCTTGACGGATGAGACATCTAGTCACGGGAAGAAAACTGATCAGATCTTAATCCCTTCATCATAAAAAAAATCGTCAATCTCTTGATGACGAGATATCTCGTCAGCAGCAAAATTAGTCAGATCTTGTCGAAACCATTTGGAGGGATAAAGTAGAATACTTTAAAAAAAACTGAAATTCCTTCTCATCCTCAATCGTCTGAGACACCCAAAACTTTTTAACCAATTCAGCTCCTTGGAACAAGTGACTCTTGAACTTCAAATTCCTCAACTGATTCTGAAACCGTAAATTAATAGAGAAACAAGTAATAGAGAGATATAACTGAACGAGCGATTTATCGAGGAGTTACTGTACATATTTTTTGCAAGTATAAGGGGAGTCGATCCGTGCCGTAAATGGTCCACAAACCGAATCTTCAGTTTGATAAATAGGAGAATCCCCAGTTGCTTTGCAAATTAAAACAGAACTCGAATCTCACGATTACAAGTCTTATAAAATTATCTTCCAAATTGTTGCTGATTTCGGGCTGAAGTCGAGTAGGACCATCCCTAAGCAAGACGGAAAACAACGAATGAAATCACTGATTCTGTGAATTGCACAAACGTATTGTAAAGTGTTTTCCAATCACCATAACAATTTTTACTAATTAAGTCATTGAAAATATTTTATAAAAATAAATTAGTATGTAACGGGATGAATATTGGTAAACAAATCTCTTAAAATATCAATCATCTGTTAAAATATACGACATTCTTTTAAATCCAGCCATTAAAAGTACAAAACAATAACTGAAGAAACGATTCTGATGATTTTCGACATGTAGCTTAGATTTTGTTCCTGGGATTTGTTCTTCTGGTGAATTCAAAATACATCAGTTAGCGGGAAAAAATTAAGAACTTGTTATATTTTAAGGAGAAAAAGTTTTGAAAAGAATTAAGAAATTGCCAGAAACGCATATTGAACAATCACCAATGAAAGTCACTTTCCTTCAAAACCCACTGGCCACTCCTCAATATTACCAAGAACGGATATTCTTTGTTCTTTGTTCAAGCAATGTTTTTATTACAATCTTTAAAGCCAACTGAGAGCAGAGCTATACTTTTATTGCCGACATTTGTACGTAAAGACCTATAAATACATTATTAAGGTTATAAACTAAAAATATTAGGAGACAGTTTAACTCGTAGACTGTTAACATAATTTACTGCCTTTCAGTGAGTTTACATTACGTGAGAGATGGCTCACTTAACGTTTCCTTTGCTATATTAAGATAATGCCCCATTGATGTTTTCGGAAGAAAGTAAATGTTATCTTCCACATAAACCTATCGACAAGAGTTAGTGCTCGATATTAAGCTATAAAGGTCGGATAAAATTGGGAACACAACTCATTTTATAGGCATTTCGCTTCACTGAAACAATCCACAAAATTATATTCAATCAGAAAATGAATAGCTAGAATAACTCAGACACATACATGTTGAACAAGTAGACTCTTTTTAAATTTTCCATCTAGGCTCTGCCAGAAATCTTTTAACACTTCGAAAGGCAAAGTACTAGACAAACTTAAAAAATTCGATTTTTAAACGAAACTTTTATCCTGGTTCTAGTACATTTTTCAGAGGATGAATGATTTTTTAAAAAAAGGAGTGAACAAAAACACCTTAGATGTATGACAAATATCTCGTATGTATTTTCTTTATCATTTAAAAAGTTGTCTTCCCATTGGAATATCAATTCTTCTATTGGAGTGGTTCCTGGCAGAAATTTTGGGCCACTCTGGTGTAATCAATAACAGTTTCAAATGGAAAAACGCAACACAAAATGGAAACAAGCCAAGAACTGTCCAGTGTTCTCCAAGACAACAAATCTTCCTCCGAAAATCGGGTTGAAGAAACAGTGGGTTGAATCCAATGTGAATAATGTATAATAGAACGGAACAAGATTGGTGAAAGCCGATACGGCATGCACAGCTAGAGCACATACCGCAATATAAAAATCAATAAAAAATACGAATAGTTTCGAAAAACCTTTTAACTCTTCAGGTAGGCGATTGTTTTTGCAATCACATGATAAAACTACAATCCTTTTTAACAGTTAAAGTAGCGAGGGAAAACATCAAACTCTGAGATATGGTTAAATTTTCTCCTTAGTTTAAAGGGACAATGAACAATTGCCCTCAGAGTATTACGACTAAAATTAAACGAACAATAATTTAAAGAAATGAAGAGGACCTAAGATGCTGTTTAGGAAGCAATTTACAAGAGTAATAAAAATAATGTACTAGTGGATATTGAATGTCATCCGAAAGCGGAGCTTGACATGCTTTCATAAGTATGCAATTTACAAGTTTAAAAGATAGAAATCAAATTAAGACACTTGCAGGACAGATGAAATAATCAATTTACAACAATCAAAAAGTTACGTTCATTTGGTTTGTAGTTCGTAGGGTCGTTTAGCATCTTAAAGAGGGTTTCCGATCTATTACGAACATCTATGTCCAGCTCATGGAACCCATAGCCTAAAATACAAAGGGCTAACCACTCGGCTGCCAGTCCAGCCCAAATCAAGGAGAAATAACACAAGTTTTTAAAGGTATATGTTAAAGAAAATTTCCATTTTTCTAACAAATATTTCACAGAAAAACAATTATAAACCTTTATCATGACTGAAATTTCAAAACCTGCAATACATTTTTTTACGATTACAATAAAATATGAGATAAAGTGAATTATTTTAACAATCAGATGAATAAAAATAACGTTAATACGTGAAAACCAATCTCGTTTTGCTATCTCACAATACATTACAATAGTAGTTCTGTAGTTGTATGTATTGTCGGCTTTCATAAGCCGGTGAAATTTGATACTCCGTCAAAATCACCCCAGCCACAGTTCTTTCTAAATAATTAAACTCTGGGACAAAAGCACAACTCTAAATTACACATCCTAAAAAATGGTCGAAACTATACAATATTTCAAATTTTCTCGAGACAGCTCAGAGGACTGAATACAAAATTCTCTATTCGCTCAATACGCAAATAACATCGACGCTTCAACTAATGCTATTTGAGTGCAGTTTGTCGGTGCCATACAGGGAACTTGAAAAGAGCAAAGGCACGAAGCCAACAGAAAGGTACCTTTCTCTATAACAAGAGGTAGGGAACCCTTGGCACGTGTGCCAAACGTGTCACGCCGACGACTTTTTCCAGCACGCGAAACCCACCGCTCACCTTGAAAAAAATTAAATAAATAAACATGCAACTTCGTTTAGCTATATGTTTTAACACAGATAACGGTAGGCATTTAAGTGACGTCGCACTGGAGCAACACAACGGGCTATTGGCGACGGTCCGGCATCAACCCCGAAAGATTCGAGAACACCATGTAATTTTGAATCGCGGTCAGATGACGTGGTCACACCTGAGCTCGCACCCCATTTTCCAAACTTCCACACCACGCCAACGTGAGGACATTTGGGGCCACGACAGATTTAACGTGCACCAGCCCCCATTGTACACGACGGTCTTTGGTTGGATTCGAACTCGCAACCCTCCGGTTGCGAGTCACTCTTCCAACCGGGCTAACGCGACCTCAACGCAGATAACGATAAACATATATAACGAGATTTTGATATTTTCCATACCCAAAGAAGTACATTAATGATTTTCAAAAGGATGACAAAACAGACCGCCAATGTCTTTTAAAGTTACTCGTAAACGTCATTGAATTAATTGTTGAGCAGTTCTGTTTTTTCCTCAAAGTGGCTTCCCCAAGAGATGTCTCGTTCATCAAGATCTGCCCAATTTTGTCAAAGACAAGATATATCGACAAGATATACATTATGTATTACCCAGAAGGGATTAAGCACAGAATTCTCTAATTGATCAATACAGAAATGGTATCGACAAATAACCAATTGTACCTAATTTAATAGTGAATAGTGCTCGAACGACTAATAGGGCTCACACATTTAAGCTCTCCATTGGTCGCATTGGTCCCGACAGGTGCACGGTGACTTTTTTCGATGTTACTCAATGAAAAGTATAACTATAAAAATGTATTATTTATAACTTTAAAATTCTTTAAATAGGTAGGTATTTTAATTAACGTCGCACTGGAGCAACACAATGGGCTATTGGCGACGGTCCAAAATCAAACCCCAAGGGAATTTTTTTATGGATATTTGTTTTTCAGTGTGCTCTAAAATATACTAAGTATCTTTTTTTTGGAATGAATATTTAATGCATGTGGAACTAGGAAAGAAAATGTACAGCACTTCACCAATGCACCGCGATCTCATTTGTTATAAAAGACCCTCGACTAGTGGAGGGTTAATGTGAAGGCGCGGACCCCTTAAAAGAGCACCACGAATGACCATTTTAGTCCTGGGACCACCATTCAAGAATCGATGACACACAACACCAAAAAAAACTCAACAGTACTAAGAATAAAACTCGAGCATCATGAAACTCACCTCTGTCCTCGAACTCCCATCGAAATTCGGAGCGAAATTCAACGCTTCAAAATACAAAAACACGGACTATCCCAACTCCATCGGGCACACGGTGGAGAGAGAGAAAAAAAGCTGGCCTTCGCGGGGACAGATTCACATTACGGGCATCCTTACATCACGTATATCCTCATCCTTCGCATAACTTCCTCCCTTTACCTTTCCATAACAAAACATGCCACTGGAGGAGGTCGGAAGTCTTTGGATGCGGAGGACGGAAGGGTTGCCGGCCTTGGCGACGGGGAAGAGCGCCAGACGTGCCAAAATGGAAGGTAGGCAGCAGCACACAGGTGTATGGAATGGAATGGCATTCGAAGGTGGGGTTTTGTTTGTTTCTGCGCCATGCGGATGTGGAAAAAAATAGCAGTTAAAGCACTTGTGAAATATTAGCATAAATTCATAAAAATAGTAGCAATAAAAGTCTCAAACCCTGTTTTGGCAACAATTTAGATGCGAGGATACAAAATGAATAGGCTAAAACACAAAATGTGCGAATTAAGAAAAACAGATCTCGCCAAGAAATTTAAATTTTAAATTAAGAAAGCAAAATATTTCCTTTATAAGGTTTTCATGACAATCTAGCAACCAGATTCCGATGTTTTCCTTTCATGGTTGCCACGGCTTGGCGCCGAAACTTCAAAATTGGCGTCCCTTGTAAAATTTTCTTCTGAAAAATCCGACAAAATATTTTTCGTCCGCTATTAGATAAAAAAGACAAAATTTTCTTCGTGAATTTTTAAAACAATCGCCAATACTTTCGAAAAGTCGCCAAGATTTTGATTTTTGAGCTTTTGAGACGACTTTGCTTGAGATACCCTAGTCGCCATGGTTGAAAAAATAGCAGCAAAATGTCGCCTGTGGCAGCCCTGCGATTGGAATTCAAATGTGGAGTTTTGTTCGTTTCTGCACCATGCGGATGTGAAAAAATAGTCATGAGCGTCGAATATAGGATTTCGAACGAAATTAGCAAAAAGAACAGATTTCAGGTTTGAGTTTGAAGGCGCAAGGACCATATTTGGCCAAGCTGCGCCAAGAACAAGACGTCAAGTAAATGGACACACACATAAGGAAGTTTAACTGAAAAAGGAGAAATACACCCAGGGCAAATTACAGGAATCGAATCTGTGCCGCCTACAACTCGCAGGTTTCTAGCGCAGTGGACAAACCCACAGAGCCACGGCGACCCCCGATTTTATTTGTATGATTCTCGTATGATTTGACCAAATTAGAACTAGAAAAAAAAGCAAAGTTCAAAAGTGAAAAAGATCAGAAAATAATATCACTTCACGTGGTCAAAGAACACGAGGCTTTGTTTCCATTGGGCACGCGATACAAGGCAAAAAAGCCCTTTCGCATGAATGTCTTGATCACGAAATAAGACATCAAAATATCTGGTAATATATTTGCTCAAGTCTTGAATATACTCCACAGAATTCGTTTGTTCATAGCCTAATTTAAATACACTACCTTTAATGCTCTGGCTTATTTAGCTTTTATAAGTAGCTTTTAGTTCCAGTAAACAGTTACATATATTTAGTTGGTATGTAGTTGAATTAACGTCACACTGGTGCAACACAACGGGCTATTAGCGACGGTCCGGGATCCATCCCGAAGGGAAAGATCCGAGGACACCTCGTCATTTTTAACCGCGGTTAGATGACGAGGTCAACACCTGAACTGGCACCCCACTCTCCAAACTCTTCCACACCACATCAATTGGAGGACATTTGAAGCCACGTAAGAATTAACGTCAGCCAGTCCCCCACTTACATATATGTAGATAGAATGGGGGGGGGGGGGTATTTCAATTAACGTCACACTGGAGCAACACAACGGGCTATTGGTGACGGTCCGGGATCAATCCCAAAGGGAAAGATCCGAGGACAACACCACGTAATTATGAACCACGGTCAGATGACGAGGCAACACCTGAGCTGGCACCCCACTCTCCAAACTTCCACACCACGCCAACGTGAGGACATTTGAGGCCACGACAGATTTAACGTGCACCAGCCCCCTTTGTACACGACGGTGTTTGGCTGGATTCGAACCCGCAACTCTTCGGTTGCTAGTCCGTTACTCTTCCAACCGGGCCACCGCAGCCCCCGTAGATAGAATGATTCGGAATACCAGATTTTTTTAAGGCTACGATTGGTTGTATGAGTGGAGTTGTAGAAGAAAATAATTCGCTAATCTTTCCAAAAAAAAGAGTTATTTTTTTGGACTCCATTTTTGGCTGTTTTGAAAAAAGTCCTTTATTTCAAATCAGTCTGTGCCCGATAAGTTTTCTTCATACAGCATTGGAATTTAGTAAGCAAATCAAGCGTGTTTCGCACAAGCTCTTATGGGTTATTGCTATACAGAATTCTTTTCAGTATAAAACTGCGTTAAAATTGCAGAATGCAAGAATGAATGCAAACGGTTAACAGATATCTTTATTGTAGTCAGCCTAGGAGGATTAAAGATACGAATTTTCAAAGGCACGCTTTAATCCGATTGTAAGAGAGTGATTTAGAAATTGCATTTGAAAAGGAAATATCTGTGGCCAGAATCGCTTTAGCTCCCCTCTCCGATAATGAAAATCTTTATTGGATAACCCGAAAGTGAGTTCAATGAACGAAAAAACACATTTTACTCAAAATGCGTACTTTCAATTTAAAGCGGTTATTTGGAATTTTTTTTATTGGATTAGGAAAATAAAGATACAAAAATACGTATTGTATTTTTTCCTTGACACAATTCTAGGAGACAAAATAAAGTTTAACAAGTTAATTAATTGCTATCAATCTAATTTCTACAACAGATAATATAAGGCCTATGTAATAACTAAAGATTTTACAAAATTAAAAAGCGGAACATTTTCTATCTTTTTAACTACCTTTAAAACTAAAGACTAAAAATAAGTTATCCATCTCCAAACTCGGTTTTGCACTGAATATTATTTTTGTACAAACTGTTTATTCTATCTTTAAAAGTTTAGTAAACGTTTTTGAGGAAGAAAGCAAAATAGAGAAATTCGTTCTGACACTACTTTTCTCAGAAAATATAATTCAAAATACGCAGATCTTGAAATTCTTTCTATACAATCTTAAATAACATTTCTGGCAATACTATAATTTACATAGCATTTTTGAGTATAAGGTACTTAATATTTTCTAAGCCTGTTTCCTGCATCTATATTTTTCGTATGCTCGATTTCTGCAGGACACCCCAAGGCATGTCGCCTGTGAAGGCACCAATTCCATCTGTGGAGTAAGCGAAATATATTGACATGAAACACGCAAATATGCAAATGCTATTCCTCTTAAGTTATAGAAAATGCCCCCAGTTCCCGTAACAATTTTACGCGATTTTATCCGAATGTCTGATTTGTAATGAGTATTTGTCTCGCATGTGAAACAGAATTCGGTGTCGTCTTTTCACCTCGGCTGTGCGGTCATTTTTTTGCTGCCCGAAGGCAAATTAATCTGGGAATTGGGTTTTATGGCGCAAGGGCCATGCTGTGCCAAACACAAATAGTGATTTTATAGTAACAGTTCCAACTGAAACTGCTAACGAAGATTATCTGTGATTCTAAACTGTGATTGATTCCAAGCTGATTGAATCTAATTGGTTGGTTTGTGCCAAACACAAATAGTGATTTTATAGTAACAGTTCCAACTGAAACTGCTAACGAAGATTATCTGTGATTCTAAACTGTGATTGATTCCAAGCTGATTGAATCTAATTGGTTGGTTTGTGCCAAACACAAATAGTGATTTTATAGTAACAGTTCCAACTGAAACTGCTAACGAAGATTATCTGTGATTCTAAACTGTGATTGATTCCAAGCTGATTGAATCTAATTGGTTGGTTTGTGCCAAACACAAATAGTGATTTTATAGTAACAGTTCCAACTGAAACTGCTAACGAAGATTATCTGTGATTCTAAACTGTGATTGATTCCAAGCTGATTGAATCTAATTGGTTGGTTGTGCAGGGAGAATACTGCTTTCTGTGATTTAAAATTCTTTAGTACTTCACACCACAAGTACCTTACGGCTGAGCCAGTAACGTCGCAGCTTACAAAGCCAAGGAACTCAGTTCAACCCCCTCCCAAATATCTTTTTATCAACAACCATGTTAAGTGACATCAACTGATATCACTTAGCCCTGAATCACTGCTACCGAATCACAGATATTCTCAATCACTGTTCCGGCAATCACTGTTATTTTGATAATGCAGTAACAGGCTGAACTGTGGAACAAAAATATCAATGATTGAGTAGCAGTTCTGTGTTCTTTCCTCTATTTAATGATTGAAAGAGGCAAGAGACTTAAATCAGTCAACCATGAAATTTTAAAAACATACGCCGAATACATTAAAAAAATTCTTATCCCTTTAAGACTTGACTGTTTCCATACATATTTTATTTATGTTTATTTGATTTTTACAGACTTAGGGGTAACAATACACCTACCGAAATCTCACGATCGTGAGAGTAAGGGCTTAAAAGCAGGGGTGTACAATATATATCCCGATAACTGTTTTTATCCGGCCCACGAAGGTCTTATGTGTATTAATAGCAGAATTGCACGATCTAACTCCGGTTGAATTGGTTAACTGTAGATTGAAAGTGACCAAAATAATCGATTTTCTCTTTCGTAGAAAAATATCATTTAAGTGTCAGGAAAAGATTTTTTTAACACCTTTTCAAAGTTTTTATAACTTCTATGAAGGAAAGGTAACTGATTACCATTTTTCTGAAAAAGATTGATCGATTTGACAGCTTTTAAAAAAGAAAATCACTTTTTCAACGAACCTTTAACATATAAGTTACTTAGAAAAGCTAAACTCGTGAAGTAGGCTACATTGGCCCTGTCTCACGACAGAATTTTTAATATTTCAAAAGTCCTAGTACGGATTTTTTTTCTAACATTAATATCCTTTCAATATCGGCAAAGTTCCATTTAGAATTTGATTTGTCTTAACTTGCGTGCAGTTTCAAATCGAATACGTTGTGGTTGAATAGTAGAATTACAATTTATTAAAAATATTTATTAAATTTACAAGCACAGTAAACAGCGAACGCAAAGTCGGTGGGGAAAAAAGTTGTTCTGAAGATATTAATTTTCATGATTCTTTTTTATTTCTTGTGATCTCGCATAGTTGCCACAACTTACAACTAAACATAGAACAAATTAAAAATGCTAAATTAAATGCGAGAGAAAAAATTCAGAAAACATTACTACACGTGTACTTCAATGAACAAGAGTTTGCTTTTCTTCGAGCATGCGCTACACTTTAAAGCACCTTTTCAATTTAGAGATTTAATTTTAAAATGAAACAACGTATCTGTTTAGCATGAAAATAATGGTGTTGCTTGCCTATTCAATAAAAACTAAGTAATTTTATTTGAAACATAAAAAAGAAATGCAATTTTAATGAATTTAATCGTTTTGTAAAGGAAACCTGTTAAAATTTCAAAATACTTTAAATAAATTATATTAGCTACCAGTCTTGGTTCAAAAGGTTTTGGGCTGTATACTTCTTTTATAAAAAGAAATTCTACGATCACGTGTACACATGCCGTCCAGAAAATGAGCATGTCTTTCAATATTGGACACAAAATAATTAATTTCAATCTTGCTCTAGTGCAAAATTGTATGTTTTCTTCTCTTTATATCTTTTCTCCTAAATATTCGGAAATCATTTATATTTTAAAAAGAAAAAATAAGTGAAGTATTGGAATTCAAATTCCGTAAAAATAATTTTGGGAAAAATGATTGCTTCTTCAGCAGTACTGGTAAAACAATCCAAGTAATCGCAATACTCAATATACATTCCAATTTCTCCCAAACTACCAAATTATGATCGATTAAGTTTATTTATATATACTCATATTTTTGGCATGAAACTTGCCTAAATATGTAAGCAAAGGAAAATAATGTATAATGCAAGCAAATAATGTATTCACTAAACTAAAATATGTTTTTTAAAATGTACAAAATTTAGTTAAAACATATGGAATAAAATTTGTGATACTTGCACAAACACATAAACACAAAATAGACATAAATCAGGAACACGGACAGACTGCGTTGTCAAGTTCAGTCACTAAATGAATGTAAGTACTCACGGTATACAAAGTTTCATGGAAATATACTCAGACGTTTGGACGTAGTGCGGGCATACAAATACAGACATAAATCAAAAGTGGAAAACACCGATTTTGCATTAGAATAACCCAAAACGGATAAATAACTTGAAATGGGGCGAAAATATTCAATGTACAAATTCTTATTTACATAGATAAGACGGGATAAATTTTTTTATTTTAAGATTTTAAAAAATTAGAGGGATAAATTTTCTATACAAGGCAGATATAAGAATGTCAGTAAGATAAAGTAGAAAAGTCTAAGTTGAGTTCTAAGACTTAAACTGGGCATTACATTATGTCTGATAAGGCCAGTTTCTTTTTCTAGGGCTATTAACCAGCACAGGAATGAGAACCGGTTGCTTTATGGTCACATGTGGCCTAGACGGTCTTCAAGTGCGGCCTTTTGACTGAATCCAAATTTTACTGAAAACCTTTTATTTTTATTCATTTTTGTTCTGTCTTTTACTGCTTAATTTTTAAATAGGTGTATTTAAAATACCAATGAATAAAATAAGCTTCAACAAAATAATCCTCTTAGACCGACCGGAACAAGTAGAAAGAACATTAGTAAGCCATAAGCTAAATTGACGTTTGCTACTCTCATGATTTAGATCTATAGCACGCCACACATTGGTCGAACATCAGTCCTGCAATACTAGGTTGGCTGAAATACGCATGCGTACCGACATGTTTTCTGAACAGAAACGGAGTACGCATGCGCACGTCGCATGTTTTGTCACATGCTGCTCCAGTGTGTGGTCGGGATAATGCGATTCTAAGAGTGATTATACAAAGGGCGATTTGTAAAGAGCGACCCGCCTGGTGATTCTTTTAGTCGAACTTTGGCTCGAGATCTGGGTGGCGCGTTCTGTGTGGTTCAACCTGTTCTCTTCCCCTTACAGGAAAGAAAAAGCGAACCTGGTCAGTTCTGCTCAAGTTGCCTCGTGTGTTACTCAACTAAGAAAGCAATAGGTAGGCGAGGTGGCGTGATTTGGAAATCGCGGATGAGTAGCGGACGGAATACTTTCCAACAAAGAGCAGACACAACAAAATCATTAAAAGATTAGTTAAAATTAAACAAGCAGACAAGCGAAAAGTAAAGATAAATCCTTAGGCAAGTCCGATCGGGATTTCTGCGCCAACGGATAAACGCCAACTTTCTCGACCCAGCAGACAACGTCACGATTTCCCTCCGCGAAATAGGTGTCCCCATAAAAATTTCATTTCAACGCCGATCGGATGGAAAACTCGCCTATTTCCAACCGCTGCTGACCAGAGGTAACAGAAAGGCGTTGGTCCCAACCCGATACGCATTACAAATACATAAATAAAAAAAAGGAGGATGAATCAGAAAGGAGGTGAGCCGGACTCATTGCATGAATTATGCACACTCGGCCACGTAGAGCAAAGATAGGAAAGAGGGCCACTGGTACGTGGATGTTTGAACTACAGTTATGAGAACCAGCGGAGAGAGGAGAAAGAAAAAAGAGAGACACACGAGAGGAAAAAGGAGTCTACATCTTCCGAAATAATGATGTTCGAGGAGAAAGGAGGATTGGGTAGGTCGGTCAATTTTTGCTACATGAGAATTGATTAGACCAGGAGGACTCGACATAAAATAAATGATTCGAAGAGAAAACAATAAGCCTATTTGTTTCAGTGCACGTGCAGTCCGTGCATCCGTCTACGAGGAGAAACGCTCCCGAAATTGTCTGGATTGGTTGTTTTTAGGTTTTATGGCGCAAAGGCCATATTTGGCCAATCTGCGTCAAATAAAAAAATGTGAAGGGGGAAAATAGAGGGATGGAGAAAAAAGTAGTGGGATAAAAGCAGAAAAAGATCGCTTGAGTATACCGGAAGCACGACCTCTGTTTTTAATGAAGACAGAAACCCCATGGGTTGGTTTCGGTGTTTTATGGCGCTAGGGCCATATTTGGCCAAGCTGCGCCAGACACAAGACATACAATATCAAGTAATAGACATGCACACACAATGAAAGTTTTACTGACACAGAAGAGAGAAATACACACAGGGAAGAATGTACCTGACAGGAATCGAACCTGCGCCGTCTACGACTCGAAGGTTGCTAGCGCAGTGGACATACCCACCGAGCCACGACGGCTACGAAACCCCATGGGAAAAAAGATCGGTAAAGTACCTCGGGTCCGTGAAGTCTGTACACACCTAACTGTTTGTAGGTAGAAGAATTAACGTCGCAGTGGAGCAACACAACGATGGACTGGGATCCATCTCGAAGGGAAAGATCCAAGGACACCTCATAGTTTTGAACCACGGTCACATGACGAGGTCAACACCTGAGCAGGCATCCCACTCTCCAAACATCCACACTACGCCAACGTGAGAACATTTGAGGCCACGACAGATTTAACTTGTAACAGCTCCCTCGTACACGACGGTCTTTGGTCGATCCAGTTTCGAACTCTCAACCCTGCGATTGCTAATTCGCTACTCTGCCAACCGGGCTACCGCGGCCCCGCACCTAAAGCAGATGTGCCCCCGAAGACGCCACTGTCTGGTGTTGGCGGAACAAGGCTCGTTCATTTCAAGCAGGATGACTTGTCATATTTGTTTCAAGAGGAAAAAGGCGGCGGAAAAGCGTAGTTTAGTAGTACACATCTCGGCAAGTAAAAAATCATACATATATTTCTGATTCGTCATTAAATTTAACATTGCGACAGACTTGACTGTATTGCAGCACTCTCCTAACTGAGAATGAGATACGGCCCGTTTCTACAGACAGACGCAAACTCCTGCGGGAGAAGTTTTGGTAGTATAACCACAGTATATAGAAAACTTGTAATTCTCAAAGCATTGATTCCGCAGGTCATTTTTTTTGTCACAATTCTCGCACGTTAATTGCTACAAACTCACCCTTAAGGGGGTCTGGGACTCAAAATATGAAAAAAAAAAAATCAAAATTTTTTTTATTATCTTAAAAAATAATATAGATATATCTCTGAATAAAATAACACCTACATTTTGTTTCTACCATCAGTAGAACCGGAAATATTCGGCATTTTATAACATGACAGCTGCAAATCAAACGAGCCTCACCCATCAGATAATGTAAACAAACTGTTTTGGAGTCTACTTTCTACTGTTTCAGCTCTATTTTTTCTAACTCAAATAAACTACGCTACGAACACTTTTGAAGTGATCTGAATTGATTATCGTAATATTCTCACTGTTTTTATTATTGAATTTCCACGTTTTCGAATTTTCTGTACTATCAATATACTTCAATAACGCTTTCCATAAAGGACAGTAGGCGGTTCAGGAAAGCGACGATGAAGTCCACAAATACTTTTAAAAGGTATAGGAAAAAGGTCCAACTTGCTAAAATTAAATTAAATGAAGCAGTAAAACTAAGAAGTAATACACAATACTATCCAGGAGGATTTTAAACAAACATAAAGTATGCAAAAGTGCTTTTTAATAACTTGAATGTTTTCATAATTTTAAACGCTCTTTTTCTCCTTTTCTGTTAAATGGGATTTCGATAGTGAAAAATGGATATAACTTAAAAACTACTTGTCATAAATGAATGAAATTTTCTACAATTACTTTTCAAATATATTTCTTTAATTTGTCTTCAGCAATTGTGTATATATATATTATTATTTTTTCTATAATTTTTCGAACTTTGTATACTAGGTGTTTTATGTAGTTTTTGAACAAAATATTTTTTTAAATTTTTTCTAACTATTTTAACCAAAAATCACGAAGACAGTTTAAAGTATGAACTTTTAGGAGTCAATTAGTGCAAAAATGAAGTGATTTGTTATAAAATATTTTAAGATATATCAATTTTGCCCAACGTCAAAATTTTATAATTTTTTAATTTTCATAAAAATT
Source organism: Meta bourneti (assembly GCA_933210815.1). NCBI lineage: Eukaryota > Metazoa > Arthropoda > Arachnida > Araneae > Tetragnathidae > Meta > Meta bourneti. The sequence continues at coordinate 16,946,122 of OW119929.1, forward strand.
TTTTTAAGTTTTGAAAATATAAAATAGTCATAATAATTGCAAAATACAATGTATACCTATAGAAAAAAATTTCAGAACAAAAACTTTAAAATTGAAGATTTTAGAATTTTGAGTCCCGGACCCCCTTAAAGTACATTTCCCCATTCCTGAAAATATATATAAATTAGGTTTAAACCTCTCGCACGACAAACACTGCATCCTCTCACCTCCGTTTCATGGATGCCAATTGAAATAAAATTAAAAAAAATAATTGCTAATTTAAACAATATTGTACTTAGAAGGGTGTGTTTGTAGCAATTAATGAGCGCGCATTCTGTTTTAAATTTAATTCATTGTCTAAGTGATGCCGGCACACCAATGTCCAGTGAGTGTATACATGTTAAATGAACACGCCTTTCTTGAAAACGACCGAACAAGTAATTGTAATTGAAGAGAGAAAATGTCATTTAAAACGAAATACTCAGTAATTATGCCCAAATAGGTACTGAAGACACATCAACGTCAGAACTATTATAACACCACAATCGATCATAAAAAATTTCTTAAGAGATATTTTCCATCTGTGTTCAGTTCGAGATCATAGACTGATTAACTGTCGATTTAAAGTGCCAAACTGGGTGGTTGGTTTTGGGGTTTTATGGCGCAAGGGCAATATTTGGCCATGCTGCGCCAGACACGACATGCAAGGCACCTGACAAAGTGCCCCAACTGGGAAGTGTAATAGTTAAAAACATTCCCCGCATTGTTTTGTGTAGCGCCACATTGGCATCCACAGAAATGTGCAACACGGTAGTAAGACATAGAAAAAGTTCGACGAAAATAGAAATAAACTACACCGAAATTAAACGAGCCATTTGGATAATCAGACGGTTCCGGATGTGTGGAATTCTATTGTGCACCAAAGACAAAGGAAAATGTCTCGGATTCCATACTCGGGTGTAAAGTGCCAGGCTATGCCAACGCTCCTGAACAACAAATAAAAATTAATTTCGAAAAACCTCAAATCGAAAAGAAAATTCGAATGGATTCGTCGCTTCAAACGTGAGAAACGAGGCGGATACCGAAATAGAAAGGTCACACAATTCCAACACAAAACCACTTACAGTAAATACGTAAGGTAACAGGGAAAATGACTGCACTTGTTGAGTCAGATTACGAGAACGAAACGTGACGGAACTGCAGTATTAGTTCAATTTACATGAAATCTCCCCCACACAATCGAATCAGCGAACTACTTCGAATGAATAAGATGAAAAAAAAATAACCATTTCCCTTTTGTGGTTACAGCTATTTAATCACAGGAACTGTAACAGGGCCGAACGTTCACCAAGAGGATGTAACTGTATCAATCGATAAACGCTTCCGATCTCATTTCTTGGGCACGTCTGGCACAATCAAAAAGAAACGCTGAATTAAATAAGGACAGGATTAAGAGGTGAGAAAGAATCAAAAAGTTTGGTTTGGTACAGGGACATCAAGTCTTTGGGAGGCCCTAACCCCTTAGGCCCCAATATTTTTATGGTTGTATCCATCCCATGCATAAGGGCATGAGCATATTACAAATACACTTACCACTATTAATATTGGTAATAATCTCAACATGCCATGTCCAAAACCTTTCCCTTTCTATTCAGCTTAGATAATTTAGCAGTGTCAAAATTCAAATAAAATTCAGTATTCATACAAAATTAAAAAATGTGCCGTCTCAAATTGAAATCCACTTCCAGTGAATACAATTCCACATTGACATGAGGGAAAATGTACGAGTCTTGTAGTCTATCAGCAATGGCATTTTCCATTGTTGATATCAAATTGGCCAAGGAGGGTTCTTCAGAGATCTAGGAGTGACTGAATCTCTTACATCGCATGAGTTTTTCTAGAAAGCAAACATGTTAAATAATTCAATGCGGTGGATTCCTCCCAATCATGACTGGTACCCGGGAAAAGTTGTGGGTCCATCCTTGAAGAACTTGGTTATATCTAACTATATTGAACTATTCTTGAGAAAGGATTTAAAAGGTTGGTTTGGGTTTTATGGCGTAAGGTCCAAAAACGGACAAGCTGCGCCAAACACAAGATGATGCAAACCAGTAAAAACAAATAAAAGGTTAAGATAATCTGATCAACAAGAAGTGCGCGAGTGTGTGTGTATATGTTAAGATGGGGCACCCTCATCTTAGTAGGTTATTAAAATCCCAATGAAATTTAATTAAAAAATGATGAATTATAACAATGGTAAAATACCGCAGCGATGTAAGAAAGCAAAGAGTGATGCATATGGAGGGTGGAACTCAAAAGATATAGTACATAGGTTGCGAAGTGGGCACTTTAGGAGAATGAAATTCCTGAATGGTAAAAATCTTTTCCAGTTTGTCCTACGTGCAAGAGAGAACAAACCTCTAGTATAGCAATTCTTTCCTGTATTGGAATGAGTCCTTCAGATTTATTTCAGAATTCTGAGAACATTATAATTTCTTTGAGGACAAATGACTGGTTGGACTTGGTCTAGTGCGCTGCAAGATCAGAGGAGGAAAAAGAAACATTGTATTTAGATCGCAAAAAATTGATTTAGTTCGAAAAGAAAGAGCAAATTTTCACAGTAATCCATATTTTAAGGTGTCCAAGAAACCTATTTTGAATGATTTTTTTTCCTCGATATTATAGTTGAGATATTTACAAGATCGATTCCAAACTACGCAGCCATTCTTTAAAACTGAATTAAAAAGACAAGTACAGTGGCATTTCCAAGTAATGAAATAATCCATCGATGAATTGTTTCACAGGCCACAATGAACTATACTGCAATATCTGTTGAAGAGTGCAAAACGCAATAAAATAGTAGAAACTACAAACGTAGGGGAATGTAAAATCCCATTCAACTAGAATTCTTTTAAATCCATTGAACTCGGTTAGTGAGACACAAGCAAAAACAGCGGTACGGAGATGACACACCTACATCTTTCTTCCGAGTTTGTTTTATGACGTCAACAATAAATCAGTTGCCCATTTTGTAGCTTTAAAAAAGAGCCACTATTACAGTCCAATTTTGCGCTCGTAAGATTTTAGGACATCTGCAAAGAAAGCTCGACTCTCTAAGTGAGTAGCCCCGAAAATAAAAAGCCAAAAGGTTTTCAAAAGCGTCACATGTTTTTGGAAGGCACAAGATGCTAATGGAAAGGCTTAAGACGTAATGTTACGAGCTCTCCGTTTTTCCACTTAAAATGCGACTGCACTTCGCGATAAAAAAAGCATGAAAGGCAAGCTCACTCTGCTATGTATATTCTTCCAAATCAGCAACATTACAATTTCAAGTCCCGAGAGTTTTAAATGGATTTTTTTTTTCCAGACTAATGGACGAGCAACGCAAACATACTTGAGAATTTTTTAGATACGATTGCAGTGTGGTATGTAATTTAAATAGAAAATTCAGAACAGAACATAGTTTGTACAGAGATCGATGTAAGTAGGGTTATCAAAACAAGTGTCAAGGAAGGGAGGCATTGAACTTGGGGGTTGAGATATGAAAAAAGGTGAAGGTAGTTGAACTAAAGTCGCACTGGAGTAAGACAAAGGGATATTGACGGTCCGGTGTCAATCCCGAAGGAAAATATCCGAGGACACCTCGAATTTTGAACCCCGGTCAGACGACGAGATCAACACCCGAGCTGGAACCCCACTCTCCAAGCTTTCACACCACACCAAAGTGAGGTCGAGACAGATTTAACGTGCATCAGCCTCCACGTACACGACGATCTTTGGTTAGATCGAGTTTCATACTCGCAACCCTCAAAAAATGTTCTGGGTAGGTAGTTTATTAACGACGCACTGGAGCAACGCAACGGACTATTGGCGACGGTCTGAGATCAATCCCCAAGGGCACCCGAGGACAACACCACGTAATTTCGAACCACGGTCAGATAACGTGGTAACACCTGAGCTGGCATCCCACTCTCCAAATTTCCAACGTGAGGCCACGTCAGATTTAACGTGCATCAGCCCCCACGTACACGATGGTCTTTGGTAGAATCTAGTTTCGGACTAGCAACTCTCCAAAGTGTTCTAGAAGTTTCTACGAGTGAAAATAATTCTTTTGGGTCGCTTTAAGATTGCTTGTGTGAAAAACCCCTTGGATGCCAGACGGTGTAGTGCGGAAAAGCCAATATACCAGAGTTTAAGAACTCCCCCCCCCCCAAACTAACGGCCTCTTCATTTTCATTAATTATCAAAAGATTCGCAAAAATAATCAATCATTGTAACTTGGGTTTTTCAAGACTCAATTCCTCAATTCCAAATATGGCACAAGGGCCATATTTGGCCATGCTGCGCCAAACACAAGACATACAACATCAAGTAATAGACACACACAATGAAAGAAAATGACACAGAAGAGAGAAATACACCCAGGGAGGAATACACCTGATAGGAATCGAACCTGCGCAGCCTACAACTAGAAAGTTGTTAGCACAGTGGACATACCCACTCAGCCACGAAGGCCCCATACAAGATAACGAATAAACAATAACTCCCAATTGGATAACAAAGGGTATTTCAATACAGGATGTTCACAAAAAAATCCATAAACTTTGATGGGGTGATAATAAACACGCCGTCTGCAAATGAAAGTCCACGACGTCAATACAGAACGATGGCAATTTACAAAACGAAATCAACTCGTGTTTGTTTTTCATTAAAAGAGTCTACAGAATCCAATTAAGTTCGCCGAATCTCGCCATTGAAGTGTTGAGCGCTCCAGATAAACCAATTCGACGGTCTGAGGAACAAGAGTCGCTACATTTTAGTAATCGTTTAATCCCATCTGCAAACTGTGTGGGATTAACACTGCGAGTCAACTACGCTCCGACGCTTCAGCATTTAGTTCTGGCGTTATACGCCTCCTCCGAAGCCACTGTTGCAAAAGCAGAGGGCTTTGGAAAAGGCAGATTAACTTAGGCGAGGAATGTTGGAGGGCTGATTTCAGTTGGACTTCCGGTCTGAAGTTTACTCTAAGGACCACGTGCAGGGCCGCTAACTAGCTATTGTGTGCATGCCTAGCTTGTCATGTGAAAGGTGTTTATTTTTTTTGGCTCTTTGATGATTTAGAAATATATTTTTGATAAATTTCCATCGGTTCAGGTTGAGTTGGGGCTTATGCGCAAGGACTATATTTGTCCAAGCTGCTGCAAACACAAAACAGACATCGTTAAGTTATGGACATACACGCAAGGGAAGTTTTACTGACACAGAAGAAAGAAATACACTCAGGGAGGAATCGCGCCTACAACTCGCAGGTTGTTAGCGCAGTGGAAAAAAACCCACTGAGCCACAACGACCTCTCCATCCGTCCAGGATTTTTATTTTTAGGTTTTCTTGTATGGCGCAAATTATGACCAATCAACCGTTTATTCTTTCTTCTAACAATCTGTGCTCTAATCTGTCTGGAAATACAAGATAGCCACTACAAGTATATTCACGAGCCAGTCCTTTTGAGACTTACCAATTGATTATTTGATGTGGCTTCCGGCGTACTTCATTACAAAGCAAAAAATTACAAAGTGGGGATTCTTAAGGTTGGCTGGCTTTGGATTTTATGACGCAAGGGCCGTACCTGGCCAAACTACGCCAAACACAAGAAAGACAACGCCAAGAAATTGTAAACAAAAAGGAAAAGGGGTGGAAGAGCAGAAAGATCGCTTGGGCATCCTCACGGTGGGAGTTCTTCAACCCATTGGAGGGGGAGTTCTTTAGGAAATCATCATTAATTCTTTTTAATCATCATAATACCCACTGAAAATAATTTCTCAACACGAACATAATTTCCGAATACATCATTTAAAGTTGAAAGAAAAGTACATAATTTAACTTTCAAAGATTAAATAACTGCTGTCATGCCTCGGAAGGAAATGGATGAGCCCGCACAGTTCTTTCTTCAACCCTTCGAAGACCAAATGCCATTTTTCTCCAAGTCAAATAATCGAAATCAAGGCCCTGTTCATTAATTACATCCAAGTAAATAAAATTATTTTGAAATTATACACAAGTAGTGTATTTTGGAAACTGAGATAGAATGTTCAGGTGTCATTGACGCCAGGCTATCTGTTCTTGATTTCCAAACCTGACACGAACTATTCGTCCAAAAAATGAGTGCAATACGAACTTGGGATATTTTCATTCATACGGTGTTGCACCAGTTCCAATTGTACCCACACCCACCTGTCACTACGTGACACATTGATGGCGAAATTGACGCGATACATAAAAATAAAGCGGAAAGTAAACACGCCGAAATGAGTGTCGCAATGGGCTACGCATCGACCATTCATCTTCTGTCTGGTGGACAGATCCAACCGAAAGCATTTCCTGCGGATACATTCAAAAACTCGTTATATTTCACGCTTCACGGGAGGTCACCCGTGGTAGTGACGTCATCCACCCCTAGCGACAGGTTTCACCTCACCTCAGAGCCCACTCAACATAGAACATTCTACGAGGAGACAACCACCTATGCCCGAACAAGCAATTAGATTTAATTGCACACAAACTCTGCCCACATCCTCACTCTTTGAGGTGACAAACTTTCGCGTCAAAAAATTTTATTTTCAAAACATTCTTTCTGAGGATTTGAAAAATAATCTGGAAGCTCTTTTAACTTTTGAATTTCTCTTCGCATTCCCCCAGAGCCAGTGGCATAGTGTAACATAGTGGGACGAGTGGTGTGCTAAACACGACGACACAGCCAAAATATGATTAAAACAGTTATTTTTTTTATTTTCACACAAGAATTTATATTATTTGCACAATTAATCAGGGATTTGTGTTGGTTGTGGGCGTTGTGAATACGGACATAGGAATAGACTCAAAACGGCCGGCGACCGCGAGCCAAAAAAAGTAAAAATATACGTCCGCACCGTCTGAGTTTTTGAAATTGTCCCCTTCTCTCATCCCTTCAGTTGACACTAAGGACAATTCATTAAGAGGGGGCCGTCGTACCCCCTTAAAAACCATTTGAACTGGAAGGATATTTTCCTGATAGATGCGTCGAGATTTATGAACGGCGATCAGTGGTAAACATGTAGATGTTGATCCCGAGCACTAAGGTTGTTACAGTAATCATAGGGTCCAAGATCCCAGCATAAAAAGGGTTAGTTCCTTATTTTTAAATCTGTATAAATTAAATGTTATAAATCCATAGGATAATTTTGCGAGTCTTTAAATAAAATGCCAGTTATTAAATTAATTGCTAATAGTTTATTAAATTAATCTCACTGAAACAATAGAAATTGCTTGGCAACATATATGTAGGTAGTCGCCTGCACAAGCTATTTCTATTACTTGTGTGCTTACGCAGTAACTGGTGATATTTTTCAACAGATGGACACATACCGTTAGACTTCGGGTCTTCATAAAATGTGGTACTGGCCACCCCTCTATGTAAGGCCTTAAATTTAGATAACCATGGATCCTAGAATATAACTTGTGAGGTTCTCCGTCCAACACGTGGAGGAGCGTTGACCGGAAGGAACCATTGGGTTCCCGAGGAACGAGGGTGGGGTGCCCTTGAACCATCATCCGGGCCAGAAGAAAAAGAAAAGGGGAGAACTGGGAGGGGAAAGAGGAGACTGACTGGCGGATGCAGGAGAGTACGGACGTGCGAGGGTCCTTTTGCTGTAAATATCTATTTTTAACGGAATGTAAATAAAATTACTTAATCAAGAACCCCATGCAGAAGTGTCACTCTTCGGTAATGTACATGGACTTCAAGCCGGCGTCCCCACATAACTGATGATACTGCTCTTTGGATAAGTGTTGTAGAACTCTATTCCCTTATCAAGACAGATCCATGGACCTAGAATGTCCCTGATGATTCTCTTGGGTTGGTTTGGGGTGGGGGTTACGGCGGAAGGAAGATATTTGGACAAGCTGCGCTAAACATCAGACAACGTCGAGTAAAAACTGTCAATAAAGGGGTAAAAGGAGAAGCGATTGGGAATGGAATAATGGGATGAAGTCAGAAAAAATCGCTTGGGTATCCCGAGAGCGCGACACCCATGTTTACTAAAGACAGTAAACCCCATGGGTTTGGTGTGAGGGTTTTATGGCGCAATGGCCATATTTGACCATGCTGCGCCAGACACAAGACATACAATATCAAGTAATAGACACACAATGAGTTTTACTGACACAGAAGGTTGCTAGCGCAGTGGGCATACCCACTGAGCCACGACAGCCCCGTAAAACCCATGGGAAAAGAAAAGATCACTAGAGCACCTCTGGTCTGTGAAGCCTGTGTACACCTAAAGGACGTGCCCCTGAGGGCTCTCTTTAAGAATTGCAGAACCCCATTCCTTATCAAGACAGATTCATGGACCTTAGAATGTCACTGGTGATTCTCTTCTTGGGATGCATAAGAGTTGTAGAACCCTATTCTTCATCAAGGAGGATCCCTGGATCCTAGAATGTCATTGATGATTCTCTTGGAATGTAGTATAAGGTTGCAGATATATGCAGACATACATAGATTGAGTATATCCTATAACCTCACAGGCGTACAACAAAATTGTTACTGAAAGACACCTTGACTTCAGATCAATTACACACTCCAGCGGCTGTCATGCTGATACAAGATCAAACACAAGCCCACGCACTGACTTTCAGGACCGAATAAAGCACCAAAAGTAAAATTAAATTACTATTCAATACCTCCTCGTGCAGGAAAGTTGCCCGAGCGAAAGCCTCTCAAATCTCCTGCCAACGCGATAAGCGAAAGTAAAAAAAAAACACAGAACGAGACACCCGAAACAAAGAAACGACGGGAAAGTGACACAAAGGGGAAACAATGGCAATGTATGCAAGGGGATTGATTGCAGGGGGCTCGCACAATATTACCCACTCAGGTGTCATCCTCGCATGTCGTTTTCTTCCGACAAGAGACAGAACAGGCATCGCAGATGAGAAAGATCATTTTCTCAGATATCATAACTCGGGAACAGAAGACGAGAAAACTATTCGCTCCGGGAAATGGATGTGTCACGGAATAATAACGCCGACGCCGAATTTCAATAAAGATACGTGTTCGCGCACTGGGGGATCGATAGGGTCTGTCATATCGCCCCGTTCGAATGGTTTGTATCCAGTGTGTAAACTGGGATTACATTCCGCGCTCCTGCATTTAAATCCGAGGTGATATCGTGTAGGAAGATACGAGAGGCGTTCTTTGAATCACTGAAGGGGAAATAACCAAAATGAAATAGATAAAAGCTGTCAGAGGGGGAGGGCTCTGGGGGCTAAGACCCACCTTAAAGCGCTAGTTTCTTATTTTTATAACTAAAAACACATTAAATATTCTAGGTAGGTAGCTAGTGGAGTTAACTTCGCACTGGAGCAACACAACGTGCTGTTGGCAATGATCCAGGATCAATCCGGAAGAAATTAAATATTGTAAATGCATGATACTTTTGCGATATTCTTTATAAACATAACAAAAACATGTAATAAATTAATTGTTAATAGTTTATTAAACTAACCTCGTTCTCTTAACCATCTTACATATTGTATCAACCCTAAAAATGATAAAAAAAACAAGCTTGGAGAAACAAAATTTGAATACTTGATTAGTGTTATTTAATTGTCATAAATAAGTTGGTTGTTTTAGAGTTTTATGGCACAAGGGTGATATTTGCCACGCTGCATTAAACACAACGTCAAGTAAAAAATGTGAGAGGGGAAAAAGGGATTGGGGAACAGCGTAGTAGGTAGGTAGTTAATTAACGTCGCACTGGAACAGCGTAGTAGGTAGGTAGTTAATTAACGTCGCACTGGAGCAACACAAAGGCTACTAGCGACGGTCCGGCATCAATCCCGAAGGGAAAGATCCTAGGACAACGTCTCGTAATTTTGAACCAGTCAGATGACGAGGTCAACACCTGAGCTGGCACCCATTCTACAAAATTCCACACCACGCCAACGTGGACATTTGAGGTCACGACAGATTTACCGTGAATTAGATAGAGGTTAGACTTAACGAAAATTCGAAAAACTAGTAAGGTCCATCTTTATTTGGCATAAAAATTATACTTCTAACTTTCGGTCCTCTCCAAAATGAAATCCTGGCTATACTACCGCATAAACTTGTTCAAAGTTTTGGTTTCGTCGCTCTACGGTCATTTTTGTTACACGAGGGCTAATTAGCAATCGTGAAATTTTAGTCTAAACCAATCCGACTGCGTTGAAAACATTTTTTTAGACTTTTGAATATTTTGAAAAAGGAATAAAAGGGTCAAAAAAATTGAGAAATCAGGATGTAACCAACTAATCTGGATAAACTAGGCAAAGTAATATTCTTTGCTTAGTTTAAAGTAATATTCTTTGCCTAGTTGCCATTATAATTATAAACTAGGCAAAGTAATATTCTTTGCCTAGTTTATAATTATAATGAAATATGCATTCTTAAAGAAAATATTTAAGGTAGATAAACACAATACATAAAACGTTATCTGCATGATTACATGTAATTTTGTAGTTGATTTCAATTCTACCGTGGAATTCAAGGTGGCAGTACTCCCAACTTTGGTATAAGGGGTTAACTGTTATTGAAATACTGCGTGAAAATTATCTCATACATCTACGCTAGAAAACACTCAAGCAACGGTTCATTTTAACTGATCATAGTATTATCCAGCGTTGTAAGGTTATTTAGATATTTATAACTACATACTTAACAATCGTCAACTGTTAGATTAGATTGGATGTTGGGGTTTTATGGCGCAAGGTACAAAAGCAGACAAACTGCGCCACGTCAACTGTTGGAGATTGGATTGATTGTTTTGACTATAATAGGAAAATATCGTTTTTTACATCTGGCACAAAAACATTTCTGCAAGCGATTTTTAGAGAAATCATGCTCGGTTATATATACGAAACGGGGAAATATGACCTAAAACTAGAGCATCGTACATAATTCAATATTTAATAAATTCTGGTTGTTTTGCGGTTTTATGGCGCAAGGCCATACTCGGTCAAACTGCGCCAAACGCGAGTCAGACTACCTCAAGTAATTGTGAAAAGAAAGGCAAAGGGAGAGGAGAAAGATCTCTTAAACATTCTAGGTTGGTTGGTTTTGGGGTTTTATGGCACAAGGGCCATATTTGGCCATGCAGCGCCAGACACAAGATATACAATATTGGTAACAGACACGATGAAAGTTTTACTGACACAGAAGAGAGAAATACACCCAGGGAGGAATGCACCTGACAGGAATCGAACCTTTGCCGCCTACAACTCGAAGGGTACTAGAGCAGTGGGCATACCCACTGAGTCACGACGGCATCCTAGGGTAATAAATTCTGGGGATATTCGGTCCAAGTTTTGTCCATTTCCAAGAGAATAGCTGACAAATGTGCGGATATTAGAAATGTTTTGCTAAATATAATGCTTAAACTTCTTAATGCAGTTATAAATTTTTACAAATGAATTCTAAAGACTACTTGTAAAATAGTATTCATTTTATTTAATGTTCGTTCTACTTCATGAGTTTTCTTGCTACAAATCATAACTTTCCAAATTGTTCATACCATTATAATTTGCATACTTTTCAGGTTTTAACAAGTCTCGGAAACGTAGTGGTATACTCTGAAAGCTGTAATATCCATAAGTTATTGCTCATTCCGCCCAAATGACAGCCACCGCTATCCATTTTTCGTATCTGACTGCGGAATAAGAAACTAACGCCGAACTGAGCATAAGGAGGGTTGAAAAATGAGCGAGCCATTTTCTCTCGACGTTATGAAGCAGTGTACTCATTGATCGGATGTCTCCATATTTGTCACTTGCGGCAATAATGTTTCATTTTTCCTCTCAAGTCCATATGCGCATTTTCGTTTTCGCACACGAAACCCATTCATCTATGGGGCCGCGGTAGCCCAGTTGGAAGAGCATCCGATTAGCAACCGGAGGGTTGCGAGTTCGAATCCAACCAAAGACCGTCGTGTACAAAGAGGGGCTGGTGCACGTTAGATCTGTCGTGGCCTCAAATGTCCTCATGTTGGAGTGGTGTGGAAGTTTGGAGAGTCGGTGCCATCTCAGGTGCTGACCGTGGCTCAAAATTAAGTGGTGCTGTCCTCGGACCATCCCTTTGGATTTGATCCAAGACCATTACCAATTGACCGTTGTGTTGCTCCAATGCAACGTTATTTAACTACCTACATCTATGAAAATTCTAAAAAGAAGTCTCTTGATGTTGATGCGGCAGACGAGACCTTGTTAAAAAGCAAGTTCGATAAAAAGTTACTGGGTACTTAAAATAAATTTATTTTCAGTCTTTTCATGCATCACGTGTTTCTTTCTCATGGCTGCCACAGCCAAAGGACTCGTGAAATACCAGTAGCATAAATTTTTAAAAATAATAGCAGAAAAGTCTCTTAAATCCTATTCTAGTAACAATTTTAGTTGCTCAGAAAGAAAATGAATCGGCTAAAACGCAAAATGTACCGATAAAGTATGAAACACGTTGAAGATCTCACAAGGAATTTAAAACTTAATATTTTTAATAAGGTTTTCATGACAATCTATCAACCAGATTCCGATGTTTTTCTTTCATGGTTGCCACGACTTGGCGCCGAAAATTCGAAATTGGCGTCACTTAGAAAATCCGAAAAATGTTTTTCTGTCCGCAATTTGTTGAAAAAAGAACTAAATTTTCGTCAACCTTTCCTGAATTTTCAAAAAAAGTAGCCAGTTTTTGAAAATAGGAGCTATGGGGACGATTTTGCTTCAAAAGATACCCCTAGTCGCCAAGGTGGAAAAAAAGTACAAAAAGTCGTCTTTTAGTGGCAGCCCTGTTTACTTTTGTCTCTGTATGGGGTTGACACTGGGCCCTTAACAAAAGGGGTTGCGGGATGGTCGAGATTTAGGACGCGTATTTGGTCAAGCTGCGCTAAGCACAGGATAAGCAACGTCAAGTGATGGACAGATACACACAAGGGAAGTTTTGCTGACACGGAAAGCAGAGATATACACACAAGATGGAATAGAACCTACGCTACCTACAACTCGCAGGTTGCTAGAGCAAAGGGGTGGGTATTTTAATTAACGTCGCACAAGAGCAAGATAACAGGCTATTGGAGACAGTCCGGATTCAGACCCGAAGGAAAAGATCGAGGACAAAGCAACGTAATTTTGAACCACGATCAGATGACGAAGTCACACCAGAGCTGGAACCCCACTCTCCAAACTTCCACACCACGCCAACACGTAAGGACATTTCAGGCCACGACAGATTCAACGTGCACCAGCCCCCGTGAACACGACGGTGTTAGGCTGGAACGAGTTTCGAACACTTAACCCTCGGTTAAATCGTTTCTAATCCGTTGCTCTTCCAACTGGGCTACCGCGGCCCTATTCTCAAATTAAATTCGGCATCCCTGATTTCATATGGTAGTTAGGTAGTTAATTAACATCGCACTTGAGCAACACAACGGGCTATCGGCGATGGGCCAGGATCAATCTCGAAGGGAAATATTCAAGGACAACACCTCGCCATTTTGAACCTCGTAAAATCCCGTAGTGGTTGATTTTGCATTGTTTATATCCGTTTGCTGCCACACACACACACACATTCGTCAGTATACAAATACTGTCGATTTCTGAGCCACTTACGTTAGTGAACTACATAGCGAGATGTTGTTTCATGGGGTCGCATTTCCCCACAGGATGGGTCGCGTATATAGTGGAGCTCCCAAGAGAAGGCAGTCGACCTTATATCGGTAGGTGCTTAATTAACGTCACACTGGAGCAACACAACGGGCTATTGGCGACGGTCCGGTATCAAACAAAAAGGGAAAGACAGCAGCACGTAATTTTGAACCACGGTCAGATGACGAGGTCAACATCTGAGCTGGCACCCCACACTACACCAACATGAGGACATTTGAGGCCACGACAGATTTAAAGTGCACCACCCCCGTGTACATTTCGGTAGGAAGGACCGAGTTTCGAACTCACAACCCTCCGGTTTCTAATCCATTGCTCTTCCAACTAGGCTACCGCAGCCCATTATTTCTTGATACAGGTAGGTAGTTAATTAAAGTTGCACTGGAGGAACACAACGGGTTATTCATATTTTCTTGAGAATCACACTTAATGAGTAAAGCTTAGTAGGGTAGTATATTTGCCTCTTTGTTTTCTCGGAATTGTTTTTTTACTTAGTGTGTTTCACTTGTAAGCAGATGATATACAAATAACAATTAAAGGGATTAAAACTTAAAATTGTTATTTTTTTAAAGTCAAGCACTACGACTTCTAGGAATAAGAACTGGGCTACCGTAGTACTGGCGCTTTCTTGGGAGCCGCGGATAAACCGGAATTCAACCGACGGATTAAAATTCATCCGTGCCCTTGGAAGAAAGCTACCTGGATCGCGTGAACGCTTGAAGTAAATAACATGTAACAAGCAATTCTACAGATCAGACAAGCGGTCATTACAATGAGATCAAGATGCTAGACTCATCTGCCATAATTAGTGCCGACCAGGTCAACGACAAGTTAACTTATTCAGGCACTCAGCCAGCATTAACATTAACCACACGACACAGCATGGTTAATGAGAAAGTTCATGAACAGGAAGTAGGGATTGCAATCAAGCAGTTCGGCCGATTTCAAATGCCATCGGATTCATGAGCATTTCCGGCGACTTAAACAAATGGCCACACTAATAAGATTTAAGCTTGTTTTTTTTCTTTCGGAATTTAACACGATGTAAGCTGAAGATTGCGAGCAATCATGTGTGTGAGAGAACTGATCACAATAGCAGGAGACTAATCTCAATTGCGTGACTCGTCAAAGTCAATTTTAAGATCAAAATGAAAATTCTACAGGTCAATGGAATTACGATTTGTCCACCAAGCATATAAAAGTTTGAGCTGCTTCCAATACAAGGTCTGCAGTTCCTGTTTCCGTCGAAACGGACTTATCCCATTTTCCAAAGAGAATGCTTGAAAAAATGTATTTAAATTTTTGGTGCATTCAAATTGGTGCATTCAAATTGATTAAGTGATTTGTTCCAAGAACATCTCTCCTAGTCACTTGCCCTCTCTTTTCAGTCCCCGACATCTGCCCAAAACGAAATAAGACATCCACCATCCCTGCTCAAAATGAACGAGTCCTGCTCCTATGGCGACCGCTACCACCCAGATTTTGTAGCGGGAGCAGTTCTCGTGGAAGACAGACGGTACGTACCAGCACTGATTCTCGGTATCAGATCATGGGTTCGAATCCTGTCTAGACACATTTATAGTGGTTCGAAATCCATTTTTAAGTCGTAGTAGTCTTTAAACTACATGAACAATCTTTTCGAAACTTGGTATAATTTATCCACTTTCGAATAAAGCTTGGGAAGAAATAATTTCCAGATTTAAGAATTGATTTTGAATGAATTTATAGAGCTCAGCCTCCATTGGAAGAATGAGTTACTACAATCTCACTTGGTTGGTTATTTTGGGGTTTTAATGGCACAAGGGCCCTATTTTTGCATTGTAGACTTGTATTTGGCCAATCTGCAACCAAAAACACAAGATAGACAATTTCAATTCTTACTTAAATTTTATGCTTAATGTAATGTTTTAGTACAGCATGAACCTGAGATCAGACACTAAGCCCTTTGTAACGTACAATCCCTAATACATTTTAACCCTCGGAGGGGTTTGGTTGCTTAGGAGTTTTATGGCACAAGGGCCATATTTGGCCAAGCTGCGCCAAACACAAGACAAAGTTAAATAAAATTATGTTAATTGAAAAAAGATGGATTGGGGAACAGAATAATGGGATTAAAGAAAAAAATCGCGTGGATATTCCGGGAGAGCGACCCTTTTGTTTACTAAAGACAATAAACCTCATGGGAAAAGAAAAGGTTAGCTGAAATACCTCGGGATTGTGAAGCCTGTGCACCCCCAAAGGAGATGTGCTGAGGACCAGTCTCATTCGGATAGGAATAAAAGTACACCAAGTCAATGAGCCTATGAGTCTTGAGACCTTTAGGAACCAACTTAGTATCGAAGACCAGTTGGTTTGAGGGGCAATAGGCTCAGGTTGTGAGCGGGTGAGCCTGTAATTAGACGTCCAGTAAAAACGCATAAATATGAAAAAAATATGCAAAGATGTTTTACAGCGTAGGTCTTGATCCGCTGTGGGTAACATAAGTTGGATTCCTTCATTCACTGGACTAGGCGATTTGTGTTTCTTTAATTACAATGGTATTGGTAATTAATTAACGTCGCACTGGAGCAACACGACGGGCTATTGGCGACGTTTGGCTGAGTTTAGTTCCCAAGGGAAAGATCCGACGACAACACCACGTAATTGTGAACCACGGTCAGATGACGAGGTCAACACCGAGAGCACCCCACACTTCCGCACCACACTAAAGTGAGGACATCTGAGGCCTCGACAGATTTAACGAGCACCAGCCCCAGTGTACACGGCGATCTTTGTCTGGACCGAGTTAGTTTCGAACTCGCAACCCTCCGATTGCTAATCCGTTACTCTTCCAACCTACCTACCTCTCAATACCAGGTTTGAAGCACAAGTTAGAGTTCGCAACATTATGTTCCTGATTTTATTCTATCAGGGCGAGCCTAAAAATGTTTTCACAACAAAAGTGGCAACAGACACGGATGGAAAAACCACTCTCGAAAAATGTGACTTCACAATCACAAAACGAAAATTAATGTAATGGAAAAGACACTTCTCCCAAGACGACGAGGAAATCGAATGGCTAGCGGTCTGAGCCACAGTTCGACGCTTTTTTGGATTCGTGTCCCGACCAGGCCTGGATGTTCGTGTTTGTTCGAAATCCATTTTAAGCCGTACGGTTAATTATCCCTACAAATGGGTGGCAAAGTTATTGAAGAGCGACCAAATCAAATAATGACCCGAATATAATGGTACACCAGTCTAATACTTGGCAGGCCTCCCACGGGAGCATAGAACTGCAAAAATACGACGGGGCATAGACTCCACGACAAAGCGGAAGAATTCTGTAGGCATTGAACACCATACCTCGTATAGAGGTCCACAATTCTGTTACATAACATCCCAGATGTATATATTTGGTCATGCTGTTCCAGACACAAGACATACAATATCAAGTAATAGACATACACACACGTTGAAAGTTTTAATGACGCAGAAGAGAGAAGTAAACCCAGGGAGGAATGCACCTGACATGAATCGAGCCTGCGACGCCGACAAGTCGCAGGTTGCTTGCGCAGTGGGCATACCCACTGAGCCACGACAGCCCCTGACTTAGGGGTGATGGCAAGACCCTATGCTAAGATAAGTGTTCCTCTAACCATAATGTGGCGTGCCTAGACTTGTGTGGCGTCACACTGTTTGAAGAGTCCAAACGCATCCGAATGAAGGTAGGACAAGAACGGGTGTAACTTCTCGGAAAGGATGCACACGTAGTTAACCTGTCAGAGACGTTTGCAGACTTACCAGGAGTTCCATTGAACGCCATTTAACAAACCCCAAAGTTAAATCCTGAATAAAGTACATCAACAGAAGGTAGGTAGTTAATTAACGTCGCACTGGAGCAACACAACGAGCTATTGGCGGCGGTCCGGGATCAATACCGAAGGGAAAGATGGAGGACACGTCGTCATTTTGAACCACAATCAAATGACGAGGTCAACGCCTGAGATGGCACCCCACTCTCCAAACATCCACACTACGCCAAAGTGAGGACATTTGAGGCCAAGGCAGATTTATCGCGCACCAGTTAATCCTACACGATGGTCTTTGGTTAGTCCAACTCGCAACCTTTCGGTTGGTAATCCGCTACTCTTCCAACTGGGCTACCAAGGCTCCGATTCTAGAACGGGATTGATTGCATTCCGAGTGGTTGAGTGACACGAATTCGTAGGTAGATTAATTAAGGAGCAAGACTGGAGCAAAACAACGGTCTATTGGCGACGGTTCGGGATCAATCCCAAAGGGAAAGATCAAGGACAACGCCTCGTAGTTTCGAACCACGGACAGATGACGAGAAACCTGAGCTGCCACCCCACACTCCAAATTTAATTTGAGGACACGACAGATTTAATGTGCACCAGCCCCCGTGTACACGACGGTCTTTGGCTGGACTTAGTTTCGAACTCGCAACCCTCCGGATGCTGATCCGTTGCTCTTCCAACTTGGCTACCGGAACCCCATCAACAGAAGGAGATTTTTATATTCAACTGGCGTGCCCCCCATATTTAAGGAATCAAACCAAAATCCAATATCAACTACCATTTGAAATCCAGCGTTCATTTATTTTTCCCGCAAGCCAGAGAGGCGAAAATGATTGGAACCGAGAAGAGATACAAAAAATTAAACCACCCCTTTTCATTTTCCTTTACTTTTTTATCTTTTGTCCTAACCATTCCTCGCATCTTAAACTGTGCGATTTTCATCGACTTGGAAGAATCCCAGATGCAGAAAGCCATTTCTCATGCATAAAGAAAAGAGATTTTGAGAAGCATTGCACTTCCCGAAAGGAAATAAAGGAATCGTTTTATATTCCAGAGGATAAAAGGGATATGTATTTTTTCCTCTCCGTCTCTCTGTTAAGCGTTAAAGTGATCCTCAGAGATTTATCAGTTTTTATCCGCTTCATTTTTATTCTATGCCGAAAGCCGTTGTTTCTAGGCCATGGCGAAACGAGGTTTTGATTTATTTCCCGACAGTTTTAATTTAGTTTGTAACGTCCGAGGATGCGAAACGAGAATTCTAGTGATTTAATCCCATTGTACGTTTTATTCGGCAGTTTCAGCCATGCAATTAGGCCGTGCAGGCGAGTAGAGCTACAGGGTCTTGGACCCCTGCCGTTTTCCCCTTTGGTTTGTAACTCTACGGTCATTTTTGCCACACGACGGCTAATTACACCGGGACATGCGGATTCCGAACCATTACGAACAATGTTGAACTGAGACAGGGACATAGCAAAGGGGCAGAAGTAGTGGCCCAGAACGCCAATCTACGAAATGGCGTGGTAGCTCAGGAGGTAGAGTCGCGAATTAGCAACCGGAGGGTTGGGAGTTCGAAACTCGATCCAACCGAAGACCGCCGTGTATGTGGGGCTATTACATATTAAATCTGTCGTGGCCTCAAATGTCCTCACGTTGGCGTGGTGTGGAAGTTCAGAGTGGGGTGCCAGCTCAGGTGTTGACCTCGTCATCTCACCGTGATTCAAAATGTGATGGGCTGTCCTCGGATCTTACCTTTCGGGGTCCATTCCGGACAGTCGACAATAGCCTGCTGCGTTGTTCTAGTGCGACGTAAATTCAACTACCTACCGAAAGGGCGGCGTTTTAGAAATTTTTATTTAACAATTTGGTGGGTTTTATTTAAGTTCAAAAATTTCAAGTTCAACTTTATCATTCCTTCAAAGTAGCATTTTCCCGTTATTTGAGCATGAAGTGAACACTTCTATTTTTAGAATGCAACAGTTATTAAAAATAATTTTTTTCCTTCCACGCAGCCTCCTGTATGAACAGAATTAAAAAGATAGAGGGTAGGTATTTAATTGACGTCGCACTGGAGTATCACAACGGGTTATTGGCAACGGTTCGGGATCAAACCCGAATAGAAAGATCCGCGAGGACAACATCACGTAATTTTGAACCACGGTTAGATGACGCGAAAACCTGAGCTGGCACCCCACTTTCCACACCATGCCAAGGTGAGGACATTTGAGGCAACCACAGACTTAACGTACACCAACCCGTGTACACGATGGTCTTTTGTTGGATCGAGTATCAAACTCGTAACCCTCCGATTGCTAATCCGTTACTGTTCCAACTGGGTTACAGCGGCTCTCGCCTCTGTAAGAACATACGCTCCTGTGATCAAGTTGGCACACCATTGCACTACATCAGTCTGCACCAACTGCCTCGTGACATAAAAGTACCCGCCATTGCCCCAAAATCACGTGGCACAAGAATATCAACATCAAAGATGATTAATTTGATGAAGCTTCACAGGACCTGATCATCCAAAATAATTAATAAAATCCTGATGTGACATTCTTATACCTTTAATTCTTGATAGATAGATACTTTAATGTGCGTATTAGATACTTTAATGTCTTAACTCATCGTCAATCCATAACTTCGGTCGATACATCGATTGGTTCTTTCGAATATTGATATATCGATTTGGCCAGACTGAGGGAAGTAGAGGCTTAATAATTTTTAATATTATCGAGATAACTAAAACGCAAAATAGCTTGGAATTAAAAACATTTTGCAGTGGTTGACAAGGAAAATAAAAATCCGCATATAGTGCGGCTAGGGAGAAGGCAGTTGAGTCACGTGGTTTTCCAGTCTATTAGTTACATTAGGTAGGTAGTTGGAAATAACGTCAAACGGGAACGAAACGGGCTATCGGCGACGGTCTGGGATCAATCCCGAAGGGAAAAATTCAAGGACAAAACCTCGAAATTTTGAACCACGGTCAGATGACTAGTTCAAAACCTGAGCTGGCCCCCACCCATACCCTACTCTCCAAACTTCCGCACCTCGCCAAAGTAAGGTCATTTGAGGTCACAACAGTTTTAACGTGAACCAACCCCCACGTGCACGTCTGGTTGGATCGATCGAGTTTCGAACTCGCAACCCTCCGGTTGCTAATCCGTTACTCTTCAAACCAGGCTGCCGCGCCCCTAGTTACTACATTAGGAACGTGGTAACATAAACAAATCCCTTCTCCAATCCCGTTTTCAACGCGGTAGGCAGGGGGTTCTAAGTTTATCTGGTTCTGAGTTTATCGTCTGGTGCCGAAGGCGTTAGTATTGGTAACTAGTAGGCAGGGGGAAATATCATTGGCGATGTCTTTGCGTATATCATGATGAAGCGCTTCTGATGAGCTTTCATATCTATTCAGAAATCGATTGACCCAAGGTCGACTGCAATCTCACGGGAGCAGCACTATACATGACCTTTTTATCTACAGAAATTAGTCAGGTTAATAATTCGCTTTGTCTGTTTAAATTAAATTGAAAAGTAGAGTAAAGTTTAGTAATATATCGTCGGTTTACAAATCACGTCAAAATTTTCCGAGACGAGTTTTTTTTAGCTTTTCTAGACCAGAACATGGAGATCTTTAGACTGGGGAAGTCCACTGAGTCATTTTTTTTCTTTGCATGAAGGTTAGATTTTTTTTTTCTTGAGAATCACACTTAATGAATAAAGATTAGTGGAGTAGAATCTTCTCCCCTTCGTTTTCTCGAAACTGTTTTTTGACTTAGTGTTTCACTTATAACAAATAAGAATTAAAGGGATTAAAACTTAAAATAGTTATTTTTTAAAGTCAAGCAGTTTGACTTCTAGGAATAAGAAAACCTGTCCAGTGAATAAATACCTGGTCCTTTTCTATCTAACTCCTGAATGAAAGCACTATTTATTGCCTGCATATACCTACTTTATGATATATTTAACTATTTATTATTTTCCATAGTAGCTGATACAAATTATCTTACAATTCAGGTACACTGCTTTATTTTAATATCAATTATTAAAGTTTTTTGCACACACACCTTAATAAAACTCTTAAGTAGTAAAACTCTTAATAACTTTACTTAATGATTAAAATCGTAAAAAAATGGGAAAAGATTGGGGATTATTAAAGATATTAGAGGCTCATCACAGAGCAAAAACTACACATTTCACACCATATTCATAATGCATTACTAAATTTCAAGTGTTCTGTAGCACAACAGAATACCATGCAATATGGCAACACCAATTGTATCAATGGTATTGTGATTCCAATAGATTCATTCTTAGTAAAAGAACATTGGAGTTCCTAATCAAATATTCAGACTGATATTTGACGAAAAACTGCAAATTAGTACAATATATGTAAACAGTGTAACAAGCTCCCAAAAGTTAAAATAAGTGCGTGTTTTGAGGTTTGGAATATGATGCATTGCAAATACTTACTCACTTGATGTATGATATGGATAATCCAGAGCTGGAATCAATGAACTTGCGTACAGCAGATTGTATATTATATAAAAGCATATTTTATACTGCTGGCTTTATTGTGTCATTAACACCAGCCTGTTGGCTAAGTGGTTAGAATCTGGGTTCAAATCCAAATTTTGTGATGGTTCAGAACCCCTTTTAAGCTTGTTTAATTAGTCTTCATGAAGAAAAAAGTAGCCACAGCAACCAAACCAAAAAATCACATCCTTTATCAGGCAGAAATCAGATTATTCCTCCAATACACTATGAAAACATGAAAGAATACATAGTTCTTAATGTAATTATCAACATTTTCTTACTATAGTTTTGGTAACTTATTTGTTTCAACTTTTAAGAGCTCCCTTTTGCAAGATAAAGATGTACTTTTTTAAAAGGCACAAAAGATGAATTCCTATGTGGTAGACTTATAAAGATGGATGGATTGTACTTGTGTAGCTATGGTTAAAATTAAAACACCTCAGCAAATGAATTGTCCAACAAATAATCTTTAAAAACTACTACACACAAAAAAGACTATTTAACTAATGATATATGTTATAATAATAAATGTTAAAAATGGTTTCATTATTGCCAGGACAACTCATCCATATTTGGATAGCTTCTGGGCTTTATTTTTAATCCTACTGTTTTAATTAAGGACCTACAGTTGAAATTTGGAATAAATTTTTAGAAATAAACTTACCTCCATGGTTTTTAATAATAACTTATATTTTACTCTGTTAACCACAATGAACACAATCAGTGTTGAATCATTGAGTAGGAGCTCACCTGCAGTTCTTATTACTCCAATGAGGGTTGACATTTTAATTTAATCATTAAAACTCATTCCTAATTCAAAAAGTTATTCTATTACCCTTTATTTGAAAGTGGTTATATGCCAAGCTTCAAATGGATTGTGTTTGTGGTAATTCAAAGAACCGAAATTTGTGTCCTCACACATTAAGATCATGTCACTTTATACATAGAAAAATGATAAACACCAGTATAATATTTGAGATAATGAAAGAAAAAATTGACCCAACAGTTTTAAATATTTTTATAGAAGAATGAGTAAAAGGGGTCTCTCATGAGAGCAACACACAATTTCTACAAACATCCTAATTTGTTATTGATCCAGAAGTTTTACCTTTAGGAAGTTTTTAAGCATCATATTTTCCTACTTATAGAATAGTTCAAATTTGAGTTACACTTTACTTACATTCTTGATAATGTTTCAGAACACTGAAACTAATCAGTTACAAATTTTATAAATTATGATTTATGTGGAAATTAATTTCATCACATAATTTTATAAATTCTAAGCACATTCAATCTGATTCAAGTCCTAATAGGTGCTAAAATTAGTTTTCTAATATCATTTGGTAACATTTATGTGTAGTACTATGAAAAGAGATGAAATCTCTCACCCAAAGAATTCAAAATTATATCTGGAACAAATTATAAAGCGAAAAAATTAGAGCTTCAAAATTAAAATAAAACACAACTTAAGAGTAAATAGTAAACACTACACAGAATACGATTACTATAAATTAAGCTTCCCACTAGTTATGAATTCATTTAAAAAGCACTGAAAATGAAGTTGCTAAGATTTCTATAGCTCGATACTAACGCATTTATAAGATGCATTGAAACATTTTGTGGTGAAATAAACTCGAAAAATTTCCCTTACTATTTTAAATATTTCAATTTAGTTGATTTACCCATTAATGGCACTGGAATGAAAGTTGTCATGATCCCCTTACAGAAGTTATAAAATCAAATTACATGTCTTCGTCAGCATTTAAATATTGGTATTTTACAAAACAATTATTTGAATAAAACACATTTAAGAACATAAAACTTTCACTTACTTGCAAGCTTCAACTGTCAATAGCGCTCATTCCAGTTCGTAAACACTGAACAGAAACGTAATGTTTTCTTTTCGTGGGAAAATAAACAAGAACTGTCACATTTTCCCACCTACCAGTAACACTGCAACCAACGGCAATGAAAATTGACTATTCTCAATCAGTGAAATACTATTCAGTCAGCTTAAACAATTTGTGTTGATGAAAGTGCTTGGAATTCAAGTCACAAAATTTTAAAAAGGAATCGCATGACCCACTTGACAGGAACGTAGACTCAAAATTCCAATGACCCCTTTAGACCCAAAACACCGGTTCAAAGAATGTTGTCACGGAAGAACGACGATCGTTCACAGACGTAATCCGAGCCCTGAAATTTCGTTCAAAGCAAAATGTCCCTCTTGTGCAGCATTTTTGAAGACGAATGTTGAATTTTTTTTGTAATTGGTTGTTTTAGATGAGAAATTCCCGGGAGAAAATGCTTTAAATTTCAAATTGTTTGGGTTCATTTTATACGACAATGCAGGAGTACTGCCATCTAGTGAGAGCAATGTAAAACTAATTAAAAAAGTCAACGTTCATCAAAAAGTCATTCAATAAATCGTTCCAAAGCAGATCATGTTTTTGAGCTTGATCGTAATTAAAATTGAATGGCTTCACGTTTTCATTTTCCGTTATTGTTTTGATGGACATTTTTAGCTCTTAAACGTTTTATCTTTCTTTGATATTTTACTTATCCCTATCTCTTTCAATATCTGAAATGTATTTCCTTACCCATGCGTCTTTTTAAGTAAGGAATTTTTAAGCAATCTTTTTAAGCAAGGAATCGAGTTCCAATGGTTCTTTATTATACCCTTTCTAAACCATATCATCATCATCCACCGAGTAATAAAAATAAAAAATTGGCGAAAACTAGAATTCTTATAACCAAAAGCGAGTTGTCTTTGGACAAAGCAAAAATAATATTTAAATGTTTGAATTCAGGAAAATTAATTTGAGAAAAAATCTGTGTGACTTACACATGTGTAGTACTTTGAAATTGTATGCTTTGAAAGATCGTAAAATGTCTGATAGAAAAGTGTTTTGTGTCGAAGGAGATAAATTAAATATTGGAATTCAAAGGAAATGCTATTCCTATTTCAGTGTGGCCCAAAAAAGGACACATGAAATACTTCAGCAAAAAACAGCTTGATAATTAATTTAACTCAACAGGAAAATTTCTTCCATTTACATGTAGAATACCGGAGAAACAGAATAATAAAAGTTCTATAAAGCAAAATATAGAGGGCGCTGGGTGTACATAGTTCCTGTTTCGTAACATTAGGCATAACTTGACCTGTTACTCGACTGCAATGGTTCTTAAAAGAGCTACTTTTTTCGTATTTTTGTCGGCAGTTTGTATGCGCACTGAAAACTTCTCTCATGCGATTTTTTCCCCGCTTAGATAATATTGATTGCTTGAATAGGCTAGTGACTGATTATCTTTTGGAGATTTAGAACTTAATTTTGATTGAGAGAAAGTCAGTTATAGAAGTTGGACTGTCAACATTAGTTTTGGTTTCGAAATCATAACCTTCAGTTTTTCGATGTTTTTTCAAAATGGTACTGGAGTTATATTTTCAGGTCTTTTCTTAGTGAACACAAGGAAAGTCATCCGTGAGGCTAAATTTTCATATTCTCTAATATAAGATCTAAATTTCAGTACGCTACTGATGTAGGTTCGATTCCGGGACATTTTGTTTTTTTCACAGAAATTCATCTGAAAGTCAATAACTTTGGTTTAGCTTTTCGCTCTGTAGTTTATCTTGTAATTAATTATTAATTATGGTCTCTTTGTTAACATTGCTAAAGAGTATATATTAGTGATCGGAACAAAATAATTAAAGTTTGCCGAATTATTTTTTATGCAGCTGCGCCATTGGTCGGTGCGGAAGCGAAAGGGACCGGTATTAACAACCTTGAAGCAGACAGAGGGACAGGAAGCTATAAGGAAAATATAAATTTCCCAGGTTATTTGATAACATCCACAGGAAAGTAGATCTAAAACCTAGCCCGCGGATATTCCTCCATTCCTTGCCTGCAACGTTCACTTAAGCGTTATCAGACGTTTTTGTGAAATCAGAAACTATTTTGTTCCTCTTCGTCGCTCATCCCCAAAATGTCTTTGAACGAGGTTTGTATTTGCTGTCTTTTGCAACAGATATTTATAAGCGATCTTAAGATTTGTTAAGCTTTGAAAACAAAACAAATTGTTTCTGCTCTTCATGCTAAAATATGATGATGAAAACTACAAAAGAAAGATAGATTTTTGCAAATGTACTAAATTCTTGTTTATTGTTTTTCTGTGTTTAGAAATTTGAAAGAGCCGCCGAAGTTGTTAACAAATTGAAAAGTAAGCCTACAGATGATGAACTACTTGAACTCTACGCTCTCTACAAACAAGCTACTGTTGGAGACTGTAACACAAGTAAATTTGCTTCTATAGTATAAATCTCAAATCCTCATTCAATACCTCATGCTTTGTCCAAAATGCTTATGAACTTTATAAAAACAGAATGTTTATAATTAGTAACGTAAAACTGAATAAACGTAAAATTTTGGAATTACACTGATTTTATGTATGATGCTTGAAATTATTTCAATGTGCGCAAACAAATGGTGTTCTAAGCAAGAAATTCTATGATTTTAAAATTGAAAGTATTGTGGTTTTTTACAATTGTACATTACATGAATAAAAGTTTAGGAGCAAAGTTTAGAATCTTGCGAAGCCTATGGCTATGCAAGATTTTAACTCTACATCTACACATTTAACTCTGAGTATCGTGAGATTTTTCTAGTAGTGTAGTATTGCTTTTTCCCCATAACACAAAATGACTAAATAATTGCATCTATTGATTGAAACAATCGTACATATAGAGAGTATATAAAGAGTTTTTTGTGGCAATGCTTTTTATATCTCCAAGGAAGAATTTCTTAGCCTGCTTAAGAAACACTGCTTTGAGCTCAGTGAAAAATAATCAAAAATTAAACGAAAATAATTTTAAAATCAGAAAAACAACTGATTATTCATATAAATACTAGGTAAGTATTTGCTTTGATTAAAAAATCTTGAATATTGTTATAAAAGTTTGTCCAAGTTAAATAATTTATTAGTTTTAATTCAAATTGAACCAGGTTTTTTAACATGAATGTAAAGAAAGATAAAAACAAACTTGAGCCAGCAAACTTGTTTGCGCATGGTAAAATAAAAAAGATAATGATATACAAAATTTTTAAGAGACTCAAGTAATCGCGACGTTGCCATAATCCTCGCAGGGTTGCCTTTGCCTACCACAACTTGCTACAAAAAATGTTGCCACAAAACACTTTTTATATCAAAGATGTACCGAAAAAATCTAGGAACATTTTATTGGTCAAGAAATCATGTGGGGAAGAGTTGCAGAATGGATATGTATGTGTGCCCCTCAGGGCCTTTAGGTGTGTACAGGTTTCACAGGCCCAAGGTGACCTAGTGATCTTTTCTTCTCCCATGGGGTTTACTGTCTTCAGTAAGCATGAGGGTCACGATTCCAGAATATCCAAGTGATTTTTTTCTGCTTTTATCCCATTCTGTTCCACAATCCCTTTTTTCCATTCACATAATTTTTTACTTGACTTTGTTTTGTGTTTGGTGCAGCTGGGCCAAATATTGCCCTAACACTCCAAAACAACCCTTCCAAGGGTTGAAATGTATTAGGGATTATGTCAAAGTGGCCTAGTGTCTAATCTTAGGTCCATGCAGTAATAAAATATTACATTAAACGTGAATTTAAAGCTAAACGAAATGTAGGGTGAAGATTCTTTTCCTTTATTAATTCTTTGACCAGTGATTTCTACCAACATTGCAAAAATGGCTCATTTCACAATTTCTGTAGGCATTGATTATAATTGTTATATTTGCTCATCCCTTTAACTCTGTTTCAAGCAATAACATTGCATAAATTTTTATATACTGTGGTGTAATAATATTTATTTTAATCATCTTTATTAATGTTAACACAAACATCACAAAATGAAGTCTAACAACACTTGGTTATAGCTCAAACAAAATGGAATGTCTTGTGCTACATTTAAATACATAAAATATTCTCACCTGAATTCAAAACTTGTATCCATGGCAAAAACGTTTCCATGGCAACATACAACAACTGCGTGGAAGCAAATTTTTTAAATAAAATACATGATCGCGTGGAAGCATTTAATGACTAATTGGAATATATTTGTTATGGTTTTACTTATCAAAATGATGAATGGTAATCTATCTCTTCATTACCAACATTTGCTTAAAACGAAATGAAATAAGAGTTACCCCTACTCAAAATGTTCAAGGCCTATTCCTACAGTTACTGCCTCCATCCAGACTTAGCGATGGGAGAAGTTTTCACAATAGACACACTACAGGGGAGTTCGAAAACTTCAGAGAACAGTTCCATCCTGACTTTCAGCTGTTGTACTTGTCATCTGATTGGTTCAAAATTGCATGATATCCTCGAATCTTTAACCTCGGGATTGATCCTGGACCATCACCAATAGCCCGCTGTGTTGCTCCAGTCCGATGCTAATTAACTACCTACCTTAAGCCTTATTTTACTTAGGAAAGGAAATATGCTATTCAAGATGATTAAATTTAACTTTGAAGTATTACAACTTCAGTCCCAGGCATTAAAGCTGAACACATAAATTAGAGGTGGTAGGATTTGTATTTACAAAACATATGGAACAAGGGGGTACCTTCGTTATTTCTCAGATTTAATTACGGATTGGTATTTGTTAATCAATTTGAAGCTTTTTGCTAATTCATTAAATTTGTTAACTCAAAAATGCCTAGGATATGAACTAATGATTAGGAAAGCATTCATTAAATGACATGGACTTGCTCTGATAACTCATGCAATTTTGCTAATGTTTGGTAGTTGTGTGAAAGTATTTTATGTGTGGATATTTAACTCTTGAGTTTGAGTATATTTTTTACCTCATCGTAACAAGTTTGATATCCCTGACAAAAAACCCAAAAAATCAGCCAACCTGTATCCTTGTATGTGTACATCCATATACTGGACTGAAAAATATTGCTTAGCCAGATCTGGCCCTTAAGCACCTTTTTATATCTGGGAGCAACAATAAACAAAAATGGTGGTACTGATGAAGATATTGATCTTAGAATTTCAAAAGCTCACAATTGTTTTAAGAATCTTAATAAATTGTGGAGAGCATATATATGTAAATAACAAATTTATATGTAAACTAATATATATGTAAAAAACAAATTAAATCTGTACCAATCTCTAGTACTTTCAGTTCTCTTATACGGCTCGAAACATGGAAAATTACCAAAACACAGAGCAATAAACTAAATGTTTAAGAATTATTTTAAAGATTTTTAGTCCATACTACATTTTAAATGAAGAATTATTAAATAAAGCACAATTTAATTAAATAGGAAATTAAATTTAGACGTTGGAAGTTTACAGGACATATTTTAAGAATGGACAGGGACAGTATTCCTAATATAGCATTGACCTGGACCCCTGATGGAAAGAAAGTGTGGACGTCCTAGTTTGACCTGGCGACGTATGAGAGAAGGAGGCTGGATGGGCAAGCCGGTATGAAACTAGACTTGCTACATCAGACAGGAAACTTGGGCAATCTAGATTGAAGGCCTTATGTGCCCTTAGGCACTAAAGAATTTATGATGACATGATGAGATCTGGCCCTTGCACCATAAAACGTTTAATAAATTTAAAAGTAATTTTTCAAAACAAATTCCCTAATATATAAATTAGAGAAACAGCATATTTTGAACTGTCATTGGCCCTTCAGCAGTTAGCATTATATAGAAATTATATATTCTTGCAACAATAGAAACATAAAATATTAAAGCAATTCAAAATGTCAAGACTACAATACTGGTAATTTACTATCTTTGCAATTAAGAATTTACGATATTGACCAAGTATAAAATTTTGCTGTGTGTGACCTAATCTTGTAGTAATAACTATTAATGCCTATATAACTGAATTTCTAAAATTTTAATTGGGTGAATTGTAACATTTCTTTGTTTGCCTTGCCCCTCAGAAAAAAACAGAAGTTGACACTTATGATTTAATAAATAATTATGCTATTTCATCTAAATAAAATAACTTATTTTGAATTCCTAATTTAAATGTCTATTTATCTATTTCAGGTCGTCCTGGTATGTTTGATTTGAAAGGAAAAGCAAAATGGGATGCTTGGAATGCTAAAAAAGGTAATCCAATAGTTCAGTTTTTCCTATCCTTTACTGCACAATCTTTTTTAACATGTTTACAAACAAAATTGTATTTTTATAACCAGTGGATGTCTGGATTAAGTTATTTCTACAACTCACTATGTCACAAAAACGGAAATAATTTTAAAAATTAATGAAAAGAATTTTTAAAATAGAAAAATCCTCAACTGATTACCCTTTTTAAAGTTTCTCAACTATTAATCCCAATTCCTTAGGAAATTCAAAACTAAAGCTGCTTATCCTGACATAAATGTATATAAAATAGACAATTAGCAACTCCATTTCCTAAAGTTGCCCTACCACCTGAAAAATTAAACTTAAAATTTCATAAAAAAAGAACACCCTGAAACATCTGCAGCACTAAATACAGAAAGCATGGTAAAATTTTAAAAAGATACTGATTTACAAAATTAAAATACAATTCAAATAAAAGCAAGAAACGATACAACCTGATGCGACTTCATTGTGTCATGTTTAAAATACAAACTGACAGTTATAATTATTCAAATTTACAGGAAACGAAAGAGAATTGGAGAAAAATTCAAAAGGACCAATGAAATCGAAGGACGTTATAATTGAAATGAAAAGACCATTCCAAAATATTCAAGAATGAAAAAGGACCGGAAGCGAAAATTTTAACTTTGAGGTTGCCACAACTCGCTGCAAAAAGCATGCCAAAAGTGTTGCCGCAAAAAAGTCTTTATATCAAAGCTGTATTAAAAAAATAAACAACATAAAATAAAGAAATAAGAGCGATTTGCTTCAGTGAGTTTTGAATCACTAGCAAATCACTCACCACCAAAGATCTTAAGGCATACAAAGTATGTTTATGAAAACTAAACAGTTTTTTTTATTTTTATGTTATTCATATTACTAACGTCATATAAGCCAGATAGATTATTAGGATTTGGTTTGTCACTACAGTCATTTATGTTGGATTGAGTAGTTTTTTATGGAGCAAGGGTCTTAGCTGTGTCAAACACAAAACAGACAACATCAAGTAATGCACATACTCACACAGGAAAGTTTTACTGACACAGGAGAGAAATACTCCTACAGTTACAGAATCAGTAAGTTACAGAAATCAAACCTGAATCACCTACAGGTGGCAGGTTGCTAGTGCAGTGGGCAAACCCACTGAGCCATTTATGTTAGGAATCATAGCTTGTATTGAAGCAGTGGCTTTTTGATAACAGCAATATTTCAGATTACTCTTAAAGTGTTGCTTTGGAAAGAATACGAGAAAGGATACAGAGATCTAAAAGTGTGTTTTCTGCTGTACATTTTTCGTCTAATGCTTAAAATGCTTCAAGATTTTTATGTATTGTTTAGCTATGAAAAATGAGTTTAAAAGAAAGTTTCTGGAGAAAACAGATGTTTAAGTGCATCTAAAAATTAGTGATCACAAAGTAATGCAAGTATCTCACTGATGTAGTTCTATGAGATGAGTGAATAAAACCAGCTTTATATGCATCTTGTGGGAAAATTGAAGCTGATCAGAATCTGCTGTTCATAACCATTCAAAAATGTAGCAAATATTTAAAAGCAATATGTAAAAAGAATATCAATCAGATTTGACCGACTCAAATACTTGAACCTCCCATGAATACATGAACTCCATGCAAAATTTATTTTGGAACTTTTCATTTAGCTGCACTCCATTTGTTTATAGGGGCCATCATGGCTCAGTAGGTATGCCCACTGCACCTGCAAGTTGTAGGCAGCACAGGTTCGATTCCTTCCTGGGTGTATTTCTCTCTTCTGTGTCAGCAAAACTTTCCTTGTGTGTCCACTACTTGACATTCATTGTACCTTGTGTATGGCACAGCATGACCAAATATTTGGCCCTTGCTCCAAAAAAGATCAACCAATCATTTTTTATAACTTGCACTATTTTACTTTGAACTTCTGACCTTTTACTCCAGTATTTGTTCTGTCAGCTTGTCTAATATCTAGTTTTGGCAGATTTCATTGGATCCATTAATTATTTAATGTATGTATAAGCACACCAAAGTTTATTAATAGGTACTTGACCAGTACACAATCCCCTATTTGATTGTTTATGGATAGAATTTACAGTTTAAGCAATCTTAATTTTAAATTCTTTTATTCTTAATTGTGGGCTTTCATTTTAGACTAAACTTTCATTTTTGGAAGTTATCTTGCTTTTTGTTTCCAATTCATACAACCCAAAATAATGCTGAAAACAGGGTAGGAAAAAAGTATCTTTTACATCAAAAATGTCAGGTGGAAGCTATGGCTCAGTGGATTTGCCCACTGCTAGCAACCTGCAAGTTGTAGGCAGCCAGATTCGATTCCTCCCTAGGTTATCTCTCTCTCTCTTCCTATGTTAGTAAAACTTTCCTTGTGTGTATGTCCATTTACCTGACATTATTTGGCACACTTTGGTCAAATATATCCCTTTGCAACATAAAACCACACCCACCAAAAATGTCAAATTTATTTTATTTGAATTTTCAATTTAAATTAATGTTTTCCTTACAAGTTCACACAACTTGTTAGCTATTAGGCATACAATTTAATTATATTAAACAATGCAAATGTTGGAGGAGTTAGGAAGTATATCAAGTCAAAATTTTCCATTTTTAATATTTTCGTATCAAAATGTAAAATGTTTTTTATGCAAAGTTTAGAGAAAATATACATTTGATACATGTATATAATTGAATATTTGAAGCTAAAAATAATTAAATATAATGGCTCATTTTGCTTTTCTGTCCCTTTGTTTAATTGCTAGGTTGTAATATAAATTTTTAATAGTTGAAATTCCCAAGATAAAACACTAACAAAACATTTAAATAAGAGGACTCAAAATTTAATTTAAAAGTCACAGCACTTAAAGACTACAGAAAAATTAATTATCCTGCCCTTATTTTCCCACGGATGCATTTGTAGCTGTAGTAATAAGCAGTACAGCTGCATTCTGGTTTAATGATGACTTTACTATCTACTTACTAAACCCTAAAGTAGTTTTCCATCAATCTAAGAGATATCTGGGAGACATTTTTCTCAAAAAAGGAATCAAAGCTTCTGTTTGCTTGAAATTTCATAATTCTAACTACATACCAAATACTTTTTAGGTGAAAATTATAGCTTAACTTACAGTAATTGCAAAATTTATTGGAATGAGAAGAAATTTTAAATTCTAGCCCCTTAATAATTTCGATTTTGTGCGGTGTTTGTGTACAATTCCTCACCTACCCCTAATCATTGTAGACTCTTATACAAAATAGGTAAAATGAAATTGAAACACCTTATTACTTTTCATTTACCAAAATATACCATCAAATACCTAATGATGAAATGAGAAGCTATTTCTCATTCCTGAGCATTATCTTTAGTTTTTTTATAATTACATCGAGATATTGTAATCTGATTAACCTAAAACTTTCATCCATACAGAAAGTCATGTAAAAATTAGTTACAACTTTTTTCCCTGTAAATAAATTTCATTTTTAGATTAGATTTTTAAAACAGGAAACATGCTTTTCTTCATATTATGTTTCAATCAAGTAGAGATTAAAACCTTAGAAACAATGGCAAATTGGTAGACTAAGAATTATCGCAGTAACAGGTTATCTTTGTTTTGAAAGACAAAGAAAAGATTTTCAGATTAGAATGTGTCTATAAAAAGTGATATCTTGATTCATTGGCAACCTGTACTTTTGGTCCTCTTACCAATATGTATTGTTTAAAAAATAAATAGTGAGTGTCGCATTCATACTTAAAGAATATTTACAAATTGCAATTACATTAATTTGACAGTCAAAGTTTGGTAAAATATATTTCTGTACTGCAATTATATATTTTTAAAATAACATGGTTACTTACAAGAAATTTAAACTTTTATATTCTATATATAAGATTGTTAATTAAAATTATATTTTTCAGGAATGGAGCAGAATGAAGCTAAAGAAGCTTATGTCACCAAGGCTGATCACTTGGTTGAAATTTATGGAATGAACTAAAGCAATTCCAATCTACATTTCTTGATTTAAAATTCAATTCTTTTCTAATCAAATTTTGTTTTTGTATTAGAAATAAAAGTTTTATATTTTCTTATACTATGGCTAGATATTTTAAAGATATAAATCAGCTTAGCAATTGAATTATTGTTAAAAAAGTCTTGTTCAGATACTACCAACAAAAGGAAAGCTTTTCAATACTGTTTTAAGGTCATAAGTACACCCTATCAAATTGTGTGACTACTTACATTGTGACATTTCACGTGTTCACCTAATTTCCAGGTCTACCACAAGCAACTTTTGCTACTATTTTTCAATCTTGGCGACTACGGGTATCTTTTTAAGCAAAGTCGTCTCAAAACCTATTTTGAAAATTTTAGCGACTTTTTTGAAAATTCACTATTTTTTAACTAATAGCAGACAGAATTTTTTTTGAATTGTTCTTCAGGGAAAATTTTCCCAAGCAACGCCAATTTCGAAGATATGACTCCAAACTGTGCCATAGAAAAATATCAGAATCTGGTCACTGGATTGTTATGAAAAGTTTATTAGGAAAATATAGTTTTTAAATTTCAACATTTGTTTCACCCATAATTAGCACATTCTGTGCTTTAGCCGATTCATTTTGTATCTGAACAACTGAAATGGGGTTTAAGAGAAGACTTGCTATTTTTAGAATTTCATAAGTGCTTTGGCTGTAGCAGCCCTGAATTTTATATGCCAAGATTAATCATGTCACATTGTAAATGAAAATTAGGATTTAGAGCATATTTATTGTTAGAAGCTTACCTAATTTAGACAAGATTTTTTCAAAAAATCTTGTCTAAGTCTGAAGTATCTAAGAAAATTATTTGTGAAACTAATTTTTTTGGAAGATGTTTAAGAAAATTCGTATATGTAACTCAATTTTTTTACTGCAGCCTTTCTCTCTATCAGTCACCTTTGTTAGCAGCACTTTCCTCAGAGGAATCTAATCCCACCATGTACTTGATTTAAATCCAAATGTCCAAGGCTTTAAGTTATAGTATATTCCTTTAAATTGCACATCCATAAATAGGTATTTTCACTAATCACAATCAATTTATTGTTTAAATACACTTGGTTTTTAATTTAAAATATAATTCCTACTAAATTCATTTTTATTTTGCCTGAGCAGAAAAAATTGAGTCGAGATGAGTGAGTTGAATAATTCCCAATTCAATGTTATTGTTATGTAGATATTTTAGTTGCAATCAAATTATATCTGGATATATTTGTTTGGTTTGTTGCTGAAGGATAATTTTTTATTGAAAGCCAAGTATGAAACCTGCGGCTAAAAGTGAATTCCAAGCTACTGACGTGACCATACTAAGGTTTCGAACCCAGGGCCTGTTGTACCGAGAGCTAGAGTGCTAACTATTGGGTTGATGCAAAAGTTTGTCCCGTTTTTGGAGCTAGATGGCTTTGTATCACAAAACAGAAGTGTTATTTACTTCCCACGTGTAAAGTTTTGATGTTTGAAAGAAGGAATTTCAGCGAGTACTTGGGGAAAAATTGTTATTTGGTTGTGTTTAAATTTTATTAAGCATTAAAAATGGCAGAAAATAAGGAGCATTTTTGACATGCTTTTTTATATCTGAAAAAATAAGAATGCTTCGCAGACGCAAAAGAAATGTTATATACGGTGAGGATGCCGTTGAGATGATTCCATGTGTCGTAAGTGATTCAGAAAGTTTCGTGAAAATAATGCACCACGTTCTGGACGACCAACTGAAGCTGATGGCAACGAATTATTGGAGCTAATCGAAAGTGATCGGCATAGAACAACTCTAGAGATATTCTTGGAATCAACGGTGTCGAGGCGATTACGTCAACTTGGAATGGTTTACAAGGCTGATGTATGGGTGCCGCATGAGTTAATGGAGAAAAGTTTGAGACCTAATTTCTGCTTGCGATTCTCTATTGAAGTGCAATGAAATCGATCCATTTTTAAAGTGGATGGTTACAGCTGATGAAAAATGGATCGTGTAATGGTCTAAGTGCAAAGATGCCATTGCATTCCATCAAGACAATGCTAAACCACACATGTTTTGGCCATCCCGACACAAACTTTTACAACTTGACTGGGATGTTTTGGTCCATTCACCACTCTCCCAACCTTGCACCCTCTGACTACCATTTATTTAAATCGCTTCAAAACAGCTTAGATGGGAAAAACTTTACTTCCTTGGAAGACTTGAAAAATCACCAGTTCTTTACCCAGAAACCTCAGAACTTCTATGAGCACAGGATAATGCAGCTACTGAGGAGATGGAGAAAGGCCATCAAACATAACGGCACATACCATATTGATTAAATAAAATTGTTCTTCAATTTTTGTCAAAAAAACAGGATGAACTTATGCATAAACCCAATATTTGACTAGAATGTGCACTACACAAAAGAAAACAAGTGTGAAACTTTACAAGTTTATCCAGGTGAAAAATGTAATTTGGTGTTTTAGCTCAAATATCAGCTTATAAATAACCTTTTAATAATAGTAGGCATGTCTTGTTTGTATCAATTAAGCAATTAAATCGAGGTTAAAAGTCTTGCTTGCATGCTTTGTTTTCAGAGGTGTGGGGAAAGATATTTTCTCTAAAATGTACAACCGAATATTGCAAAAAGTATTTATTTACAATTACATATATATACATAAATAATAAGTATACAGTTACTTCCGAAACCTTTTGAACAGAGGATGTCGACTTCCTTCACGTTTCAATTTGTATTCCATGTAAACAGAATCATCAGCACCAGACAATGAACTCATGCTGCCAACACGACGGGAAACCTTTAAACATAAAAAATGCATAATTATATTTTAGTTTGACACAAGAGATTGGAATCAAATACCAGAAAACGTCAATTTTAACACCTAATTTTTCAGAATTCTTTTGCTTGACACAAATTCTCAAAATCAACCATTTATTCTTCCTTTAACAATCTACTTTTAAATCTAGGCTAACTTGCCAGTCTTAAATAGGCTCTACTGCATGTGTTTATACACAACAGCAATAATAAAATAAATTTGAAATTGCATCTTAGAAAAACATTTTGAAAGCATTGGCACCTGACTTTCTATTTTGTAACCATGACTGAATTTAGATTAAAATTTAGTAAGATTGAAAATAAGATTATTTTGGACAGAAAAGAATTTTTAAAATGTTTTCAACACATGTGTGGTTTGACAAGTACATTTTTCAAATACTCGTCCAGCCCAGCATTTTTCACTTGAAAATTTTAAGACCCACCAAAGATCAACTCATAATTCCACTTTTCGGGAATCCCTGCACTAATTAATTAATTTTGAATTAGTGACTATTAACCTTTTGATTATTTGAAAGAACTATTAAAATGGGTAATTTTCTTTTGAAAGAAATGTGGTATCATTTATTTTGATTTTCTTGGGGTTTTTTTAGTATGAAATTGACAAATTTACTATGGAAATAATTTTAATAGGTATAATTTGTAAAATTATCAATTGTAGATCTGTTTGCCATTTTTCTGCACAAATTATACAATTCTTCAATGATTCCATTTGCCAATTTTCTAAATAGATCTCAGTAATTAAATCTTCCGCAATAAAACAGCTAATGCTAATGATGTAGGAAGTTGCACTGGTGCAACACAATGGGCTATTAGCGATGGTCCGGAAAAGATCTGAAGACAACACCGTCATTTTGAACCATGTTCAGATGACGAGGTCAACACCTGACTCCAAACCACCACACCAATGAGAACATTTGAGGCCCTGACAGATTTAATATGCACCAGCCCCCAAATGGTCGTTGGTTGGATTGAGTTTCAAACTCGACCCTCCGGTTGCTAATTCGCTACTGGGCTACTGTGGTCCCCTATAGCTAATGAGAATGGTTTGAAATTAACAGTTTAAACATTATTACCACAAAATTCTCAGCATAACAGCTCTGCAAGATTTGTTAGTAATCGTTGTAATCAATGCTATCTGTAATTTTGAGAAATAAAGAAACTAAAAAGTAATCTAAAACGTAACTTGCCTGTTGATACTTCCCACCCGAAAACTCGGCAGGCATCTTTTCGTCTTCTGCATCAGCATCATTTGCAGCCAAGACTTGTTGAAGCAGTTGCGTTTGATCATCTCTATTTTTGTATAATAGGTCATCTTGCTATAAATTACAAATAGCAAATCAGGTTGAAAATTTGAGGAACTTCTATAACTAGCATAAAATAAAATTGCAGAAAAGGTATGAAAATATCATTTCCTTTTATATGTGCAAGCAAATGCAAAATACTTAACAAGAAGAGAGAGAGTGTGTGTGTGAGCACCCTTAATATTAACATCAGCATTTAAATTTTTGGGCTAGAAAAAATTGAGTAGAAAATTAATGAAAAACTTCATAGAAAATTTTGACTGGCAAATGAATAAATACCATAAAAAATTTATTCAGCTGGAGAAATTTTAGAGTCGGAAAAAGGATGTATTATGCATTAAGAAATTTTAGAAAAATTTTCGTAAAATAAAATTTTTTTAACTGCACCAGTATATACAATTATTTCAAAACCACAAGGTCGTTTTAAATATTCTTCATAAGATTGGATATGTAATCACACATTACCTCATCCATGCCCATCAGTTTTGTTATCACTTTGTAACTATAACCTTGGTTTACAAGAAATCTTTGTCGCTTTCTTGAATAGTGCATCTCCATGGTATCTTGTGACACCAATGTGTAAAAGAAGGCATTATATTCTTCAGTAAAAGTACCTTTGAAAGGAAAATTGAAAAAAATTATTAAGTTCAATTCTATACACAAAAACAATTTCTCAGATGTCTGACATTTAAAAACAAAATACCAACAATGGATTCTACAAGTACAATGTTTTCAGTGATTAAACAGCACATTCTTATTGACAATAAAATATTAATTCTTATTCAAGTTCAAATTATACAGAAATCTATCAATGGATATTTTGAAATTTTCTCACAAATGCAATTTTTATCCACTTTTCATTTTTATGTACATTTAGAATGTTTAAAGAGAGTTCAAACCATCAACAAAACTGTTATCTACCATTTTAAGTTAGTTTTTACTAAGTAATACATAAGATAAAATAAAAATAAATGATACACATGCAAAACATTTATACTCATTTTTGTACTTGATTAGTAATAAAAATTAATTTAAAACAAAAGAAATACAATACTTGTGTATAATTTAAGACATTACTCAAAATAATGAAATATTAAATCTCTTAGAAAATTCAAAATTAAATAACTCAAGCTATATATATGCACTATCTTTAAACATATTTTAAAAACAAAACTAACCTTTTTTTGCACGTAAAATTCTTCCAAGTCTCTGAGCTTCTTGTCTTCGAGATCCACCATGACTGGAAATTTGGATCAAGACATTAGCCTCTGGAAGATCAAATGAAGTGTCTGCAACTTTAGACACAAATATTGTGTTTACTTTTGGATTATATTTGAAATTCTGCAGAATTTGCATTCTCTCTGCTTGTGAAGTTGGGCCATAAATGTATGGTCTGTAAAAAACAAGCATTTTCTAATATCATGCAATTGAATAATCAAATTATCAACATAATTATTTCAAAATAAAATTATCTCTTGAAATGAGTGTAAATCTTGTTTCAGAGTAAAATTAAAGAGTTGGTTTGGGTTTTGTGGCGCAAGGTCCAGTAGCGAACAAGATGTGCCAAGTGCAAGGTTAAGTTCTATCCAACAAGAACAGTTAAAATCCAAAACGAAAGTCAGCATTATGATAAACAGTGCTCTAAAATTTATATATGTATACAGTATATAAAATTAACAATTAAAAAGGGTGAAAACTAATTAAATGTTTTCGACACAAAGAATGATAGGTTATTGTTAAAAAACTTTAAAATAGGAGAAACTGCAGTTTTAAAAGGTCACTCATGAAGTATGAAAGCTAAAATATGTTCTCTAAAAGCAATGACTAAGATGGGATGTCTCCGCCATAGTTGATTATTGAAACTCCAATATAAAATGTCAAGTAAATGCAATGAGGGAGAATGAAAAATTAATGTACACACAGTAAACTTTATGATTGCCTTCATTTTAATGTAGGTAATGTCTCTTGTAGCAATTTAACTTTTACTGTTTTCATGTATGACATGAAATGCATGATTATGTTAAAGTATTCAGTATTAATCTGCAAATTCATGTAATCAAGTCTTGGAATGCATTCCATGGTTATACAATGTACTACTGTACATCATTAAACAGATATGCCTATATAAATGCAGCTGTAAAGGTAGAAGAAAACCTTGTTTTGGTCCTCAAAACATCAGTTGACTGAGTTATGTGATTTATATTTTGCAATAAAAACAATACATTTTAATACATAACAAATTTAATACTTTTACCTGTTCATTTTGATGGCATAATGTTTCAAAGCAAAAACGTTGTCAGAAAAGACAATTACTTTATCGCTCCTTATTTCATGGTACCTTATGAGGAACTGGCATGCCCTGAACTTGTTTGGGTTCATAACAAAAAGGAGCTGAAAAAATTTTTTAATGCAATTTGACAATCAATTTAATTTTTATTACTGCACATAGATTATGATGAAAGTCGAGTTTTTAAATTAAAAAATTACAAGATTTTTAAAACTGCACTATAAATGTTCATATAAAGATGCATGAACAATAGAAGATAAAAATTGCTTCATAAGATATATTAATCAAAGTAGTTGTCAATAAGATTGGAATTAAATGGTTTCACTCTTAAATATAAGATCGAATCTGTTACGATCGAAATACATAACACAGAAATACACTGAGATTTTAAATCCAGAAAACTAAGACTCATTATGCATACAAATTGAAAATATGCATGCTAATGCTTGTTGCTTCTTTTGTAATTGTATTTGCTGAATGCAACTTACTAACATAAAACATTTTACATATTGTTTGCTTTTAAAACCTAACTAGATAAACTTAATTTTCAAGAATATATTTCTTATAAAATGAAAAAATTCAAAACCACTTGTAAAATATTAGTTAAATACAATTACACCTAAGCAAGTAACGGGCATGGTCAATTGATCACACGAATCTGTTTCCTGGGGCCAGTTTGGTGATCTTATGGGAACCAGTGTTTTCTTATGGTGTGCTGTTGAGGCTGAACTTTAGAATGACTGTGTCAAAAATAGACAATTTTAGAATAAAATGCAGAAAAATCTGAATTTTTAGCTCCAATAGAAAATTTGATTGGTCCTGAATGCAATAATTTTTTAAAGTATAGCTAACTTCTAATAATACTCTATATACATCAAATTAAAATCAATGAATATTTTACAGTTGAAATACGTTTTTCTAAAGAACAAGGTATTTAATTAGTTACTGAATATTTTGAAATAGAACCAATGTTTCACTGTGGTATGAGAGGGGCCAAAAAATGATAAGACATGCATGTCCTAAATTAAAACAAATAAAAAGGTATTTAAACAAAAGTCAGGAACAAATTTCACTGTAGCATGCATAGTTAATAAAATTAAAAAAGATCCCAACCAGTAAATGGTGTTAATTGTATTGGTTCAACATACCAGTTTCTTGGCAGCTTTTGCTATCAAATATTCTCGGTAAAATTCTGGGGTCATTGGGCACCATACCTACAAAGTGAAATATTTATAGATCGTGAAAAGAAAATTTCATTTGCAATCACAGGAAAATTCAAATTACTCTATTACTTGAAGCAATATAGACACAATTGAGAAGTTAAAGGTTTACTACGATCCAGCAATAGTCACTACGGCAAACTTTCCTGACTTTAAATATAAAATACTGATTTAACTTGTTAAAATGTAACTGTGCAACTTGAGCTGATGACCACCCTTATTATGTGACTACATGAATTAATGATCCCTCTTTCTCAGTAAGCAAGTTTTTTCTTTACAACTGCACACACTCAATGGCTGATCTTCCTTCGGACAAGGAATTTCAAAACTTAAGACTGAAACAGCTCTTACTACAAAAAATACATGCTGGAACTCGTATACTCTTGAAACAAATAATATTGGCATTCAATAATAATTGAATTACAAAAGTTTTTAGATCAACATTTAAGTGAATATTAAAAAAAAAACATTTTAGATTTGTGCAGTTTGTACAAATTTTTTGTGGAGAGGATTAGCTAGTCGACTCATTTCGTTATCAAGGTAAGCTAATACATTAAGAAATTTAACTAAAGTTGATCGATTAATTTGTCAGCCAATCAATTGTCTGAATTACTCAACTGGGCTTTATGAAAAACCTTCTACTAAACTACTTACTATCTCAGTCCATTTCAGGGTTGTTATGAAGGCATTCCTGAAATGGTCAATCTGAATGGACAAAAAATCAGGCCTTGCAACTTGATGACGCAGGGCCAGAAATCGAAAGAAAAATATAGTAACAGGTTTCAAAGCCAGATAAAGATTACGAGACAAGATAGATTCAAAAGTGGTCTGGAGAGACTTATACACTGAATCATGAGCCATTTCAACATTTTTGAAACAATATTACATGAATACTTATTAGTGATATATGTTTAGGATAAAAAGTTAAATATATTTCATAAATATTAACAATGATGAAATAAGAAGTGGCACAATTTCAAATGACTAAATGCTATGATTTTATATAAATTATTGCCATATATCAACAAAATGTCATATTTTTGCAACTTAGTGGATTTCTTCTATCAAGATTACCAGTGTTCACAGTAACCTTTTGATGATACTTGCATAACATTTAATTTCAAAAGCATGGAATGAAAAAAAGCAGTAGTTGTTTATTACGCATGAAAAGCTTTTATACATAATAAAATGTGACTAAAGGATTAAAAACCATACACAAACCTCAGCACATTGTACTTTAGCAATAAAGCCAGCATTTTGCAATTCAAGCCAATTAGCTTCATACAATTTAGGACCAATCAAAAAGTTCAAGTCTTGGATCTTATCATCTTCTCTTACAAGGGTTGCAGTAAGTCCCAGCTTGCAGTGAGCTTGGACTATAGTCAGCACCCTACGAAACATCTTGGCAGGTATAGTGTGTACCTCTGAAATAAAAC
Source organism: Meta bourneti (assembly GCA_933210815.1). Lineage (NCBI taxonomy): Eukaryota > Metazoa > Arthropoda > Arachnida > Araneae > Tetragnathidae > Meta > Meta bourneti. The sequence continues at coordinate 16,989,369 of OW119929.1, forward strand.
AATTTATTATTTTAAGCACTAAGCATTTTTAATTACTGAATTCAGTTTTTAAATATATCACTGTGAAATTCTTATAAGTTTCTTAGCATCGTGCGATTTCAGACATAGTATTGCTTAATCTCGCAACACATTTCATGACTAAATAACAACATTTGTTTGTCGAGGAAAGAATCCTAAGAAACATGGGAGGAAAAATTTAACAAAACTGGATAGAAATCATAAGAAAACTAAGTTACAGAGAGAATCTATGTTTTACAGTAACCTTGCGTCATATTGTCATCTTCATCTGTATCATTTTTTCACCATTTTTAGTTTATGAGCAGCAGAAAAAATCTCTTTCTTTAGAATTTGGACATCAATGGTCACTTCTTTCAAACAGTCATCAAAAACTGAATTGGTAAGATTTGGGTATCCCAAAAGTGACGATAAGACAAAATTAGTTTTCAAAACTAATATTCTATACTTTGTACTATTTTTAAAGATTTTACAATCGGTTTTTGTTTAACGACTGACATAACTTTTAGTCTGACTGTTTAGTCTGACATGTTTAGTCTGACATGTTTAGTCTGACATGTTTAGTCTGACATAACTTTAATAGCACATTTAATAATGCATAATATTTATCCTTTCATTTCCAATATCGTTGGCTTACAAGTGAAACAAACATCAAGTCAAAAAACAGTTCTGAGAAAACAACAAAGAGGAAAATATTCTACCTCACTAAATTAATCCTTGTGGTGGTTGTCTGGATGAGGCATCTTGTCATTACGAAAACTGACCGGATCTTCATGAACGAGATATCTCATCATTAGAAAAAAATTACCTAATCTTGATCTCGACACTATCAGAAAATGGCAATATCTTCACCATTCAGAATTCAATTGGCATTTTTGATGATGAGATATCTCATCATTAACAAAATTGGTCATATCTTGATGAATGAGATATCTCATCGAAACCACTTGGAGGGGTAAGTTACTAGCTAGGTCAGTAAGTCTTTCAAGAAATTTAACCTTCATGCAAAGAAAAGAGGACTTAGTTGATATATATATGTATCACCTGTCTAAAGATTGCCACATTCTGGTCTAAAAAAGTTAAAATACTCATATCTTGAAAATTTTGACTCAGTGTTTCACTTGTAAGAGTATAAGTAAGTTTTCCTTGGATCTTGCTATATTGCACTTTTTCTGGTCCCCAAAAATGAGATATAGAGGGGTTAGTGCAGTTGATCGGTTTAAGCTTCATGGCACAAGGTCTATAGTGGACAAGTTCAGCCAAATGGGAGATTAAATAAAATTCAGTATTTAAATAAGCAAAAAATATCAGAAAGCCAACCAGACCAACATTAAAAGGAGGTTAGTGTAGATTCATACTCTGTAAGATAACTCTTGTCACTGCATATAAAAATCAAAAATCTTATTTAAACATTTTTGATAGCTAGTTTCATCAAAATATTCATACCATCCAGAAGCATCAGACCCCATTCTTGTTCCTTGAGCCAATTCATTACTTGTTCTGCTTCCCATGATCTCTTCTGAGTGTGAGTTATCATAGAATAGGTTGTAACACAAATCCCACATCCTATGAAGAGTTGGAATATTTATTATACTTGAGATATACGTTTTATAAATTAAGCTACAAAGAAATTTAAAAAATTCATTTTTCATCATGATTCCAGTTACTTACCCATTGGTTTATCTTTAGCATCTGAAGTAAAACGGCAGATCATGCTGTCATCAGCAGTTGACCACATTTTAAACTAAAAGATAATTTTGGGGGATATTTAGATTTGAACTGCTTTCACTACAAGTTGAAACTAAGAATACACTATGAGGGAAAGTCAAAAATTATTTGCACTTTATTTTTTCAATTTATTTACACAAATGTAGGGATTAAACAAGTTCATCATTTTTCTAGTCTCCTTTCTCTTCAATGCACTTGGTCCAGTGGTCCACAAGCTCGAGTATTCCTTCTAAGAAGTTTTCCAGTTGATTGTCTAACCATTTATGCACCACTTCCCCACTTTGTCCACCTAATCTGCAGCGAACACGTTACATTGTCGATGGTAACTCACTGGTTTTCCAGTACCATTTCTCAAGCTTGCCAAATCTTCTCGTCAGTTCTACATGGTACAGCACTGTCCCCGTATTGTGTTGCAAGCTTCCGATGAATTTCAGCCCCTGGCACACCTTTCGACCATAGAAATTGGATACCTGCTCTTTATTTTTCCTTGGTACACACTGCCAACAGAGCGGCCATGTTTATACTGAAGCAGAAGCAAGAAAAATGATACTATCAAGGTCAAAGTTTAGTAATGTGACCACAGTAGTATCAACTCTAAGCATGCATGCACAGAAGGCAGTGGGACAAACCTAAAGATGTGTTATAGTGAAAGTGCTGATGATTTTTGACTCACCCTCGTAGTAAAAACATTTCAAACCTGTGTTTTCCATTGTTCCACAGACACACCAGAGTTGCACAAAACTAGGCAGCGTTTCCTGACTGTGCAGCATGCAGTGACACCTACCAATGATTTTCCAGCACCTAAATTTAAAAAGTGCAACTAATTAAAAGTCAATTGCTTTGTTTGGACATGAAACATACCATCAAATGACACTTAATACATTAAAACATTTGTAAAGGAATTCAATCAATTTGAAATTTACCAACATTCACAATACTGGTAAATAAACTTTTAATACTAGTCTTTAGCTACACTTTTTTTCCTGTGTGGGAGGCACGGACGGGGATTGAGTATGGCAACTTAAATTGATTCTGAACTACAAGGTAGGTAGTTTGGGTGTCATGGTGCAATGTCCAAAAGCAGACAAGCTGAGCCAAACGGAAGATAAAAAATAAATAAAATTCATGTAGATATAAAACATTGTTATTAAAGGTAGATATAACGAGTCTTGCACGAGAAAATGATTTTTGAAATCACGTTATGAATATATAAAATTCAAAAAAAAATATTTGTGGAAAAAAATGAAAGTAGAAATTATTGACTGAAACAGCATGATGGTTGGTTGTTTTGGGGTTTTATGGTGCAAGGGCCATATTTGGCCATGCTGCACCAGACACAAGACATACAATATCAAGTAATAGACACACACATTAAGGTTTTTACTGACACAGAAGAGAGAAATACACCCAGGGAGGAATGCACCTGACAGGAATCAAACCTGCGTTCGAAGAATGCTAGGGCAGTGGACATACCAATGAGCCACGACGGCGCCAACAGTATGATGGAATTCTATGATTAAAACATGCTGATCAACAAGATGATGCACTATATAAAAAAGTATGGAAATAACAGGTGATATAAACATCGTGATGGATAAAAGCACTGCATGAAATTTAAAAATTAAACGGAACTCAAAAAAGAGAAGATTCTGAATTACAATATTGAATGAAAACATTTTAAATGAGTTAAAAGGATAAAGGAAAATAATATTGATACTAAGTATATAGTTACTTCCATACAGAAAAATATATTAAGCATGATAATCACATATTCAAGTTGACAGACAGTTTCAAACTTTGACTATATGTTAAGATGAGGTTGTAAATCTTTTCTTATTTTCTTTACATTGACTACTGGTTATTTATTGATGAATCTTTATTTTAAATGAATATCACGCTAAAGACACAAGACATGAATGGTTGGTTGTTTGGGGGTGTTGTGGTGCAAGAGTCATGTTTGGCCACAAGACATGAATGATTTTCAAATGTTTATTAAAGAAATTGATTTTGCAGTTGTGGACCAAACATTAAAATGATTTGTTCATTCAATGTAAGCAGCTCATCTCTGAAATCCTCCCATGATAGTGGTTGTCCCTTGCGATGTAATAGGTTCAAGTGCACAGTATAGTTAAACTTATTTATTTACAAAATTCTATGGACATTAACAGAGGCTGCGGTTCTGAAATAATGATTCCATATATACATACAAAATTTGTGCTAAGACAAAGATCAGTGTACAGCTAGTCATAAAATTCTCAACACAAAAAGGTCAAACGATAACAAGAACTCTAAAGATATATTTTTAAATGTTGCCACAACTGGTATCTAAAGAATAAAAAATCAAATAATTAACTTGCAAATGATACATAATTCTTTGGAAGCCCAGATATCAATGCGTACACAAGTGATAATCATTTGGCATTAGCACAAACAATAACTATAAGGCACACATGCACAAACAATGGTTACGGCTAAAAGTAACATATCCCTACATGACATGTCAATGGGGCTGAGAGTGTCAACAATGAGAGCTTGGGGAAGTATTTGTGTGTGGATTTGATATCGCTATTAGGTGTCTTTTGGCAATGAAGTGACAATTTATTAAATTTAATATAGGATGTCAGAAAGAGTAAATGAAAGGCAAAATAGATGTAATATTAAATTATTTAAGACAAATAAGAAGAGAAAGGTTTTATGCAGGACATGCGAACAAATAACAACTTTCAAAAAATCCATTTGTTAAGGAGATTCAACACTTTGCTTTTACAGCCAAGATAAAACGATTCTGGACTTTATTCCCACTAAAAAATGGAGTTATTATTGAATTATGTTTAAAAGCTAATGCAATGAAAATAGGAAAATTTTAACTTTACCACAAGGTAGCACAATGATTCCTGATCTGGCTCTACCATTACCGAACATTTTTCGTAAACTCTTCTCTTGGTAGGGTCGCAGAATAGCCAAAGGCCTTAAATCCATGCTGAAATAATTTTAAACATTCTCATATTACAATCTCAATTCAACCACACAAGTCATGAAATTAAAGACAGATTTTGAAATAAATATTTATTTAAACAAAAGTATTTGGCCAAACATTTAAGAACCATGAAGAATAAAATTTCAACAAAAGGGGGGGAAATGCAAATGTATAGAAACAATATGCTAAAAGGTATAAAGTAAAAGGTTCAATATGAACTATCTTAAATTGAAGGACATGAAGAAATTTTGGAATAGTAAACAAACTTACTTTATATCAGGATTCACTGTATCATTTTTAAAATCATATTCTGCCAGCAAGGGATACTCTAATTCAATACATCTAAGAAAACACCACAATATTAGAAAAGGTGAAAAATTAACAACTCTTTCGTATGTATTTATGATAAAAATCTCGTAACTCGCAGAAATGTTTAAGTATGAATAAAATTATGTTCATAAAAGATATATTTATGGCAAAAAATAGTAAGTACCTTCAAAAGCTACATACTATCGTAAGTCTGAAAACATTTTGTACCAATCATTCCTATAAAAATCTCAGCATTACAGAATTAACTTACACATTTATTAAATTAACCTACTACAACACAGTATTTTGAATTAAAAATAATTTTCCTATTACAGTTAAATAGCTTATACTTAATTGCATTTTGTTAAACATATCAAGTAGATGGTTAAATTCTATTTGTCCTACATTTAAATACTTGTAAAAGAATATTTTAATAAACCTTTTCTGCAGAAGTTCTATCTTTTCCTGGTTGATTTCAACAGCAACAGTTTGCAAGTCTTCTTTCTCTTCATCTTCCCTTTCCAATTTCTCATAAAAATTGAAAATATCATCAGGAACATTCTCAGCTTTTTCAGGAACTTTATCAGGTGTTTTGCTGGAGCCAGCACCATTTGCCTATTGGGTATAAATCAGTTGAATGCATTTTTCTCTAAACATAGAACTGTAAAGATTGATTCAAGGAGCTAATACTTATTCACTTTCTATATAAATGTACTTGAAATAATGTACTATAAATGAATTGGAAAAAATAGTGAATTCATGAATGATTTGATAGTTAAAATTCATAAACTGGATTCAATCAGTTAAAATTACATAAAGCAAATCTGTGATATTTTGTCAGTATGCTCATACTTAGAACTAAAATTACAATACTGATTCAGCAATTTCAAGAATTTAAAAACAACATTTACTTCTCTTTGGTAAAAACATCTGGGAAGAAAAGACATTACAAGAAAAGCCTTTAAATTTTGCAATTAGCAGTGAGACTAATTTTAGCCTTTTGTTTATTTAGTTTCAAAAACATCCACTTTATTTTAGTGACAAAATCATGAATGCATTTGAAACAATGAAACGTACTTCTTAATTTAGGTAATAGATATTTTTACAAATTAATGAAATGTAAAAGCAACCTCTAGTCCTGATTCAGAGATAATATTTAAGGTAAAATTACAACTAAAAAAAGATTAAAATGTTAATTATGTATTTTCAAATCATGTTATAATTTTTCAAAATAGTTCAGTTTATCTTACATGGACTATCGTAATAGACCAAGTAATATATTTTAATATTTTGTAACAAAAACACAATAATTTACCTTGATGGCATTATTATCAGAAGTAATCATACTTCCAGTATCAGAAGAATCTCGCTTTAGGCGACATTCTTGAATAACAGGATCTTTTAAAAGTTTTTGCAGAACATCCTGAAAGCATACATGAATAATATATATCATAGCTACAGTCAAATAAAATTTTTCAACTCTCCCAAAATTTAATTGAATTTAAATTGCATAGAATATTTTGACTTAAAATAAAAATTAAAACTCGAAAATTTACAATACGAAATTAATGATTTTGCCACATGAAATTTAAATTTTCTTTTGATAAACAGCAATAGAAATAGAACTAAAATAGCAGTATTCTCATAATTAACAAACTGAGAATACAATTTTCCTTGAATGTGAATTACTTTTAATAAAATTGAAAAAATTCAAAACCTGAATGCTAATGTAAGATATAAATTTATTTAAAACTTTTGCTAGAAAACAAATTTGTGGATTGGAAAAAGCAAACATCATTTGAAAAATACGATAGGAAAAATGCATGTATAAAATAATTTGCATGTGATAATATCCATTATCACATGCAAATTATTTTGAAAGTGTGATTTGGATTAATTTGTAATTGATATATTTATTTTGAGGAAAAATACAATCCTCTAACAGGGAAACCATATTGGCAATAACAAACATGGTTAGAAAATGATATATCCACCTAATTTCCGATTGCTTTCCTCGGCATCTATAGAACTTAAATCCATACTATCTCTGTGACAGTTGTTGGCCCTACTCTTTAATTGGTATAACTTTTCATGCACTTGGTGAGAATGAAAAATATTGCAAACTTCTCAGTTAGTGCCTGAACTCTTGACACGATAAGTCAAGGTTGCCAGCGTTCTGTTTCCTGAACCATTGTTTGTGTACTTAGGATAGTACAACTCTTTCTGTACTTAGTAAGGCAAAACTCTTTGTATACTTAGGATAGAACAGCAATTTGATTCAATGTAAATAAATATAGTTGCAGTCCACTAAATTTTGCATTTTTGTGCAAGTGCCGCCATTGTATAAATACAGGTCACAATTTTGAATAAAAATTTACAAATTTGCATGTTTCTTAGAACTAACCTATATGGATTTGTCCACTGATGCTGTAGAACTAAGCATTTTTTAATCTCTGTTCAAATCTCAAAAACTACTCTTTACAACTTTGGGGTCACCACCTTTGGTGGTTTCAGTTCTGGCTTCTGGAAGAACCCCAACTCAAATGCTGGCTAGCAGCAATCAATTATTCAATGTTATTTAAGCATGTTATCAACTGTGCCATAAGTATCTCAGAAACAAGGAAACATAATTTATATTCGGACGTAACAATTAATACTGGTAAATGAATAAAGAGCAAATGGTTTGACATGCATACGGAGAAAAGTTGCTGCACCCTGCTAGTCGAAGAATTTTTAAAGCAAACAATTGTAACAATAAGAACATTCTTAATGTGAACAGCTGTAACAATAAGAACACCAATCCAGAGATCTTTTTAAGTGTTGCCACACAACTATATAGTCTATAGCTATGCTACCATTAGCTCTGACTTAATTAGTTTTCAGCTGCTTTGATTTCACTGATCAGTCTATTTATTACTCATCAGTGAGAAAACTCTTTCAGTATGGGCTTTTGAGCCGGGATGCTTAAAGCAAAGTCTAAGATAAGATGCTTTGTTTCAAGTATCACATCTATCAACGTGTTTCTCAAATCATTGAAAATATTGAACCAACTTTGTTTGTATTTCCTGTTTGCAATCTGGAAATGGTAATTGCTAAGCTTAATATCGATTTTTATAAGTAATTTTTCTATATTTATGGATAAGTACTTTTAAGTCAAAACTGGCGATAATAATGGTAGTTTATATTGGAATGGATATGGCAGGAATGCTACCGCGCCCTCTGAAATTTCTAGAAATACGTCAATATGGAAGCTGGGAGGATTGAAAAAATTAGCTCTATTATAAGAGTTCCCAGGTAATACAGGAGTAAATCACTACAATAGATACATATTCTTGATGGCTTGTTTGAAATAAAATCATTAAACATATCAACTTTAATTTTTGTTTCTAAAAAGCATAATTTCTTTAATTGAGAAGCATAAGTCTTCTTGTTATGAAATATAAAATAAAACAAGAATATTTCAAAACAAAATAATTAAATTAGTAGTATTTTTAAAGCAATTCAGTAAATAAATAAGCTGCTATGACGTTCAATAGACACAAAATTTTAAATTCCACAAAACAATAAAATTAAAACTTATGAAAAGAAAATAAATAATTAACTCACAGGGAAAGGACTCTCGATAAAATATCTATTGTGTTTCAATAGCAGCTTGATTTTTCCATAACTCACTGTACAGAGCTAGAAAGATAAGAGTTTATGAGCAACAATTTTCAAGGTAAGCTATTCTGTGGGTGAATGAATAATTAAAACAAAAGCTATAAGATACCTTTATGAATTCTACAATTCCATCAGGAATGCTTGTTTTGCTCAACCTTCTCAAATATTCAATGATGTCATTTGTTTGCAGACCAACAGAAACTGCAGCATATAAAGAGTATGCAGTGAGACGATATTCGTGAATGTGTTCTGGACGACAAACAGGCTAGGTAGGCATGGAGAAATTTTTTTTAAGATTTTCATTTTTGAGTGAAAAACAAGGTTACCTCAAAATTTTCAGGTTATGAAAATCAGAATTAGTAGCTAAATTAGAGTATTTAATGAGCATAGTTAATTTTAAAGTGTATAGCTTACATGAATAACTAACTTCTAAAAAATTTTCTAATAAAAAAAAAACACTGTTGAATCTTACCTCAGAAATAGCAATTAAAAAGTCATGAGCATGTTTGTAAACAGGAGAAAAGGCTTCTAGAAAAATATGACCATCAGGAGCCTATGAATAACAAAAAATATTATAACAACACAATTCATAAGAGAGAACTGCACACATCTAATATCAATAGAGCATTTTTAGATTTTCCAGTGTTTACTTTTACATGAATGCTGAAATATTTTGAAAATTTGTTAGTTTATTTTATTTACTTAATAACTATATTTGGATAACAGAATGCTACTAAAATGCTCAAAATATTTTTTTAGTATAAAATGGTATTGCAAATTTGAAGTACTCAATGATCCATAGCAATATAAATTAGGTAAGACTTCTGGGGAATCAAGTACATAGCTAAGGACAGTTTTTGAAGAATAAATTGAATCAAAGATTGTATTAGGGTTTTATATTATGATATACTATTCTTTACTGTTCTAATAGTTTAAGGAAAGGATAATCACAATATATCAAACAATTGCTTACAATTATTTTACAAGTTCATTTATTAACCTTTCATCTTGTTAGAGTTTCATCCAGTTGAAAAAACTCATTTTAGATTTGATAATTTAATTAATTGCTGATCAAATTAATTTCAACAATTTAATTGCTGATATATTCAAATTGTGGATATTTCCATTGCCATATTTCGCCATGCTGTGCCAGACACAAGACATAATATCAAGTAATGGACATACACACACAAGGAAAGTTCTTAATGACACAGAAATACCGGGAATACAGGGAAAAACTGAAACCGACAGGAATTAAACCTTCACTGCCAACAACTCACAGGTTATTAGCACAGTGGGATATCCACTCAACCATGATGTCCCTACTGGTCTCTATGTATAATTTACTTATTAAACTTTAGTATCTCAACATACCACCAATAATGAATGAATATTTTAAAAAATAATTAATAAATTAATCACATAAGTCCCGCATAAGGATACACTTCCTCATAAAATCAGTAGTCATAACATATATTTCATGCTAAAAGACAAGACATGACTAAACTTTAACAACAGAATTTTATTAAAGAAATTAATTTGCAGAAGTGAGTCAAGTAGTGGGTCCCATTACAGTAAGCAGCTCATCTTTGAGCTCTTCACATGACGGTCACAGCTAGAAATAATATTTTTATAAGCTATGTCTAATGGGGCTTAGTTGTAATTGAATAGGTTGTTTGGTTGGTTGGTTTTGGGGTTTTATGCACAAGGGCTATATTTTGGCCACAGTAATTGAAGAGCCTGGGGAAATATTTAAAATTATGCTGAGACAGAAATATTCAAATGAGAGGGTTCAAACGGAGTGTGAGAAAGAGAACTGAAAGGTGAAATTAATATACTAGACAGTTTAAGCAAAACAAAAAAGGAAAGGTTTTAGGCATGGAATAGAGACAACAAAAATTGCATATCTTTCTAATAATTCAACTCCATTTACAAGAAACTATGGGACAAATTAGGAAATATGCATGGTCCTAAGTCACCACCCAAGCATCTACAATATCAAGGGAACACTTCATTAGCAAACTTTACATTTTGGATATAGTCAATAGAAATTAATACTTACCACCCAAAGAGGACGTGAATCATGATCAATTCGTAGATCCATAAGCGTTCTATAGTCTTTTGCTCCAAACTCATCTTCTTGAGTTCCAGAAGCAATTTGTTGACTGGCAGCAGCTGGTATAACATCTATTGAAAATAGAAATTTTACAACTATTCAATTTATGAATCTGATAAAAAGTAATCATTTATTAAAGAAAACAAATGCACTTTAAATGACATCCTATAATCAGGGTATGGTATGTATGATATAAGCATTAATTTTCGTAATAAGTAACATTATTCATGCTAGATGCGCCTCAACAGATTTAAATAACATGTTAAAGCTATGTCATCGGCTTAGAGTAGAAGTAAATAAAATGACAAATTTGTTTTTACTGTATAACTGTTAAAGACAAAAGTTATTTTTAGTAACAATCTGCACCAGCAAGAAGGCGAATAACTAAAACTGCTTCATTGCTACCCCAACCAAATTAATCACTTACCATGTTGAAACAACATAAATTCCAGTCTAAGAAAAATGCTACTTTTCAGGGCTAGAAATTAGAATCAGAACACAGGAAAGAAACATTAGAAATAAGACAGGCATCTGTGCAACTTAACATTTTACCTCAGTTATCAAAATGTTCTATTTAGGTACAATTTAAAATTCGTTTTGTTTTTATGGATGTGTTTAAGCAGTTTGACTGTGTTTAAAAGCACATAAACAGACTGGCGCCTGGACCCATACACCTACTTGATTGACGGACTTGATGCACCTATTTAAAAGTAAAATTACAATTGTTAGAAGAAAGAATAAATGGGTCAGAATCGGCACCAGACATCTGAAAAAATTCAGAAAAGTTAAGCAGCAAAAATGACAACTGGATCAACAAATGAAATTTATAGGTGCAAAGCATGACCAATGACCCCCTAATTTCGAACCCTGATTCCAATACAAGGAAAAGATCATTGGAAAAGATGGGAGAATAATTTAATAGACATAAAAGACAATCTAAGTAAATATTCTTCTTTCAGAATCCAGAAAGATGACTATTTTCTATAACATTGCAGAGTTGAAATAGGAATGTCTTCAACATGGCCATGAAATGAAATGCTCATGTAAAGAAATGAATCATCACACACCATATCTAATTCCTGTTGAGATTTTCTCATTATGGGGAGTTAAGCTATATTGTTAGATGTTCCAGATTGACAGAACATAAACTACAGATATTTTGCCCAATGAAATTTTCCTGATAAAGGAAAAGGTCAATGGTAGTAACAATATAAAAATAGTTTTTAGATTGATCAAGGCACACAATTACCAATAAATTAGAGAAAGAGTAAAGGGAAATACTCACCAGTTTCAGTATCTTCATCTTCAACTTCTTCTTGAAACCCTTTTCTGAAAAACTTTTTCTTGCCTTTTTTCCAATCTACAAAAAGAATGAACAAATGAAAATACTTCAGACAGTTGGGAAATTAAGTAAAAATAAATTTAAATAGTATGAAAGTTTCAAATTTTCACAATGAATTACTTTTTCAGGCTTACATATCTTTCTATTTTTCTCTGGAGTGAATAGGATATTCAATAAAGGATTTAGAACAGATTCTAAATCTAAAATAAAATTTCATACATGTTTCCTGTTCATAAAAGTGGTGGGAAAGCTAAACAATTACATGGATGACCCAGATAAAATAAAAAATTAGAATCACCATTAAGTATTAATAGGTAACGAGCTGAATAATTGGTCTAGTGGTCAGGATGCTGACTAAAGATTGAAACCAGGGTTGAGGCATGGATGTTTATCTGTGTGAATCTAATTGAATGAATGTGTGGCCTCTAAACAGGTTATGCCTAGAATGTGAGGTGAAGCATGAACCCTCCTAGGTGCACTAGGGTAAAAGCAAAGTGGTTCACAAATCTGCCCTTATAGTGCCATAAGTTTAATTGACTGGGCATTAGCAAAAAAATTAATAGAAAACCCCAAGTTTTATGCCATTTGTTAAAACTGAAATTGCAAAAATAGAAACCTTGAATAAAGGGACAATTGAGCTTTTAATAATTTTCTGTACTTTCAAGACTACATTTCCCCCAAATTTCTCAATGCAATTTGTCCTTTCTACTTCTTAAATAGACTGCATAAGCAGCAAAAAATGTAATGTGTACAATTAACATATTTAAGAATGATTCATCTTGAAAAGGAACTGTTTTGATATACTTATAACCTATATGAAAGTAGCTGCTGCAATGTTCTCTATAGTAACAGAAAAACATTAAAAATATTTCTTCATTTACATCCTATAATTATTTTATATCTCTTGTATTAGATAATTTTATCAGAATACAAAACCAGTGAGCAGTGTTTTCTTCTTTTCTGTACAGAAACACGAGTGAGAAAAGGGCAATTTCCTCTTGCTGTAAAACACTTAACATTTGGACGCATGTAACCAAATAGAGTACATATGGGGATGTTGTGTAGCTCAGCGGTTTGCCCACTGCACTAGAAATTTGTAGACTTCTAATGCAGGGGTGGCGGAGATTTGATTATTGCAACTTATGTGGGTGTGTTTCTTCTGTGTCAGTTACTTTCCGTGTACACATACTAATTTCTTGACAACGATTTATATGTGCATCTATGAGATCAAGAACCAAGTTGGATTATATGTTACTCAATCAACAATGCATATGCATTTTTCATTCCATTAAATGAAGTAATTACAAAAATATTCTTTGCATACAATTTTACAAACTTTCAGTTTTCAATTTCATCATCAGTGCAGAGTAATGTGATAGGGACAATATCCATGCGTCATCGAAAACACTGTCAACTACAGAGTCTTGTCGGAGGTGTTAGAGATCAGAAAAGAAACAATTGATCAGATTTTACCAGGCTGTCTAATATCTATTTATAAAGAAATTGAACTAATTTTAAAATATTACAAACAAATTTTTACGTTATTATTGAAAAAACACTCGCAATCACAATTTCAGCCTTGAAAATAAAAATACAAATCGATGATAATCCAAAAATTCTTCCATTTTAAAAGCAGCACATTTAATGTGGTACATAGGAAAAGAATAGTACATGCACATGAGAGTTTTATACAGTCAGGAAGAAAACTATTTCTGTCTGAATAGGTAAATTAAACAGAAAAACTTGGAACTACCGAAAACATAGGAAATTGGGAATGTCGAAATACTTTGAAAATTTTCTTCAACTTAGAATGTCCGAAATCACTTCGAATTGCATAATGAAAAGCTGCTCTTACCTTTGCTTGTTTTCCCCATTGTGTCAGCTATGTAGAATTCAACCGATCGTAATTTATGTTGGAAGCACAATTTAAATACTCGGTATATTTGCCACTTCAGACTTCATATGAATTTTCATTCTTGTGAATTCGATTTGTTTTCTTGCTTCTAAATGCGTTATATGGTCACAGTTAAACCAGGTATTGGTCATTGTTTATAAATTTAGTAAATTTGAAAATCTAATTAAAACATCACTTAAAACTATTACATTAGCTATATGTCTACAGTTTACATTCTTATTTAACCATAAAATGATTCTGAAATAGTACATAAGCACTTAGAGTTTTCTTTAGAATAACTTAAATTGTAATAAACAAGGAGTTCATTGTTAATATTAGAATGGCAATGATATCTGATATCTCACCAATGACAACAATAAACAAATAAGCATGTGCGAAGCACCCGGGGAATGTCAGTAAAGCTTTCACTGTGTGTGTCAATTACTTGTTATTGTATGTCCTGTGTCATTTATTGGATATTGTAATTAGGAAGAATGGTGACAAAAGCCTGATTCTGCAGCTATAAGTCTCAAGGAAATCAACCAACCAAACCAAAGCACCCGGGGGACGGTGTCCAGATCCTTCTTTTTTCTAGATTTTTTAGAACCTAATGACCACCAAAAATACATCCGCCTTTTTTCGACAACCATTCTGATTACAATGCAGGTTGTATTTGTTTGCTCATGTCATATCTTCAAAATAATTTTTACCGTAAAATATTTATTTTTATTTATTTTACAATTTCAGGTTCAAGGTACAAATGATAGTAGCATAGTTAGTAAATTATCTTCTTCTCTCCAAGGTTATTTTGAAGATGGTTGCTTGAAATCATTTGTTGCAAAAGCACAACGGAGATCCCCAATTATAAACAGGTGTGGTAAATAAAAGATCTGACCATGAAAATGTTTATAAATTAAGTATTATCTTTGTGGCTGTATATAGTATATGTGACTAATTAGTGTGTCAGAAATTATGCTTAAAAGAAGTATAAATGAAATTTATCACCAAACTACACTGTAAACCTTTTATGTTAATGTTTTGAATATTTCAAGGATAGACTAAATGCGTATAATTTACCTGCTAATAGACAAATTATCATTCTGTGATAAATCACTAAATATGGCATCAATCATACAAAACATTACAAACTTAAATGAGCATCCCAAATTCAAATATTCTATGATGAAACTCATGTTTTTATACTCCCAAGGTTAATTAATCATTGATTATTTGTAAACTTAAGATTTTTGTGTTGGGTTTTACTTACAAAAGCCTGTAAACTTTACTTGTAGTCCAACTCTGAGAAGCCATTCAATCCACATGGTTTTGGACTGATCTATTTTATAAATACGGTGATAGGTTGGGAAGTAAACAAAGCACTTCCAGAACTAGAGTCTTTAGCACTGATTTTGATTCTTAATTTATCATTCAGTGCCGAAACCGATAGCAGTGGTAATGAAATGGCAGGTGGAAACACCCATGGTGTTTGCCATTCATGCTTTTGTATATGGCAACCCTACTGATGACTTTTCACACCTGTTCAAAAATTGACTGACCCAAGTCAACTGCCTGCTTGTCAGAGCTGTGCTATAGTATGATTTCAATTGATAAATAGCCTTAAAGTAATCTATTTACAAAGTTACTATTTAACATTCATTCATACATTATCATGTTGAAAAACTTGTAAATTTTATGTCATCTGAGACTTAACAGTACTTGAAAACTTTATTTTAAAGTGAAATTTGTAGAATATTTTTATTTAAGAGATTGTTTTCCAGAAATATATGTTATATGTGTTCCTGAATGTTGTTTTAAAGCTGTGTATAATTTTTGGTTTGATTAATTGTTTTTTAGAGGATACTACATTCGATTCAAAGCTATAGAAGCTGTCTTTGAATCATGGCTCTCATTAATGTCTTCATCTTCTGAATTTCAGGTTTAATTTATTTATTCATTTTTAAA
Source organism: Meta bourneti (assembly GCA_933210815.1). Classification (NCBI taxonomy): domain Eukaryota; kingdom Metazoa; phylum Arthropoda; class Arachnida; order Araneae; family Tetragnathidae; genus Meta; species Meta bourneti. The sequence goes on from OW119929.1 coordinate 17,005,372, forward strand.
TGTTAGTTATAATGCCAAACTGTTTCTTTCAAGTAGAGCATCAAGATGATAAAACTGCAGCTGTATTTATATTAAAATTTCTTAACTTTGCTCTTGATTATTTATTTGTTTTGTGGTAGTGTTATTGAAGGTAATGTTGTTTTCTGTACATTTGTATCTAATTTTCCGACTTAATCTAATGCATTAAAATAATGATTCCTAAAGTGTGGTCTGTGACAAGGTTTCAGGGTTGTCCGCAGGAAACATTCAAGATTTCACTACCAAAATAGAGAACTTTCAAGAAAAAAAATCAAATTTTCCATTATTTTCTAAATCTTTTATGTTTTAATAAACGTTATATTCTAAAATATGATTAGTAAAAATGTTATATGTTCTAAAAATGAGCAACTGAACTTGCAGCTAAAGGGGGTATTTCTCAATGACCAATGATTGTGATAATGCTAAACCAATATGTACAAACTAAACCACATAAAAAATCATTAGGTTTCTAAATGTTCAAAATAGAATTTATAAATACATGTTTCTAGCATTTAACAAAGGTTTATTATCAATATCAAAAATATCCACAACATTTAACTTCAAATACAGAGATAAGAAAATAACTTCCCAAATGATTAAATCTTAAAAAGATGCAATTTATTTCTTTTTGCTTAAAGTATTCTGCATTTGTTTCATTTATAGGTGTTTAAATTCTCTATGTAATGTGTATTTGTATTTCATATAAATTCATGTTTTGATAAGAATATTCATTGAAACTATGCTATAAATAAATATTGCATAAAAATACTAAAATGTATAACTTTCAAATCAGACTGACTGAATATATTTTTCAGATAGTTTCATTAGGAGCAGGATTTGATTCATCCTACTTTAGACTCAAAAGTCAAAATCAATTACCTAAAGGATGCAGATACTTTGAGGTAAACTTGGGCATCTTTAAAATACCAAATCTAGTTCAATCCTGTTAAAATGTGAACTAAAGGAAATTTTTTATTGAAGAATTAGTGTGAAAGATGTGTGAATTGAATTGTAATTTTCCTTGTAATAAAATGTGCTTTAATTTTATGAGACTATGCTGAGAGGTTAACTATGAAACCTATTTTTTCTTTCACCATTGCCATACCTATATTAGAAGGAATTTTTATAGCTTTAGAATATCTGTTTTAATCATTTAAAAACTTCATCTGGCAATTTTGACTTTCTGATGAGGATAGTAAACAGTATTGGGGTGGCATGCTTAATATCGAGCATTATAGAAAAGTGTTACAACTGTTTTGTCGTATGATTTCAGAACTAGAAGAAACATCCAAAAGAAAAAATAACATTGTGTAGGTAGGATGTCAGTACCTGGCATGATCTCCAGACCGAGTGCACAGGCACACTGAGTGCTGGGAGGGAGTCCACAGTATGTCAAAATTCTACTATAGTGCTGGGGAGCTTGGAGCCAGTGTAACTTTGAATCACTTGGAGTGAGGAGACTGTAAGTGGTATCATTTGAAAGCTACCAAACTATGCTACAATCATAGTTCTTTATAAATGGATACATAGTCCTTTATACAATAAAATTATCTTTCAATGTTAATATCAAACTGCACTTTAAGCATTCAAACTGTAAATTAATTGTTGAATGTTCACACAATAAAATATAGTTCAAACTTCCTATGTGTGTTTCATTCATTCCACAATCCAACATTGGACTTGAATATTCATATCAAAACTAGGGTTTGTTCTCGACACAACCTACCAATTTTTCTACTGGGGCTAAATATTTATGTATAAGAATAAAATTTAAGAGTCATGTGAACAAGATTATTAAATGTTTCACTCTATATTTCATGGATATTTTATGAGATGCAATAATACACATACATTTATTTAGATAGATTATCCAGAGGTAATGTGTAGAAAATTGAATTGCATTATCAGCTCTAAGTTCATCGATTCAGCTGTAAATACTTCTCATAAGTCCAATATAGGTATATGCACTTTTCTCTCTTGTTTTAATTAATTCTTAATTATTGACATTGTGCTTTTTTCCACTTATTGCTAAATACGTTTTATTCCTTTTCTAAAGTATCCAAGTGTTTAAAATGCCTAATTGTTGCTATATGGTTTATAAATAAATGGAAATTAATAGAAATATTTAAGTTCAAGTTCATAAAAGCAAATGTGGATACATTAGTATGAATGTTGTTCACAATAGATGTTTTATTTAAGCCTCATTTTTAAAAAAGTGTAGCATTGTTTGAGATACTACATTTAAGGTTTCAGTGATTTTCTGAACCTGTTCCTTATGAAAAGAAAGGTTTACTTTCATTCAAAATATCATAGAAAGGTTTGTTGTACTATAAATTAATATATCTTTTAGAGCCAAAATGGAAGGAAAGCATTTGAAACACTCACTTCATATTTTAAGCTTTTCATTATACCTTTTTGGTGGAAAAGTCCAGTGATTTCATAACAAAACAGTAATTTAAATAATAAGTAACATTTTGGTCTGGTATAACATGATGAGTATTATAGTATTGTTATTTTTCAGTGTACTCCAGTGAAGAATATGTAATGATAGGACAGGATTTAAAAAATTGTGAAGAAGTTGAAAAATGCTTCAAGGACTCAGGAATGAAATTCTCTTGCCCAACTTTATTCCTGTCGGAATGTGCTGTGACCTATATGGATGTTAAAAGGTTTACTACTTTTTCAAAAATCTTGTTCTATTGCCATAAAATAATTTTTCTCCATAATAGTAGTTTAGATTTTGTCTTTGCTTTCATAAATTTTAATTTCACTTTCCTTATAAGAGAATCCCAGAAATTTTATTAAAGTTCACTGTCAAGCTTAAAGTTAGTCTCTTAATGTCCGTTTCTTACATTTTTGTGTTCACAATTATAAAAATAGATCTGCATCAGATGCAACTTTCATGCAACTATAACTTAGAATCCATGCACTCAATCCAATCATAATTTTAAAAAACCTGATCTTCAAGCACTACACATCTGTTTAGCATTTCACAAATTTCTGTTTAAGTTCATCTTTTATTCCAAAATCTTTTGTGTTTCTTCTGATTCTTTTTTATTTGACATTTTTAACCAGGTCTACATCATCTACTGATTAAAACTATTGTGGCTACCTGAATCTGAATTCATGCCTATTTGTTTTTGCAATAGCCGAATTCCATGCAACAGTTTAAACAGTGTCTGACAATAACAATGCTTTGCCTTAGCATTAAACTGTTGGAGATTGCTTGAACCTGGTTTTATGTAGATTCACTTTCGGGAACAGTCGAATGTCTAGATCAGTGGTTGCCAAAGTGGTCGATTTGGGATAAGGGATCGATAGAAAAATTGAATCAGATATTGAAAATATCGAATGTAACTGACAAGATGAACTTATTGAATTGTCAGTTGATCTTAAAGCTTAGACACTTTTTAAAAACAGGACACTGAGTTACTTTTGGATGAATATAAGTGTTGTAGAAAAATATCCAAAACTTTCTGAAGTGATACTCCCCTTTTTGCTTGCATTTCCATGCTCATACATGGTTGAAGCTGGTTTCAGCCATGTTAATTCCATTTTAACAAAACAAAGAAATAAGTTAGATATAGAATTCTGTGGCGATTTAAGGCTAAAACTTAATAATTTTGAACTCAACATTGCTAATCTTGTCAAAAGTCTTGAAGCCTTCACATTGACAACGTTAGTAAATTGTATACTAAGTTAATAAATCTTATTTTCGTATATAAAAGGAAGATTGTATTGTTATTTGTTATCTAAATTAAATTTATATTTTAGATATTGTTTATCCCTCCTATCAAATATGTAATGTTAAGAAGGATGTCAAACAAAAATGTATCCCTTTGATATTAAGCCAATATAAAAATATGTACTATATTATACATACAATAAACTAACTATAAAATAAATAATCTAAAAACTCACATAAGCATATTTTGCTTGTCCTATTATAATTACGTAATAGTAAAATTGAACGGGTCGATAAGATGTCAAAAACTCTTCAAGGGGTTGGTTGATGGTTAAAAAAGTTTGGCGACCCCAGGTTTAGATAGTGCCAATTGACAATGGAAATGCTTTGCTGCAAATTTTTGCAGAACATGAACCAGTGCATCATCTTACGTTTACAGTAGGTGCATAATTTCTCCAAAATGTATGGGAGAGATGATACATTTATCCATTTGGTAGCTTCATTCTTAAAATTTTCATCGTTTTAAATAAACATTCTTAAATAAACATCGTTTTTCTGCCAGAATATGATCAATAAGATGATATTCTGATGTATCGTTAAGTGACATAATAATGTGATGATATTATCACATTGTTTACTTCTAAACATTCTAAATTATATTACCTCATTAGCAATAAACAAGGGTAAATAACATGCTTGATGATATTCTAACAGTGAACTGTTTTAAAAATTGTAAGAGTGACATATGTTGTACTCCCGTTTCTGCAATAGATAATAAGATCTGTTGGTTAAGAAAGAACATGATACAATTTGCTGCACTGTATCTTCTGACTGAAAACAAATGCACACAGAATGTTCAAGTTATAACCACTGTATCGTCTCTCCAAGTGTGCCATCTTTCCTAACTTACCTTTATATGTTGAAGATGGAAATGAATCTTGCTTTCCTTGAACATGAAAATAATTTCTAAGGAATATTTCACTCTATTAATTTGTATTAAATAGGTGCGAAATGAATGCTTAATTATAGAATATTTTGAAGACAACACATAAATATATTTCAATATGTAGATTTAAACATTCGATGGTTAACATGCAAAAGATTTATGTGCCATTATCAGATCTGATGTTAATATGCAAGTTATTGGGTATTTTATTTTTAAATGAAAATAATTGGGTATTTTACTGGTTTTCTAAACATGTTTTACGTATATTTTCAGTTCCAATACCCTTATTCAATGGATTCAAAGAAATTTTCCATATTCAGCATTTGTAGCTTATGAACAAGTATAATTATTTTATTCTTTCTCTTTCATTTCTTAAAATTAAAGTTATATGGTTCATTTCAGTGTTTATCCTTTTAGGTTAATTTGCATGTCTCAAATTGTTTATTTTCACTTAATTTTATTGACTCTACATTGTGTTCTGTACATTAATTACTTTTTAATATGCTACTTTTGGAAAATGTTGTATTTTTAATACAATTTTGTATTAATAGGTTCATCCCAATGATGGATTTGGTATTGTTATGTAAGTTTTTAAGCATATATAATAAATTAATTTTTATATTTTTAGTTTAAAATATAACTGTTTGTAGATTGAAGTAAAACATTTACTTAATCTGAAAAAAGAGTAGTGTAGTATTACTTTTATCCCACAACACATACATAATGACTAAATAATCACATTGATTAGTTGAATGAGGGTCAAAACTTGTTAGAAAACCTGCAGGCTAGGACATATCCAGTGAGGGGCAGGGGGCAGCTGCCCCCTAGAAGAAAAATAACGTCTATGATCTTCGAAAACCAAATTCGCATCCCGCCCTGCCACACAGACAGACGTATAAATTCAGTATCAGTTTGAAGAAAGCCAGAACGTGTAATGAATATTGACTAGCAACAAGTGTACCTAGAGCCATCTGTCGTGAAATCTCAGAACTATTTCGCCTTTTGCCCCTATTCTCCTTGCACCCGAAGACGCCGGATGGCTCTGGATTCTGAAATCTTCTAGTAGCATTAGGTTCACATAATACATGAGATAGTTCCAGACCTTTCTAGAATAGCCCACTTGTAGTATAAAAGGCACGACCAGGGCATCAGTTTATCAGTGTATTATTCAGTTGCGTTGAGTAATGAGTTCTTAATAAGTAAACAGTTGTACAATTTGGTGAGAAGTGTGGTAGTACTGTAAATAAACTTTGAATGTGAATTGTGATACCAATTCGCCTTTTCCTTTCGGAGCCAACAGTGGTAGTAATATTAATAGTATTGTGTTTCGGTAAATAATAAGTTAAGTACTTACCTACTGTGGTCATGATGACATGGATTTATTGTCAGCATCAAATGAATATCAGGAAATTTTTTCTAAAAGGTAAGTTAGTTTTTTTTCGTTGCTAAAAGTTTAATTCAACTTTGATTTTTTAACTGAATCATTTTCTATTATATACATATATATTATAAAATGTAAATTCCTTGGTAAGTATTTAAATTATTTCTCTAAATATTTATTAACACAAAGTAAAACTAAAACATTTCAGATTGACAGATTATTATTTTAATTCGCCCAGATTATTATTTTAATATCTTTTTCTGTGGTAACAATGAAAAGGATATTTAAAGAATGTACTTGATACATGGGGCATTGTCTCATCTCATGACTCATGAGGATCTTTCTGATAACCTACCTTAACATTATTTTCATTACATGCCTAAATAAACTGGAAGTGAATTTTGTGTGTTAGGGACTACTACTCATAAGAGGAAAAAGGGTCGAGATAGTAGCAGTGGAAGCGATGATAACCATGATAAAACTAGAGTGCCAAGATCATCTAAGGGTGACACTGGACAACCATCAAATTCTCCAGCAGCACCTGTGAACATAGCTGCCCTTGTCGATTCTTCTCCGTCAACATCTGAACAAGCTTGTGCAGTGAATCCCGAAATTAAAACGAATGATGGCTGCCACGAAAATGATCTAGATCGTTATGTTGGGCTAGCTACCCAGTTATCAGTGGAAAGGAGTTACAAAATTCCTGGTTTCCGCCAAGGTATTACGATTTTGAAACTGATGCAAGCCATTTACGAAAAAAATTCAATCATGCTTGGTTAGATCATTATGTACCGTGGCTAGTATATTCTAAGTGACTGAAAGATGCTCTTTGCAAGCACTGTATTGTTCCCTCCTGTCACTGGCACTGTTAGAGGAGTTTGGGGATTATTCATGATCAGGCCATTCACAAAATTCAAGAATATGCACGAAGACTGCCGAAAACATGTCACCACCAAACTGCAACAGCTGCTGCAAAGGTTTTCTCGAAAATGTATCTGTGGGCGTCCAACTGCAAAGTTGTCACTAAAAAAACAATCGAAGAAAGCAGGCAAATATTGTCATCGATTATTTCGTGTATAGTATTTTTTTGTGGCATACATGATATGCCTCTTAGGGGAAAAGAAACGGATGGAGGAGTTTTATTAGATTTGTTGAATTTACGAATTGATTTGGCGACAAAAAATTGAAGACTCATCTGGAAAAGTGTCGCCGCAATGCAGTTTAGACATCGCCAAAAATACAAAAACGATTAATAGGTTTATGTGGCAAAGTTATTAGGAAGAATATAATAAGTGATATTAAAAACGATGGCTCATGCAGTCTTAGCTGACGAAACAGTGGACATAGCTGGGAAAGAAGAGCTATCAATGGGCTTGCTGTTCTATGATGAAAGCCAAGAGAAAATCCAAGAAATTATATTTTTTGTGGAACTAAAAGCACAAGATGCCTCATCAATCGCCACAGCAGTTGACAATTTTTTGGTTAGCATAAAAATTGTCATGTGCACTGACATTAATCTTTTTTTTTTTCATTTAAATGAATGTATTGCACTTCACAATGAATCAATTTCATTTACACCTCTATTTATTACCCCCTTTAAAGTACTCAGCTCCCACAATTTTGTTTTATTGATGTCCCTTTGCATTTTCTTCTGCAGGCAAAATCATTTCACTTCTCTGCAATGTCCTCTGAAATCTGTTTCAAAGTATCCTGATGAAGAAAAGCAGTGTTCTAGGTATAAAGAATTGGTAAGATGTCTACCACAGTAGTTGTCAGCATTTCTATTATTATATCTTAAGCTTTTCAATTTTATAGTGGCCATTTGTAATTTTCAAAATATTTAAATTCAAAATTTTTAAATTGGTGAATCAAGGCAAATATAAATTATTTTCTGATTACTTGTCTAACTATATTTTGGCAGGAAATATGTCAAAATGTAGTAATTTATTCGCATAAGTTTGATTTATGAGATGGGCAGTGTGTATATTTACCTTAATCTTTTATGTGCATGCAATGTTAAATTTATATATTGTGATGTATGATGTTGAGTTAATGTTGTCAGGTGTTGTGGTTAAGCATCCAATAAAATATGTAAATCAGGTTTTTGAGAATAATGTTTGTTGCTTTTTGTTTCCTTTAAAATAGAAGCGATTTTAAAGGTTTAATATTAAATTGCTAAACAAATTATACTTTACACTTTTTCTTTCAAATTCAGGGCTGGGATAGGTGTTTTAGTATCACAATGTTTGATTTCTTCATGTCCTTACCAGATGAAGAAAAAAATCGAATCCAAACTTTAGAGTTATTTGATGAATATGAAATGTGGCATGAGAAGTGTCACCACTATATTCTGATTTGGGCATGCCAAGGAATGTTAAGTATGAGTTCATCCCCAAAAGTTTTTTCTAGAAGAGGTAATTTTTTCTTATTTTCCATTGGACCTATGTGCAAAATGTTGTATTATTTTATGTTTATTTTATTTGCAAATGTCATCAGTATGTATTTCTTTTGATAAAGCTGATGCATTGGAATTATTCTTCATGTTTCACTGAAAAATTTACTTTTGTAGGATTTCAGAATGATGATTGGAGAACAAATATCTGTTCAAAAATGAACTGGAAGCTGAAGGAAACGGATGCTCTCTTACAAAGGTAATCTGCTTCGCAGTCTTTCTTTATTTTGTTTGATGCTAAATTACCTTTCCATTAAATATCGCAATTTGCTTTTAAATGCTTTTGGATGAATACCCACTGTTTTATTCCAAACTTACAACGATTCAACAAAAGCATAAACCTAGTCTTTAACAGCAGACATCTTGCTGTTTTACATGGTGACCATTTGTGGTACTAACATATCCCCTGATGCAACAGCTATTTAGAAATGTGCTTGCTTACTAGCCAATGCCCATCCTTGGCTGTTGGGACATTTGATGGTGCACTGACCAATAGAGATGGGAAAGCTTCCTCGACTTGTCCTCAGTGTCTGGTCTTTGGTCCAAGGCCGGGCACTGATGCAGGTGGGCAGCATCCAAGATGCCCTGACCCTGCACAGCAGGCATTGTGGGGAGGGCAACACGTGGATCTTGTGTAGGTGGGCAGCAAGGTAGTCGGGCCCAGTTGTCATATGGAACAATGCCATGCTGACTGCCTGAGGATGGCCATGGCAGATCAGACCACTGGTGACAAGTACCCATTTTTTTCCCTTTGAAGTTACCAGTCGCTGTTGCGTTAACCAATTGCTATCCAGTTAATTTGGGCTTTGCTGGAATTTAGAATAGAGGCAGACCGGCTGAGGCAAAGATGCCCCCAACTTTGCAAGCTATTTAGAAATGTCAGATCAATTGTTAATGGCCTTTCGATCTATGTCAGATTCTGATTAAAATGAAAATCAAAAGTGACTATTCCCTATGAATTAGATGATTGTAGATAATCACTAATACTTAATTATAAGAATATCAGAAGCAAATTTGATTATGTGTTTGCAGTACTGCTATAGTAAATTGAGTGTTCAAAGTTATATGAAAACCAAAATAGTAAAATGCTTAGTTTCCTAGGGTGCTTTCGTGAACTTACCCATTGCACTACCTAGCAATGGTAGGCGGCGCGATTTTGATTTCTCTCAGGTTCAATTCCTTAGGTATATTTATCTCTTCTGTGTCAGTAAAACTTTCCTTGCGTGTATGTCCATTTACTTGATGTTTGGTGCAGCTTGGTCAAATGTGGCACATGCTTTAAAACCCAACCAACCAAGGGTGTTTTAACCACAATGTCATGCCTTTTTTGGTCTTGGATGACCTCACATGATCTTGACATGGTAGATATGTAATGCCCCAGAAGAGCAAATCAAATAATTTGAATATTTTTCTTGTAGATTGTGAGGATTGCGATTTAATAATGAAGTCTATTCAATGCCACCCTTACAAAAGACCATTTTTATTTGTATCACACGTAGCTCTTTTAAAAAGATTAGATATTTACTTTATTGTATTTTCAAAGATTCGGTCACCAGATTGCTCTGCTATCACCTCATCTCCTTCTCATATCTGGTGGATTTGGAGAAGTGAAAAGGAAGCATCAGCGATTGAGTGGATTGATTGGATTTGATCTTTTAACCAAAACATGTTTCCAGGCATCACTTTCTGATCCTGAAGAACTCTTGAGTATGTTGGAGTTTCATTTCTTGTGCCATCTATACTTGAATTTGTCCAATTAGTTGAAATGTTTCCTTATATTATCAGGATTTCAAAGAGAATTTTCGAAATTATTGACTAGAATGATCTTATATCATTTAGATAGATTTGGGAATAGTGGGTGAACAACATCATGTAGCGATTTCTTAAGTTACAAAGTAATGAAATGTAGCCAAAGAAAACTTAAGATGGAAGAACGGTATTGAAGTAAATGTAGATGTTTCTAGTAAGAAATGAACAGCATAAGTCAGCCTAGTCTTAAACTTACATCTTTGTTACCTCTACAAACTGACAGATTTGTGTTGCCTCTATCAGAAACTACTTGGAAGGACAGTAAATAGTGTCTGTTTATGATATTTTACTTGTACCATTCTGTGAAATGTATTGTCCACACACAAAATTCCTTCTTGGGATGACACAAAATCCATTTGTGAATCCTTAGATAATCTCCCCAGCCACTGTTTGAGAAGATAGTCTAAAAATTAGCCTAATTTATTTGGCCAAATTGACTTTCTTATATAACAAAAACATGACTTAACTTTTGGGCTTTGTCTTTGGATATGTCTTTAAAATGTGATGGCCAGTAAGGAAAGTTGAGCATTACAAAAAAATGGGCATCAAGTTTTGTGTAATAATTCCTTTCTTATCAATGCGAATCAAACCAACCTAATGTTATTTGATAGCTGAGAAGACTTGTTAGTGACCTTGAGTTTCGCACCACAATAAGTGGGGATGGGGTGCCATTTAGGGGACTCTCCACCATCCAAACTTCAAATCAGTATAACTCTGGACTGAGAAGTGCTGCGATTTAGAAATGGATCTCAAACGAAAGCTAACATTTAGATCTGTCGATATAAGACATTAGAAATTAAATTTAATGAAGTGTTGGTGAAACTTTGGATCACGGTTGAAATTTAAAACAAAATTGACAATGTTGGTATATATTCGTTGAAAAGCCAAGCAGAAATACATCGAACATAGTCTACATGGAAGAGCAACTCATCAGCTTTCAATGAACACTGAACTGGCTACTGAATTTGTCTTTTTTTTCATTTATGACACCCGAATAAATAACATGCACTACCGAGACATATTTGCATGAAACCTTACAACTGTGCTCCAACACAGCCCATCCGATTTGTTTTCTTAAACTTGTCTCTATTGTGTCTTGCATTTAAACAATGTAAAAAATATTTTCTAGCTGTTGACCAATTTCAATCGTAAACATGAGAGTTATGATACTGATTAAGAATAAATGTATATTTTTAATTGTAGATAAGAGAATGCATCACTCCATGACCAAGTTATCCAATGGAGAAGTGGTTGTTATGGGAGGACGGTCTTCACCCAGCAAAGCGTATGGGAAAGTTGTTATTATAAAAAGTATGGAAGCACCTAATCTTCAGGACCAGGGTTGCATTCTTCCCAGGCGATTACTGTCTTGTAAGAATTCTTTGGAGAACATGTCATTTTATGTTGAAGAAAAGACTAATATGCCTCTACCTACTTGGAGGCATTCTGCATCGCTTGTTCTAATTGAAGGTTAGAATTTAATTTCTATTTAACGCTTTGAAATGTTAGTTTTAAAGCAACTAGACCAGTGTGTAACGAAATGTAAATAAGATATTAAAAAGGGATTCGAGATTTAAGTTTAGGTTTTGATATGTGCATATTTTATTCATCTTTAAGGTATTGAAAGCATGGTAGTTTTTGGTGGCTGTACTAATCAGAAAGAAGCAGATAAGTATGGTGTTACAAATGAGTGTTATGTTTTGAACTCGTGCACATGGAACTGGACCAAGGTAATCACATGAGTATTTATTTGTTTAAATATACTTTGCATGATAGCCAAAACTTTCAAAATACATGATTCTGGTACCTTCGTTGTATAAATACTTTTATCTGGATAATTATTAAATGTAGGCAGTTATTGAATTGTGTTTTGAGAGTTACTAAAGCAGGGTTAATTTTATGGTAGTAAAAAATGTACCATCATTGTATTAGATCAACATGGTGTCTAAAATAATCTTTGACATATATAAAATTTAAACTTGATCAGATGAGAACATGTTTGTAGATTGCATTCTCTTTCAAAGTTTTTCTTACAAAAATAAATTCAGTAGCTAACACTATTGATTCAATTGAATCAGTTGTGATTTGTCAACTGCAGCATAGAATGTGATATAGTATCTCTGTCTAATTACCTTACATGCATCGCAAAATGGCCATAGAACAAACTAAACCAAAAGTAGTGGAAATTTTACTGACAAAAGAATTATTATTCGACATTGATTGCCAACTATGAGCTATCTCATACTTAACAATCTTACCCACTGGTATCAACAAGTTATGTACACAATAAAATCGAGCAAATAGCTAGATATGAAATAATAAGTTTATGAAATTATGTCGGGATAGTAAAACAGACCTTTTTATTCACTGAGAAAAGCATCATAAAAATGATCTTACTAATGCTTTGTATTTTAGGTACCTTGTCAAGAGCATACACCTTCACCACGTCATTCCCATAGCTCTGTAACTTATGACCAAAATAAAGTTGCTATAACATGTGGACTCTCCAGGAATGAAACAATTCTCAATTCTGTGCATGTTTTTAACAGTGAAATGGCTGAGTGGTCTACTTTACCCATTGCAGGTTTATTGCCAAGGTACATTTTTAAATCTTTAAACATGATTGAAAATGAATGTAACAAATTTTAAAACAGATAATATTGATAATAGTTGTATTATGTCAGTAATAAGTTCTGACTGTCTTTGGAAGATATCCGATATTATGCTGTATGAAGGCATGTAGCGATATTTCTGAGGAAAAAAACTTGTAAAAGTATAGAAAAGTACATTTGTGGTTAATGCAAATATTTGTTACAAAATCACAGAAAAAGATATTTAAAAAGTTTATAAAATTAATTTAATAAAACTTAACTAAGAATTAATTCTTTTAAAATATATATGTATGATGATTTTATATGCATAATACATGTAATTTTTGCCCTACCCCTAGGAAATGACTTTTTGTCATAATTGCTGCAACTTCTTACTCAGAAACATAACTTACACTTGCTCTGTTAGAGGAGAAAATAAACTAGTGTTATTTACTTTCCTACATAGGAGTTCATTAGAATTGCATTCCTTTTTTTGCATTCCAGATATTCACACACTTCGCATTTTTGGAATGATAACATTCTTCTTATGGGTGGAATTACAAGCTTATCTGGCTTTTCCCTAAGTGTGGGAATTGTAAGACTCTCCACTCTAACTGCAATTGAATGTTGTGCGCTGGTAAGCTTTGAAGAGTTTAGTGCTCTCTTTCAATTGATTATATTTCTATATTTAGTGAGCTTATTATATTGCAAACAGATTATTCAATAAATGTCACAAATTAGTTCAAAATTAAAATAAGCATAATTCAAACATTTTGTTATTATGTTTATTATAACAATGTTTTTAATTATGTTCATTACTTCTATGCAAATTATGCCGATATAAATCAACTTGATTTAAATCAAGTGATTTTTATTTAAAAAATCATTGATTTAAATCAAGTGATTTTTATTTAAAAAATCATTGATTTAAATCAAACTTTAAATGTTCTTTTTTTTAATTGAAATTTAATAATACGGGGCAGAATGTATGTTATTTTATTCATTATTTAAGTTTAAAAATTTGCTCCCACTCAGTAACACTTGAAGAATGACCTATTTTAACTGAAATTAACTGGATTTCCTATTAGAGATGGTAGTATTAATTGGGATGTAGCGGTGCCAACTTTATGAAATTATTGGGGAAAGTAAAACATCACTTAATTCATAACAAGTTGGATAACAAAAAACACAGAAAATTAAAATTTGTTTAACTTTTTATTAAGATTTATAAAAAAAAATATTAAATTTAAAATTTCCTCTCCTTATTAAAATGACCGTGTACATGGGGGCTGGGGCATATTAAATCTGTCATGGCCTCAAATGTCTTCATGTTGGCTTGGTGTGGAAGTTTGGAGAGTGGGGTGCCAGCTCAGGTGTTGTTCTGACCATGGTTCCAAATTACGAGGCCTTGTCCCTTCGGGATTGATCCAGGACCATTGTCAATAGTCTGTTGTGTTGCTCCGGTGTGACTTTAATTAACACCTACCTTATTAAAGTTATTTTTTAATTTAGAATTTTAAGTATTTTGGATTTGTATTATGAAATACAATTCAAATAAACGAAAAGTAATGAGATCTGATAATAAATGTTATTGTTTTAATCTTTCAAAAACTTGCCCTGCTATATCTTCTAAATCCTTATATATATTATTGGTTTACATAAATCAATACTATCTAGAAACTATACTGTGATTTGCATGTCTTATAACTACCAAGTTTAAACATGTAGAGGGGACAAATTAATATAAATAATTTAAATCCGATTTAAATGAAAAAAATCTGATTTAAATAAAATAAATCCAATTTTTATAATCACGATTTTTTCATATCCTGTTTCTATGGCTTTTCACCTGCATTTGTTGAGCAAATGCTTCAATGAACATGCTTTAAAAAATGTTGCAAACTAATTATTCAATGTCACAAATTAGTTCAAAATTGAAATAGAATGTATTTCAGAAGAAATGCCTACTGGACTAAAATGTTTTTTCCTTTCGTTATGTTGATTGATTCTGTGCAAAAACACTTTTCCTTGTTTTTTCATTTGGATTAAAAACACTTAAATTTTAATTCCATATATAAACTTCATGTGTGGCTTGCCAACATTTATTTATAAAACATAAATTGATGAAGTTTAATAAAAAAAAAAATGCTTAGATATTGATATGCTTAGTAATCAATTTTAGTTTCATGAATTGGGAAAGAACATCCCTGACTTTAAAAGTGCATGATTCACCTTTTTTATATATTTATGCTACAAAGTAGTATATAGCTTGTTTTAATTTAGATATTTTATTTCAGCTATAAAATTACACAAAATGTAAATTTCTACTTTAATTTTGTATAACAAATACATAATTTGAAAAACATGAGAATTAGTACGACAAATTTTCCTAAATATTTTTCAAACTATTTTAAGGAATTTGTTTTGAAACATCTTGAATCTTTATATGTGGAGTGGATTTATTTTAAAATGAATTTTACCAAGATCTTGATATTTTTAAATTTGAGGTTATTTTTAGTTAAAATCGTAATAATGGTTTTGTCTTTTAAGGCCCAAGACCCTGTGTACCCTATTTTGCTGAGTAATCATTGTAGCTACATTTATGAAGATTGCATTATCATAAATGGTGGTGGCGGTAATTGTTTTTCATTTGGAACACATTTTAATAAGAAAAGCATCACAGTAAACATTGACAGAATATTACGAGATGCATAACATGATTGTGTATTGAACAATAAAATTGTATTTGTTATATTTTTACTCAAACCTTTTAATTCTGACATTAATTTTTCAGTGTATATATGATCTTATACCTGATCAATGAAATGAATATGTAGATTTTCTTAGATGAAGATAACGAATTGTTAATAAGTAGGTGAAATTTTAACTGAGATCCAGTTGTCAGAATATTAAAATTTAATTTCAAAACTTGAAGACATTTGAGAACAACTTGATTCATCGAACTTTTGTTATTGCAAGTGTTCTTGAAAGTGCTGTGACTAATCCGAAAACGGTAAAGTTACTGAAATTCACGTTTTATGGTCAGTGCCTCGATGCTGAGAACTTTAAACTGTGGCTTCAGGTTAGAGATGCCAATTGTACAAAGGATATGTTGTCTTCAGATTCTCAAAATTTCTATTTCAATGAAATTCAGACATAAGCAACACTTATCCTTAAACAGGTTACCATTCAAGTAGTGGGTTATTAATGTGAACTACATGTTCTGATGCATGTCATGCCAGAGTTGCACAATTTCTCATCTAAATACTATCTCCAAATCTTAAACATGTTGCATTGTTCCTGGTGCAATACAATGGACCAAATAGTTACACCTAACCTGAGAGTATAGCCTTTGGTTAAAAGGTTCTATGAGATAGAAGTTCACTTTTATACCTCAAACTTATTCACTAATAAAGAGTGTAGAGGTGAATGTATTTAGAAAGTTAATTTAACATACTAATTCCCATCAAAATTGCCATAATTTACGGAGCTTACCTGTCTAAATGTACCCTGCATACCTTCACCTCACCAATAGGGTATTATGTATTCAAAATAAATGAAGAAATCAAACGACAACAGTTATAAACCCATCAATAATTTATTGATAAACAATGTCAAAATCTTTTTCATAAAATCTCAAGTTTGACTGAAAACAATACAACTTTTTTTCATAATGAGACAATATTCAACAGTGGGTTATCACACATACACAATAGACACAATATTTATTATTTACAAGCAAGGATGAGTTTTGCTCTGAAAAAGCTGATTGAATTTATGAAATAACAATAGCTGCCTTAAAAAACTCTTACATCTAAAGCTATATTGAATTGGCAAGAATACTGGTTGGTTTAGAATCCCTTATTCCACAAAATAGTCTTTCAAGCTCATTCATCATTTTGGTCTTTAGAACGTACACTTACAGCAACAGAAGAGAAAATACTTTGGTTACCTGTTGACCTACAGTTTAGAGAACAGAATCTTTCCCAGTTACTTGTGCAGGCTTTTTTAAAATAAATTACAGAAGCGACTGTCAAACCACTCAGTAGTTTTTAAATATCTATCCCCCATCGACTTTTAAACGCTTCGCTCAATGCTTGTACATACAGGCTTTCAAAGTGCCAACTTGGATGCATTAAATAATTAACAATTGGGATTTTTCAATTACACAATATGCATGTAGTAACTTTAACACCAAAATCATAATTTTCTTTCATTTAAATGCAACAAATTCAGTTTAAGGCCAGTTCTCACTACACTCAACATTATATCCATATAAAATACAGAAAGACATTCAATGACACTTAAGAATGCACTTTAAAATATATCAGTTGTACAGAAATTTAAATGAAAACATGGTTTTAAAATAGTTAAAAAGAAGCAGTTGTTCTGTTCTCTTGCTTATTTAATTACTATTAAAACTTATTAATATACAATTATTTTGCTTTTGGGAACCATGTTATTTCACTGGGTTATGTAAAATAGATAAAGGAAATGATCAAGCCATAGGAAATTTTATCAATCTTTTTAAATATGAAAATGAGTTTTTTGAAAATTTTCAAAAAGAACATTTTCTCCAAAATTTATAACAGGGTTCCAATGGGTCTTAAAAAGGCAGATTTTTTATTTTCAAGGGCCCTTTAAAAGTCCTTAAATTTAAAAAAGCCTTAGTTTACCCAAGAACACTGCATATTTTATTTCATCTACATTAAAGGTCACAAAATCATGGGCATAAGCTTTTATAAGTTAACTTAACTTTAAAATTGGGTTCGTGACACCCAAGAACTCGTTTAAAGTTTCTTTTAAAATCTTTAATTTTCAATTTGTTTAAAGCTGAGAACTCATGGATTGATCCATTTCAATCTATGTGAAATGTAGCCTTGAAAAAACCCTAATTTTTCCTTTCCTAGAAGAGTGGGAACCTTGTATAAATATTCATCAGTAATGCATAATTAAAATAACATGAATTTTTGATAAAAATGCAGCTTATCAGGATCAGTTTTTCTTAAAATCCTTTGTTACTTTCAATCAAAATTGAAAACAAAACATTTATTGCTGAATAGAAAGATAAAAACAAATAAATATTAACAAATGTTTCTGTAGTATATACAATCTTTCACACATCAAGGATTTTTACATAAAAACAATTTTTAGACAACCAACTCACTATTGTCTGAATCATAATGATCAACAGTAATTTTCATTCACAAAAAACAATCATATGACAGGCCTTACACAAGTATTCAT
Source organism: Meta bourneti (assembly GCA_933210815.1). Taxonomy (NCBI): domain Eukaryota; kingdom Metazoa; phylum Arthropoda; class Arachnida; order Araneae; family Tetragnathidae; genus Meta; species Meta bourneti. The sequence goes on from OW119929.1 coordinate 17,023,501, forward strand.
TGCAAAGCTTTACTTTAAATTGAAATAAAACAAAGGTTATATCAGCTAAAAAAGAGTAGAATAAAATATCATAATCCTTTTCCCCATTCGTCACTCAATATCAGATTCGCTTTTAGGAAACGTTTCCTAAAAATATTGGCAAAATTTTTTATTTACAATAAAAAGAATCAGAATGCATGTTTTCTAGGTTAGATCTGTTTGTTTAAAAAATAAAGGAAAAAGCAATGAGATGTGATGTGTAGCCACAGAAAACAAATCTCGTCATGAACATTAATATGATATATAGCATCAGCTCTTTTTATATGAATCAGAACATCTAGACTCAAATAGTAAGATACATTTCCTTTGAAATAATCCTTTGCCACTTTATAAGGCACAAATTTAATAGTTATGATAACTGTTCCAAGAACAATAGTGAAATAGGTATCGATCCATATTTGAGCAATCAGCCCTCCCATTAGAAATTGATGAGAGAGAAGATTAGTTTTAGAACAATTATGCATGATAAATTTACATGGGGAAAAGTACTAACAGTTCTCTACATAAACTTGGCATCAGAGAAAGGAATGAAAAAAATCAGCGGTGTAATTTGCAATGATTAAATTAGATGTATAAAAGATACTTCATATATTAATTAAGATACGAAGTTACGTGTGTTAGGTAATAAATTAAGTCACATTTATTTCAATAAAAACTGTTAAAATGTTAAAAAACATTAAATCCTATAGGGCAAAAATCACCAGATTCACTAATTCACTACAACCGGCTCTGAAGCAAAACAAAGAAATGAAGGAAATCAAATGTATCGAAACTCGCATAGCTTACCAAAAAACGATCACTTCTTTTGTGAACTGAAACATCAGAGACAACAGGTAACAGGCCTCGAAAAGTATCTACAGAGGTTAACAAAAATTATATTACATTGGTGGGTGCTCATAATGTAGATTGGGGCCATTCGAGTAACTAGCCACAGACAGATCCCGTTCGTGCACACTTTGGCAAAGAGAATATGAATCTCAATTTAAGAAATTTGAGAATTTAGGCAGTGAGTGTCTGAGTAAGATTCAGTCGCCCTTTGTCATTCGTACATAGCTGCCATAAACAGAAATCCGCAAGATTTGTATCTGCTAAGCAATTTTACACAATATAGCTATTGCAAACAGATTTCCATACCTGTCAAATAATTTGTTCGATTGTTTCTAACTGTATCACACATACTCAAATCATTATTGTTAGGTGTATTAACATCACTATCCAATAATTTACTATGAATAAAAAATTTTAAATTTCAAAACCTAGCATTTCCATGAATATCTGAAAAAATTAAGATTTTATTGTTAATTAAGGAAAAACATTTACTCTGTAAAATTAATATTGTGAAGTTCAGATATTCCTTGACTCAGGATGATTCCTCTGCATGGGAAAATAATGAGTACTGGTGGTACTTCCCATGTGAGAAACCAAGCGAATAGACTCGAGTCATCAACGAGATTGATCAGTGTTGAACTTGTCGTCAAGCATTTAGCCCCCATCGAGTGTTTTTCTTTTTGTGTGCCGTCTTGTATTCTTCGTGTGTGATGTTTCAATAAATGTGTCGTGCCAAAGAAATACCTCTTCTATCATTTTACGAACCCCAAAACATTTAAAAATATAATAAAGTTTAAGTCTTTTAACTAAAAGGTTTTCAAAATTTTTCACCATCGCAAAACTAAATTTTGCAGAGTATGCGAGTTCGGGCAACATGCTTTTATCTATGGGAATCACTTAAAACTCTAAATTAATTTGCAGGTATGGATATCGTTATCTCAAATAAAAACTTTTAGTAAAAATAAATTATTCCATACTCCCTTATATGTGAAATGTACGAGGGATATAAAGGAATTCATATATCCTTTATGTATGGAACTCCCTTACATAAAATCAAGGAGGTAGAGTATATTTTGCAATAAAAATACTTAACCCTCTGGGCAAACTGGTTTTCTTTTAATGGTCTTTTAGTATCTGAGGATTCAGTCATAAAATGTGGTATAGGATGAAACAATAGTACTCATGGGTAGGTAGTTGAATTAACGTAGCACTGGAGCAACACAACAGGCTATTGGCGATGGTCCAGCATCAACCCCGAAGGATAGTACTCTTGAGAAAACTCCTAATGCCCAGAGGGTTAAATAATATAAATGCTGTTTCCAAATCATAAATATTTCAGAAAGCCAATGTTGGAGTTGAATTTGTTGGAAAATTTGCAGAATTGCAAAGGATTTCTAAAAACGTGAATGGATCAATTCCCCACAGCTGATTGTAGATATGGCAGCTATCGCTTTCGAATGTCTACTCAGATTCATGTTTACCACCACAGTAACCACAACTGACTCCACAGCGGTGACAGGCGCGAAGAGGCAGGTAGCACCAGAGGCAGGGAACAAATATTGAAAGCAAGGCAAGGCCTGTCCATCGCCTGCGGCAGTGATCATCAGAAGCATTGCATGAACATGGATAGTCAAAGTCCCCTTCTGCGTCCGACATGCAGTGATAGAGCATGCACTGGGTGCAGGAGAAGCAGGTCGAGCAGTTGATGCAAGACAACATCCTGTCACGCCCGTAGCGACAGCTCCCCGGGTGGTTGCTGTCCTCGGTGTACGAATCCAGGCAGAGGCGGCACCTCAGCTGACTCGGGGAGGACTGTCTGCGAGATTCCTTCTGGCCACTCTTCATCTTGCTGGGGAGTAGAGGAGGCTCGCTGCTGACAGTGGGAACTGGCTTCTTGAGGCTGCTGGAGTACTCCTGCCTCCCGACCCTCAGCGTCTCTATGGCGGGGTAGCAGTACTCATGCTCAGCGCGGCTGGTGGCCCGGTCCTTGGTCTCCTTCGAGAACTGCACATACGAGTAGCTGCCGAGCATCGAGAGTTCGATCTTGTCCTGGTCGTTGGCAGGCTGGGAGTCCTTGGGTTGTGTCTGATCCTTCACCCAAATGGCCTCGGCCTGGACCTTCTGTAGCTCGCCCGCCCCGACGCTCACCGATGACGTAAGGCCGCTGGTGCCGCTGCTACTGACACCAGGCATCGTGCGCGAGGGCTTCATGAAATGGATGCGATGAAGATGATGCTGATTAGAATGGGGATGAGAGTAAGGTGATGAAGTGACTGAGAATGTATCACCCGGGATGCTGGACGTAGCAGAGGTGGGCCTGCATGTGTTGACACCGTTGGCACTTTCACTGCTGGATCCTGTGGAAGATCGAGACTCCACGGGCAAATCTAATGTCTGCAAAGGAAACAAAAAACATTACCTAATTTGAAAGACTTCACAACTCAACTGCTTGAACTAACAATTCTGAAAACTGCATCCAAGAATCCAGTTGGATCCAACATACCTGCGAAAATGTCAATTTTGGGAATCTTACAATTTTTACAACCTTGTGACATTCACAAACCCGTTTCCCATTTCACGGAGTATCACTAAATTGCAAGTTGCCTAGAGTTTTCCAGACTTCTCTAGCGAGACTCAGACAGACTTGAGATTCGAGGATGGAGTTAAGATCTTCTCCAGATGTTTCTGTTTCACAAGCCTTTCAACCCCTGCTCACCTTATTGATTGCATCAGTGTTTCATTGGGCCAGCTTGTCTGGGATCAGGAGAAAGTTGCCTTTCTTTTATAGCAACATGGTCTTATGGACCTGGTTTAGGCTTGGGGATAAACAACGGGTCTGTTGTTTATCCTGAACCTTGGGGATAAACAACAGACCAATGAAATGTATAATATACAATTTAAAACATAAATAATCCCCAAAATATTTTACTTGCATTTTTATATTTTTAGTGCTTATAATGGTCGATTTAATAAAAAAATAGCTGAAAATATATAATTTAAAAAAAATTATATTTTCAGCTCAAGTTGTTTAGAAGTATCGTATATTATTGGTATGAATGTGTGTTGACCACCCATGAAAAAAGTTTTCTAAATGATTACTCTAAATGAGCATGAAAGAAAGCAAAATAAATATAAATTTACAAACTCAATCCCAAATTATAAAATACTGGAAGAGTGGAGGTGAAGAACAAATCTGAATTGGCAAATCTTGTGGGATTTGTAATTTTGATCACCAAATAGGAAAAATAATCCAACTTCATTTTTACATTATATTTAGCTTCATTAGAGGCAACTTTTCAGTCCTGTAGCGATTTGATTAGTTTATTGGGTACTTAGAAATTCTGTATATTTTGGCGATTTTTATAGCTTTGATCATGATGCATGAATGGAAAATATTGTCTGATTAAAAATAATTTAAACATTATCTTAAGGTGTGCCAGGCACAAGTTTTACATACTAAAGCGATGCAATCAGAAATTTTTCAATTCTTTTTGGCCTATCATAGTATTTAGCTTACTTGACCACCAGTTTGGTTGCTTCCAAGGTGTAATTTCACCTCACAATTAATTCAAAATTTTAAACTTTAGTTTAAGATTAATTTGTAAATTTCACAAAACATCTTAGTCTTACCATACGCCACTACAACTTCTCCAAAATCCATACAAGTTGGCAGGTATGCACATATTAACAATCACAAAGACAATAAAATCATGAATCAACTTGATAAAAATGTTAACTGACCATGAAAACCTCATCATCTCCAAGATCACCTTCGCAAGTATTATGGACACATCCTCCTGGAAGATAATAATGATGGTAAACAATACACAAAAGCATATTTAATAAGATCTGTAATTTTACAACATGAATCATTAAACTGTTACACACCTTTCAAGGTCTCAAAGGCTTTAAAAACTAATTATTAATTGAGTTCTGACATTTTATGCCTCTGAACTAAATGTTTTCGGGCCACGGTAGCCTAGTGGAAGAATATCGGATTAGCAACCAGAGGGTTGCGAGTTCGAAACTCTGTCCAGCCAAGGACTGTGACGGCTGGTGCACATTAAATCTGTCATAGCCTCAAATGTCCTCATGCTGGCATGGTGTGGAAGTTTGGAGAGCTAGCTCAGGTGTTCTCTTAATCTGAATGTTATCCTTGGATCTTTCCCTATGGGATTGATCCTGGATGAATAGCCCGTTGTGTTGCCCCAGTCCAATGTTAATTAACTACCTTCCTTCCTGAACTAAATTTTCTTCGAACTTTGTTGAAAAACACAAAACGAATAAGGTCAAAAACACAAAACAATATAATTCCCGTATAAGCTATCAAAAAATAAATTTTTTTATAAACAGATGTTTACAAGTGTTTGAAGTTAAGTTTATTATTTACAATTAAAATGCCAGGAAATTATGATTCATTTTAATTACACAATAACCCCAATACATTGATTGCACTTCTTCGGAAAACAAAAAAATTTGATACAGCAAGGGTTAAAAAACTTTTATTTATTAGAGAAAAAAAGTGAAAATTTTACATGTTACATATTTGTAATTTAAAATTATGTAAAACTACAACACAGTAAACACTTTTGTATGTTAGCTAGTTTATGATTTTTCTACACCTTTTCTGGGCTCGACTGATGAAGAATTTCGATGCTCTAAAGTGATATCTGTAAATGCCCCTAGGAAAATTCTCATTGTGGCAGCAGGCCCTATGTAAAAAAGACTAAGTAAAAATTGGAAAATCTTCAAAGCAATAACTAATGATTTAAAAACTTCGTCTATGCAGAAGACCATCAATGGACATTTCGATGAAGCAAGACATCCACCATCATTAAGATAAAAGTAAGTCACAAGAAACATGAGTTTAAAGATGCAAATAGTATTGCCATAACTCACTTTTTAACAAAACTGGCATGGAAAGGCTTAATTAAAGTGAGTTGTGACAACATTTCTAGAACATCATCAAAACTCACATTTCTTCTTGTGACTCACTTCTGTCCTGAGGATCATGGACGTCTTGTTCCACCGAAATGGCCATTGACAATCTTTACATAGACAAAGTTTTTAAATTGTGATTAGTCATTGTTTTCAATTTTGACAAAGGTTTCCCTCAGTTTATCTAAAGACCAAGATAACTGGATGAAGCTGGTGACCTTTGAACTCCCAACATATCGAGATTTACTATTGAATGCAAATTTTAAATTAGTCAAGGGGAAGTTAAAAACTGATATTGCCGAATGCGGCAATATATTGATGCACGATTTAACAAATAGAAGGACATTTCCATAACTGAACAATCGAGATAAGCAACTGCTTGGTGAACAAAAATCTCAACAAACATTATAAACCATCAATAAGGAATTACTGTATTGCAATAAAATGACAGTTTTACAAATTAATTCGTTTTCATTGTGCTAAAAAATTGATTGTACTAAAACCATAGTCCAAATTAATAGATTACTAAGCAGCTTGCAATTAATTGAAAATATATCTGACAAAGAGGAAGACATACCTTCCAGAAGGTCTTCCATAGCTGTGCAGACACCTTTGTCGAATGCCCTGGCATCTGCAGCCGTTTGGAAGGTGAGCCCAAACTTCTTGTCTCCAGTAATCCAATGGTGAAATGTAGGCATCACTTTGTTGTACTGAAAATCCCTTTTGATGGTACAGCTCAGGACAATCTAAAGCAAAGAAATCACATATTGACTTAATTTTCATACATTTTTGTTCTACTGATTTAAACATGGTGATTCAAAGTTACCAAACAAAGGAAACTTGCAGTTCTTAATCATTTGGCTGATTCGTTATTTTAAATGTACAGCCTAAATAGTACATTTTTTTTAAACAAAGAAAAATCTTATCACACAGCTTCAAGAACTCTTAAAAGAGACTGCAAATGATATACTGCTACTTTCATTTTGTAATAAAAGTACAAATTAAGCATTGGTACAGCTTTAATATATGCATACTTTGATGGCAATGCTGTTAGCGCACTTTTTGTAGTGAGTTTTGGCAGGTAAAGGCAACCCATCTTTATTAGCATTATTCCTGCTTTTATGGCAACCCCAGCAAGTGGATAGTTTAAATCAGGGGTCATCAAACTTCTTTGACCATTGACCCCTTCAAGAGTTTGACTTTATCGACGCCTCTATTTTACTATTCCATAATTATGCTAGGACAAGCTAAAAGACACTTATGTGAGTTTTTAGATTGTTTATTTTATAGTTACAGTGTTTACTGTATGTATAATATGGTATATATTATTATATTAGCGTAACGTCAAAGGGATACGTTGTTTGATGTCCTTCCTATCATTGCATATTTGATAAATACATAAAATTTAATTTAGATAATCAAATAACAATACAATGAAGTTTGCCGCAAAAAACTTTCAGACTGTAACACCAGGATTCGTAGAAGTGTTCAGGATAATAAGGCTAATTATTTTCCGTAAAGAAAAATGATGTTTTTTCCTGCTTCCGTTAAGAAAAATGTTTTAATTCTTTAGAATTTCTTCCTTGGCGACATGAAAACTGCACCAACAGCAATGCCACCAAAGTATGCGCATATCAAAGCTATACCAAAGCATTTTCTACAGTGTATTATGGAGATAAATCCAGATCGACTATCTCCACTACATATGGGCAAATCATTCAAGAAGGAAAGAAAAGGGGTATTTTTTGGACAAAGCAGACAACCAGAGAAATACAATGGAATCATAGGTACTTTAATAACTGTTATGGGCTCCAAGGAAAGAGCAAAAATCCAGTAGTAAAAATTGACCAACATAGTTGCAGATAGAAAGGTTAGAATTTCATACGACATTGTTTGCAATGATTTAAAAAAAAAACAAAGTACAAGTGAATGCCTTCACCTGCAATTCCCAATCTCCAAGAAATTACAGTAATAATTTTTTCGGGTAGAATTAAATATTAAGGTGTTTTTAGGATTTGCGATCTAAAATTATGTGTAATAATTCACATGAATAAGAGATGAGAGTTGTATTTACAATGGAATGCATATGGTTTCACTTAAACTGTCTAGAAAAACTATTAATTGAATTTCGAGTCCTAAAATGTCAGAGAATCAAGCTGCTATTCAAATTCCATCAGCTCATAAGTGGAGATAGAGCACAGTACATTTTAAAATAGCAGACAACATTGGAATTTCACAAAAGGAAAATGTTAACTTTCAGAGAAACTTACCGACTGATCCGATATCCTTTTCCCGCAAATCACATATTCAGGCTTCAGTTCACCTTCAAAGATGATTCGCTTTCTGACCGAGACATTGCTCAATCCACCGCCGCCCATGGGCACCCAACCTCCAGTGGAATCATCTCTGGTCATGACCTGGGCCCGGACACGAACCAGAAAGTTCCCACTGAAATCAAAATTTAAATTCTGAAATTCCAGAGGCATCAAGGTGAGTAAATGCATAAGATCTTTGCAGATATGTGAATTATTGCATGCTTTATACATATATTTTATAACTTCTGAAATACTATCCATTTCCATTTGGTATACAAGTTGATTTGCTTGTAATAACTTGAGATTGATATGAATCGGAAACGGCTAGGTGCTAGTGGTTATTTTTCCAGATTGCTGCAGATCACTTTCACACTGAGAAAGGAAGGCGTTTTTCGCTCGGTTGAAGAGGTACTGTTTCCTTGATACCAACAGCGGAATGGATGGTACAATACTTGTAATTTGTAAATAGTGTCCTGTTCCATATGTATACATACGAATAAATCATTAGATGGCAAGATTGCGTGCCTCTATGCTCACCAAGTAAACATAGCATATCACTCAGGCAAATCCTTTACAAAATGGAATGTAAAAATGAACAGAACAGCTATAAAGTAATTTTCAGATATACTGCTAGTTTGCATGGAAAAGATTTTATACACAAAATTGGGTACGAAAGTGAAAGCTACTATGGGGAATCAAATTGTTAGCTGACAAGTACAAAGTTAACTTTTGTTATGGTGAAATACAAAGCAGTACAACGTACCACAATCATGAAGAAATTCAGACCAAAGTTGCTTGGTTAGTCCATGCTTCGCACATTTGCGGATTCGAAACCAGTTCTTATACAGAATCATCTAAAATTTTACTGTTCTTAAAAGTATTTCTGTGCAATAGCATGAGATGCAATTGCTTAAAAACCTCTCAAATATAAATTCTTAATGAGCCAATGTTTATAAAATTACTTTAATGCAGTAACACCTCAATGTATTGCCCTCTTAAGGGACATAAAAAAAGCACACTATACTAAGAAAAATTTGCTTATAGAATTTTAAAAGGGCCAAATTATGCATTAAATTATATGTTTCATTTAAAATTATGGACAACTAGGACACAAAGTCAATAAAACTTTAGAAATTTATATAAAATTTGGAAAAACATTTTTTAAAGCAGAAATTTCTTCTCACCCACACTTACATAACACCCAATTCAGTTTAGCCTTATAAGGTTAAGTACATTTGTCTCATAACTAATCTTTCCTCCCAAAGCTCATAATACTTTTTAGGGAAGAATGGATATGTACATAAAAAGAGTAGCTGACCTATAAGTTCAAAGTCAATCGTTCATTCAAGAATCTGACCTTATCCTCAGGCTGCTGTACACACTGCTTACTTCAAAGGTGTAACCTTTATTTATACTGTTTGCAATTTTCTCTTCAAAAATAACAAAATTTTGTCCCTGCTGCTTGCAGGCCATTTATGGTAACTCCTTTTGGAGTCTGATGATGAACTTCAACATCCTAACTTGGCAATGTCGGTGGGTATCCCTGAGGGACTCAACTCTGGTCACAAATCCACTGGTCTTCAAACCGGCCTACCATGGCCTGATAACTGCTTAAGGCAAGACACTATTAATTTCCAAAAAAGATGCCCCCCCTCTCTCTCTAATAATTCCTCCAAACTTAAAATTCATCAGGGACAAGTAGAAAAAAACAATCTAGCGGAATAAGCAATATATTGAAGCACAAGATAATGAGAGTTTGAGACCCCTTAATGACTAAAACTATGTTTTAAGTCAATAACATCACAAATACAGTAAAACCGGTGAATATGGTTACTAGTCAATAAGTGGTCTCAAAAACACATGTTTTCAAGACTTTCAATATCATGCTTTAGAGGAAAATGGCCTTTGATAATAGAGATGGTCATTAACAGATTTCATGGCACTGTGCAACATGTAACAAAAGCAACATTCAAACTGCATCACAGGTAAAATTAAATAACCAAAAACTTGTGAGTATGCTGGCATTGTTTTCATTTGAAAGACAAAACAGTTTTTAAAATAACTCTCAATTCTTGTAAATGATTCTGAATTTCACCAAGCAATTTAAAATTAAGTCTTGAATGTTCAAAAGAAAGTTACTATTCAAACATAAACAAACCCTAAGATGTTAGATTGAACTTAGTCCAGGCAATTTCGCTTATGGGTTCAACAAGTCACAAATGGACAAAACTAAGCTGTTCATATTTTTTCATTCTTTTCTTCACATAATATTGTGAACAATACAAAATTTAGTCTATCAATCCTCTAACTATTAAAATCAAGGTTTATTCCGAATTCAGTTGGCGATACTGAAACTGGCAGCTTACCTGTTTTCCGCTATCTTACGGTTTGTTTACGCCATAGTGCACTCCATTCATAAAAATCTAAGCGGGTTTTGGTTTTTTTCTTTGAAGACATCAACAATATCGGATATTTATTTCGTTTGAAACAATATCCGTACAAATTAACAAATATAAAACACATAATTTCTAACATAATTTAAAATTTTCACGAAGGAAAGTAGGAAAAAAAATCGAGATACGTCCGATGAATGAGAGAAAAAAATCATCACACAATCCAGGTTATTTGAGAGGCCAGGCAACGCTAAGCCTAGCAAAGCATCAATGAATTTCAGTGTGGAAATTTGGCTGGGACACTTACTCATCGAGGCTATCTTCTACCATCTTCTTTAGTGTCTGGATGCATGATTGTTTGTTATGGATTCACAACCCGTAGAACAAACAGTTACGAGCTGTGTCACCCAAGCTATCCAACGATTCACCAACACAAACATAATAACAAAACTAATTTCAACCGCGAAGCAGACAGGAAGTGGGCTGCAGCACAGCCTCCGCGGAGGGATAAAAGTGCGCGCGTTGGAAAGAGTCCCTGTTTAGTTACTGCAGCTGCTAATAAGCTGCTTCCGATCGGAAATTCCAAGCCTCACATTCCGTATGGTTTCAGAAATGTTCAATTCATTCTGTGCAATAAAACCAAGAATAGAAACAAAGGACTTCAAGCGCAGATCTATTTTAAGGAATAGATTCATTGACTCTTTTTTCTCTGCTTTTCGTTTTAAAAGCGAGAACATAGAAATGGAAGACAGAAAAATTAAGCAGGCTTTAACTTTCCTCTATATTTACAATAAATAATCCAGAGATAAACTTTGGAAATGTTCCAGTCATAAAATTCTTAAGATTTTGATGAGAACGAAAGAACCAAAATTTCAACACTGTCTTATACTTTTATGAATGATAAAAAAAATCATAAATTGAATAAAGGACGAATTCAAACGGTCCTCTTTGGAACGATTCTTTTATCTAAAGTAGAATTTGTTGTGCTTATAACATTTCGTTTTCAAATTTTATTTTAAAAATTCGCCAAAAGTTTTGTTCTTATTCTCTTGAATACATTAAAAATTGACACTGAAAAATGTACTCAGATTTATATGACTAGCAGACCCGAGCATAGCATTGCACTAATTTCTTAATTTTTATACCTTTTGATGGTAGCGTCGTTACATATTGTATTTAAATCCATCCAGAATGGACGGTGTTGGCCAAATCTGTCCCTTGCACCATAAAATCAAACCATTTACAATGAATATATGTATCGACAAGAGCATTTCGTATTTCCAACATGAAATAAAATTTATCAAAAATATAAAGTAGCATTTCTTGTACTTGCTCATTGGTCTTACTCATTCTTGAGGGCCCCGGTAGCCCAGTTGGAAGAGCAACGGATTAGCTTCCGGAGGGTTGCGAGTTCGAAACTAAGTCCAACCAAAGACCATTGTGTACGTTGGGTTGGTGCACGATAAATCCGTCGTTGCCTCGAACTTCCTCACGTTGGCATGGCGTGGAAGTTTGGAAAATGGAGTGCTAACTCAGGTGTTGTTATCGTCATCTGACCGTGGTTCAAATTGACGAGGCGTTGTCCTCAAATCTTTCCCTCCAGGATTGATCCCGGACCTTCGCCAATAGCCCGTTGTGTTGCTCCAGTGCGATGTTGATTAACTACCTATCCCTACCTTTCTCTTTCTTACTTCCAATAAAGTACTTGGCTATAAAATGCACACCTCAGTTCATGTCACTACATTTTTTTCACTTTCATTGCATCCCGTATACCCAGGCGATTCGATACTTTTTAACATCTAAATCCAATTTCCATCTTCCATATTTCTCATTACCTTCTGCGATCAGACAGTTCCATCAGAGCGGCGAGTTCTTTCTTAGATTTCTGTGCTGCGTAAGTTAGTGAAATACATGTATACGAATGTCTATGTTCCTGAAATGAAGTATTTTGGAAGACAATGAGATAGGTACAAGAAAATTCAATTTAATTGAAATATTTATATATATTCCAATGTCTATGCTCCGGAAATCAAGTATTTTGGAAGGCAATAAGATGGGAGCAAGAAAATTCAATTGAATTGAATGTTCTCGCGAGTTTGTATCCGTGCAAAGTTTCTTAATAAAATATATTGAAGAAATATCATCCGACAAGCAAGAGAAATTCTGACAAATTTATTCAATTCAAATTTTAATCCTAATTTTGTGCTTAGGAAAGTTTTGAATTCATTGTCTTTTTTATTCTTACTCCACCGATTGTATGAGTTGAATCTAGTTTAGCAGCTATAGCCAGGGACGTAATTAGAGGGGGCAGTGCCCGGGACGCCAAATTGGGGGGGGGGGCTAAATTGGCCTATTTTTTTTACTGTAGATATTTACGTATGTTAAAAAATGAAGAGGAAAACTTATTAGACTACAAAAACTATAAAAGGAGCTAAATGTAGAATGTGTGTAGAAATAGCAGGAAAGCTTAACCTAGATCCTCATTTTAAAGAAGTACGGAGGAGGAAGAAGCGGATGTTTGATGAGAAGGGCGAAGTTGAAAGCTATGAATTCTCAGAAGAAAAAAGTTCAGGTTATTGATTATACAAATAATAGATCGGATTCTGAATGAACTGAGGCAAAGGTTTCAAGTCATTCAAAACATTAATAGTTTATTTGGTTTCCTCAATGGAGCTCGGTTTGAAACAATGAATGGAGAAGAATTGAAGAACCAGGCACTTGAGTTAGCTACCACATATAAAGAAGACTTAGACAGGGACGATAGAAGTGGAAAGTTTTAAGTATCATGCCTTGGATTTAAGCCCTAATATGAAAACGGCTACACCATCAGGTCTTCTGACGTTAATATACAAGAACGGACTTGAAGACGCGTCCACCAACATAACGACAGTCGTTGAGAATTTTCCTCTCACAATACCAGTCTCAGTCGCCTCAAATGAAAGGAGTTTTAGCGAACTAAAGATCATAAAAATTTACCTCAGAAACTTAACAGGACAACAGCGACTTACCAACCTGAGCATCATATCAATAGAGCACAAGTTAGCTTCAAAGCTATCTGAGGACATTGTAAAAATGTTTGCAGCCGAAAAAGCCCGTAAAGTTAAGTTTTAGTTCAAGCTTTCTGTGTTTAGATTAATTTTTTTCACATTTTGTCAATAGATTAAGAGATTGTGTAAAATGTCTAAGTATAATACTCAAGATAATGACTTGAGTAAAATCTGTTATTCCTAATTCTTGTTCTAGTTTTCCAAAATCCTTGAATGGTTTTCGGTCGACGTTTCGATAATCCTCTTTTTAAAAGTCCAAAAGCACAAAAGTCCATGAGTGAGACATCTGGAGATTTAGCAGGAATATCAGTAAAGGGTAACGACTTGATACCAGTTTCTTGTTCCATTTTTCCATGAATTTAATAGTGGATTTAGATGTGTGGCTGCTTGCTTTATCCTGATGCAGTTCTACTGATTGTTGGCACTGTGGGTAAAGATATGGCATTTCTTTTTTGAATATTGGGGATAAAATATGGTCTCGATAATATGTGGGAGTTGATTTTTACATTTTCCCCCCTCTTTTTACTTTTAATTTTCCATTATATGCAAAACCGGCCACAATCATAAATCTCTTAGAGAAAGTTCTCACGTTAAAGTTACCAAGTTGAACCACGTTTTAAGATTTTTCTCCTCTTTTACGATAACAAATTGTTCTTTTTTATTGCAATCATTTAAATACACCCGCGCCTTGTCTATTGTCACAACATTTTTCCATCTTTCTCCAGCTAAATGCTTCTCATACAGAGTTCTGCAGCGAGTTCTGCGTTCTGCAATATGTCGTGGAGATAGAGATGAACATTGTATTTTTTTGGCTTTTTTAAGATTCAAATCACTTAATTATTTTATTTATAGTTGAAACTACATTTTAATGACTTTGTCCTTTGAGTTGGCGGATTCTCTTTTAAAATTAAAGATCTTACCTTACAAATATTCTCAGAAATTCTTTTCTTTTTTGGATACATGTTTGGAAGCATTTTTCCATTTTTACGTTTTTCTTTTCTCATTAATAATATTACTTATCGTACGTTTAGATATCGAAAAACCATGACTTTTTTCAGCGTTTTTGAATAATTGAATAAGCATAATTCTCTTCGGAAAGAGCGGAAACATAGCCTTCCATCCATTGCTTATTTAAGAGCGCCACTTTGAAAGTAAACAAAACTCTGAGTTAGCAGACGATAAGTTATACTTTAACTATTTAACTGCTGCGAAAGTAAAACTATTTCGTAGCATACAATTTTTTTACAGCTCATCAAAATCGTTCAAAAAATGTCCGAACAGCCTCTGTATTTATCATAATTAAATATCCCATTCTAAAGCAATAGTGTTGATTTTAATTCAGCCCACACATATCCCGATATCATTTGAGAAAGCCTTTTCATTTCATTTGCAGCGATTATAAGTGTGAAAGAATATACCAAACATGCTACTCAGATTATTTGTCAATGAAATATCTTAGAATTAATTAGGTATTTTATTTTGTACTAAAATGAAATTACTGCAAATTAATCTATTTACCTTTGAAATCAAGCATTTACCATCTAAGTTGAATAAAAACAATTTGGACTAGTGGAATTAATGTGTGGTAGGGTGATATCGGGTGGTTGTCGTGGAGGGTTTTGGTTTGGTTGGTCAGTGGGGGGGGGGGGGCACCAAGGCTAGTTCTTGCCCAGGGTGGAAACTAGCCTAGTTCGCCTCTGGCTATAGCATACAAGTATATCTAGCTTATTAAGGCGAAACGGTATAAAAGCCAAACCTTTCAGGATTTTTTATTGAATGTATTTTTTTACATTTCTCCATTATAACAACAGCATTTATATCTGCTTTTATTCATTGTTGACATACTAATTTGAAAAAGTTAAAGATAATTTTTTTATAAATACTCGTTTAATTGTCTCACTTTGAACAATTTTTGACTGAATTGTTCACTTTTTACGCTAGATATACAAAATGCCAAGCTACAAAACGGTAGAACCACCTTTCGGTTTGTTTTCGTTGAGAATTGTTACATCTTTACAATGAACATTTTACTACCAAGAAAGTTCGGATACGTCTTATGCGCTGATCCGGCAATTACTAAATTTCCCGATTCTTTATAAAATAAGTCCTGCTCATTTTATGGGACCGCGGTAGCCTAGTTGGAAGAGTAACGTATCAGTAACCGGAGGGTTGCGAATCCGGAACTCTGTCCAGCGAAAGACCGTCGTGTACGCGGAGCTGGTGCACGTTAAATCCGTCGTGGCATCAAATGTCCTCAAGTTGGCGTGGTGTGAAAGTTTGGAGAGTAGGAGTCCAGCTCCGGCATTGGCCTCGTCATCTGACCGTGATTCAAAGTTACGAGGCTTTGTCCTTGATCTTTCCCTTCGGGATTAATCCCGGACCGTCGCCAACAGCACGTTGTGTTCGTCCGGTGCGACAAGCTCACAGAAGGTCAATGTATACACGAAGGAAAGCATTTCGAGTGAATTGATTGCTTAATTTAAAGCGTAACTCTAACTTTTGTGTGTGTAGTAGGTAGTTGAATTAACCTCGCACTGGACGAACACAACGGGCTATTGGCGACGGTTCAGGATCCATCCCCAAGGAAAAGATTCGAGAACAACACATGAGCTGGCACCCCACTCTCCAAACTTCCACACCACGCTAACCCAGTCAAGTCGAGTGGTTTTGAATGTCTAAGTTAAGTTAAGGAACTAGTGACGCAACAAAGCGCTACCACAAATGGAGACTTTAGCGCGTATTCTAGTTCTAAGTTTATCTTCGGTGCCAAAAACGACAGCAGTGAGAAAGAGTTGGCAGAAGGAGAAACGTCCACGGCGATCGCATTCATGCTTTCGCGTACGGCAGTCTTCTCCTAACACGCTTTCAAACCTATCGAAAAAAGTCGACTGAACCGAGGTCACCTGCTCTTTCATTGGAGCTACGCTATACAGGAAACCTATTGAAATGGTTGTGTTCAGAAAATATTTGTGACAATTAAATAGCTCAGGTATGACCTCGTCAGCCGACCGTGGTTCAATATTACGTGGTGCTGTCCTCTGATCTTTTCCTCCGGGTTTCATCCCGGACAGTCGCCAATAGCCCGTTGTTTGTGACCGTTACTTCGGTGCGACGTTAATTAAAATATATACCTACCTCAAATGCCAAATTTATGTTTAAAAATTTTAATTAGCGTTACACTGGAGCAACACAACGGGCTATTGGTGACGGTCCGGGATCAATTCCAAAGGGAAAGATCCGAGGACAACACCACGTAATTTTGAACCACGGTCAGATGATGAGGTCAACACCTGATCTAGCACCCCACTCACCAAACTTCCACACCATGCCAACGTGAGGACATTTGAGGTCACGACGGATTTAAAGTGCACCATCCCGCTTTATTTACGACGGTCTTTGGTTGGATTCGAACTCGCAACCCTCCGGTTGCTAATCCGTTACTCTTCCAACCGGGCTACTTGAAAGGAGGTTCGGTATATTTTTACATCAAAACCTATTTTCTCATTTGCACACATTTCATTTTCTGCGCTGATTTCTGTCTTCCAAATTCCTCATTTCCTTCGTTGCATCAGGCAGCTGAAGAATTTCATTACAGCTTCGAACTTTTCAGTGTATTTTTTAACTGTATTTTATAGTTCCGTAGCTCAAATCAAGCACATTTGAACAAATCAGCAAAATTAGTAGCGATTAATTTTACAATTGGTTTACATCCGCTTGTTGCTATTCGCCAGTATACAGATAATGTCGATTTCTGTGCCATGTACGTTAGTGAAGTACACCCTAATTAACCCTAATTATTTCTGTGCCATGTACGTTAGTGAAGTACACCCTAATTAACCCTAATTATTTCTGTGCCATGTACGTTAGTGAAGTACACCCTAATTAACCCTAATTATTTCTGTGCCATGTACGTTAGTGAAGTACACCCTAATTAACCCTAATTATTTCTGTGCCATGTACGTTAGTGAAGTACACCCTAATTAACCCTAATTATTTCTGTGCCATGTACGTTAGTGAAGTACACCCTAATTAACCCTAATTATTTCTGTGCCATGTACGTTAGTGAAGTACACCCTAATTAACCCTAATTATTTCTGTGCCATGTACGTTAGTGAAGTACACCCTAATTAACCCTAATTATTTCTGTGCCATGTACGTTAGTGAAGTACACCCTAATTAACCCTAATTATTTCTGTGCCATGTACGTTAGTGAAGTACACCCTAATTAACCCTAATTATTTCTGTGCCATGTACGTTAGTGAAGTACACCCTAATTAACCCTAATTATTTCTGTGCCATGTACGTTAGTGAAGTACACCCTAATTAACCCTAATTATTTCTGTGCCATGTACGTTAGTGAAGTACACCCTAATTAACCCTAATTATTTCTGTGCCATGTACGTTAGTGAAGTACACCCTAATTAACCCTAATTATTTCTGTGCCATGTACGTTAGTGAAGTACACCCTAATTAACCCTAATTATTTCTGTGCCATGTACGTTAGTGAAGTACACCCTAATTAACCCTAATTATTTCTGTGCCATGTACGTTAGTGAAGTACACCCTAATTAACCCTAATTATTTCTGTGCCATGTACGTTAGTGAAGTACACCCTAATTAACCCTAATTATTTCTGTGCCATGTACGTTAGTGAAGTACACCCTAATTAACCCTAATTATTTCTGTGCCATGTACGTTAGTGAAGTACACCCTAATTAACCCTAATTATTTCTGTGCCATGTACGTTAGTGAAGTACACCCTAATTAACCCTAATTATTTTGGGGGATGCGGTAACCCGATTGGAAGAGTAAGGGATTAGCAACCGAAGGGTTGCGAGTTCGAAATTCTTTCCAACCAAAGACAGTCGTGTATATGGGGATGATGCACGTTAAATCTGTCGTGGCCTCGAATGTCCTCACGTTGGCGTGGTGTGCAAGTTTAGAAATTGGGGTGCCAGCTCAGGTGCTGACCTCGTCATCTGATCGTGGTTCAAAATAATGAGATGTTATCCTCGACTCTTTCCCTTTGGAATGGATAGTCAATATCCAGTTATTTTACTCCAGTGTGACGTAAATTTACCTACGATGTTATAAAAATAAACCTTTTCATTTACAATTTAATCTTTCTTTTCCCTCTTTTTCACTACAGCCGACAACGGAACAAAATTCAAGTATTAAATGCGACACTTATATTGCGATAGAAGGAGTATCTGATATGATTGAAACGGGCATGCGAGAAGGGCAGTTCTTTGAGAAGTAGATGAATTAACCAAGAAAATGTAAAAAACCTAAGGATTGATGACCTATAAATTCTTCACAAACAAATCTTACAAAAAGTATTACATGAAGTCGAAATGACAGGGGATTAGCAATGGAATGAAACTGAATTGATTATGAATCCAGCCAAAGTATGAAAAGTAATATTTAGGTCTAATTTGTAAAATAATAACTTAACTCCAATAACTTAATAACTTAAGCCCAATATATTAATATTATCGTCCTACTTTCCGGGCCTGCCTACGGTGCGAGGGGTAAAAGACCAATTAATATTTAAAAGAACCGTCTCGAAATTGCTTCGGTTTCATTCTTGAAGAATATCGAGTCTTTTTTCTACATTCTTCATTGGCCTTACTTGAACCCTCATCCCTCCAAAATTCCCTATTTTGAGCTCATGTTGGCGTGGAAGTTTGGAGATTGGGGTGCCAGCTCAGGTGTTGCGTCATCTGACCGTGGTTCAAAATAACGTTTCGTTGTCCTCGGATCTTTCCTTCGGGATTGATCCCGGACCGTCGCCAAATACCCGTTGTGTGCTCCAGTGCGACTTTAATTAACTTCCTACCTACGCAAAAGGTATAGCTTCGCTTCTGGGTTCCTCTTGTTGCAAACATTGACCGTGAAGTACCTAACCACTCAGTCAGTCAACCAGAACTTCCAGAAGGGGGCTCCGCTTTTGACTGCTCCATGGTTACGAAAACTCATGCACAGACATGTCTGCCTCTGTCATGTTAATGGAAGGCAAATCAAGAGTGGTAATTGAGGTGTAGGTGTAGATAGATGCTGAAGAATTCAAATCTAAATCCCACCTTCTTCCAAATCTACGCCCCGAATTCCAAATAAGGGCGCTGGCCTCCAGAAATTTGGACCTTTAATCGCTGGCGAAGCTTCCTGATACCTTTTTACAGCCAATCAACTTCTCCACTTTAGGATAATTCCCGATTCATATAGCTGTCAGTGGTGAGTGCACGGTTTAATGGGGTTCTGATTGCCGTTCGACGCGTTTTGCATGTCTAAAGACCCATTGAAAAGCGGTGTGTGTTGTGCGTTGTTCGGAAATCGCCTAAACGATTCCAGCGACTTGATTTGGGAAAAAGCAATCTGAGAGATCGAGTTAACATCCACCAAACTTGCTAAAATATCTCTGAAAGATTGTTATGAGGTGATCTTGTACAGCAAAGGGTTCATGTCAAGTTAGTTTTGAATGAGTTTTCTCTTGAAAATGGTGGACTAATTAAAACATTTTATCCTGTCATTAAATTTTTATTAAATTAATTATCCCTTCAGAGAGGTTTTAGTTGGATTTTGGTGATTTAAAAGAGAGGTTCTCAAACTCTTGATCTATGGGCCCCCTCATGTCAATCTGAAGATTTCACGCCCCCTCCTTCCTACTCGATATAACTTAAAGTTTTAAGAATTAAAAAATTTCGTTTAATGCTAGTATTAAAGTCCTCATATTAGAACAAATTACTTTTTATTACTTTTTTATGTATATAAAATTAAAATTTAAAATATATTATATACATTTCTAGAACATATTTACAATTTGTATTTAATATTTTAAGTTGTCATGGAATTTTCTCACGTAATACATCTATCTGTAATTAATGGGACGGATAAGCTTGTTTCAAAGTTTATTATAACAAGGAGTAATGCTTGAGATAGAGAGAGAGCAACTCTCAATTCCTTGGTGACATCAAGTCTCGCTCAATATTTATTCCTTATTAGCTAAAAGAGCTAAAAATCCAGTTTAACATAAATATATTGTTGAAAACGGTATGAGCATTTTCATCGCTCCTTCACTTAATGTTGGGTATTCTTGTCGAACATTAATCCAAAACTTTGCCAAATAATTCTCTTCAAAGTTTATTTTTATAGAAACATCAATCTGTAAATCTATAAGATGCTCCTGATCAGTAATGCTTAATTAACTTGGCAGGTTTGCATCAAATGGATTTGTAATCCAGCCCCATGCATCGAGATTTTCATAAAAATATATTTTTTAATGTTCTTGTAATGTAACTAGATGGTCAATCAAATTATTTTTCGCCTGTGAAGGAAGTGTTTGACGATCAGTTTCTTTAAGCATTTCGATAATAGTGGGAAACATTTCTAAATCATCATTTTTCAAACTATCGTCCAAAGTTGCAACATTTTTATAAACGCCTGAATTTTATCATTCCAATGAAGTATATTGGCTTCATTTCTTTGAAGGGATTTTTTCAAAATATTTACTTTTTCAAATATATCTGCAAGATATGCCAGTTTATAAAAGAAAACAGCAGTGCAATAAAGTTCTGCCATTGTGTGATTTTGATCATGCAAAAAACAGAAAACTTCATGTCTCAGTTCCTACATTCTGTTCAACACCTTTACTCTTGAAAGCTTGAAGGTTTTGGTAAGAAAAAGTAGGGATATATGTTCTGAGGCCATATCTTGACACAGAACCTTGAAAATTCTAGATTTTAATGGCCGAGATTTGATGAAATGTGCAGTTTTTATAACACTCTGTAATACTTCATTTAGAGGAGAGCTTAGTTCTTTAGATGCCAGTGACTGTCGATGTATCATACAGTGTGTCCACTAGGCTTCTTAAGCTACTGCTTTCACCCTCACTTTAAGTCCAGTATATTCTCCTGACATTGCACGATCTCCATCTTTGCATATGCCAATTCATCTTTCCCATGAAATATCATTGTCTTTTAAAAACTCGGCGCTGGCTTTGACGCGCGCTCCAAAAGCAAGTCTCCGTTATTTTCCTTCGTGTGCCGCAAAAAATAAATAAATAAAACGTATTTTGCCAGTTTACGTGAATAAATTCGGCGCCCCTTGGTGGGCGCGCCCCGCAGTTTGAGAACCACTGGTTTAAAGGAAAGAAAATCTTTCTACATTTAAGCGAACAGGTTTATTTACACATTTAAATATTACATAACATTATCACATGTTTGGAGAAGAAAAGATGAAAGAATTCTTACACTAAATTATCACATCATTCCAAAACGAAATTGTATATTACGTGTGTTGCCAGTTCCACAAACATAAATTTTACAAACAAACAAACGATACAATTTGAAGTGGCTCAGGCATAGGGATCAGTATTTTTTAGTTTTTATATAATTTACACAACTATTCGTTTCTTATTTTAAAAAAAATAATGTCCACCCCTTTTTTATGTAACGGATTGAATTAGGTTATTGAAAATTAAATATGCTTTTTAGATTTTTCTGTCAAAAAAACGCCAACGCTATATTTGCTTAAGACGACGGGTTTTAATGTGATGTTAGTCAAATAAAAGCGCTTTGATCCTTTGTTGTGAAAACATCTTCACTCTTTCCTAAACAACAAGTGCGATCTAAAACAAATGAAAATTCAAAATTACTGGAGAAAATAGACCTCAAAGTCAGCATGCTTTTTTGTAAAATTGTTAGTGGAAAGTAATAGGGGTATGTATAAATATCCACAAGAAAAAATTCGGATCTAATACGTTTTCAGCACTTTAACAATAAAAATTCCAAAGAATGAATTCCGAATTGAAAAATGATAGTTGATTGGTCAATAGCAATTAAATTAAACGGCAAACCATCAATATTTGTTACAGTCTGATTCGTTTGTTTACACTGAAAATCCCTGGTACAGCTTTGATATTGACAGTTTTTTGTGGCAACACTTCTGACGTTTTTTTGGTATTGTTTTTATGTCGCCAAGGAAGAATTTCTTAGAAACACTGTTTTTAGCTCAGTAGAAAATAATTACAAAATGAACGAAAATAATTTAAAAAACAAAAGTAACTGTATATTCATACAATATTCATACAAATGCCAGGTAAGTATTTACTTTGATTAAAAAGTCTTTACTTTTTCTGGAATATTGTTATCGAAGTTTCTCCAAGTTGAATAATGTGTTAGTTTTAAGTCAAAAACGAGCCAAAAAGTTGCCCCCAAACACTCTTTATATCAAAACAGTACCAAATCCCTCTCATGGAGTAATTGCACAAATGAAATATATTTGTGTGTGTTGTGTTGGAGGTCTCATCTGCCTGAAATCAATAAAGTGTCTTTTGCAATTGCATCATAGTAGATTTTACAATTACCTAGACTCAAGCATAAGGACGGATGCCTTCATAGGAGCGACCTGAGAGTTCTTTTGGGAGTCACTAAAATCACGTCTGGCTTGCGTCAGTCTTAAAGGGACTCCACCAAAAATTACCCCAAAATTGACTTTAAGAAAATTCACAAATAATTGCATTGATTATTTGAAATAATTCCTATAAAATTTCTAAATGCTCGGAGTATTTTTCCTTCAGTTCTAGAATTTTTTTCTCCGAAAAACGTCTTTTTAAAGCAAAGTCCATTGGAATAAAAAATAAACCGCACGAAGCAGAATTTCCTGTTATAACTAACTGGTATTATTACTTTTTTTTATCAATTTTAGAGACGTTTCTGCAATTTTTGTGAATTTTTAGGTAGTTTTAAGATAACCCGCTATGCATCATACAAGAGCTTTTGCGCAAAATGTTACATTTCAAAGCAGTATCAGCTGTTTGAATTTATTTCATTTTCGATTTTTCGTTGGTCACTTAATATTTATGTACCGAAAATTCAGGAACAAGATTATTACAAGGAAAGATTCGAGGACAACGTAATTTTAAACCACAGTCAGATGACGAGGTCAACATCTGATCTGGCACCCCAATCTCAAAACTTCCATACCACGCCAACGTGAGGACATTTGAGGATACGACAGATTTAAAGTGCACCAGCACCCGTGTACATGACGGTCTTTGGCTGATCCGAGCTTACACGCAATCTTCTGGTTGCTAATCCGTTGCTCTTCCAACTGAGCTACTGCAGCTCGAAAAAGTTAGGAATTCATGTAAGTTTAATGTAGTTTGAAAGTAATTCTGTTGTAATAAAAGGGATTATCTCACCTAGCTAGATGCACATAATGATGACTTCTTTTTATGGAACTGCACAAATGTTATCACAAGAACGACTCACGCCTCTGCATCTCCACGTTCATAAAACAAAGAAAAGGCTGAATATTGTTGTTGACTTGGTACTTAAAGAATTTGCTTGTATAAGTGTTGAATGAGCAGATATTTTTGATAGAAATTAGGTATAACCATGCCTGATGGAAGCAAACTTTTTCTCCGGATTTAAAACAAAAAAAAACAAATTTTATCACAAGAACGACTCACGCCTCTGCATCTCCACGTTCAAAAAACAAAGAAAAGGCTGAATATTGTTGTTGACTTGGTACTCAAGGAATTTGCTTGTATAAGTGCTGAATGAGCAGACATTTTTGATAGAAATTAGGTATAACCATGTCTGATGGAAAAAAACTTTTTCTCCGGATTTAAAACAAAACAAATGCGACGCGTAGTTTCCAAATTATATTTAAAATACTAATTTAGCTTGGCAGACAGCTTACATTCACATACACACACATACACACCGCTCGAAGGCATATTCAACTATTAAATGAATCCTTCGAGGAGATGGCGTGAAAGATGAAACGATGAGAAAAGGAAGAAGTGAATTTCCCATTTCCGAAATAATTCGATTTTCTGCTGTTTTAATAAATTTTATATCTTCCATGGGAAAATTTTCAAAAGTTATTTTCAATGTTCCAAGGAATAGACGAGATTAGGCGATAATCGAGCGACAAGGAAGTCGAGTCACGTGCTTTTGGATGAGTTTCTTTAAATAATGTAAATAAAATATATAATATATATTTTATACATATATATTATATATTATATATATATAATATATATTTTATACATATATATATATATATTATACATATATAATATATATATAATATATAATATATATATATATATATATAATATATATATATAATATATATATATAATATATATATATAATATATATATAATATATATATGTATAATATATATATAATATATATATATAATATATAATATATATATAATATATAATATATATATAATATATATATATATAATATATATATATATAATATATAATATATATATAATATATATATATAATATATAATATATATATATGATATATAATATATATATATATATATATATAATATATTTAGCGCGGATTCTGTTTCTAAGTGTATCGTTCGGTGCCGGAAGCAATAGCATTGATAATGAGTTGGAGGGGGAAAGCCGCCCACGGCGATCGCTATTCATACTTTTACGTCTGGTAGCCCTAATCTTAAATACCTTTCGGACCGTGATAGCCCAGTTGGAAGAGTAACGGATTACCAACAGGAGGGTTGCGAGTTCGAGACTCGATCCAACCAGAGACCATTGTGTACGTGGGGCTGGTGCACGTTAAATCCGTCGTGTCTTCAAATGTCCTCGAAGTGGTGTGGAAGTTTGGAGACTGCAGTGCCAGCTGAAGTGTTGACCTCGTCATGTGAACGTGGTTCAAAATGGCGAGGTGTTGTCCTCAGATCTTAACTTTCGGGATGGATCCCGAACCGTCGCCAAATACCCCGTTGTGTTGCCTCCAGTGAAACGTCAATTTAACTACCTACCAACTTATCACCTTTAAAGAAGAGACTCGACAAAAACCACGTGACTCGATTGCCTTCTGTAGGGAACCAGACTGTACAGACTCTGTAAAGCAGTGTTGTATAGTCCTGCTGAGAAGTGGTACAAAAGCAAGGCAGTGCACTAGAGTCCTTACTCACACTTTCCGATTAACAATGTAAGCGATCAATATAATAAGTTCAATGAAATCATTATCTTAAACAAGGAAAGCGTGACAGGAAACTTAGATTTACCTGTTCCGATTCAAATCAGTACAATACCCCATTGGCTCTCTTTTTTACTACCGGATAATTTGGATAATTTGGAAAAATTATCCTAATAATTTGGATCCGGATAATTTGCCGGAGCAGAGGTAGGTTGTTAATTAACGTCGCACTGGAGCAATACAACCAGCTATTGGCGACGATCCGGGATCAATCACCAAAGCAAAGAACCGAGGACAACACCGCGTAATTTTGAACCACGGTCAGATGACGAGGTCAACACCTGAGCAGAGGCACCCCACTCGTCTAAATTTCCACACCACGCCAACGTGGGGACATTTGAGGCCATGACAGATTTAACGTGTCCCAGCTCCCGTGTATACGATAATCTTCGGCTGGACCTAGTTTCGAACTCGCCAACAGCAGAGGAAATCGCAATATTCTTAAAAGCTCAAGTTCCTTTAAAATTGGAAATGCAAAGACCACCGGTTTCAACTAACTATCAGTCTTTTCCGTGGGTCTTACTGTCGCAATGCGAAATTTCGTAGAGGAATCATGCTGGGTCCGTCGTGGCTATGCCCACTGCGCCAGCAACCTGCGAGTTGTAGGCCGCACAGGGTGTATTTCCCTCTTTCCTGGGTGTATTTCTCTCTTCTGGGCGGGAAAAACTTTTCTTGTGTATATATGTTCATTACTTGATAGTGTATGTCTTGTGTCTGGCGCAACATGGGGCCGCGGTAGCCCAGTTGGCAGAGTAACGGATTAGCAACCGGAGGGTTGCGAGTTCGAAACTGGGTCCAGCTAAAGACCATCGTTTACGCGGGGGCTGTGTATTTGTGTATTCGTGATCAAATGTGTCAGCAATTGTGTTCGTTGATATCTATAGAAAAGAATTACAGTAGTATAAACGTCAAATATTAGTTAATTTTGTATTATATAAGTCAATTAAATTAACGCTTGTATTTGCTTAATTTTCTGCATTCCCATGACCACTTCATATTTTATAATATGAAATTTGCATGGGTATCATTTGAATTGAGAATTACTTTTAGTTTTCTGCGAATCTTGGGGACGTGCGTTTTTCAGACATTTTGCTTTTGACTCTAGTTTTACCCCTTTTTCAATCGGTCGAAGCTGTTAGATTGCCAGTTTGTTGGTTTTGGGGCTTTATGACACAAGGGCCATATTTGGCATGCTGAGCCAGACACAGGACATACCTATCAGGTAATAGACGGTGTGAGGATTCATTGATGGACCCCTCAATTATCCCTCCCAAAGGCAAACTCGCCGACAGGTCGTAAAAGAGCCGGACAATACATTTCCATCTCTCTGGCGCCAGACGGTCGGGACTTGGATCGAAGAGGACAAAAGGGGATTCGTTCCGAAAAGAGCCCAGGTGTTTAGGAGTGCACCTGCCAGGTGATTAAGTCCACCTGCTAGGTAATCCAGCCACCTGCGCTAAGTAGCTGATCCCATTTTACGTCAGAGAGTCTCTACCGAATCAGCAACCTCAAAAATGAGCAAAGTAAAAACGAACCAATTAAAAGTAAGAACCAATCAGGAACGAACGAATCGAGAACCACCAGCGAACAAAGGCTGGGAGGTTTCAAAAGGAAAAGCAGGGAGTCGAATCGTCAGTTCTTGCTTGTGATCTCGATCGATCAGCTTAACTCAGCGACCCTTTGAGCGGTCACTCCTTAGGGAGAAAATATATTTTTTGAAGACGGTTCTCTCAACCTGAGAGGACGCATTCTTGTAGCCGGCGTAGGCTGCCCATCTCGAGTCTTGTTTGTTTCCCGAGCTAGCGTCTTAGCTCAGTGACCCTTTGAGCGGTCAACCCCATTAAGGAGCTCTTAATAATTTGGAAGACGGTTCTCTCACCCTGAGAGGACGCGTTCTTGTAGCCTGGCGTAGGCTGCCTATCTCGAGTTCCTGCTTATTTCTCGTTCGAGACTTGAACCAGCGACCCCAGCGGAGCCGTGCCTGTCTTGTGCCGATCCGACGACCCCAGCGGAGCCGTGCCTGTCTTGTGCCGATCCGACGACCCCAGCGGAGCCGTGCTGTCTTGTACTGACCCGACGACCCCAGTGGAGCCGATCCCTGATTGTGCCGAACCGACGACCTGCGGAGAGTTCGGTACCGACTTCTCGTCCGGCAGTGAACCTGCCTTGTCCCGTCGTCCAGTGAGGATCCAGTGCTGATCTTGTGAAATCGTCACCCGACGAGTAGAGTTTCATCTAGAGACTGTTGAGATACCTTTCTCCAACTCAGAGACTTTCGTACGTCCTGAGATTTCGACACCCTGTCGCATCCAGTTAGCAGAGGCATAGAAATTCGTGAAAGTGTCGTGTAAATAGATTCTAATATAGTCAAGAAATTGTTTTAAATAAAATTATCGTTTGTTATTTAAGCCAGACTGTTCTCTGTAGATTTGAATCTACCACGCTACCCAGAGAATCACTACAGTCTACTTAAATTATTGGTGGCAGCAGGTGGGATTGTTAGCCATTAAATAAAAAATTGGCAACCACACCTTTTGCGTAGTAAGCCCACCCAGGATTTATTACGTGAGGACATCCAGTCCAGAGGCAAACTCAAGAAGAGTTGTGAAGTGAGAAAAAGCAGAACCATCCAGAACTGCTACAACGTGAAGGACATCCTGTCCAGTGTTGAAAAAAAGTGCTAGTGTGCCAGTGAAAGAAAAAAAAACGAACGCCCATCTGACATCCCAACAGAGGCAGAGCAGAGACCTGTCGAAAAAGCAGAGCCAGTCGTCAGACAAGGTAAGCTTGGCATTTCTTTAGAGGCAATTTAATAGATTATTGTTTTAAACTGTTGAGAAAAAAAACTGTTGTGAAGAGTGTTTAAATTTTTAAATTGATTTAATTGTGGAATCCATTCTAAAGAAATTCTGATTACTAGTGTATGCAAATTCGCGGAAACGTTAGGATTTAATAATTGCAGTAAATTTGTAGTGAAGATTTGGAAATTGTCAGTTTAGCAATTGCTCGAATAAGTTCCAGGGCTGTGGATGATCTTGTACCTTAAGCACATAGTTAAATTAACTTAGATTGTGAAGTATCTACGCAATTGTGAACTACCTAGTCAAGTTGAATGAAATTTAGTGAACTTGTAGTAGAGATTATTATTGTGTATTATTTTAAGTAAAAATATTTTAATATTGCATGAGTCTGGAAAATAGTTAAGGCTTAGGAAATTGACTGCATTGTGTATTATTATTTTATGTGTGTATTGTTATTTGAAAATTGAAGTTCAGAATATTTGGTGATTGAATTTTGAAATTGTGTCACTGGGAAAATTTAGTGTAGAACCATGGCGTTTTTAACTAAGCAGAAAAAGGTAGACTTGCAGAAATTAGCATACGAGTTTAATGTTGAGTTTGGTTCCGACGATCGAATCATCGATCTAGCAAGGAAAATACAGGGATGCAATGATTTTAGCGAGGAAAGCGCTAAAGATATGATAGTTAATATCATAGAAGATAGGAAATTGGCCGAGGCTAGAGAAGAGAGGGAATTGGCTAAGGAAGAGGAAAAATTAGCTAAGGAAGAGGAAAAATTAGCTGCGGAAAGGGCTTTCGAACTAGAGAAGCTAAGATTACAACAATCGGGAGAAGTAAATAGTTTAAGTTCGTCTAGCCATGATAGCGGGAAACCGTCTAAAAACATTAAATCAGTCATGCAAAAGTTTGATGCTGACAAAATAGATATGGCCTTGTTCTTAACGCTTTTTGAACGCCAGAGTAGAAAATTAAAAATCGAGTATGACGAATTGGTCTCACAGCTGCTTAGTCTGTTGCCGATTGAAATCGCGGAGATTATTATTCGTGAACCCGAGGAATTGAGTGATGATTATGATCATGTAAAGTCCGTAAATCTCGCTAGATTCAAGCTTAGCGCAGAATCCTTTAGATGCAAATTTCAAACGCATCAGAGACAAAATGGCTCTTTATGGAAGGACATGATCTTCGAACTAAGAAGCTATCTAGAAGGGTGGCTTAGCGGAATCCAAGTTGAGGATTTTGATTCTCTTAAGAATCTGATGATCGCTGATCAAATGAAAAGAAGGGTACCGGCCGACATAAAGGACCACTTTATTGATCAATGGGGCGAGTTGACCGAACCGAGCGCATTGGCTGAGAAGCTAGACGCGTACGAGTCAACCCGTCGAGTCAAGAAACAGGTGTTCTCCAAACTACCGGAGAAAAGGGCTCTCGACCGCCCAAAACCTATTGAAAAGCCGAATCAGGGAAAGAAATTCGGGGGGGGGGGAGAAAAATCACGGAAAGGACTGGAGATCGGGAAGTAAGGGAACCAACACAGAATGGCGGACAAGGGAATTTGAGAAACGTAGTGGCCCCGTTTGTTTTAATTGTAACTTACCTGGTCATATACGCCCTCAATGCCCCGAGTTAAAGAAAGTAGCGGAACCCTTAAATAATCTTGCTACGAGCGCAAATTTTGCTCCCTCATTTGAGCCTTATTTAAGCAAGGCCAAAATAAATGATGTTGACATGGTATTGTTGCGTGATTCAGGAACAACCATTGACCTGGGACCCCTAGACTTGGTGAAACCTGAGGATTTTACAGGCGAGCACATTTGGGTTAAGCAACCTCTGGACAACCACTTCAAGTGCCTACCTTTGGCAAGAATTAAAATCGAAAGTCCAGAACTCCGCGTAATTAGGACTAAGGCAGCAATAGTAGGTAAATCCGTCGAAATGCGACATTACCTCTTAGGAAATTCCACCCAGGAATTAATTGAATCGCAAAGAGTAAAACCAGAACTGGTAAACGCGATTATGACTAGGAGTCAAACCAAACGTCTGAGCCCTGAACAGACTGTAGTTGAGGAAAACCAGACAGAAATAGATCCACTTGAGGTAACGGAACCTGAAAATGAACTAGAGGACGAAAATTTGGGGATAGAGTTTACAGGAAGAGAGATAGGAGAGAATAGAGTTTACCCTTACAGGAAAATTCGGAAATCGAATTAGTAGGCATTCACGCTGAAACTTTTGCCAAGGAACAGCAGAATTGTCCCGAACTCAAATCTATTTGGGATAAGGTCAGGCAAAATAAAACGAGTGAGTTCGTGATTGAAAAAGAGCTACTCTTTAGGCAGTCTAAGGATCATCGAGGCGAAGAGCGGAGGCAGCTATTAATACCCGCTATATATAAAAATAAAATTTTAAGCCTTTGTCATGATGGGTTCGGATCCCACATGGGCAATACGAAAACTAAAGATAAGCTGTTGCGCTATTATTTCTGGCCCCAGTGTATTAAGGAGATCGAGGAATATGTGAAATCGTGCGATGCTTGTCAGAAAGTCGGGAAATCCTCGGAACAAAAGAGAGCGCCCCTTAAGTTAGTGCCCGTGATCACCGAAGTGTTCGCGAAGATGAATATAGACATTGTGGGTCCCTTGCCAATATCACCGAAAGGGAACAAATATCTCCTGACGGCTATTTGCCTTGCTTCCAAATACCCGGAAGCTATTCCTTTATCAGCAGTGAACTCAGAAACCGTCACTGATGCCTTGCTTGCTATCTTTGGTAGAATAGGTTTCCCCAAAGAACTACAACTGGACAATGCTACGTATTTCACTAGCAACCTCACAACTACCTTCTTTGAGAGATTTGGGATTAAGGTGGTGCGTAGTTCGATCTATCATCCACAAACGAACCCGGTGGAACGGTTCCACCGGACCCTAAAGAGACTTTTGAAAGCGATGTGCCTGGAGCTAAAAGAAAATTGGGAGGACGTACTTCCATCGGCTCTCTTGGCTTTGCGGAACGTAACCCATGCGTCAACCGGTTTTAGCCCCGCAGAGCTAATTTACGGGAAGAATTTGAGAATGCCCGAATCCATTTTATTTGACAAATGGTGCCAAAGTCCCCCATGTGAAGACATTGTCACGGAGTACGTATTCCAGTTGATAAATCGATTGCGACGGTGTCAACAGGTAGCCACCGCAACCGAAACGGACGCAAAAGTTAAAAGGAAGTCGTACTACGACAAAGGATCGGTGAAGCGCGAGTTTAAAGTAGGCGATCGCGTCTTAGTATTGTCATCTTGCCAACAAACAAAATTCGCCGTAAAATGGGTTGGTCCGGGAACTATAGAGAAACAGCTTTCGGAGACCAATTACGTTGTTAAGATGCCAG
The DNA here is from genome assembly GCA_933210815.1 of Meta bourneti. Lineage (NCBI taxonomy): Eukaryota > Metazoa > Arthropoda > Arachnida > Araneae > Tetragnathidae > Meta > Meta bourneti. The sequence continues at coordinate 17,055,284 of OW119929.1, forward strand.
GGAAGGTAGAGAAGGTACGAGTGTACCACATTAACTTATTAAAGCCATACCACCAGCGGATGGAAAGCGTAAATGTTTTGATGAGCGAAGTATTCTCTCACGACACCGTAGAATCTGATTTGGATATTCAGTATCCTATCGCAGATCCGAATATTTTTGATTTCGGAGAGGTAGTGAAAAACAGTAAATTGGAAGAGCGATGCACGCAGGATCAAATCAATGAACTTGGGAAATTGTTAAAATCCCATAGGCAATTATTTTCAAATGATCCCGGTAGGACGAATCTTATCGAACATGATATCGATTTAATTCGTGACAAACCCATTAGATCGAAACCCTACCGCACCTCTCCTAGACAAACGGAAATCCTCAAGTCAGAAATTAAGAGGATGTTGGATTTAAAAATCATTGAGATCGGGGAGTCCGATTACACTTCCCCCATGATTTTAGTAGAGAGTCCAGGACGTGACCCTCGCCCTTGTGTCGATTATCGTCGATTAAATTCCATCATTAGGACGGAATATTATCCACTGCCTAATATGGACGAGCGAATCGAACAAGTGGCAGCCGCAAAATATATAACGGTCATAGATCTGACCAAGGGATATTGGCAGATACCCTTGAGTCTTAAGGCACAAAGATTGGCCGCTTTCGTGACTCCATTCGGGTCATATAGACCACTAGTTCTTCCGTTCGGACTAGTAAACGCGCCATATTGCTTCTCAAAATTCATGGCTCAACTCTTACAAGGTTTAGATGAATTTTGTGTACCCTACTTAGACGATGTAGCTATATTTTCGCAAACTTGGGAGGAACACATCAAACACCTCGATGTGGTTCTTAAGAAAATCACGTATGCGAAATTAACAATTAAACCTGCCAAATGCAAGTTCGCACAGAGCAGTGTCAAATATTTGGGACATATGGTAGGGAGTGGATGTAGAACTCCGACTGAGGCGAAAATCCAAGCGGTAGTTGATTTCCCCACACCCAGGAATAAAACACAGATCAGACAATTTTTAGGTTTGAGTGGATATTACGCCCGGTATATCCAAAATTATGCCATAATAGCCGAGCCATTAACGAGGGCATTAAAAGGAAAGAATAGAAGGGAGGAGGTAGAGTGGTCCACGGAATGCGACTCAGCTTTCCGAGAGCTGAAAACGAAACTCACTGAGAAGCCGGTGTTGTACGCCCCAGACTTCTCAAAGGAATTTATCCTCCAAACTGACGCTTCCAACCAAGGAATCGGGGTAATCATGGCACAAAAAGGGCCAGATAAAGTTGATCACCCGATATTATATTTAAGCCGGAAGTTTACCGACACAGAAAAGAAATTCTGCACTACCGAAAAAGAATGCGCAGGCATTATTTACGCAATTAAAAAGCTGCGGCATTACTTGGACGGACAACGCTTCACTATTGAAACGGACCACAATCCGTTAGTATTTTTAAAGAATAACTCCGGGAATAACCCGAGATTGATGAGGTGGGCGTTGGCTTTACAGCCCTTCAATTACCAGATCATCCATAGGGCTGGGAAGGACAACCAACATGCAGATTGTCTGAGCAGAATGCTGTCGGAAAATTAAATCGTACCAAAAGTACCGATTTAAATTGTACATAAACCCCAGTATTTGATTGAACTTATGTGATAAAATATAATTGTATCACAAGAGTAGGATGTAAGAGTATTGTAAATAGTAGATGTAACTTGAAATTTAAGTGTTGAAATCATGTTAAAATTTTGTATATAAATTCTTAAAATTGTTGCCTCTAATGATGTGTCGAGTTGCCATGTCTAACCCTTGCCTTATAGATTTTGCCATACCACAAAATCTTTCTTAGGGGGGAGGGGTTGTGAGGATTCATTGATGGACCCCTCAATTATCCCTCCCAAAGGCAAACTCGCCGACAGGTCGTAAAAGAGCCGGACAATACATTTCCATCTCTCTGGCGCCAAAGGCAAACTCGCCGATAGGTCGTAAAAGAGCCGGACAATACATTTCCATCTCTCTGGCGCCAGACGGTCGGGACTTGGATCGAAGAGGACAAAAGGGGATTCGTTCCGAAAAGAGCCCAGGTGTTTAGGAGTGCACCTGCCAGGTGATTAAGTCCACCTGCTAGGTAATCCAGCCACCTGCGCTAAGTAGCTGATCCCATTTTACGTCAGAGAGTCTCTACCGAATCAGCAACCTCCAAAATAAGCAAAGTAAAAACGAATCAATTAAAAGTAAGAACCAATCAGGAACGAACGAATCGAGAACCACCAGCGAACAAAGGCTGGGAGGTTTCAAAAGGAAAAGCAGGGAGTCGAATCGTCAGTTCTTGCTTGTGATCTCGATCGATCAGCTTAACTCAGCGACCCTTTGAGCGGTCACTCCTTAGGGAGAAAATATATTTTTTGAAGACGGTTCTCTCAACCTGAGAGGACGCATTCTTGTAGCCGGCGTAGGCTGCCCATCTCGAGTCTTGTTTGTTTCCCGAGCTAGCGTCTTAGCTCAGTGACCCTTTGAGCGGTCAACCCCATTAAGGAGCTCTTAATAATTTGGAAGACGGTTCTCTCACCCTGAGAGGACGCGTTCTTGTAGCCTGGCGTAGGCTGCCTATCTCGAGTTCCTGCTTATTTCTCGTTCGAGACTTGAACCAGCGACCCCAGCGGAGCCGTGCCTGTCTTGTGCCGATCCGACGACCCCAGCGGAGCCGTGCCTGTCTTGTGCCGATCCGACGACCCCAGCGGAGCCGTGCTGTCTTGTACTGACCCGACGACCCCAGTGGAGCCGATCCCTGATTGTGCCGAACCGACGACTTGCGGAGAGTTCGGTACCGACTTCTCGTCCGGCAGTGAACCTGCCTTGTCCCGTCGTCCAGTGAGGATCCAGTGCTGATCTTGTGAAATCGTCACCCGACGAGTAGAGTTTCATCTAGAGACTGTTGAGATACCTTTCTCCAACTCAGAGACTTTCGTACGTCCTGAGATTTCGACACCCTGTCGCATCCAGTTAGCAGAGGCATAGAAATTCGTGAAAGTGTCGTGTAAATAGATTCTAATATAGTCAAGAAATTGTTTTAAATAAAATTATCGTTTGTTATTTAAGCCAGACTGTTCTCTGTAGATTTGAATCTACCACGCTACCCAGAGAATCACTACAACGGACACACACAATGACAGTTTTACTGACACAGAAGAGAGAAATACACCCAGAGAGGAAAGATTGCCAGAGGTGGTTACCTTTGCAAATCCTATTTGTAATGGCTTGGCTAAATATGACTTTTCTGACAAAAACATCAACCCAACCAGCCAACCTATATGTAATGATTTCTACTCATAACGGGCCGCGATAGCTTATTTGGAAGAACAACCGGATTGGAAACCGGAGGGTTGCGAGTTCGATACTCGATCCAGCCAAAGACCGTCGTGTACTCGTGGAATGGTGCACGATAAATCTGTCGTGGCCTCAAATATCCTCACGTTGGCGTGGTGTAGAAGTTTGGACAGTGGGGATCCAACTCAGGTGTTGACCTCGTCATCTGACCGTGATTCAAAATAACAAGGCGTCCTACCAGTGCGATGTTAAAATTAACTACTTACCTAGGTGGCGAAAGATGGCCAAATATGGCCCTTGAGCCAACCAACCCTAACCCAAACTCTACAGACGCGTCAAGTTGAGAGGTTTGAGGTTATTCACCTGTCGTGGATCCCGTAAGGAATGTATAAAATCACTAATGGCCTACTGTATACACAATAACATTCTACAGTGCTGTTCCGACAAGAAGGCAGTCGATCGTAGGTCACGATTTTTGAAAAGATGTGAAGAGCGTTTGGAAGCTCGTTAGAAGGTTACAACATGCAAAAGTAAGAATGGTGATGGCCATGGATTGTTTTCTCCCCACCAACGCGTTTTCACTGCTCTCGCTTTCAGCACTGAACGATAAAATTAGAACCATAATCTAACTAAAATTAGAACCATAACTACTAAGGACACCAATTGTGGAAGCGATTTGCTTACTTTACGAGCAGTCCCCTGATTCAATCACTAGAGTACTTCAAAACAATGCGAATCGACTGCCAATTCGAGGAACCTGGGTACGTCGTATTGCAGTTAAACATAATTTTAAGTAAAAAAAGACGTGATAGAATTTATAAACTACGTTCTTTTCTCTAATAAGTAAATGTTTCTGGTCACCAAGAACCGCGTTATATTTTCAGCGCAAATCAATTTGTTTCCTATTTTACAAACACAACTGTTTGTAGAAATCAATCGTGAGAAAGATTTTACTCCAATTGATTTAAGAAATCCAAGTCAACTGTGTGGAAAAGGGGTGAATTAAGTTGTTTCCTACACCGGAAAAGATTAAGCCGGGTGGTTAGGGCCTCTGTAGTCAGGTTGGGGGAGTGGCGGATTGCATCCGGAGGGTTGAGAGATCGAAACTCGATCCAACCAAAGACCGTCGTGTGCCTGGGGGCTGGTGCACGTTGAATCTGTCGTGGCTTCAAATGTCTTCACGTCGTCGTGGTGTGGAAGTTGGGTGCCGACTCAGGTGTTGACCTCGTCATGTGAATGTGATCCAAAATGACGGTCTTCGGATCGATCCCGTACCGTCGCTAATAGCCAGTTGTGTTGCTTCAGTGTGACATTAACTCAACTACCTTCCAACCGCTCTCCCCTCGATTGGAAAACATTTTTAATTACAGTACTACACAATAAACTCACTGGGAAACATAATTCATTTTTCACATAAATCACGAAAATAGAAAAAAATAATTCTAAAATAATGTTTTTTTGTGGATGTGGCATTTCCTTGACGACAGTTTTCACCCATCTCCGTCTTTCACTAACGATTTTTAAACCCTAATGAACACGAGCTCGTCGAATTGGCGTGCGTGCGAGCTGGGCGGGGCTTCGGAGCAAGATAACTTTGTATCCCTCCGCGGCTGCTCTCAAGTTCAATGTCAATCGATGAGCGCTCGCTCGCCAATGATGGGAACCGCTCCTTCGGCTCGCGACCTCTGGTATCCGGGAAGAGATGGGCGATTTCACTGGAACACACATACTTTATCCTATTAATGGGCACTATGCAAAAAAAGGAATCGGAAACTTTTCTTTTTTTCGCACGCCGTCTTTATGAAACGCTTCTACCAAAGGCCACACCAGCGAGTGTTCACGATTGCCAGACTAACATGCCTCGGCATGCCTATTGGGATTTACCTGTTTGAGTTGGGGTTACGCGCAGCAATTAACCTTCTGAGGGGTTCACACACATCATTCCACCTTGGAACCTGCATTCTTCCCTGCATGACTTCTAACCGGTTTGAACCTTCTTGACCAAAATGTTTTATTATTCTGAAGAAATGAGCTATAATCTTTCCAAAGGATTCTATTATAAGGAAATGAGCACTGGAATCTTTCCAAATGATCCTATTCTATGAAAAGGACCAATAGAATCTTTCCAATAGATTCTATTCTAAGGATAGGAGCAATAGAATAGTTCCAAAGTATTCTATTATAAGGAGTGGAGCAATAGAATCTTTCCAAATGATTCTAGTCTACAGAATGGGCCAATAGAATAATTCCAAAAGATTCTATTCCAAGGAAAAGATCAGTACAATCATTCCAAAGGATTGTATTCTAAGGAAAGAACCATCAAAATAGTTCCCGTCAATTCGTCTATAAGGAGTGAAGCAGTAGAATCTTCCCAAAGGATTCTAGTCTACAGAATGGGCCAATAGAATCTTTCCAAAGGATTATAGTCTATAGAATGGGCGAATGGAATCATTCCAAAAGAGTATTCCAAGGAAAAGATCAATAGAATCATTCCAAAGGATCCTAGTTCAAGGAAAGGACCAATAAATCATTCCAAAAGTTTCTATTTCATGGAAAGGACCAATTTAATCATTCCAAAGGATCGTATTCTAAGGAAAGGACCAATAAAATCGTTCCAAAGGATTCTTTTATAAGGATAGGAGTAATAGAACCTTTCCAAAGGATTATAATACAGAATGAGCCAATAGAATCGTTCCAAAAGATTCTATTCCAAGGAAAGGACCAATACAATTTTTCCAAAGGATTCTATTCAAAGGAATTCAACATAATCTTTCGAAAGAGTGAAATAATCCATGGATTTTTTCAACCAATACATGTGATTATTTAGTCATTCAGTGTGTTGCGTGGTAGAAGAATAATCGGAAATCTCGCGATCCTCGGAAAGTTAAAATAGTTCTCTAAACAAATATTGCAGAGCGATAAAAACCAACCGAAAATTGTTAATGTGAGAAAATCAATTAGTAATTAAATGCGAATTTCAGCAATTCATTATTTAGATTAACACACAAAGCCATAAATAAACTTTTTACTGATGATTAGGTCCTTATAAACTTATATAACTGTTTAAAAAATTTCGTCCCTCCCCATTTAATTATTAACTGTGAACATTTTATACATACGTTTTTAATTTCCATTTAAATTGGGTTTTATTTTATATAAATAATTAACGTCATTCCTTTTTCATAAAATAAATTACTTTTTTATTTAAGAAAATAACCTGAAAGTCTGCTCTGTGAATAATGTGTAATGTGACATAAAAGCATAAATCCTTTGTTCTTGTATTGAAATGATAAATCGGTTGCTTAATTTTTTATAAACAACGTTTTCTTATGGAACTAATACTATTGGTTGACATCACTGTCTGTATAAGTCGAGGAGGCTTGAAAAATGTAAGAGGATTTGAGCTAACGCGATAAATTTCGATTTCAGTAAGAAAAGAGAAATACAAAATAAGAAACACCATTTTAAGAAAAAAGTAGTCTTAGTTTACTTCTCTAAATAAGAAAGATTGCTGTTTATGAAAATTAAAATGCAATTTTTACTTGAGGAGCATTTGCAATAACTCAAGAAAGTATTGGGGCACACCCAGCTTTCGATAAATACATGAAAAAAATAAGCATATTTTTTTAAAGTATTTTTTCGTTACATATAATATCTCAGTTCTCTCTCTCTCTCTCTCTAAACAAGATGTAGTAAGTAAAAATTAAAAAACTAATTAAGAAATATGAAATTTCGTATATCGTGTGTGATCATAATGAAAATGAAGGTAAAATATAATTGGGCACTTCGAATTAGATGAGTTTTTAAGACAATTAAATTTAATACCTTTGAACCTAATTTACGTTTGATGATTTCTCTCAATCTATTTGACATTGCTTTGAAATGATTTTCACTAATTATTGGTTCGATTTCCTCCATTCTGCGAGGAGTCATTCCCAAAGTTCATTTTCATAGGCAATTTTAATTGCATCAATTCTATATTGAATATAATCTCAAATAAGTCCGATGATTTTGGACGTGGTATAGGGTCTAATAATTTACAAATATGGACATTATACTTGGGATCGTTTCTCTGATAAAAATCAAAATTTGACAATAACCCCACTTTATAGACCTTTCTCTTAACTTTTCTTTAACTGAAATATATAAATTTGACCCTTTTAAAGTCAATCAAAAGTCCATTCTAACGCCAAGAAATCGCTAATAATACCCATCTCATCTGCTACCGTCGAAATGTCTTACTGCAGATAGATTAGTAGGTATTTTAATTAACGTCGCACTGGAGCAGCACAACGGGCTATTGGCGACGGTCCGGAATCAAATCGAAGGGAAAATCCGAGGACAACATCAAGTAATTTTGAACCACGGTCAGACGACGAGGTCACACCTGAGCTGGCACCCCACTCTACAAACTTCCCCACCACGTCAACGTGAAGACATTTGAGGCCACGACAAATTTAACGTGAACCAGCGCCCTTTGTACACGACGGTCTTTGGTTTGATTCGAACTCGCAATCCTCCGGTTGCTAATCCGTTATTCTTCCAATGGGGCTACAGCGACCCTCAATCCCGAAGGGAAAGATTCTAGGACAACGCTTCGTAATTTTGAACCACGGTCAGATGACGAGAAAAACACCTGAGCTGGCATCCCACTCTCCAAACTTCCACTCCACGACAACATGATACCACGACAGATTTAACGTGCACCAGACCCCGTGTACACGACGGTTTTCGGCTGGACGTCTTATTGTGGGAGCGAGTTTTCAGTTCATGTTCAGGCTCCCACCACTAAAAAATATTGCATAAGATTCATCTGTGAATAAAATCGAGTTACAGAATTCTCGAAGCTGATTAATGTAGACTCCAAAAGAAGTCAATTGAGCTTTAAAGGATGGAAGGAATATTCAAATCGAGTTACAGAATTCTCGAAGCTGATTAATGTAGACTCCAAAAGAAGTCAATTGAGCTTTAAAGGATGGAAGGAATATTCCTTATGATCACCTCTCTTCACATTCACTGACACACTTTGGCCGTCCAGTTCGTGATCTGTTTTGAATGAAAAGTGTCTTCTGATACTTGAAAATTACATTATAGCAATGTAGACTTGTTTGATTTCAATATTTCACTGATATTTATAAGATTTTCCACCGCCGTACCAGGGGAAAATAAGTTTTCGAAGATCGAAAGAAATCTTCCATTTTTTTATCGGACCCTTATTACCAAATTTTTTGAATACTTGAAATGACCAATTTCGTATTTAAGTATCTTTTAAAGTACAGTCGAATCGATGGGCATTAGAAATGTGACTATTGAATTTTTTCCAGACTGCTTCAATACATTTTTGTTCACTTTCACCGTGAATACAAAAAATGTAAAATATTGAATTCGTTTATTATTTGTATTTGATTTTAAGCTTCATAGCCATTTAAGTTCTAAGATATTGAATGAAATAAAAATGTGCTTTGTTGGTGTGGTAGTTATCGATTTCTAATGAAATGTTTTGTTATGCTCAATACTTGTTTGGGTCACTGTAGGTGCCAAAAATGTTCGAAAAAAGCTGCGATAGGGTCACCAGCAGACCCTAGGAGAATGTTATTTGCCCATACAAGAACATACTTCCTAGCATTGACTAAAATTTGTATTGTAACCAATATAAAAATTACCTAGCTATTTTTTATTAGTTATATTTACCCAGTAAAAACAATCAGTTTTGTGACCAATTTTGAGGTCACTAAAAGTTTTGTACAAGCTTGAAATGAAAGAATTCCACAGATTTCTAGGGTCGTGGTAGCCCATTTGGAAGAGTAACGGATTAGAAATCGGAGGGATGCGAGTTCAAAACTCGGTTCAGCCAAAGACCGTCGTGTACACAGGGGCTGCTGTACGTTAAATCTGTCATGGTCTCAAATGTCCTCTCGTTGGCGTGGTGTGGAAGTTTGGAGAGTGGGGTGCCAGCTCAGGTGTTGCCTCGTCATCTCACCGTGGTTCAAAATTAAGAGGCGTTTTCCTTAGATCTTTCTCTTCGGGAATAATCCCGGACAGTCACTAATAGCCTGTTGTGTTGCTCCAGTGCGACGTTAATTAACTACCTACATACCTATCTACCAAATGGAATAAAATTAGTCGAAATTATGAAACAGCATTCCGTGTTCTTTACTGGGGCTAATTATTTCCAATGCAGTACCTGGCAAAAAGTTCATACCTCTGCCAAATATGTTACCACAATTAGATTCTTGACCTCTACTTCAATCACATTCTATTCACTTAAAAGGGGATTCGGTATATTTTAATACCGAATTGACATTTTTCGATTTTTTGATATTTTAATACCGAATTGCCATTTTTTGATTTCCTTACATTTCTTTTTCTGCGCTGATATCTTCCAGATTTAACATTGCCTTCTGTCATCAGACAGATGAAGAATTTCATTAGAGAGGAACTCCTTCGAGTATTTTTTTAACATTTGAACTTAAGTCATTTCATTAACATCTTTATTTTGTGTAAAGCTAAAATTTCCATTTTTATTACCATTACATAAATAGAAATTTCATAAGCGATTTAGTAAACAACTAAATTCCTCAAAATCTGTTCCCTACCTATCAAGCGTTTTTTGACGTAACTTTTAATTATTTATCTTATTTTACAATAGCTTATTTCCAAATAATTTGAATTCAATACATTTTTATTCGTAAGAAAGTTGTATGATATACCGAAAACTAATCAATTTTAAGGTATGGATGCTGATCAAAATGAAATCCAACGCTCCGTAGGTGTTCACGTTTCTTAAGAATCCACATGTTATCTTTAACTTGAAAAGTAATGCTGGCGTTTAAAATAGAATGAAATAATTATTTTCACTTCACTGCTGCTCACTCTACATGATTGAAATCGTGAAATTCGAATACGACATTGAGAGAATATGAACGCAAAGGCAAGGTAAACTAGATTAAAATTGAGGCTTTAATTCACCGGAAAATCAAATGGCTGATCGCCTTGTGTAAAAGAATTCCAGAAATCCTATCAGCGCTCGAAACCCCCAGGAAGATTCTATTTAAAAAAACAAATCTCATTCGTTTAATCTCCTTTGTTACGTAATATATTACAAGCAGCGGATGAGACGCATATTGGATATTATATTTCTCTTGCCAGAAAGATTGGAATTGCTTGTTAGAAAATATCCAAATATAGAACCATGGGTGTTTCAAACAGTTTTTGCTTTCATAACAAATGGAGGAAACTGTCCGATTTTGTATCTTGCTTCACAAACAGCCGGCCCTCAAAAATTGAACGAAGTTTTATACATCGTACTGCCACACGCTAACACGCACAGAAATTGGCATTATTTTTATACTAACAGAAACGCGCATAGAATCAGGGCTAAACTTTCTTAATTGCTTATATCTATGATAGGTACTTTTAATTAACTTCGCACTGGAGCGACACAACGGGATATTGATGACGGTAGGTACGGTAGGTATTTTAATTAACGTCACACTGGAGCAACACAACGGGCTATTGGTGACTGTCCGGGATCAATCCCAAAGGGAAAGATCCAACACCACGTAATGTTGAACCACGGTCAGATGACGAGGTCACACCTGAGCTGACACCCCATTCATCAGACTTCCACAAGACGCTAATGTCAGGACATTTGACGCCTCCACAAATTTAACGTGCACCATCCCCCGTGTACACGACGGTCTTTGGCTAAACCGAGTTTCTAACTCTCAACCCTTCGGTCGCTAATCTGTTGCTCTTCCAACTGGGCTACCGCGGCCTCACAAAATTAGAATATATAACTCAAAAAACAACGCTGCATTAGAACATAATATGCAAATTTATGAAGCCCGACAGATTTAACGTGCAACAGCTCCCTTTGTACACGACGGTCTTCGGTTGGATTCGAAATTATTCTCCGATTGCTAATCCGTTACTCTTCCAACCGGGCTACAGCGGCCCACGCTAATATATATGAATGGCAAAGTGTCATTACTTACATTTCATCTTATTTTAATCCGCTTATTATGGATATAGCATCCATAGCCACATACATGGATTTCATACCTCTAAATGAGATAAACAGTTATCCAAAAACATATAAGTTTCGTTTACTTTTACTGGTGTTAATTATCATTTCAAATAAATGCCCTCAGGAGCACATCTTCTTTAGGTAGGTAGGTAGGTAGTTAACGTCGCACTGGAGCAACACAACGGGCGTTGGAGATGATCCGGAATCAATCCCGGAGAGAAAGATCCCAAAACAACGCCTCGTAATTTTGAACCACGGTCAGGTGACGAGGTCACACCTGAGCTGGCACCCCACTCTCCAAACTTCCACGCCACGCAAACGTGAGGACATTTGAGGCCACGACAGACGTGCACCAGCCCCCATGTACACGACGGTTTCTGGTTGGACATTTGGCTGGAGTTTTGAACTCGCAATCCTCAGGTTGCTAATGGGTTGCTCTTCCAACTAGGCTACCGGGGCCGACATCTTTAAGTGTGTACGGGCATCATAATCCCGAGGCACCAGAATAATTTGTACTCTTCTGTTTTATCCTCACCTCTTCTGCTTTTTTCCTCCTTCGCTGCTGTCTTGTGTTTGGCGCAGCTTGGCCAAATATGGCACTTGCGCCATTTAATCCCAAATCACCAAACCTACTTATTTCCGATAAAATGCCTTCTGGTTCAATCCCGGACTTTCCCCAATAACCCATTATGTTGCTCCAGTACGACGTTAATTAAAATACCTACTTACCTAGTAGTAAAATGCATGGCAAAAACACACCTCATTCATGTTACCAGGAATTAGATTCTGAGCGTACATTTCATCGCATTTCCTTGTTCAAATTGATTCGGCATTTTTGTTTTTGACGCTAAGCCTATTTTTGGAGATATTTTCTTTTCGGCACTGATTTTAATAACCCGTTGTGTTGCTCCAGTGTGACGTTAATTAAAATACCTACCTAGTACGCGTTAAATCTGTCGTGGTCTCAAATGTCCTCATGTTGGCGTTGTGTGGAAGTTCGGAGTGTGGGGTGCCAGCTCAGGTGTGACCTCGTCATCTGACCGTGATTCAAAATTACGTGGTGTTGTTCTCGAATCTTTCCCTTCGGGATTGATCCCGGACCGTCGTCAATAGTCCGTTGTGTTGCTCCAGTGCAACGTTAATTAATTACCATTACCATTACCTGGCTTTTATGATTTGAATTACATTGTTTGCTTCGGAACAATTATAAAGCTTTATTTGCTAGAAATTTCTTTTTTCAAAGAAATTCCTAGAAAGATCCTATCAAGATCAAGTGTTTTTATTTTGTTGCGTAACTACTGTCAATGAATCTAAGAATTTTTAATTCCTGGAAAGTTTTGATTTCAAACCCATAATGCGAAAAAATAAACAGCACCGTATAATTGTTTGATGAAAAAATTTCAATATTCACAGCAATTTATATAAATGTAACGAAATACTTTTGAGTCTCAAAAATTTTTATTAAAGAATGCTGTCTTTTTTATTTGACCGAGGAATAAATTAAACAGAAGGAAAGAAATTTTAAAATTTTATTTGAAGGATAAAAATATTAACAAGTGCGAATGAAATCAAGCGATTTGAAATTTATTTCAGTTACGCAAGAGTGCTTTCCACAGAAATTAACATCCAAAACCGCCTACGTGATAGAAATAATTCTAGAAAATTGAATGGTACTAAATAAAATGTATTTCAAATTCACGTGTTGCACAACCATCAAGAATTGTGTAGGTTGCCCTCAATAGAACATATGGTTCACACATGAAGCGATTTTAATTTAAAAGTGTAGAAACCTATTAAGAGCACAGTGAACTTTCAAGACAAACTTTTGAAGTTATCCGAATGTGGATAAAATTTTCAGACAGTTTGTTTTCTATACTAAACGGCCTATATATAGTTTGGTACAAAGAATTTGAAGTTTTGCGGAAATTATTGCACAATAAGTGGTCAAAAAATTTGATACGTTAGGAAAAATGGGATAGGTTCCATGAGAATTAATTTCCATATATTGTCAATATTTTATTCACATAATACTTTATGCACATATAAATCAAATTAACTCCATTTAGTAAGTACATCACTCAACTGTGAAATAAAAATATTTGTACTAAAAACCTAAAATTTTGCAAAAAAGCATGGATTAAGTAACATTTTAAACCAAAATTTCAAAAATTGTAAGCATGAGGAATTTTTCTCGTAAAATCTGTTTCTCAATTTGCTAAATTAAGTTACCTATTTACGAAGTATTGCAATTCTCGATAATAAATATCTATACCGACTTGATTTTCTTTTCAAAAGTATATTACTTGGATTCCTCTAATGTAAATTATTACCACACTGCTTTCCATAAATTAGGGAAAAAACACAAAAATCGCTTTCTATCGTCATAAGGTTGCGAGTTCGAAACTCGATTGAACCATGGACCGCCGTGTACGTGGGGGCTGGTGCACGTTAAATCTTTGTTGTGGCCTTTAATGTCCTCCCATAGATATGGTGTGGAAGTTTGGAGAGGTGCCAGTTCAGGTGTTTTGTCACCACTATATAGAAATGCGCAATCACACACCTATCCTAACCATAAGACGCTACATCGCCAAACGACGTGATAAGATGCCACATAGGCCAACCAAGTCAATTTTTTACAGAACAGTCACGTGACTACTAGTCGACCTGCTGGTCAGTTTTTGAAGTTCATCTCAATATCAATAATTAGCCTACTTATATTTCACGTCTTAGGGTCCAGCTATCATCCAAGTATGAAAGAAAGCAATATATGGGGTGGAATCAGTGTATGTGTTTGGGGTGGCATTAGACAGGCACACAGACCTGCTTCCAAGTGGTAACTAATACAGAAAGATATAGATAGGATATCCCCTTGGTACAATTATACGTCCTTATGTAGGTACGATGGATGATTCCTTTATCGTGAAATATGATAATGCTCGCCCACACAGAGATCTCCTAGTGGAACATAATCTTCACGATGAATGACATTGAACGTATGGAATGGCCAGATAAATCTCCTGACCTCAATCCGATTGAGAATGTCTGGGATGTTCTAGGGAGGCGTGTTGCTGTGTATCTTTCACTTGAGAGACTTTCCACCGCTTTGAAAAACCAATGGTCATTACTGACTACTGAGTCTATCGACACCATCGTAATGAGCATGGAACGTCGTTGTCGGTCCTGTTAGAGATGACCAAGCTTCCATATTGAAGTTTCTTACACAATCAAGTCGGGTATCGTATTTTTGGACAAGTTCCTGTACAGTCGAATTTTGCGATAAAAATAAATCTCGTGTTACTATGTTTAGATTAATCTGACTTATAATTTAATTCATGTTTACACCAAATTTCGTAAAATGTTACCGATCAGATCTCTGATCAACATGACTTTTCAGATTTTTCTTTAATTTATGGAAGATAGTTTAATTAACGTCGCACTGGAGCAACACAACGGGCTATTGGCGACGATCCGTCTTAATTTATGGAAACCAGTGTATATGAAATTGAAAATATTATTGAAAAAAAATTAATATTCGATTATAGAGAACGTATAACATTATGAGTAGATAGGTAGTTAATTAACGTCGCACTGGCAATCTAACAGCTTCGACCGATTAAAAAAGGGGAAAAGCTAGAGTCAAAAGCAAAATGTTTGGAAAACGCACGTCCCCAAGATTCACAGAAAACTAAAAGTAATTCTCAATTCAAATGATATCCATACAAATTTCATATTATAAAATATGAAGTGGTCATGGGAATGCAGAAAATTAAGCAAATGCAAGCGTTAATTAATTGAATTAATTATAAAATACAAAATTAACTAATATATTTGACTTTTATACTACTGTAATTCTTTTCTATAAATATCAAAGCAAACACAACTGATAACAAATGCTGACACATTTGATCACAAATACACATTTTACACAAAATTTCAATATCAATGAAAATAAATCTCATACACACAAATGGGATAAAAGAATTAAAAATATGCATGTAATAATTTAATCTACTAAAAAATTAGTTTTGATGAAATCATCCACAACACATCAAGTACGATCGATTAGTTATTTTTTGTTTCTATAGCAACGCGAATCTTCACCTGTTTGTTGTCAAAAAAAGCACATTCCCGAAATTCGGAGAAAAACCATCACCAATTTCTAAAAATAGTAACGCCGACCGAAATAGACTAGTACATTGACGACACCCACACAACCTGTTGTGTAACTTACCACCTGTCTTTTGAGCACTGAGTCCAACACAAATAGTACCCAAGAGACAGACACCAACTGTGTTGATTCTTGATCAGGATAAGCGGGATGACTGAAAACGGAATTGGGAGTAGGGGATGGAGGAAAAAAAACAACAGAAGATCCGTAAAAGGGTTTCCACAACCTGTTGCGTAACTTATCACCTGTCTTTTGAATACCGATTCCAACACAAATAGTACCCGAGAGTCAACCGATCTTAGACACCAATGCTGTTGATTACAGTATCAGGATAAGCTGGATGACTGAAAACGGGATTGGGAGTCGGGGATGGGAAAAAACAGAAGATCCGTAAAAGGGTTTTCACAACCTGTTGCGTAACTTACCACCTGTCTTTTGAATACCGATTCCAACACAAATAGTACCCGAGAGTCAACCGATCTTAGACACCAATGCTGTTGATTACAGTATCAGGATAAGCTGGATGACTGAAAACGGGATTGGGAGTCGGGAATGGGAAAAAAATAGAAAATCCTTAAAGGGTTTCGGATGGGGACTGGCTCTTACTGTTCTGATCCACTCGGCGTGACTGGTGCCGAGGTCATGGAATCCGGATAACCACCAGCTGCAAAGGATGAGAAGTGGAGGAAGCCAGTGCTGGCCGAGGAGCGGGCCATTCGCGCTGTTGTCTTCCGGAGGCGGCTCTTCGCTCTGATCTGGGATGGTGATGATGATGATGGTGGGAAGCCGGAGCGTCGGCCCTGCGCATGCGCCGGAAGCGCGAATCGAGTGCTTTTCACACGTGGCTTTTGGTCTCTTATAGGAAGGGGGCTTAGCTGCAGTTCGGCACCGGATGCCAATGTTCCTTCGGCTTGACGCTCCTGGTTGTTGTCTCGCCACTAGCAACGCAGACTAGGTCTTGATGGACGAGATATCTCATCAGAAGAGAACTGACCAGATCTTGATCTCGTCATCATAAGAAAATCGGCGACATCCTGATGACGAGATATCTCGTCATTAGCAAAATTGGTGTGATCTTGATGGACGAGATATCTCGTCGAAACCACTAGAAGAGTAAACCTCTTCATTCCTGATGATCCTCTCCATCTTCTTTAGGTGTGTAGGGGCATCACAACCCCGATCCCAGTGATCTAGCCTCCATTTCATTTTACCCTCTCCTACCCTTCTGCTTTTTTTGCTTTTATTTAACTTCTTCATTGTGGTTGCTTCTTCGGAAGTGAGGACTCCCCTTGAGTAGCTTTCCGCCACTATCTTATTATCAGCTCCTTTTAGGAATTATATCACTCACGTGTTTGCGTGCTTGGAGATCCGTGTCCCTGGAAAGGGATCCTGGCAATTGAGGGGCGGCATACTGAACCAACACACTGGCTTGGACCTCTGTTTCAGATAAACGGGAGGTCTGCATCGGTTCTGTGTACATAAACAGCTGGTCGTTCCACCGACTTGGGACCAAGCAATCAGTCACTTACTGGGCACCTATCCTTTCTTTTCAGATTTTCTCGACATTGTCTTGTGTTTGGCTTAGTTTGGCCAAATATGGCCCTTGTGCGCCATAAAACCCAAAACCAACCAATCATTCCTGGAGAATCCGCTTGGATATATTACAAAAACAGCTTTTCCTATCCTCAAAACCTACCAACCAATTGATCTAGGGACCGCGGTGGCCCAGTTGGAAGAGTAACAGACTAGCAACAGGAGGGTTGCGAGTTCAAATACAGCCGGAAAACCGTCGTGTTCCAAGGGGGCTGGTGCACGTTAGATCGGTCGCGGCCTCAAATGTCCTTACGTTGGCGTGGTGTGGAAGTTTGGATAGTGGGGTGCCAGCTCAGGTGTTGACCCAGTCATCTGACCGTGGTTCAAAATTACGTGGTATTGTCCTCGATCATTTCCTTCGGGATTGATCCCGGACCGTCGTCAATAGCCCGTTGTGTTGCAACCGTTCTACCGCGGCCCCATTCTCACAGCTGATCTAGATACTTCCACAGATGTCTATCGTTTTTTATATGCACTGGCGGATGCAACCAGTGACGTGCATAGGTGGCGTTGCTATGTATTTTTCATAGGCTCGTCTGTACCAGTTTTTCCGACACTTCAGTATATATATCTTAAAAATATACAAAAACATTCATAATTGCGTATAAAAATAAACCGTGCTAGGCTCGAAACCTGAATCCTATTGCTAACCGAAGACTCTCTTCATATCGGAACGGTCTATTCACTCCAATTTCCGGTCGTCCACAGACGAACAGAATCCACGGAGTTATGGAACAGAATCCACGGAGTTATAAACAGAATCCATGGAGTTATAAACAGAATCCATGGTTATAGTGGGGCTCCCGGGAGAAAGCAATCCACTGTGACGAAGCATCTTACACTCCTTTTCCCGGAGGTGTTCCTCTCCCCTTTTCAGACTATGGAGGCGCCGATCAGCCCAGCAGCCATGGTTCGGTGCCGGGGCATAAAAGGTGAATGGGAACCGAAGCCCCTTCATCTCTGCCGACGCTCCCAGGGTTTTGAAGGAATTCGGGGACAGTTCGTCTCGGCGGCGCCCGAACATTCTGGAACTCATGAGAAAAAAAAAGAAAAATCCACCAGGAGGAGAACTTTGACCAATGGGGGACGAGAGGACGTCCCCTACCGCCTTTTGCCGATCCGAGTCCGGGGAGGATGAAGGCAGACGACGCTAGAACTTCAACGGTGTTGGGAGTGTCTCTCAGAGGTCCCAGAAAGGGTACCGCCTTTAAGTCCCGTTGCGGGCAAATTTGTTTTCTGTACTGTACATATTTCATGAACTGGAGATATTTCTTTGTTATTAAATAATCCAGAAAGCAGTACAACCATTAGTACTCATTTATACGATTTCCCACCACATAGTGTGAAGACGCTACACCACCTTGGATCAGTTGATTTCTGAATAGGTGTGAAAGTGCATTAGGAGAAAGCTGCTATGCTCAAAAGCATGAATGGCGATGGATGTTTTTCCACTTCCAACTCGTTACCAATGCTACCAATTTTGGCACGGAAAGATAAACTTTGAACCAGAATCCGCGCTTAGGGTGCCAATTATGGAAAGGATTTGTTTCCGTTATCACCAGTCCCTTAATTTAAGTAATCGACGCGTTCAAAAACACGTGACTCTACTTTCAACTCGAGGGAGACGGACTATAAATAGTTCCGCTTTCACATTTTACCCACATAACTTTAGGGGTCGCTGTAGCCCAGTTGGGAGAGTAACGGATTAGCAACCGGAGGGTTGCGAGTTCGAAACCTGAGCTGGCACTCCACTCTCTCCAAACTTCCACACCACGCCAACGTGAGGATATTTGAGGCCACGACAGATTTAACGTGCACCAGCCCCCGTGTACGCGACGGTGTTTGGCTGAACCGCAAGGTTCGGAAACTCAAGTTGTGCCAAACGCAAAATAAAATTCGACCCAGTAAAATATAAATTTCTTAGAATTCCAATATAAAAAGTAGATATAAAAACATATAGGTTCGTTACTTGAGATGTTTAGAATATAAAAAGAAAATAATATTGAAGCTCGAATAAACAGGAAAATATGAGATTGTCGTCGTCGTCATAAAAATAATGAACAATAGTTCAAAGTTTCGATGAAAAGATGCAGTTTAAAAAAACTTGAAAGAAAGAAAATCAGATCGAATTTCAAAATTTTATGCTTTGTACAAATTTAAAAAGATTTGGGTGGCAATATTTCCCCCCACCAAATCTTGCAAGTTTAAAACTGATTTATTAAAAAGCATTGGCGGTGAAGATTCAACACAGGAAAATGAATTAAAATATGGCGAATAGTTAAAGGAATCACACACGCGCTAAACACAAGATCACTCCCTAATAAAAGATGTTTGTGAGTAAAACATGTGTCCGATGCAAACGTGGATTAAAAGTACAAAAGTACACGTACTGGTAAGGCAGATACTGGCTAAAAGAAGACAATCAAACGGTAATGGTAATTAATTAACGTCGCACTAAAGCAACGCAATGGGCTATTGGCGAACATTCGGGTTGGTTGGTTTGTTGGGGTTTTATGGCGCAAGGGCCATATTTGGCCATGCTGCGCCAGGCGACGGTCCGGGATCAATCCCGAAGGGAAAGAACCAAGGGCAAAGCCTCGTAATTTTGAACCACTATCAGATGACGAGGTCAACACCTGAGCTGGCATCTCACTCTCGAAACTTCCACACCACGCCAACGTGAGGACATTTGAAGCCACGACAAATTTAACGTGCACCAGCTGCCTTTGTACCCGATGATCTTTGGTTGGCTTCGAAATCGCAACTCTTCGGTTGCTAATCCGTTACTCTTCCAATCGGGCAACCATAGCCCCATTTATTTTGATGGAAATTTTATGAGAAATGCTCAGGTGTTGACTTCGTCAATACTACATACTACATTTTTGTTTTGAAGTCATTCTGTACAAAGTATACACAAAAAGCGAATGCGGTTTCAGACCAGAAAATAATCCGTCACGTGACGTCCGTTTCAACAGTTCTGAAGTTGCATTTACGAACCGATTAGGTTTCCTTACTCTCATCGGAAACGTTTTACTTCGGTTCGCCATGCAATTGGCATTTTCTTTTGGTGATTTCAATCTGAAAACAGCCTAAACCATGAGTAGAGATGCATTACAACATTCACATCTACCTCCTAGGACGCCGACTTCTGAACTGACAAAACCTAGTACAATCTCATCTCGTTTCAAACTTTTTCGTTTCCAGTGACTTATGAAACGGTTAGTTTTTCACACTAGAAAAACAGACTTTCGGAACGCTCAGTTCGAATAACTCGTACAACCGGTGCGATTTATTCGTGTTTATGAACGAGTCCAAAATTAGTCGAAAACGGCATTTGTTTACATTTTTCAAATATACTCTTACTGGTATTAATTTCTTATTTCCAACTAGCAGAATAACCCGGCGTTACTCGGGTTGAATTGGTTAACTAATTTTCGTTTTCGTTAATAAATTGTAATTTCCCCATTCATGCCATATAACAACTACCACATTCTAATAAAGGTACACAATTGTTAAATACCCAATTTCACAAATGTAAATAAATGTCACATTTAACATTTTACATTTTTGTAAAATTTAAATTTTTAGTAAGAAAGAAGTCTCTAGAGTACCAATGTAACCAGAATACATAGAATAGTTCAGAGCATGCGTATTGTATGTCATTTAAAACAAAAGCGTTTCCCAAAATTATCATACAATGATTAAAAATGTTTTTAAAACTAATTAAATCATTATTTACCTTGATTACAGTTATTGAACGAAAAACATCAAATTAAAAATCCAGAAATACATCTTAAAACAGATTTTAAAAAAGCTTCGAACGAAAAGTAATGAATGCATCTGTTTTTTCACTACAACATAGATTCTTGAAATATAACGGACACAAATTTAAAAAGCAAACGATTAAAAAAATACCAAGGTTGCCATATTAGCTACCGGTCCTATTTTAAAACGTTTTGTTCTGTAGTTTCATTCTCTTTATCGTCTGTGAAAAATTTTCAGAACTCTTTCATATTTCGTAAAGAGGCTCGAAATAAATAAACTATTAGAATTTAATTTCCGTAAAAATAGATTTGGAAAATAATTGATATTTCAGCAGTACTGGTAAAACAATCCAAGTAATTGCAATGATCCATATAAATCCCAGCTACTCCAAAATTACCAAATTAAGGTCGATTTAAGTATAGTTACTCAGATGTTTTAACGTGAAACTTGCCTAAATATGCAAGAAAAGAAATTTCAAATAATTCATTCACTAAAATAAAATGTGGTGTATCAAATCTAAAACATTAAATTAAAACATGCTTAACAAATCTTATGTGATACTTGTACAAACACACAGACATAAAATAGAACGGGAAGACGGACAGACTAACGCAATTAAGTTCAGTCATTAAATGAATGTAAGAACTCACGGTATGCAAAGTTTTATGAAAATATATTCAACCGTTTGGACGTAGCACGGGCACACACATAGACAGACAGACAGACACCAAACGTGCAAGAGACGGATTTTGTATCAGAAGGGTCCAAAACGGATAGAAAACTTGAAATGGGTCGAAAATATTCAATGTACAAACAAACACTCTATTCTTATTTATATAGATAAAGTGCATGGTATAAAGTTCACACACCTCAGTCATGTTACCACAATTAGCTTCTGAAAGTCCATTTCAATCGTATCTCATTCACTTGTTCAAAGACGGTTTTATATTTTTGACCTCAAAACCTGTCTTCGAGTTGCCTCAGTTTTTCCCTTCTAGATTTCTCACTGCCTTCTGTAATCAGACTGCTGAAGAATTTCAAAGAGCAGCGGGAACTCTTCTCTACATTTTAGATATATGAGTTTCACCAAACCTATTTAAACTAAGCGGTAAAATTGACGAATGGTTAGGAGCAATTAAAATAGTTTTACTCAAAGCAGTTTGTTTTGAGATAATTATGGAATTCCATTACAATTCGACAGTTGAATCGGGTCTCGCTATTTCTAAAGCCACCCCTGAACACTTGTACTGATTGCCACATTTAGGAGTGCATGCTCTTGTCCTAGACTAACACAAACATTGGCCATCGTCGTTCAGGGGGTATGCCCACTGCTCTAGCAACCTGCGAGTTCTAGGCGGCGCCCATTACTCAACGTATGTCTTGTGTCTAGCGCAGCATGGCCAAATATGGCCCTTGCTCCATAAAACTTATCCAAATAACAAAAACACAAGTGCCCGAGTAAGTTTTTTCTTACCTATCTCTCATTAGTATTAGGTATTTTAATTAACTTCGCACTGGAACAACACAACGGGTTTTTGGCTACGGTCCGGGATCAAACCCGAACACAACACCACGTAATTTTGAACCACGGTCAGATGACGAGATGATGCACACCTGAGCTGGCACCCCACTCTCCGAACTTCCACACCACGCCATTTGAGTACATTTGAGGCCACGACGGATTTAATGTGCACCAGCCCTTTGTACACGACGGTCTTTGGTTGGATTCGAACTCGCAACTCTCCGGTTTCTATTCCGTTACTCTTCCAACCGGGGCCCCGCAAGATTCATGGGATCTTCAGGTCAATAATAAATTGAATGTCTTAAA
This sequence comes from Meta bourneti, assembly GCA_933210815.1. Taxonomy (NCBI): domain Eukaryota; kingdom Metazoa; phylum Arthropoda; class Arachnida; order Araneae; family Tetragnathidae; genus Meta; species Meta bourneti. The sequence goes on from OW119929.1 coordinate 17,077,993, forward strand.
ACTCATCACACACATTCATATGTGGCCAGTTGATCCAATGCGAAGGACCGATGTCAAACTGCCTTTGAATTGGTCATAACCGTTTCACCCATTGAGAGAAAGTGCCCTTTTATGTCATTTATATTCAACTTATTTTAGTGCCTGTCATATTTTAATAGATTGTCCTGCTTTTAACCATCACCGATTGAGATTTTTAAAAGTAGTTTTAAACTCTTAAGGTATAAAATAATTATTAGTAGTATATATTATATATTATTAGTAGTATAGAAGTATTAGTAGTATATATATATTAAATATATTAAGTATAAGTAGTTAGAAAACAGAGGATTTACTTGGGGGATATCCCCATTCAAACCTTTTTTTCATTTTGACGTGCCTATTGGTTTTTAAAAATCCCATTTAATATTTTTATGTTGCTATACAGTCAACATGTTTTAAGTGAACACACTTCCGGACTTTAATTCTTTAATACAAACATGTTATGGGCAAGTTTTGTCCAGATAAAAATTATTGCGTTTGATTTTTCCCACAATCTTTTAAAACTCATATTTACAATTTTTAATTGTGCACGTGGCGCAACCAACTCGATCCAACCAAAGACCGGACCTTGCGCCATAAAACCCCAACATCCAATCCGTCATTCACTCACGTTGGCGTGGTGTGAAAGTTTGGAGAGTATACTGCCAGCTTAGGTGTGACCTCGTCATCTGACCCTGGTTCAAAATTACGTGGTGTTATCCCCTGATCTTTCCCTTTGGGTTTGATCCCGGACCGCCGCCAATGGCCCGTTGTGTTGTTCCAGTGCGACGTTAATTAGAATACCCACTTATCGCCATTCACTAGCGATTTTTAAACCCTTAACAACACGAACGGATGAACTCGGCGAATTGGCGCGCTGGCGAGCTGGGCGGGACTTGGGAGCGAGAGAACTTTGTATCCCTCCGCGGCTGCTCTCAAGTTCAATGTCGATCGATGAGCGCGCTCTACTCTTTCAAAGATGGGAGCAGTTTCTTTTGCACCCAGGAAGGAGATTTATTTCGCGAACACTTTGTCCCTCTGTCCTACACTGCATGAAGGAGGGGATCAAAAATTCTACTCAAATCATACGCTATCGTTGTAAAACACCTATACTAAAGGTGTTCGCGAGTCCTAGACTAACAACAACACATGACCCGGTGTCTGAATTTACCTGTTTGAATGGAGGTGCCGTAGAGTTGAATACAGCGTGACAATTTAAGTAGTTTTTTTTTAGCAAATAACAGATCGACGAAGAGCCAACCGAAAACAATTGCTGATGTGAGAAATTACATACTAGACAAACACCAACACATGTGTCTATTCCTATTGGATTCGCCTGTTTGAATGAGGGTGCCGTTGAGTTAAGTAGTGTGGCAATTTAAGTAGTTTTTTTACCAATTATCGTAGATCGACAAAAAGTCAAACCCGAAACCAATTGCTGATGTGAGAAATACATACTAGACTAACACCAACACATGTGTCGATTCCTATTAGGATTCGCTTGTTTGAATGAGGGTGCCGTAGAGTTGAGTAGTGTGGCAATTTAAATAGTTTTTTTACCAATTATCGTAGATCGACAAACAGCTAACCGAAAACAATTGCTGATGTGAGCAAATACGGTACTTAATGTACTAACCCGTAGACCATGAAAGTTGGTGCAGATTACGCAAAACTTTCGCAAATCATTTCGGCGTCCAAAAATCCCTAATGGCATTCAAAACAACAAATGAGTCATCTTTGTGAAGTCGACGTCCCGTAAAAACGAATCTAAGTGCTCTACAGCGGTTCCGCGTTGTTTTTAATTTCGGCATTTGGTCGAACCCCAGTCTTTCAATGTTTTCAATTAAGTCGCATATCGTGCCCATTAACGCACACTTTTTTTATGGCGGGATGCCGTAACTTTGAAATAGCCCGTTGTGTTGCTCCAGTGTGACGTTAATTAAAATACCTACCTACCTGCCGTAACTTTGAAAGTATTCCTCTGCACGATGTTCCGTAGAAGGTAGGTACCAAATTTCAATCGTTTTTTCAAAACGTAAGGCAAAAAACGGAGAAATAGCAGTCAACTTATATCCTTAACATAAATAAAAATGGGTATTAATTGGGGTTGGCACATAAAACCAAGGCGAAGATATTATGAGTGTGTTGTGACGTTATACTTATCCATTATTAGCGTAAATCTCACGATTGGCGACAATTTTTGTTTGTCAAAAATGGTGGACGCGGGAAAGTACGTACCAAAATTACATTCTAGACATGTTTGAATTCTTGAATTCTTCATCTTGTATGCTATCTTCATGAACGATTCCTATTTGGATTCTGTTTGAATGGGGGTGACGTAGAATTAAATAGAGCCAGGAATAGCAATTTGAGAAGTTTTTTTAGCAAATATCGTGGATCAACAAAGAGCCAGTCGAAAACAATTAATAATGTGAGAATATCCATTAAAAATTAAAAGTTAAACATCAGTAACGGATGGACTGGCTACAAAAATGTACAGGGGAAAATTTTTGGCTGGCCATTATCTTAAAATTTCCAAAAATGTTTAATAAACATTTTCTTTTTTTTCTTTAACCCTCCTGGTGGTTGTCTTGACGAGATATCTCGTCATTAGAAAACTGACGAGATATCTCATCATTAAAAGAAAACTGTCAAGATCTTAATCTCGTCATAAAAATATCATCATAACAATTCAATTTTGAATTGAAGAGATATCTCGTCATTGGTAAAATTGATGGACGAGATATCTCGTCATTAGAAAAATCGATGGACGAGATATCTCGTCATAAGCAAAATTGGTGGACGAGATATCTCGTCGAAACCACCTGGAGGGTTAATAAAAAATTCTTTATATGATTATAATGCGTTCGCGCATTTTAATTTTAATTTAAAATTCGTTTTTATTTTTACTTCATATCCCATACCATTTCTTTCAATATATTTTTTATTTGATAAAATGATATTAAACAGTTGTATTAAAAATAAAATAGCACATTTTTATAAATTATGCATTAGTTTATCAGTAAAATAGTATTTTATAAATTATTATTATTAGAGAAACTGCGAAAAAAGGTACTTGCTGAGTTTCGAGTAAGAATGGATGACGACTTTATGACAGGGTGTGAAACCATTAGAGTTACCAACTATTTATTTAAAATTTGTTGATATGAGTATGTCATGAAAAATAAAGAGAATTCAAAGTAACCAGGTTTTATTTTTAATAATAACAGGGTGGAAATGTAAATGGTTAATTTATGAAGGTGGCTCTAGTAACATGATCACCCACTTTTAAATCATTGACTGATATCACTGTCGGTATAAGCCGAGGCGGATAATGGTGTGTCGCCTTGAAAAACGTGAAAGAGCTTGAGATGACAGTGGATGATGCATTTCAATTTTAGAAAAACAAAAAGATTTTTATTAAAAAAATTAGAATTACCATTATAGGTGGGGAAAAGTAATAGCGTCCCTAGAGTTCTTCGATAAGAAATTCAAGTCTTTAACGCTTCTCTGAGAGAAATATTGTAGTTTTATAAAAAACGTTGATTACAATTTTTTGCAATGAATAAGGAGCCAAAGGAACCACTGAGATTTATATACGAAATATGGACAAACACATAACGAGGCAACAAATGTGGACAACTCCAATCATCTTGTATGCTAAAAATGTCTTACATCGAACACCAATCTACAGTAAATTGTAAAGACAACCGAATCTCAAGCTGCAACGAAATTTATATCTGTGGTGTGTCATATTTCCATACCTGTGGGGGGCCTCTGTAGCCGAGTTGGAAGAGTAACGGATTAGCAACAGGAGGATTGCGAGTTCAAAACTAGGTCCAACCAAAGACCGTCGTATAAACGGAGCTGGTGCACGTTCAATCTGTCGTGGCCTCAAATGTCTTCACCTTGGCGTGGTGTGGAAGTTTGGAGAGTGGGGTGCCAGCTCCAGTGTTGCCTCGTTATCTGACCGTGATTCAAAATTACGTGGTGTTGTCCTCGGATCTTGCCATTTGGGTTTGATCCTGGATCGTCACCAATAGCCCGTTGTATTGCTCGAAGTTAATTAAAATACCTACCTACCATCTATGGATATGTTTTACCGAAGTGTTAAGTTTCAGTTACTCAGTCAACAAAGAAACGCACAGTTGACCATATTGCAAAAAAATCTCGTAACAAACTTTTTATTTGAGCACTATTTAAGCAAAGCATAAATTTTCTGATCCGGGATCAAACAATGAGCTGGCATCACACTCTCCAAACTTCCACACCATGCCAACATGAGGGCATTTGAGGCCCCGCAGATTTAACGTGCACCAGCCCCCTTTGTACACGAAGGTGTATGGTTGGATTTGAACTCGAAACCCTCCAGTTGTTAATCCGTTACTTCAAACCGGACTACCGCGGCCCGAAACTTATTAGATTAACAGCCTACTGAAATTCTATGTAAAAAATCTATACCTTAATATTACAGCTTGTCCATTACTGGACTTGCACCATTAAAATTAAATCAACCAACCAACCTTAATATTACAAGAGTTTCTGAATATAACTTTTATTTATTTATTGAGAGGTCTTTCTTTGGTATGGTATTTTAATTAACGTCGCACTGGAGCAACACAACGGGCTATTGGCGATGGTCCCCGAAAGGAAAGATCCGAGGACAACACCACGAGTTCTTTCTAAATAACTTAAACTTAATAAATTTTATTCTTAAAAATGATACGCTCAAAATTAATTCATTGAAATCAATTATGCTATTTGCATGCTATTCACAATTAAATTCAATACTCAGCGGGTTTTCATATTTTTTTAGAAATATGTAAACTGCGTTTTTCGTTAACTTAAAAAAATCCTGGTGTTCAAAATAGAATGAAATAATTATTTTCCATTCACTGTGTGTCCTTATGTGATCCAAATCATGAAATTCGAAAGAGGCATTGACAGAATGGAACGGAACGAAAAGGTAAGATAAACCAGATTCTAACTGAGGCTTTAATTTTTATCCGCCCCAAAAAAACAAGTACTGCCGTCTTGTGAAGTAGAATTGCAGAAATCCTATTAATTTCGAAACTGAAATATTCTGTTTTTAAAAAAAATTTGCATCGTTTAATCTTTTTTTGTTACACTACATGCAAGGATGGGAAGATTGGATATTATGTTTCGCTTGTTAAAGATTGAAATTGCTTGTTAGGAAATACAAAAATATGAAACCAAAAGTTTTTCAAACAGTTTTGCTTTCGAAACAGATACAGCAGCTTGACCGATGTTACCATCCAGCAATTTTTATTGTTCAGGAATTTACGCGGCATTTTCTTCTCCATACAGTTTTAGAATATTAAAAATATAGATTTAAAAGATTTCAAAATAAAGGAAATTTTTAAATTAATTAATATTATAGCAACTTATCAGGAAAGCTATATAAAAAAATCAAATCTCAGGACGAGACACAACATTTAATTAAAGAGGAAAAAAACGGTACACATCTCCAAACGGACAACAGAACGATTACCCTCTCGCTTCTTAACATAGACGCTAGCACTTCCAAACGGGCACATGCGCAGAATAGAGCACGTCCTTGGAAACAGATGATAAACAGTTCCTCGAGCCGACTGGAGAGGAGAAAAACACTGGTGTTCTGCTACAATATTTAATTTAAATGAATTTTAAATTAAATATTTAAATTAATTAATTAATTCCATCTTAAAGTTGAGCTCTGAAGCTGCTTTTCTGTTTTAACGATCTCGTTTGATTAATAGTTCAGGATGGACTGAAGTTGGTTGCGTGTTTATGGCGCAAGGGCCACATCTGGCCATTCTGCACCAGTCACAAGACATACCATATCAAGCAATGGACGTACACAGGGAAAGTTTTACTCACACATAAGAGAGATATACACACCCAAAAAGGAAACAGACCTGACATGAATCAAACCTGCGCTGTGTACAGCTAGCAGGTTTGCTAGTGCAGTGGACGAATCCACCGAGCCACGACAGTTTCCAGCATGATCTAAGATTAGTAGCAATTTCTAAAGACAAACAGTTTTTTAAGGTTAAAAAGCTATATAGTCCGAGAGGGCAGTCAAATCATGTGGGTTTGGACGAGTATATTCTTTGAATAAGGTGATAGGTTGGAACGTGAACAAACCGTTTCTGCAATTGGCGTCTTTTAGATTCTTGGCCAAATATGGCCCTTGAACCATAAAACCCAAAAAACAACAAACTTTTAGATTCTGGTTATAAGTTGATCGTTCGCGTCGTAAACGTTAGCAGTGATGAGTTGGAGGAGGAAACCACAAAAATTATTGTCAGACGTTATTGTCATAAACCAAGTAGGATAAGAACTACATTAAATATAACAATAGCTTTATAGATGTATATAACGACCCAAGCAAAAAAAATAGGAAGTTGATCAAATTAATTAGAAACGCGATATTTTTAAAGTTCACGATACGACAGTTTCATACAAGAAATTTATAGACCATAGTTTCGAAATTACCAGACTTTATTATTTGAATAAATTGTTTACTTCAGACATATTTATAAGACATCCGTGATTAATAAGGCTCTTAAATCCATTCATTGGTGACCGTCGTGTACAAGTGGGCTGGTGCACGTTAAATCTGTCATGGCCTCAAATGTCCTCACGTTGGCATGGTGTGGAAGTTTGGAGAATGGGGTGCCTGTTCAGGTGTTGTTCTCGTCATGTGACAGGTTCAAAATTATGAGGCTTTATCGGATCTCTCCATAAGGGATGGATCCCGGACTGTCGCTAATAGCACGTTGTGTTGCTCCAGTGCGACGTTAATTAACTATCTATCACTCTTTGGTTGCTAGGAATTCCCTTTGAAGTTCAAATGTGTATTTATTTCATTGCGCAATTGCTGACCGTGAATCTAAGTATATCTCAATTACTGATAGGTACTGGTAGGTTGGTATTTTAATTAACGTCGCACTGGAGCAACATAACAGGCTATTGGCGACTGTCTTGGATCAACCCCCGAAAGGAGTTCGAATCCAACCAAAGACCGTCGTGTACAAAGGGGGCTGGGGCATGTTGAATCTGTCATGGCCTCAAATGTCCTCACGTTGGCGTGGATTGGAAGTTTGGAGAGTGGGGTATCGACTCAGGTGTGACCTCGTCATCTCACCGTGTTTCAAAATTATGAGGTTTTGTCCTCAGATCTTTGTCTTTGGGATTGATCCCGGACCGTCACCAATAGCCCGTTGTGCTTCTCCAGTGTGACGTTAATTAACCTACCTACTTACCAAGAACTACGGTTGAAATTGCGCGCATAATTGTGCACAGATTTGTTTTTCAAAAATACCGTGAAACCTCAATATATCGTCACTCAAAGTACCAAGAAATTTTGACGACTTAAAAGGTAAGAAGTTAGTAGTCGCACCGGAGCAACACAACGATGTATTGGCGATGGTCAGGGAACAATTCCGAAAGGAAAGATGGATGTACAACACCACGTAATTTTGAACCAATCGGACGACGATTACAACACCTGAGCTGCCACCCCATTCTCCAAACTTCCATACCACGACATTGCACCAGCACGTGTACACGACTCGCACACTTTCACGTTTTTCTTCTAAAAGTTAAGCCTTTTGGGGTCGTTTGAGATCATACTGCAACGTTGTTGTCTATGTAATCATTCACGTCAGGAATAGTAAATCCCTTTTCCTGTACGATTTCAAATAAATGTAATAGAGGATCAGGGTCTTCATCTTCGACTTCATTTTGTTTGCCACCAGGCACAAACCCTGCTTTTTTGTCTTCCTCAGCGTCAACTTATCAGGGGCAGCATTTGAATTCGCCATGAGTAAACAAGGGTTTCATTACGTTCTCCTCTATGAGAGTTGGATGGTAATGGAGAAAATTGACGACTTATCCGGAGTGGCGAGTTATCGAGTTGACGAGTTATCGAGGTTTCACAGTATCTAATTAAAATTCATTAGAAAAGTATATCGAGTCAGTATTTAGCACTTTCCTTCATAAAATGAGCCCTGGGTTTATTTTTGCCATGAGCGGCAGGTACTTAATCAACGTTGCATTGAAGCAGGACAACAGGCTATTGGGCGACGGTCCGGGATCAATCCGAAAGGGAAAGATCCGAGGAGAACACCACGTAATTTTGAACCACGGTCAGATGACAAGGACCTGGCTCTCTCATCTCCAAATTTCCACACTACGCCAACGTGGGGACATTTGAAGCCACGACAGATTTAACGTGTACCAGCCCCGTGTACCCGACGGTCTTTTGCAGGACCGTTTTTCGAACTCGAAACTCTCCGATAGCTAATCCGTTGTTCTTCCAACTGGGCGCTCCTTTCCATGAGCGATTGCTGTATTTTTTGATAGTGAAAGATATACAAGTGTATTACAAGACCCGTGCCGTTCAAAACTAGTTTGGGACCTGAGGCTGATGCGAAATATGTCCAACATAAAATTTTCTATTTAAGGGGGCAATGGACTTTCAAAATCCCAAAAATTGATTTTTTTTTTTAATTTTCATGTTAAAAATGAATTGATATCAAATTCTTTAGATAGTAAAAGATTTGTGTTGTATTTGTAATTTTTTAATGGACGTCGCTCTGGAGCAACACAATGGACTATTGGCGACGGTCCGGGATCAAACCCGAAGGGAAAAATCCGAAGATAACATCGCGTAATTTTGAATCACGGTCAGATGATGTGGCCACACCGAATACTAAAAAGAATTTTTGAGGGAGTTACATATACAACATCAGAGATATTGCAACGGCGGCTAGGGAAACGGACAATCTCGCCGGCGGATCAAGGGCCGAAAGGAAAGACCACACAAACCAAACGACCTCCAAGGCAGCCGGAAGAGATAGGGGGTCTGATAATCTGCCGGCGATCGTGCCGAAAAGAACGACCACACGGAGATAACCTTTTAACGGCAGTCCGACTCCAGGGGTCGAAATCGTCGGTGGCTTCGAAACAAAGGGCAGGCGCCTTTCTGTCGCTCTCTATGACATTTCGAGACAAAAAGGACGGAGATGAATTACGATGACCATTGCCGACAAGGGTTTAGGGTCCCCTTTCAAGTCCGCCGAAGTCTGTCGTAAAAGTCAAGGGGAGAGGCCAACGTGAGAGAGCCATTCGGGAACGTCTGAAGATGGTGAGAATATTCAACAGCCAACCAGCACCGACTAAGAGGCGGACCCGAAACGAGAAGGAGGAGTCGATAAGCACCCAATATATATAGAGTTTTTGAGATCTTGAGAGGAGGATTAAAAACGAAAGAGAAGAGAGAGAGAGGAGGTTATCAGAGACCGTTTTGGAGAGAGAGAAGTGAACACCCGTTCACTGTCGGCGAAAGATTGCCATCTTTCGGGAGAGCTCATCCGAGCTGGTAAAGGCCGATTTATCCCGCCCTGGGATTCTATACTCGCCTGAGTATTTTATTGAGAAAGGATCGCCCGTAACCGTGAAGGAGAATCCTCCGAGAAATCTGTGCAACTGCTCGTCCTAGTAGTGGAGATTGATCTCATCCGATCTGGAAAAGACTGAGATATCCTGCCTTGGGACTCTACTCGTCTGAGCATTTTTTATTGAGAAAAGGCTCGCCCGTAGCCGTGAATTAGACCCCTCCGAGTAATTTGTGAGAGACTCGCCAGCAGCCATAAGAAGCGCCTCGATAAAACTTTGGACTTTCCAACGAACTATTTTTAAATGTACTCTTAATTCATTTTTCCGACTAATTGTACAAAAATTGTAAAATAAACCCATTAGTCTAGAAACGGATACTTTTGAATGGTAACTAAGAATACTAAGATACTTTGAATGGTCTAAGCTACCCGTGAACCAAGACGTTACAATATAAATACAAACAGAAACGAAATTCTGGTCATTGAAAAATGTCGAATTCTGAAAAACGAAAGATCTGAGCAAGCGTGTCGAATTTCGACGTCATGAGAATATTCTGAAACAGAAATTCGAAAAAGACGCTTGAAAAATACTGATAGATTATAATAATGAATTATTTACAAAAATAACACAAATTTACAAAACTTAGAAATATTCAAATATGACCGCGACATTTCTGTCTTAACTCAAATACACAAACACGGAATTCTAAATCTAATTTATAAAATAAAACATTGATTCTGGCGTTGCCAGATACCGAATTGCAAAATTACGCTAAAACAATCTGAGTTGCACACCGCAATAGTTTTATGCTCAATGTTTTTCCTATGGCAATTTCGAATTGATTTATCCCCCTCTGCACACCTAGGTTAAAGAGAACGGGTGTTGATATGTAGCTTCCGTTACTTGCAGTGTTCTAAAGTATAAGTGTACCAAATTTGGTGTGGATTGGGTCAAACGGTGTAGATTTGTATAGAGGACGGACAGACAGACAGACGCCAACTCTGCTTTATATGTATAGATTGTAATTATTTATGTTAAACTTTAATATGTGCGGTTGGTAGATTTGGTTTTTATGGCGCAAGGTCCATTAGTGGGCAAGCTGTGCCAAACACAAGATAAATTTCGACCCAGTCAAAATGAAACTATTTAAAATTCTTTCCAGCAATAAAATAATTTCGTTCTTACTTAAAATATTTGGTTGATGTTTGGTTACTGATGCTTATAATATATAAATAAATTATAAACATCAGTATTTTAAAATTGATTCATAATAAAATAATGATCAAAAATAAACATGAAAGGATAAGATCATCCTCGTCATGAACAGAAGAATCAAAAGTTTTGATGAAGTTTAAAACATGAAAAAAATATGATGGAATTCAAAAATTTTGTTTTGTAAAAATTTAAATAGTTTTGGGTGGGGATTTTCCACAACCAAATCCTAAGTTTAAAATTGTGTTATGAAAATAATACTGACGGTGGCGATTGAAAACAGGACAATCAATTAAAATATGGAGAATGGTTAAAGGAACTGCACACGCGCTACACATAGGCGCAGTCTCTCCTAATAAAAGATGCCTGTGAGTAAAACGCGTGTGTCCTATGCGTAGGCGAGTTAAAAGTATATCAGTGTCATATTTGTAACGCAGGCCATAATGAAGTGATTGGCCGGATGCTGTGGAGCTTGTTGTGACTGCATGCTCCAGTCGTTGCGCCAATCGTTCCACACGATGTCCCGGACAACTTGTCGGAGATCATCGTATGAAACGGGAATATTTAGTAGACTCACGGCATTTTTGGCTGCAGCACCCGCCAGTTCATTTCCAACAATTCCGACGTGTCCCAGTATCCAACAAAAGGAGATACCGTAGCCACGTCGGATTAGTCTTTCGTGAATTTTAACTATGGTATCTGCCAGAGGATGTTTTCGACACTTCGATTCTAATGATTCCAAAACACCTTTTGAATCAGTGTAAATGATAAAATTTCCAGAAGGGAGACAAAAACATATTTCAAGGCTTTGTATATTGCTAAAAACTCTGCTGTAAAAATTGAGACAAAGGATGATAATGAGAAACTAAAAGTTGTTCCGAAAATAAAAGCGCAACCTGCATAATTAAAAGATTTAGAACCATCAGTGTAAATGGCTGAGTGGTTTTTAAAATGATGTCGGTGGGAGATAAAAAATTGGCGATAGTAATTGAGTTTGTATTAGACTTCTCATAGCTAGTGAATGGTTGCAAAAAGGAGAAGTTCAAAGGTCGCCATGGTGAGAATGAAAAAACGAGTTCGTTAAGCGACTGATGTGGATCTAAGAGGGGTGTCCCTCACGGCATTCCTCATGCGTAACCCGAAAGTTAGAACACAGGATGGTTTATTCCTGAACGGCGATCATAAGAATTATCCAGGAGTGAATTGTACAGTGGATGCCTTGGATGGCTCAAGAGACGGTAATATAGTCGTAGCGACAACAAAAGACGTGTCGAAGCCAAAGATGGTTCTTGGCAAACCACATAGAGGCTTTTGACGGGTGAAGTGCGGAAAGTCCCGGAACAGATCCTCAGTGCTGTATGATGCACAGTATCGAGCTTCCGCAACACCGACTGATGGGCTGAGCCATAAGCTGCATACCCATAGTCTAGTCTGGATCGAATCATAGCTTGATAGATATTAAGCATGGATGATCATTTCACCCCCAATATATATTGTAAAGTACTTTCAAGAGATTGAGCTTTTTATCGTAAGACAACCGCATTTGCTCGACGTGGGGAAGAGAGTAAGTTTCTGGTCGAAAACGATACCGAGAAACCTTACACTATCCACCACTGCAATCCTGTTACCATCCAGAAAGATTTCTGGGTCAGGATGCAGGTTCCGACGTCGGCAGAAATAAACGCAGGATGCCTTTTCGGCGGAAAAGCTGAAGCAGTTATCGACACTCCATCCACCGCGTCAAGCGGGACACAGCTGCCTGAAATTGTCGCTCGACGTACCGCATGTCATTCCCCTGGCAATGTATGCTTAGGTCATCAACATACAAATTACCCTGGACATTTGGTGGTAATTGATTAAGGATGTTATTTATTTTAATACTAAATAATGTAACACTGAGGACATTACCCTGAGATATTCCTTCTTGGATACAATTATTCGAGTGAGCAGAACCTCTACGTACTTGAAACTGTCGTAACGCTAAGAAATTTTTATAAAAATTGGTAGATGTCCTCGAAACCCAAGAGAATGTAAATCACGAAGGATTCCATATCACCAGGTGCGACCGTACGCCTTTTCCATGTCGAAAAAGATGCAAACTAGATGGTTTCGGCGTAGGAAATCACGGCGTGCTTGAGTTTCGAGTGATAAGGTGTTGTCTACCGTAGAGCCAACAACCTTAAAACCGCTTTGAAAAGGTGATATAGCCTGTCGTCTTAAGGATGTAAATGAGACGAGCATTCACCATCCTTTCAAGAAGCTTGTACATGCGGCTTGTGAGTGCGATTTGCCGATAGTTATACGGATTGGTGGGATCTTTTTCAGGTTTTGGAAAAGGTATAACTATGGCACGTCTCCAAGCCAATGGGAAGTATGCTGCTCCCATATACGGTTAAAAATAAGTAGGTTTTTACGAAGGGATTGATTGGATAGATGTTGAAGCATAACGTAGCTGATGCCATCAGGACCAGGTGCAGTCATTCTAGTCTGAAGGCATCGCTTCCTTTCCGTAAATTGACAGTTATAGGCGAGATCGGTTCGAGAATGGAAATTAAAACGATGAGATTCTGAACGATGTTTTGCGCGTTTAAATGCCTCCGAAAAGGTGTTTGAATTGGAAGCTGTGGAGGAAGCTCGTGCAATAGCATTTGCTATCTCGACAGCCTCCGAGACATGGTGGCCATTCTCTTCTATGAACGAGATCTTGTGTTCAGAATAGAATCCCATCGTTTTCCGAACTCGGTCCCACAACTGTCTTGAGGGAGTGTCAGATGCTATGCCAGAGACATATTTCTTCCAAGATTCCCTTTGGCTGTGACGTCGCACTCGGCGCGAGCGTTTGCTTTTGTATATTTGAAAGTATTAGATTTTGAGTTGTGGGATATCGGCGGAAAATACCCCAAGCTTTCCTTTGGATCTTAATCGCTACTGTAGATTCGTTATTCCAATATTTACAATGCTTATGAAAGGTGGAAGATTTCTTGGGGGTCGCTGTCAGCTGTAATCATAACATCGGTGATGGCTGCAACTGCCTCGTCTATGCTGTCTTCTAACATCTGCTCTGATATAGTGGCCCGAGATGTAAAAATAGGCCAATAGGCTGCGTCATAGATATAACGTGACGGGCGACTAACAGGATCATTTCTACCAATATGTGTAACAAAAATTGGGAAATGATCGCTGTTGCTTAGGTCACTACCGACAAAAAAGATAGAGAGGGTAAGATGGAAGGTGAGCAGATGGCAAGGTCTATGGCATGTAAGGTGCGGGATGGTTCGTGGAAGTAGGTAGCATCACCGTTATTGAGCAGACAAAGACAGCGATCTGTGATCAGTTGTTCAACACAGGCGGGATGGTACTCTGTAATCAGGGTTTTAATGTCATCCAGTTTGTTTCTGTAGCCACGACAGTTCCAAGAAATAAAAGCTATTTTTAATTAGTATTAGAAGGAGCAGCTTTTGGTCACTCTCGAGGGCTCGGGACATTCACATAAGTATATCTGATTCTTCCTCAGAAAGTCCTGAGGCATGAAGGTGAAGTTCAGGTTCCTCAGCCATATGCGAAGGAATTTATATCTATGGTTGTGAGAATCTCTTGCGTCTCTTCTGGTTGGAGGTTCAACATTTTTATTTTTCTGTTTAGTTTTACTTTTAAATGCTGGGCGTGAGTTTGGTTTAGGTATTTGAGAGGCAGGTGTCTCGAGACTTTCAGAGGGAGTATTAGAAGATGCGGTAGAAGATTGTTTATTTACTGAAGGTTTAGGTACTAAAGGTAGAGAAAATTTGGATCAGCAATATTGAGTTCCGAAAGGGGGGGGGGTCTGTCTGGGAGTATTGTATTTCTTGATTTTGTTGTGATTATTGCGTTATTTGATTTAGCTGTAATGGAAGCATATGAAGTCCCAACTTTTGGAGTTCGAGAATCCACAAGCTTTCGGGCTTCGGGGAAAGATATCTTTTCAAGTGTTTGACTGATTGTACCTCCTTCTTGAAAGCTCATTTAAGGCAGATTCGAGAGAAGGCAGGAGGATCTCCGTTACAATTCATCCAGTGAGGTGGCGCATCGCATGAATCATTATTATGGCCCACTTCTCCACAATTAGCGCATTTAGTGGGGTTTCTACAAGAAAATTTGGAGTGTCCGAACCCCTGACAGTTAAAACAGCGCTGGGGGTTGGGAATATAAGGGCGGATAGGACAGCTAAGACAGGCAGCTTTTACAAGGGACGGCAGTGTGGGTGTTTCAAAAGTTAAAATGAGGTGCTTCGTCGGAAGCACCTTGCATCGCGAAGGATAGTAATGCGATGAACTCCACACACATGCTCATCCCTTAAATTTTCCAAAATTTCTTCTTCAGATGAATGATATAATTCTGATTCAGAAATAACACCTTTCGAAAAATTTAATGAACTGTGTTGTGTGACAGAAACAGTAAATGAACCGAGGGTTGTTGCTTTCGAAAGAACTAAAGCCTGAGATTTTAAGGAAACCTCAACAAAAATGTCCCCAGAGCGAAGTATTTTACTGATTTGGTGGTACCCAAGTAAGATCGCAAAGTTTTATTAAGTAAGAATGGCGAAACAGAGAAAATGAAAGTGATGATTGATATCTGTTCATTGATTAATTTAATAATGAAGAATATGGCATTTGAAAAGGAGGTCAGTGCGATTTGTTGCTCCCTTTTGGAGGGAGGAAGAATTTTCATTATTCATGAAGAAAAGTTCGGGCCCTGCAGCACCCTCCACCACTGAGCCCAACAAGGGGTTGCAGACTCTGCACCTGTGCTAACTGGACATATACGCTAACGAATCACCCCTGAAGCAGTCACCATCCTTAACGCGGTGTCCAGAAGATGGCCGATTGCTTGATCCCTAGCCGACGACGAAGTCCAATCGACAAGCCGATTGATGCACAAGGGACCAATGTACACCTCCCGTTTGCCTGGAGCTGGGGCCGAAGCAGTGTATTGGGTCAGTATGTCGCCTCTCAACTGCCAGGATCCCCTTTTCCAAGGACACGGGACTCCACGCACGGCAAAAATGTGGGTGATAGAGCTGAAAGCAACAGCGACTAAAAGTTTCTCAAGGGGAGCCCTCACCTCCGAAGAGGCAACCACAACGAGGGAGGAAGAAAAAAGAAAAAAGCAGAAGGGGAGGGGAGAAGAATGAAAAAAGGGAAGATCAGGTACCCCGGGGTTGTGAAGCCCGCACAAACCTAAAGAAGGTATGCCCCTAAGGGCTTAATATGTGTGAGGGTTTAGGAATTATAGCAGGCAAATTTTTGAAAGTTTAAGGCAATTAAAGTGTTATTCTTGGGTCCTGTTGCTTTTTACTTTTTACACAAACACTAAAATCTAAATGAATTTCCCCTATTTCAAAAGAGACACCTAGGATATAGTGTTTTCTCAAAGAGAAAAATCTCCTAAAATTATCAGCTTTCTCTTGAATTTTCATAATTACAAGCTTGACAATAGATGGATATTTTACTTTTGCTCACATTAAGATGCTTTTTCTATTGAAGTTCAGTTGATTTTCTTCAGGAGGATTTATTAAATAAACAAGGGCCTCAAACCCTTTGGGTCCCCCAAACGGGAGAGGTAAATACGAGAGTAAGACAAAAATTTTCCGCACTTTCGCTATAACACATCTTTAGGTTTGTCCCACTGCCTTCTGCGCATGCATCCTTAGAGTTGATACTATGTTGGCCACGTTACCTACGTTTGACCTCGATAGCGTCATTTTTCTTGCTTCTGCTTCAGTATAAGCACGGCCGCTCCGTTAGCAGTGTGCACCAAGGAGGAATAAAGAGCAATGATCCAATTTCTAGGGTCGAAAGGTGTGCGAAGGGTTGAAATTCATCGGAGGCTTACAATACAATACGAGGGCAGTTCTCTACCACGTAGAAGTGTGTATGAGTGGATCGAGTAGCTTAAAAGATGTGTCACAGGCTTGATGCACGAAGGAGCAGGACGCCCGTCAACCTCCACCAACCACTGACGAGAAGATTCAGAAAGCTCGAGACATGGTACTGACAAACAGGCGAGTTACCATCAACAAAGTAGCGTGTTCGCTGCAGATTAGATGGACAAAGAAGGGAGAGAAGCAGTACATAAAAGATTGGTTGACCAACCGATAACCTTCTTGGAGGGAATACGGAAGCTTGTAGATCCCTGGACCAAGTGCATCGAAAAGGAAGGAGACTATGTAGAAAAATGACGAATTTGTTCAACCCCTACATTTGTATAAATAGATTGAAGAAATAAAGTGCGGATAATTTTTGACTTTCCCTCGTATTTCCAAACAGTAACCAAAGAAATTGTTTTCAAAAACACCTACACCGGCATGCCAAGCCCCAGGTTCCGAACTCCATAGAGTTATATGGCTGGGGCCCAAGATCCCCAAACACAGCATACAATTACAGATATACAAATAATAAGTAACCCCAAATATGCAGTGATTCTAACTCTCTTATTAGGTTGTTGTATCAAAAGGACCCGAACACCTTGGTAGGTAGGTATTTTTATTAACTGGAGCAACACAACGGGCTATTGGCGACGTTCCGGGATCAAACCCGAAGAGCAAGATCCGAGTACAACAAAACGTAATTTGGAACCACGGTCAGATGAAGAGGTCACACTTGAGCTGGCATCCCGCTCTCCAAACATCCACACCACGTCAACGTGAGGACATTTGAGACCACGACAGATTTAACGTACACCAGTCCCCCTTTGTACACGACGGTCTTTGATTGGATTCGAACTCGCAACCCTCCGGTTGCTAATCCGTAACTCTTCCTACCGGGCTACCGCGGCCCTCAAACACCTTGGATTTTTATAGCTTTATGGTTGTAGTTAGGTCTCTCCGACATGTGAAATATTATAAATATACGGATAACATTGATAATGATCTATGTAAACAAAATAAAGTAGTCAGAAATATTAATATAAGTATTCAGAAATATAATATATTAAACAAGTGTGGTGTTTTATTGACGCCCTCGATGATTCCTCCAAGTTAGTGCCGGGGCTGTCGTGGCTCAGTAGGTATGTCCACTGCTCTAGCAACCTTCGAGTTGTAGGCGGCGCAGGTTCGATTTCTGTCAGGTGCATTCCTCCCTGGGTGTACTTCTCTCTTCTGTGTGTCAGTAAAACTTTCATTGTGTGTCTATTACTTGATGTTGTATGTCTTGTGTCTGGCGCAGCATGGCCCTTGCGCCATAAAACCCAAAAAAACTAACCTGGTTAGTGCCAGTTATTCCTGTGTGGAAGCCAGTTATTTTCAGTTATAAAAAAGGGTCATTCTTGTGGGTAGGTAATTAATTAATGTCGCACTGGAGTAACACAAATGGCTATTGGCGGCGGTTCAATCCCAAAGCGAAAGATCCAAGTCACTCTTGAGGGAAATGACCGAATAGAAGCAATTAAAAAAATGTATTTGTATGAAAAAAACATATATCTCTTGCCCCAGGTTATTTAATTTCTAAAATATTAAACTAAAAAAGAAAATAACGTGCAAAGAAAAAATAAATTAAATCTTAACTAAGAAAAAAAAAATCAAAAGTTGGATTTAAAACTGTAAAAACAACGAAAACGCAAAACAATTCGATCTACTAAAACACTTATATTGATCACATTATCCACATTCCCTCTCCAAGTACGACCGTTTTTTTGTTTCTATGGCAACGGGAATCTTCCTCACCTGTTGCACGTCGAAAAAGTAAATCCCCCGGAAACCCGCGGCACTCGCAGACCCCGAACTCAAACCAACCCCACCAATCTCGAACCGACGAAAACATTTAACACTTTAACACTGGATACAGGAACCTAATTCTAAAAATAGTAACGCCGACTGAGATAGGCACGGAACAAACACTATCGAACACTCACACGACCGGTCGGCTTTCGAATACCGAGTCCCGCACCGACGCACCGTCACCTCCACCCCATCTCACACACAGAAACGGTGTTGATTACATTATCAGGAAAAGCCGGATGATTGAACACGGGATTGGGAGTCGGGGACGAGGAAAAACACCCCAGGAAATCCGAAAAAGGTTAAAGAATCGTGGCGAGGACTTACAATTCCGATCCGCTCGGCGTGACGGGTGCCGAGATCATGGGTATCGGGTCCGAGTCCAGGTACCCGCCGCTTGCAAAGGATGAGAAGTGAAGAAAGCCGGTGCTAGCAGAGGAGCAAGCCATTCGAGAGTGAGATGGTCGTCCTGAGACGGCTGCTTCTTCTCTGGAATGGTGGTGATGCTGATGGGGAGACGGAGCGACGGTCCCTGCGCACGCGCAGAAGCGCGGATCGAGTGCTTTTCACACGTGAGGTAGGTGGCTTTGGGTCCCTTGTAGGAAGGGGGCTTAGCTGCAGTTTTGTGTTCTTCGGCTCGGCTCGGGTGACCGTTGAACCAAACATGTTCTTCATACAAAAGTAAGCCGGTTGGAAGAGCAACGGATTAGCAATCGGTAGGTAGATAGGTAGGTACAGTGGACTCCCTCTTAACCGGCCACCTTTTAACCGGCCGCCACTGACCAATTATGTGCTGTAAATACAGTAGCCTACAGTAACATGTGTTTAGTTTTTTCCAACAAAGGAAGTTCTTCCAGGTTAAGTTTTCTTAATTATACATATCATATTACAATAAAGTAGGTTATATACTTAGTTTTAGTCTAATAAAAACGATTTCGGGAGTGTATTTTGATGCTATTAAGGGAACGACGGTTTAACCGGCCAAATGTATTTATCCGGTCTGGGTCCTGTCCCGAAGTGGTCGGTTAAGAGTTTAAGAGGCCACTGTACTTTAATTAACGTCGCACTGGAGCAACACAATGGGCCATTGGCGACGGTCTGGGGTCAACCCCCGAAGGGAAAGAACCGAGGGTAACACTACGTAATTTGGAACCACGGTCAGCTGACGAGGTCCTACCTGAGCTGGCACCCCATTCTCCAAACTTCCACACCACGCCAAAGTGAGGATATTTGAGGCTAAGGCCGATTTTACGTGCACCGGCCCCCTTTGTACAGGACAGTCTTTGATTGGATTGGATCTCGGAACCTTCCTAATCTGTTGCTTTTCCAACCGGGCTACTGCTGCCCCGATTAGCAATCGGAGAAACTCGGTCCAGCCAAAGACCGTCGTGTACACGGGGGCTCGTGCACGTTAAATCGGTCGTGGCCTCAAATGTCACGTTGGCATGGTGTGAAAGTTTGAAGAGTGGGGTGGCAGCTCATGTGTGGTTCTCGTCGTCTGACCGTGGTTCAAAATTACGAGACGTTGTCCTTAGATCTCTCTGCGGGATTGATCCCGGACTGTCGCCAATAGCCCGATGTTTTGCTCCAGTGCGACGTTAATTAACTACCTATCTGTCATTCCTTATCAAAACTACTAGAAATCGTGTGTTTGAGTAGTTTTTACTGATTGCTAAAAGCGTTCTTTTTTTGCAAAGCTGAATTGAGTGGAAAAAACGAAATTATTCCTGGAATGCATTCGCTTTTCCGCGAAATGGGTTAATCAATGTCAGGTCTACTATTAAAACCGTAACAATTTCATGCTTTCTCTTGATTGTGCGCTTTGACTTTAATAAAAAGAATGTTTACCTTAGTTTAAAATCAACAAAAAAAGAATTATACATTTTTACTACTTGACATGATTAAATACGACTGAAATTTTGAATTCCAGAATAGTATGGCACGGAGAAGAAAAAGAACATTAACTAATAAAACTTGGAAAAATTCGTAGAAATTGTTTCGCAAAAAATAAAATTGATCATAAATCGTGGAAAAAGTGTATATTTCTGGGTTATTAAATTCAAAAAATAAATAATCATTTGAAATATTAAAATCATATTTTAAATATTAAAATAAGACTTTAAAATGAAGCAAAAACTTGTATATATAAAAATGGATGTGCGTATGTATGTGTGTATGTTCTCTATAAAAATCTACACCGTTTGACCATTCCACACCAAATTTGGTACACTTATACTTTGGAACCCTGCGAGTAACGTAAGCTACATATTAACACCCGTTCTCTTCAACCTAGGTGTGCAGAGGGGGCTAAATCAATTCGAAATTGCCATAGGAAAAACATTGAGCATAAAACGATTGCGGTACGCAACTCAGTTTGTTTTAACAGTATCGATCGAAAATCAAATTTTCTACTAAAATTGTTTTACCAGTGTTGCTCGAAAAACAATTTTTCCGAAGCGTTATATTTAAACAATTTAAAATTCTAATTATGTTTGAACTGATTTTTTATTTATTTCCACAATATAAGTAATTTAGGAATATTTGAATGATGAAAAATGAATATTTAAAATACTTAATTTTACACAACTTGCATTTTGTAATGGAACACCCGAAAAGCGAAAACAAAAAACTCATTGATGATAAAAGCGCAATTTTGCAATTCGTATCTGGCAATGCCAGAATTATTGTTTTATTTTATAAACTAGCAGAATTTTCCGGCTTTAATCGAGTCGAATTGGTTAAATGTCGATTGAAAAGTGATCAAACTAATCACTTTTCTTTCATAGAAAAATGCAAACATCATTTAAGTGTACGGAACATAATTTTTTAAGTTTTAACTTTCTCATAACTTGTTTTTAAGGGTGACTACTTCAGAATGGTTGGTTTTGGGGTTTTATGGCGCAAGGGCTATGTTTGGCCATGCTGCGCCAGACACAAGACATACAATATCAAGTAATAGACACACACAATGAAAGTTTTTTACTGACACAGAAGAGAGAAACACACCCAGGGAGGAATGCACCTGACATCAATCGAACCTGCACCGCCTACAATTCGAAGGTTGCTAGCACAGTGGGCATATCCACGGAGCCCCGTGACTACTTCAGAAGTCTATTTAGAAATATCTTCGAACTTCTACGTATGGCTACCCGTTGTAATTTAACGTATCTATTTTACTTTAAAATTATTTTATTTTAATTTTCCGGTCATTTTAAAATAAGAAGTTACACACCGTACTTAGAAAAGTTTCGTTTTGTGTATTTTATTTTTATGTAACAGAATTCTACAGACTATTACGTATTCAATCGAACACTTAAGGAAAGATGGTCAAAATATACAAATACCGCCAAGAAGTTTCCCATGTCTAGTGATATTTTGCAGAAAATAAATTCATTAAAATTTAACTCTTAAATAATATATCTGCAATATGTAAAATACTGAAACACATAAATGCAAACAGAAACGAAATTACGATCATTGAAAAAATGCAGAATTCTAAAAACGAAAGATATGAAAAAGCTTGTCTAATTCCGACTTCCTGAGTATATTCTGAAATAGAGCAATTCCAAGAAAAAGACGTTTGAAAAATATTGATAAAGAATGATTTACTTACAAAAAGAACACACAATTATATAAAACTTGACCGCAACATTTCGCTGTATTAACTCAAATACAAACACGAATTCTAAATAAAATTAAAAAAAATAAACATTAATTCTGGTGTTGCCAGATACCAAATAGCAAAATTATGCTTTTATGATCTATGAGTTTTCATTTGGGCCGTTCGTGTTCCATTACAAAATGTAAGTTCTGTAAAAATTAAGTGTTTTAAATATTCATTTTTCATCAAAGAAATATTCATAAATTATTTATATTGAGGAAAGAAATAAAAAATCAGCATAATTCAAACATAATTAGAATTTTAAATTCTTTAAATATAACGTTTTAGAAAAAATTGTTTTTCGAGCAATACTGGTAAAACAATTTTATTGGAAAATTTGAATTTCGATCAATACTGGTAAAACAAACTGAGCTGGGAACCGTAATCGTTTAATTCTCAATGTTATTCCTATGGCAATTTCGAATTGTTTTAGCCCCTCTGTGCACCTAGATTAAAGAGAACGGGTTAATATGTAGCCTATATTACCCACAGGGTCCAAAAGCATAAGTGTACCAAATTTGGTGTGAATTGGTCAAACGGTGAAGATTTGTATAGAGAACATACATACACACGCATCCATTTTTATATACGTATATAGATTAGATTTAGAATTCCGTGTATGTGTATTTGAGTTAAGACAGAAATGTTTCGGTCATATTTGAGCATTTCTAAGTTTTGTAAATTTGTGTTCTTTTGGTGAATAATTCATTATTGTCTATCAATATTTTTCAAGCGTCTTTTTTGAATTTCTCCATTTCAGAATATTCTCATGACGTCGAAATTCGATACTCTTGCTCAGATCTTTCGTTTTTCAGAATTCGACATTTTTCAATGACCAGAATTTCATTTCTGTTAATATTTATGTGTTCCATTACTTTCCATATTACAGATATATTATTTAGGAGTTAAATTGTAATGAATTATTTTTATTTTCTGCCAAATACCACTAGACATGGGTAATTTCTTGGTTGTATAGGTATATTTCAACGAACTTTCCTTGAGTCTGGTTAAATACATTATAGTTTGTAGAATTCTGTTTCATAAAAATAAACGGAAACCTTTTTAACTAAGTTGTATAACTTCTTATTTTAAAATGACTGGTAAAGTTACAATAAAGTTATTCAAAATAAGATATGTTACGAAATCAAAACGGGTAGCCATACGTTGTAGTTCTAAGATATTTCTAAATTTTGACATATTTTCATTAAAGACGATTAAAATCAATTTAATTTACATTAGTTTTTCATGTTTCATGGGTATTATTGAAATTTGTACTCCATAGTCAAGTAACTACATCTATCATTCTAAATAGGTACGTGGTTTCCATATAGAAACTGAGTCCCCCAATTGAAAAAAGTACCTTAAGGATTCGATTTAAAACTAAATTTTTCTGTTGGAGGAAAGCGAATTTTAAATAAGTCTTTGCTGATCTTGGAATAATATCATAGTAAGAAAGTATGCAAACTAGGACTGTTGTAAAATAGAAATTTTTTGTCTTAAGTGGCAGAAGGTCGAGGTTGCTTACTTGAAGTTAAAACTTTTCGTATGCAACTTAGGTACCTGTGAAACATTCATTGAAAGCAGTGATTTTGTAAAAAGTGTAATCGATTGAGTTTGCTTTGTCTACACCGATGACATTTGTTTTAAAAACAAGCTCCGTTATTCCACGTGCGGCTGAATAAAATTTTCAAGAAAAAATGTGTGCTTCAAAATAAATTAACCACGAATACCTTAACAGTTTAATTTGCCGTAATTTGATAATGTAATTTGAAAACATCGAATCCATGGTGCAAGGGTACCACAAATAATAAATATTGAATGGAAAACTGCGTGCAAGACTATCTGAATGTTCCTAATTTTTACTGAAAATGAACTTAATTGGTATTCGTAATCACTCCAAAAGTCAAAATCGACTTCTGAAGAAGTCATCTCAGAAAAAACTGTTGTGGTTTGTCTTACAGCAAGAGTGTGATGAATATGAAATGGATTATATGGATGGATACATTATGTATATATATTTGCGTCCGAAGTAAATTGTAGAAGAAAGATGAAAAGATTAGCTTGGTATTTTCCTTTGACTAGAATCCTTGGATTTTTCCCTCGGGATTGATCCCGGACTGTCGCCAATAGTCAGTTGTGTTGCTTCAGCGACGTTATAATTAAATACCTACCTACCTTAGAATCTACGGTAAAGATTCTATTGCTCTTATTGGATGTTATGATATGATATTGGATTGCTATGATTAGAATCTATGGTAAAGATTACATTGCTCTTTTCCTTAGAATAGCAACTTTTGGAAAAATTCTATTGCCGCATTCTGTAGAAAAAAATCCTTTGGAACGCTTTATTGCTCTTCTCCTTACAATAGAATCCTTTGGAAAGATTTATTGCTCCTCTCCTGACTATAGAATCCTTTGAAATAATTTTGTGTCCCTTTCCTTATAATAGAATCCTTTGGAAATATTCTATTGCTCCTTTCCCTATACTAGTACCATTCGTACAAACTGTGTTGATCCATTCTGTAGAATAGAATTTTTATTAAAGATTTATTGTTCCTTACTTTAAAATAGTATTCTTTGGTACGATTCTATTGCTCTTTTGCTTGTAATAGAATTCCTCTCAAAGATTCTATTGATTATAATAGAATTCCTTTCAAAGATTCTATTGCTTATATAGAATTCCTATCAAAGGAGAACAAAATTGGTTAGAAGTCATAAGGAGATAGCTGAAGGTTGAAAGGGGGGGGGTGAACTTACGCATGTGAACACCTCAGAGGGTGAAATAACCACAAGGTGGCTCTCCAACGCATTTTGAGGAGCATACCCCGAACTTCACTACTTCAAGTATATCAATCTGTCATACTCTCTCATTACGGTTGCACAGCATATACGGTACAGCGAATGCCTCTATTTAGCGAAGCATGGACTCAGTTTAAAACTGCATGCGTTCTGTTCATTCCGCACACCACCTGTTCAGTCTTTATGTGGAGCCTCCAATTGACTTTAGGGGTAGGTTCTTCAATATTACTTTGACACTCTGAGTGATTCGCACGCATAATTCCATCTTGCAACATGCAGTCTCCCCTGCACAACTTCTAATCAATTTTGACATTCCTGCCCAATAGAATCTTTGCAAAGGATTATATTCCAAGAAAAGAGCAACAGAATCTCGCTACAGAATTCCATTCCAAGAAAATGAGCGATAGAATCTTTCCAAAGAATTCTATTCAACGTAATGGGCCAAAAGAATCTTTCCAAAGAATTCTATTCGAAGGAAGGCCCAATGGAATATTTCCAAAGAATTCTATTCTAAGGAAAGGAGCAATGGATTATTCAAACGAATTCTAATTTAAGGAAATGAACAATAGAATATTTCCAAAGGATCCTATTCCAAGGAAATGAGAAATAGAATCTTTCCAAAGGATTATATTCCGAGAAAATGAGCAACAAAATATTTCTAAAGAATTCCATTCCAAGAAAAGGAGCGATAGAATATTTCCAAAGGATTCTATTCTACAGAATGGGCCAAAAGAATATTTCCAAAGGATCCTATTCTACAAAATGGGCCAAAAAATATTTCCAAAGAATTCTATTCCAAGGAAAGAACCAATGGAACATTTCCAAAAAATTCTATTCCAAGGAAATGAGCAATAGAATCTTTAAAAAGGGTTCTAATATCAGGAAAGAACATGTAATAGAATCTTTCCAAAAGAATTCTATTCTAGAGAATGGGACAATCGAATTATTCTATTCCAAGGAAAGGAAGGATAGAACCTTTCTAAAGGTCGAAAGAATCCATGGATCGTTTAAAAAGATGAGGTTATTTAGTCATTAAGTGTGTTTGGGGTAAAAGCAACCCTGCTCGGAAATCTCGCGTCGCTCAAATCTATAACCCTCCGAGTGGTTTCGACGAGATATCACGTCCACCAAGACCTGACCAATTTTGCTAAAGACGAGATATCTCGTCATCAAGATATTACCGATTTTTTATGATGACGAGATCCAGATCTGGTCCGTTTTTTCTAATGACGAGATATCTCGTCCTTCCAGATCTGGTTAATTTTACTAATGACGAGATACCTCGTGGGGACAACCACCAGGAGGGTTTAGATCACATCAACGTCATCGAATGCTTGTAAGAACATGACTCTTAGTCCTTATTTTAATCGTTTACATAAGTTCTGTGTGCTCCGATATAAAACTACGTATCATTTAAAATAAATGAAGTGTTTTTGTTTCCTCGAAAGTTATCACTAATTGCCAATTTGACTACTCATTTATCACTAATTGCCAATCAATCCATGTAAAATCGTATATTTTAGAATTATAAATATATTTACA
This sequence comes from Meta bourneti, assembly GCA_933210815.1. Taxonomy (NCBI): domain Eukaryota; kingdom Metazoa; phylum Arthropoda; class Arachnida; order Araneae; family Tetragnathidae; genus Meta; species Meta bourneti. The sequence goes on from OW119929.1 coordinate 17,104,380, forward strand.
CTTTCTCCTCGACTTACGACCATCCGCACTTACGACCACAAAAAATAAATAAAAGAAGAAAAATTACTAGATTGGTAGGGTCAAAAAGATACAATAGAATACATATTATGTATTTTTCACAATATGTACAATAATTATACGTACATAGATTTAATTTTTGTGTTTTATGTACAATTTTTATAACCCGCTTGAATGAAAATAGTGTTGAAAAGTATAAATCCGACTTACGACCAGTTCGACTTACGACCTGTCAGTCGGAACGGAACTCGGTCGTAAGTCGAGGAGACCCTGTATTATCTTTCATTTAATTTTTCTAAATATTCGGTCACAAAAATAAATTAATAAAAAAAGATAATACTTTTCGGCGTTTGTAAATAACGATATATTACAGCTGAAATCATCGGATTTTATGTGATGGCCAATATCTAGAAAGATGAATGTTAAAAAAGGATTCGGAGATTCTTGAAATTCTTTATATTAGGGACATAGGTTGCTTACTTTTCTAGTTGAAACTTCATACTGGCAAAAATGAAGCTCTCAGAATAGTATGTTACAATGCTTTCCTATCACAAAAGCAGTTAATCGGTTCGTGCGCCTTGACAGTAAATAAGTGAAAATAGAGATTAATTTAGATGAATTCCTTATTTTGCAAGGTTACACATTTTAGTTGAAATAAAATTATGATAATATAAGGAAGCAACGACTGTTCGAAACAATGCGAGATTTATGTTTCTTGTATGGCAACAATTTGATAAGCCTCACTTCCCAAATTGTTGCCACGCAAGAAATATGAATTCCGCTTGCCAATCAAATCTGCCGCTGTGAAATACGCAAACGCTTTCATTGGATTTAAAACGAAATGAATCCGATGACAGTTTTAAATTCGCAGTGGTAAAAATACATTTAATAGCTCAGGTAATACATACATTATAAAATCAAGTCAACGAATCATAATCAACTAGCTAATGAATCCTTAGAGGAAAATGTAAAAAGAGAATAGAACAGAAAGATGTAGGTATTTTAATTAACGTCGCACTGGAGCAACACAACGGGCTATTTGGTGACGGTCCGGAATCAAACCCGAAGGAAAAAATCATAGTACAACACCACGTAATTTTGAACCACGGTCAGATGACGAGGTCACACCTGAGCTGGTACCCCACTCTCCGAAATTCCACACCACGCCAACGTGAAGACATTTGAGGCCACGATGGATTTAACGCGCACCAGCCCCTTCGTACACGTAGGTCTTTAGTTGGATTCGAACTCGCAACTAATTCTTCCAACCGGGCTACCGCGGCCTAAAACAGAAATAAATCAATGATACAGTAAACTCAAGAAACACAATAGCTGCTTCTCGCTAAAACTCGGCTAAAATTTCTGTCGACAAACCACTATTTCGATAAGCCCCTAAGACAGGATACATATCAAAAAAATATCTTTAATTGACGATGGTTTTTTTATTTCCAAATGTCGATGGTATCAGTGTTCTTGAGTTTAGCCGTAAGTACTGAAATAATTGGTGTTTGAATAAATGTTATTTAGCTGATCTGAAAATCTGAAAAAGTCATTGAAAGGTCATCTGCAACCATTAAGAGTAGAATGTGTCAATGACTTTTACCTCCAAAGGTTCTTGATGAGTATGTTCGGTAATGATGGTGGTAATGGTAATTAATTAACGTCAAACAAGAGCAACACAACGGGCTATTGGCGACGCTCCGGGATCAATCGCTAGGGACTGATCGAGGACAACACCACGTAATTTTGAAACATGGTCAGATGACAAGGTCATCACCTGAGCTGGCACCCTACTCTCCAAACTTCCATACCACGCCAACAGGAGGACATTTGAGGTCCGATTTAACGTGCACCAGCCCGCGTGTACACAACGGCCGAGGGCTGGGTCGAGTTTCGAACCCTCCGATTGCTAATCCGTTATTCTTCGAATCGTGCTACCTCGGCCCCACGAGAGTGTGTTTGGGGTCCACTTGTCGGCGAAATGTATTGGCAATAAAATGTTCACACATATTTCTCAAGTTTTTTTAATAGATTAAGAATCTTAAAATGTGCATCTTTCCGTTTCTTAGAATGCATGAAATTGATATCTAACGATGCCAATGAATGTTCCATAGTTGATTCTATAATGGCTAAAATAGCTGGTGTTGAGAAAAGTTCCAATTTCTTCCATACTTTTCACTTTAGATCGGATGCTTTGCACTTTGGACAAACTTAGTCTTGAACGCTTTTCTCCACTAGAGTAGATATTTTCCATTTAACTTTACAATTAAATCAGTAGCATTAGGTGTACTTTATAATAGTAAAAGTTTTATAACAGTGACAGTTCAGTTGAACTCTAACGACATTGTGGTCTTAACTGGTATAGTAATTCGAAGTAAATTTTTTTAATGTGTCAAGGACTTCTGAATACCCTTTATAGGTTTCTTTTATACAAAATAGAAGAGCGTACATCGGAGTTAAAAATACTCTATAAAATTAATATCAATCGTGATGTTAAAGATAATTTGTTTAGTTTTAAATTCAAATTACACATCGAGAACTCGCGTTCTAACTACTTCTGTCAAGCAGCATGTTTTGTTACTATGTTATTTATTTACAAAATAATTTTTCAGCAAATTATTTATCTCAAATACTCAGGTATAGTCAAGAAAACCTTATATCAATAGCAACGGTTAACCATAGCCATAACCGGCTAACCATAACTTGGAGAAATTGCCTCGAACTTGGAAAAATTTACTTCGAACTACTATACCAGTTAAGACCACAATGTCGTTAGATTTAAACTGAACTTTTACTGTTACAAAATTTTTACTATTATGAAGGTACACCTAATGCTGCAGAATATTTCACAGTGCAATAGAAATTCAAGCAATTGCACGAATACTGTAGGCCACTGTAGATGCAGTACGTGGGTACTGGAGCTGTATAACGGAGAATGTATCGATGGAACTGATGATATTCACTTTCAGGTATCCACAGGGCAACTTAAGTGCTAACTCTCCAAGTGGTTTCGAAGACATCAAGAGACGTCCTTAAAGATCTGACCAAAATTGGTCAGATCTTGATGGACGTCATGACGAGATATCTCGTCGTCAAATCACTTCAAATGACGAGATATCTCGTCGTCATTTGAAGACTTTTGATGATGATGAGATCAAGATTTGAGTTGTTTTCTTTTAATGACGAGATGTCTCGTCCATCAAGATCTGGTCAGTTTGGTGATGACGAACCCTGATGATGTCTCGACTAGATGCCTCGTCGAGAGACCCACCAGGAGGATTAAGGTTGGTTGATTTGGGGGGTTTTATGGCGCAAGGGTCATATTTGGCCATGCTGCGCCAGACACAATATCAAGTAATAAACAGACATATACTATGAAAGTTTTCATGTTACGGAAGAGAGAAATACACCCAGGGAGGAATGCACCTCACAGGAATCAAACTACGCCGCCTACAACTCGAAGGTTTTCTTGCGCAGTTGGCATACCCACTGAGCCACGACGACCCCAGGAGGGTAAGGAGATCCATATGTTCTCGGAAGTAGTTGATCGGGCCGCCGAGCTGTAACCAAGTTCTGGCAGGGCGACCCCTGCGTCCCAACCGAGAGCCACTGGGCCTGTCTCCGTGAGGTAAAAATTCTGCTTACAGACCTTTTCTTTCTTTACATTATGGAGCCGAGGTAGCCCAGTTGGAAGAGCAATGGATTAGCAACTGGAGGGTTGCCTGTTCAAAATTCAGTCCAACCAAAGACCGTCGTGTTTACGGGAGCTGGTGGACGATAAATCTGTCGTGGCCTCAAATGTCCTCACTTTGGAAGTTTGGATAGTAGAGTGCCACCTCAGGTGTCGTTCTCGTCGTCTGATGGTTTGTGGTTTAAAATTTCGAGACGTTGTCCTTGGATCTTTTCCTTTCGAGATAGATCCCCGACTCTCGCCAATAGCCAATTGTGTTGTTCCAGTGCGACGTTAATTATCTACCTACCTACCATCTTATTGTGAAACGGCACCCTACTACCCACTCTCCGATGGTCACAACGACAAGGAGTAGTTCCACACGCGTGATTGGCCTCCTTGTTCAGAAGACACGGTAGACATCCCTGACTCAGCATTCCACACTCGTGGATCACTGATTGGCTATTTCGGATAACCTTCGCAACTTATGATAGTGTAGCAAAGTTTTCCCAAGAAATGGAGATATGGTAAATAAAGCGAAGATGCTGATTGAAGAATTAAGCATTAGATTTATTTAAAAATCAATCTATATATGAAGCACAGTTGGCATCTGTCTGTTCTCTATATAAACTTACACCGTTTGACCAATCCACACCAAATTTGGTACACTTATGCTTTAGAGCCCTGCGGGTAGCGTAGGCCACATTTTAACACCCGTTCTCTTTAACCTGTGCAGAGAGGGTTAAAAACAATTCGAAATTGCCATAGGAATAACACTGAGCATAAGATGATTGCGGTACTTAGCTCAGTTTGTTTTACCAGTAATGATCGAAAACCAAATTTTCCAATAAAATTGTTTTACCAGTAAGGTAAACAAGACAGTTATTGACACCCTTAAGTCAATATTTATATTATAAATTCATGGAAAAAATAGTAACAATAGTTCTATCAAGTTGTAATTCATTGTAACTTTTCCTGAATTACTCTACTTTAAGCTGAATAAAGGGTTTTATACAAAAAAATAATCCCTGAAAAGTAATTTGCGATATAGTGAGAATAAATAGTGCAAAATCGGTTATTGACACCCTATGGATGAGTAATTGACACCACAGTTATTGACATCCCTTCATTCTTATGTAGTTTATTTTTGCAGTATAAATGGACTTATGCAAAGGCTAATCTATCTTACAAAACATGCTCATGCTCTTTTCTTAATAAAAACAGAAGGAACTGTCCTCTTAACTAGTACTTGATTACGGTTATATTACCTTTCTTGATGTTTACAGTTTGAAAATCTTTTAACATAGCTGACTTCTATGATTCACAAGGAATTTTTCCCGCCCTTATTTGAAACTGAAAATTGACATAAAAGCTTATTTTTTAGATTAAAGATTAGGGTGTCAATAACTGTCCGAGGTGTCAATAACTGTCTACTTTACCCTATTGCTCGAAAAACAATTTTTTCCAAAACATTATATTTAAACAATTTATAATTCTAATTATGTTTGAACTGATTTTTTTATTTCTTTCCATAATATAAATAATTTATGAATATTTGATTGATAAAAAAATGGATACTTAAAATACTTAATTTTACACAACTTACATTTTAAAATGAAATACGAAAAGCCCAAACGAAAAACTCATTGATCATAAAAGCGTAATTTTGCTACTCAGTATCTGGCAATGCCAGAATTAATGTTTTGTTTTATAAACTAGATTCAAAATTTTGTGTTTGTGTATTTGAGTTAAGACAGTGAAATTCGCTGCCTATTTGAGCATTTCTAAGTTTTGTAAATATGTGTTGTTTTTTGTAAATAATTCATTGGCTATCAATATTTTTCATAGATCTTTTTTCGAATTTCTCTATTTCAGAACATACTCAAGAAGTCAAAATTCGACACGTTAGCTCATATCTTTCGTTTTTCAGAATTCTGCATTTTTTCAAGGATCGGAATTTTGTTTCTGTATTTGTATTCCGATATTTTAAATACTAGATATATTACTTAGGAGTTTAGTTTTAATGAATTATTTTTATTTTCTGCAAAATATCACTAAACATGGGTAACTTCTTGGTGGTATATTTATATTTCGAACATCTTTCTTTAAGTCTGAATACGTAATGGTATGTAGAATTATTTTTCATAAAAATAAATAAAATATACAAAACAAAATCTTTTTAAGTAAGGCGTGTAACTTCTTATTTTAAAATGACCGGTTAAAATAAAATAATTTTAAAATAAAATGGTTACTTGAAATTGAAATTGGTAGCCATACGTTGTAGTTCAAAGATATTTCTAATTCGACAACTAAAGTAGTCACCTTAGAAAAAACTTTTGTAATTTGTCTTTCAGCAGAAGTACGATGAACATGAAATGTTATATCGGTAAATATATTATTTATACATATTTGCATCCGAAGTAAATTGCAGAAGCTATGAAAAAGTTAAAACGATGTTAAAAAGTTATTTTCCGTGTAACTTAAATGATGTTTGCATTTTTCTATGAAAGAGAAATGTGATTAGTCTAATAACTTTTCAATCAACATTTAACCAATTCAACCGAGCTACGCCGGGTAATTCTGCTAGTTTAATATAAAGCGAACTTCTATTTAACGAATATTGTCTCGGTAGGTAGTTAATTGACGTCGCACTAGAGCATCACAACGGGTTATTGGTGATGGTCAGGGATGCATCCCGAAGGGAAAGATCCTAGGACAACGCCACGCCTACGTGAGGAAATTTGAGTCCACGACAGATTTAACGTGCACCAGCCCCCGTGTACACGACAGTCGTTGACTGGACCGAGCTGCGAACTTCCAACCATCTGGTTGATAATCCGTTGCTCTTCCAACGGTACTTCCGCGGCCCTGATATTGTCTCGAGACCTTGAAATATCGGATATTTAACATTCTCCATTTAAAGAAGATAATTTCTATTTGCTGAGTTTTTTCTAATGCCAACAACTATTAGAAGATTTTCATTCGGAATATCCCCCCCACACACACACACGCGCACAATTGTTCTCTCCAGCTCGTTCTATTTGCCCCATTATGATCAAGAACATGTTCTATGAGTAGGATTACCGTATTATTTTTAGTTCAAACCGGAACATTTGATGGTAAGTTATTGAAAGCAGAACTGGGTGGCAATTGTATGATGAGTGAGTTATTCAAAATAGGGGTTTGTGGATGCTCTGGAACCTGATATATTTTAAACAACACCTCACAACTTTTTAAAAGGTAGGTATGTAATTAACGTCGCATTAGAGAAACACAATGGGCTATTGGCGACGGTCCGGGATCCATACCGAAAGGAAAGATCCAAGGACAACATCATATTTTGAACCACAGTCAGATGACGAGGCAACACCTGAGCTGGCACCCCATTCTCCAGTCTTCCACACCCCGCCAAAGTGAGGACGTATGAGACCACGACAGATTTATCGTGCACCAGCCCCAATCTACACGACGGTCTTTGGTTGGACCGAGTTTCGAACTCGCAACCCTCCGGTTATTAATCCGCTACTCTTATAACTGGGCTCCCGCGGCCCCCACAACTTTTTAAAAATGTATTTTATTGTAAATTGAAATCAAGAGTTTGATGTTTAAATAAAAAAAATAGTTAGTGTGTAGAATAACAGAAACACAGAGTTTTGTAACAGGATATACTGTACAAATTAATGTAGGGTTTAAAAAGCTTATAATTTATCGGAAACCATTTAGTTTTCACTCGTTTCAGTATTGTTAAGAGTACATTGTAATTTATTTTATCATTGAATTCAAACTAGTTTATTGTAAGCGTGTTTAGGAATATTATATACCTCCCTTTAATATTGATTAGGCCACACATTTTCACTTCAGACCAAACGTTCATCACTGATAACAATCAAATTTTCAATAGGCACCGAAGCGCTGCATGGGGATAAAATGTACTTTATAACTGAAATTCTCTACACGAATGTTTTGATTCCTAAGATGTTTAAAATTCTCGGTTTGCCGGGTAATACCGTTTGAAGACCGAAATGCTTTGTCAACACTTCAAACACAACTTTTTCAAACAATAAGCTCTGTAGTTTTTGTGTTCTTCCCACACATTTTATGAAAAGACATTAGATTTTGAAGTTATCAAGAATTCCGGTTTAGGCCTACGGCTGTCCCTTGGGATAGTAGACGCCCCCTCTCTATAAATAAATAAGACAAAATTGTCTCTGGGTTGGTTGTTTGGTTTGGGGGTTTTATGGCGCAAGGGCCATATTTGGCCATGCTGTACCAGACATGACATACAATATCAAGTAATAGACACACACAATAAAAGTTTTACTGACACAGAATAGAGAAATACACCCAGGGAGGAATGCACCTGACAGGAATCGAACCTGCGCCGCCTATAACTCGAAGGTTGCTAGCGCAGTGGGCATACTCGCTGAGCCACGAGGGCCCCAAGGGGAGCACTTCGAGGAGTTTCGGAAGGTCGTATGTTTTGCCCGGACTCTACTTGTCCAGCTGGTTCATTTGGGGTGCCGTAAGACTGAAGAACATTGAATGTTTGGTTGGGACATTCTACTACTTCAGATCGACTTGTGTGTCAGTTGGTAGGTAGGTCGAATTGGAAAACACAACGGGCCATTGGCGACGGTCAGGGATCAATTCCAAAGGGAAAGAACCGAGGATAATACCTCTTAGTTTTGTACCACGGTCAGATAGATCGACTCGTGTGTTCTTTGAATACGTCGCATCAATTTTCAAATAGCATAAATTAGCATCTCTGGATCTCCAAATTTGCGCACGCGCAGTTCATCAGTAGGAGAGTTAATTTTCTTGATATAGATTACTCTCACCGCATTCCTTTCCCAGTGAAAACATGCGATTGCTCATCTGCGATTTTGCTAATGTAGTGGGTAAGTTGCAATCGGGTATGTATCTAAAAGGGAAACTTACTGTCTATGTTGAAATTTCGTAAGTGTATTGGAGTTTTGTAAGTTGCTTTTACATGAGAGTCTCATTCTTGTATTCATCTTTTGGTCACACAAAAATGCGACTAAAATTTCTGATGGATATCGAAAAATTCGTTGAGTGTTTACTCATGAATTTTTCTACCAACAGGTTATTTGTTAATATTCTTTCACGTGAATACGTTTTTAAAATTGGTACTTTATTAGGTTGGTTGGTTTGGGGGGTTTTATGGCGCAAGGGCCATATTTGGCCGTGCTGCGCCAGACACGACATACAATATCAAGTAATAGACACACACAATGGAAGTTTTACTGACATAGAAGAGAGAAACACACCCAGGGAGGAGATTCCTGCCAGGTGCATTCCTCCCTGTGTGTATTTCTCTCTTCTGTGTCAGTAAAACTTCCATTGCGTGTGTCTATTACTTGATATTGTGTGTATATTACTTGATATTGTATGTCTTGTGTCTGGCGCAGCATGACCAAGCATGGCCCTTGCGCCATAAAACCCCAACAAACCAACCACCCAGAGAGGAATGTAACTGATAGGAATCGAACCTGCGCTTATTCTACTAGGAGGCATGCATGAAAAGTCTAGCATTACAACTCTTTTGTCTTATGACTTAAGAACTAGAAGAAACACCCAGAAGATAAATATAATGTAGTGTGTGTAGAATATTCACAGTAAACAATTGCTCAAACTTTCTGTGGGCTTTATTCATTCCACAATTCAACATCAGACCCGAATATTTATGTCAAAACTACGGTTTGTGTGTCCTCGACTGAACCTACCAATTTTGTATGAATTCGCTTGCATTTATACAATTCGTCCCTTCTCATACAAAGCGCTGCTTTTGCTGCATGCATCACAGGTTCATCACCTCTTCTCTAAAGCATATATGTGTACACGCTTTTCTTACATTTATAAATTGGAAACATTCGTAAAAATTTGCGTCATCTGACCGTGGTTCAAAATTGCGAGTCGTTGTCCTTGGATCTTTTCCTTCGGGTTTGATTCCGGGCCGCCGCCAATAGTCCGCAGTGTTGCCCCAGTGCGACGTTAATTAAAATACCTACCTACCTACCTAAATTTATGTGGTTGTCAGGGCTATTCCAGAATAAGCAACTTCCTGTATGGGGTATTATGTAACGTTCCTTACAACAAATTAATAGGTTCTTGCAAAAGAGAAACGGAAACAAAATTAACTTTTGCACTCTGCATTCAGTGCATTTTTCATTCTGCACGCATCTGTAAGTATTCAACAATGCGAAGAACACAATAAGATAAAAATGTAAAAAATATTTTTCTTCTCTGACAAACACACAAATCCTATAATCTAAGAAAAACATAATTTCCTCCCGCTTCTGATGGTTTCTTTTAGTCGAAAGTATCATAACACAAAGTTTTTCTTCCATACTAAATTGCTCGAATGTGCAATTTCAGCACGGCAAAAGCTAACGGATGTTGTGGTCATTCGCTAACAAGCATTCCAATATGCCTCTTGAGTCCGTGTATATAAATTTGCCTATTCCCTGGAAGAAATTATGGTCTTCCGTTATTTGGGAGTTACAGAAGCGAGATGCTGTTAAATAATTTTTACTTGAGTCATCTGCCTATCCCGGTTTTGAGTGTGGTACTATGAAAGTATATAGGAAAGATTAATTCTTTTATTAAAATTGACAGAAAAGTAAAATATTTACCTAAATCAGCGTTTTCAACCGATCTGTCTTGCGGATGGTGAAACGGCTTAAATTCTGTAACTAGATGTTTCGTCCGTTATTTGGGGGTACATTTTCTGAAAAACTGATTTAACACGTTTTGAAATTTTACGTGATGAGTTTTAGATGCTTTTTTAACTATATTTTTGTGGCTATTATAAGATAATAAGTATAGTAAGATGTGAAATATACAAATATATTTAAAAAACATTTTTTATATCACATTTTGTTTTGTTTTTTTGTCCAAGTTATGAAAATTGATTTTTGCCGGTTTTAGACTGGTTTTTGTAACAATTCATGGCTCCGGCAACATAGCATGAAATATGTCCCGTAATTCCATTTGAAAAAAATTTGTTGTGCATATGCTTCAAGAAGTCTTACATCTCCAGAGAACTAACATTTAAATCGACAATGAGGCGACAACATGCTGAGAGTAGACATTTTTTTAACTATTTGAAATAGCTCTTCTCGTTGGGATGGAGCCGCGTTAGCCCAGTTGGAATAGCAACGGATTAGCAACCGGAGGTTTGCTAGTTCAAAACTCGATCCAGCCAAAGACCGTCGTGTACACGGAGGCTGGTGCACGTTGAATCTGTTGTGGCCTCAAATGTCCTCACGTTTCCACTGGCCAAATATGGCCCTTGCGCCATTAAACCTAACAAACCAACCACCTCACGTTTTCGTGGAAGTTTAGAGAGTGGAGTGCCAGCTCAAGTGACTGTGGTTCAAAATCAGGTGGTATTATCCCCGGATCTTTCCCTTGGGGATTGATCCTGGACGGACATCAATAGCCCGTTGTGTTGCTCCAGTGCGACGTTAATTAAATACCTACCTACCTGTTGTTCTAGTCGGGATGAAGTTTATCCAGCCCGTCACACAAAAAAACCGTACGCGTAAAAAAAATAAATTGAAAAGAATAGATTGATCTCAGGCCCGGAGACCAGATACGGCCCTCCAAATAAGTTTAACAGGCCCGCAGTCCAGATACGGCCCTCCGGACATGTTTACCGGGTCCAGATATTCCTGGAGGATACTCATTCACAAAAAAATATTTTTAAAAGTAGCAAATCGGAGTCTAGAGTTATTTCACGAATACTTACTTTGAAATTTGCCGCGAGCAGGTTTATGTATATACTATATTCTTATTTTTAACTCATATGGTCGGAAGTTAACATTAATTACTGATCCTTAATCGCTATTGTAAGTTTCTCATCTTGAAAGGGATTTTTTCGTGCTTTCTGAAACGATTACTTACTACTGCCTACTATTAAAAACCGAGCTTATCTTAGTTGCATATATATTAATAACTGAATTGAGGCGTTCATGTTTTGTGATACAACGGAACACTTAATTACTCTACAAGTCAACTCACTGAAAAAATAATTTTCTATGTGAGGAAGTTGAAACTTTACATACTAGCAGACCCACGCATAGCAACTGGAGATACACTTTCTTAATTGCTTATATCGTACCGCAATGTGTGGTTACTCGCATTTCGTATCTTATTTCAATACATTTATAATGAATATAGCACCCATGTTCATAAATAAAATAAAGTGATCCAAAAATATAAGACAGCATTTCGTTTTCTCTTATGGATCTCAATTATTATTTCCAATAAATTACATGGAAAAAATCACACCTCAGTCATGTTACCATAATAAGCTTTGAACGCCTATTTCAACCCATTCCCTTGTCCAAGGACGATTCGGTATTTTTTACGCTAATCGTATTGTAGCTGATATTTTTTCTGTGCTGATTTCTCATTGCTTTCTGTCATCAGACTGATGAAGAATTTTACTGGTGTAGCTTTATCTATAAATCCAGCTCCCTAAGTCAAATGAAGCATATTTAAACTAAGCGACAAATTTGGCAAATAAATCACGTAACGATCGATTTTATATTGTTTATATCCGTTGTTAATTTTCGACTATAAACAAATAACGTGGATTTCTGTACTGAGTATGTTGGAGCAGCCCAATTGGAAGAGCAACGCATAAGCAAAGGGAGGGTTGCGAATTCCAAACTCGGTCCAGCTAAACACCGTCGTGTACACGGGGCTGGTGCGCGTTTAATCTGTCGTGACCTCAAATGTCCTCACGTTGGCGTGATGTGGAACTTTGGAGAGTGGGGGTGCCAACTCAGGTGTTGACCTCGTCATCTGACCGTGGTTCAAAATGATGAGGTGTCCTCGGTTCTTTCACTTCGGGATTGATCCCGAACCGACGCCAATAGCCTGTTGTGTTGCTCCAGTGCGACGTTAATTAACTACCTACAATACCTGTAGTAGAATATATATAGATATTAGCAAAATAGTTGTTATTACACAGTTTAAGGCAATTTTTACAAACACGTGACCGAAATAATCTGTTTGAGAAGTTAAAATTGCTTCTCTCATGATTGCAACAGATGGATGTGGTAATTTAGTTTTAAGAGTTGATTTCACCCACTTTCGCTTCAACAAATCCTCGAATCCATGCCCATTGACACAAATTGAATATATACTATATTCCGTACGTTGTGAAAATTGGGACATCTCCATGTGATGATGTTTCTTCGAAATGTAACTGAATTCTGATCCTAGGAATTCAAGGAATTTTCCAAGCAAATCCGTTTTCTTGTATTTTCATTCCACGTATTGTTGAATTCCGTGAAAAGCAGAGAAAACAGTTTGTTTAGGAGACTAAATCAAACTTTCTGAAATGTGACGACTCAAAAGCAGAAAAATAACTCTTTCATTTCTAAAAAATAGTGAATGATGTGATTCGAGAAATTCTTTGTCTGTATTAGGGGTGAAATTCAAAGTTTAGGTCGCATCTTTTGAATCCATCAATCGCACAACAGATTAGAGACAAAACGATTTACATATGTGCCAGAGGAGCCTTAAGGGTTGACGTATTCCGAATTCTACAACATGGATGAAATGAATTTGGAATGAGTAAATGATATTGCTTCGCATATTCTGTAGGGTCGCGGTGGCCCAGTTGGAAGAGTAACAGATTCGAGTTGCGAGTTCGAATCCAACCAAAGACAAAGGGGGCTGGTGCACGTTTAATCCGTCGTGGCCTCAAATGTCCTCACGTTGGCGTGGTGTGGAAGTTTGTAGAGTGGGGTGCCAGCTCAGGTGTTGCTTCGTCATCTGACCGTGGTTCAGAATTACGTTGTGTTGTCCTCGGATCTTTCCCTTCGGGATTGATCCCGGACAGTCAACAATAGCCCGTTGTGTTGCTTCAGTGTGACGCTAATTAAAACGCCTACCCATATTCTGCAAAGTGATTCAGTTAGAGATTGCTGCACTTTTACTTTCTTCTTAATAGGTACTATCGGCGATTCTCGGGATCGATCCTGAAGGGAAAGATCCGAGGACAACACCTCGTAATTTGAACCGCGGTCAAATGACGAGGTCACACCAGAGCTGGTATCCCAAACTTCCACACCAACGTGAGGACGTTAGAGTCTACGACAGATTTAACGTGAACCACCCCACAATATTTGTGAGTGGTTCACGTTTGAGCCACAATATTTGTAAGGTAAGATCTTTAATTTTAAAAGAGAATCCGCCAAGTCAAAGGACTATAGCAAAGTGAACGTCAGAACTTTCTCTAAGAGATTTGTGATTGTTGCCGGTTTTGCATATAATGGAAAATTAAAAGTAAAAAGAGGGGGAAAATGTAAAAATCAACTCCCACATATTATCAAGACCCTATTTTATCCCCAATATTCAAAAGGGAACTACCAAATCTTTACCCACAGTGCCAACAATCAGTAGAACTGCATCAGGGTAAAGCAAGCAGCCACACATCTAAATCGGCTATTAAATTCTTGGAAAAATGGAACAAGAAACTGGTATCAAGAACTGAACCCTTAACTCATATTCCTGTTAAATCTCCAGATGTTTCACCCATGAACTTAAGTGCTTTTGGACTTTTAAAAAGGCATTATCGAAACGTCGACCGAAAACCATTCTAGGACTGGAAAACTGTGGAGCAAGAATGGGATAAAATACCACTGTCGATACTACAAAAGTAATTACTATCATGGAAATTAAGGTGTAGAAAGAGTTAACAATAAGGGCTATCAAATGGAACATTTAAAACACAAAAAAGAGCTTCAGTCCATTAAAATCGTTCAAAAAAATGTCCGAACAGCCTCTGTATTATTATTATTCACTTCCTCTTTCAAAGGGGCTAAAATGGTGGAGAAAATGGCAAGGCAATAACAGAGTCTCGCTCCTTTGAGTGGCCGTGGTAGCCCAGTTGGTAGAGACGCGGATTAGTAACCGGAGGGTTGCGAACTCGATCCAATCAAAGACCCTCGGGTACGTGGGGCCCGTAGCAAATTAAATCTCGTGAGCTAAAATGTCCACGTTCCGTAAAAAATCCACTTCCAAGTAATTTGGAAGTTTTAAGAGTTGGGTGCCAACTCAGATGTTGACTTCGTCATCTGAACGTGGTTCAGATACAAAGATCCGAGGTCTTGTCCTCGGATCTTTACCTTCGGGATTGATTCCAGAGCGCCAATAGACCGTTGCGTTGCTTCTGCACGACGTAAATTCAACTGCCTACCTACCGCTCATTTGTAGTTTTTATTTTACTATTTGTTTTTCATAAGTGCGTAGAGTGCTTTGCTAAGAACGACACAGGCGTGATACAATTGAATGAAAGATGTATCATTATGTACACTGAAGAGCCAAAACATTATGACCACCTACTCAATAACGTGTTGCGCCTCCTTTGGCCTGCAAAACAGTTGCAACTCGCCTGGGCATAGATGCCACAAGTTCTTGGTACATGACTGGAGACAGGTTGTACCAAATGTCTAAGCAGCGGTAACACAAAGTCGAGATATTCGACCGATTACCAAGCTGGACAGTCTCCGACGTCCTTTTTCTTTGATGACGCGTGGACGACCAACACCTTGGCGTCTACTGCTGGTGTCACCGTCATTTATCCACTTTGCATGAATACTAACAACGGCAGGTCGTGAACACCCTACCAGTCGTGCAGTTTCGGTGATACTCGTTCGGAGTCTTCGGGCCATTACGATCTGCCCTCTATCAAATTCGCTTAGATCAGCAGCCTTTCCCATCACTCGCAAAAGTAAGTGCAAGAATGATTACTTACCTTCTCCAGCAGCAGTTAAATACCATTCTCACTTAATCACGTGCCCTCCACGTCATCCAGACGAGTTCATTGAAAAATGTGGGGATGGTCATAATGTTTTGGCTCGTCAGTGTATATCACAAAGCAAATTGATGGTTTCATTTTCCCCATACACTATATGGACAAGAGTATTTGGACACTGCAGAAAATTAGGTTGCTTTTCCCTGGTTATAAGACTCGGCTCATTGATTTATGCACCTGGTACCATGAACTCTGACATGTACCTCGACGTTCTGGATAATTCGTCTACACTATGGCAATACTACGGCGATAATGGTTGTTTCTTCCAGCAAGATCGAGCTCCATGTCATACTGCAAAACGTGCTGGACTGGTTTCCTGAAAATGAGGTGAATTTGCTTGACTGGCCTGCTCAGAGCCCCGATCTCAATCCGATCGAGCACTGGTGGGACGAACTAGAGCGACAGGTACGACACCGCCACGCACGCCCATCTTCACAACAATCTATTCTCACAGCCTTACAAGAGGCATGGCGAGCTATTTCTGCCCAGACTTACAGAGAACTTGTGGAAAGTATGTCTCGACGTGTTGCAGCTGTAATACAAGCAAAAGGAGGGCCTACCCGTTACTAAATAGAATAATAAAGCACTTTTTATGAAAAACATGCAGTGTCCATATACTTTTGTCCATATATTAAGGTCTAAGATTCCTTATTTTTGAGATTTCCAGCTGTGAGTTTATAGTTTAAACCAGAGGTTCCCAACTTCTTTGACTGTTGAGAATCGATTTCTATGGTGGAGCCGCTTAGGCCTGCCCTATGTTTTACAAGTTAATTGTATTTAGGCGTAGTGTTACAGGGAGAAGAAAAGGGAATATATGCTAAAGATATATTTAAACAATTGAGCCATTGTCAATGCAATGAAATTATATTTTAAACACTTTGGAATTTACCATAATACCTCAATTCATTCTTGGGGCCGTGGTAGCCCGGTTGGAAGAGTAACGGATTGGCAACCGAAGGGTTGCGAGTTCGAATCTAACCAAAGACCGTCGAGTACAAAGGGGGTGGAGCACTTTACATCTGTCGTGGCCTCTCATGTCCTCGCTTTGGAAGTTCGGACAGTGGGTTGCCAGCCCAGATGTGACCTCGACATCTGACCGTGGTTCAGAATTATGTGGTGTTGACCTAGAATCTTTCCCTTTGCGATTGATCCCGGACCGTCGCCAATAGCCCGTTGTGTTGCTCCAGTGCGACGTAAATAAAATACCCTACTACCTACCTCAATTTATTCTCAACTACCGCCAATACACATGATTTTCCTGGATCGGCTGCAGGTCCGATTCCTATTCAGGTGCATTCCTCTATTGGTGTATTTCTCTCTTCTGTTTCAGTAAAATTTTAATTGTGTGTGTCTATTACTTGTTATTGTATGTCGTGTATGCCGCAGCATGGCCAAATATGGCCCTTGCGCCATAAAACCCCAAAATCTACCTGAAGCGGCTTCGGAGTTCCTGAGAAGGCACCCGGTGCCCTTAGGGTTCCACTTTGAACAGGTCGGGAACCACTGGTTTAAACTTTAATATGTATACCAACGTGAAGATTTTGCGTAAATTGTTTTTTAAGTCTTCCCCACTCTTCCCTAACCAGACGGAAATCTATTTAATTTATCACATGGAGTAGATGATCGCTTGTTGCCATGCCTTTCGCCATTGGAATCTCAACCTCTCACAGATTCCATCACTTAGCCACTACTGAAAAATCAACCCTCTCTCTGCAGCGCTCCCCCACTTGGCGCTATCGGAGGTGGGGAGTCGGTGGGAGGGGCGCGGAAGGATACAAGAAGTTCGTACTCGCGCCAAACGCCCACGCTCTTTTCGGAGGTCGGGTTGACGTCATTTTGGTTGCGAAACCTCTATCTGGCGAAAAAGAAGATATTTGATTAGCGCATGGGGTAGACAGTCGCCGCTCAACGATCTCCGTGCGCCCTTCTCTGATCCCGCCTTCCGAACAGGCCCCGCCTTTTCCAGTGAATTTTTGTGACGTTAATAATTCGGTGGCCACGCCCGCTTTTTGGGACCGGCGTCTTTTTTGCGGGGAAAGCGCTGAAATTCTTTCGGTGGTGTGTTTTTCGACGGTTTTTAGACGCGGGGGAATGCGAGGCTTTTCTTAGTCGAAAACCTTTGAAGTAATAAAAGAATCGTAGAACGAAATGATAGAGAAAGAGAAGAACCGAGTAGTAGTTACATGGTGTAATACTTTCGACTTTACCTACCGCAAATCCATTATTGTTAATAATTTCGGAACTCATTTTTAGAATTTTTGTGTTTAATGCAAATTATGCCAAACGATGTCAATACATAATTGGTCTTTTTAATTTTTTTATCGTTTGTAATCATCCGATGAAGACCTGCCATTTTTTTATTTCTTTCGATATCATATGCATTATGAAAAACACAAAACAATGTGTTTTTCATCGATCCTTAGGTAGCAATATTATCTCTTACCACCCCTAGTCGAAATGAATATGAACTTGTGTGCACACCGATTTAGAGAAAAACTAAGGTTAAGAAAAAATTGTCATTGTGGTTTTTATGGCAATGAACAGGCGATCCAATTGGCTAAAGCTGGAGTACAGCTAACTCAACCTAAATCCCCTTTACCTCTACGTAACATCAAGAGGCTTATATGTTCGTCTTTTTAAGACAATCTACTTTCAATCTACAAAAAGATGCCTACAGGAAAGAACTGGAATGTTTTACTGAGGAATAAAGCTCATATCCCAGGTACCTTGTCCAGAGGTGTAGAGCGCTTGCTTTTAACTTCTTACAGAGCATGACTATCTACGGACACTTCCACCGTATTGGAATAGCGAGATCGGCTATCTGAACCCTTTGCGAACTGGACGAAACGATTGGTCACCTCCTCAAGGACTGCCCTAAAACTCCTGAGTACAGAATAATACTACAAATACTGTTGATAGTGTTTCTAAGTCATATTTTTCACTGTCGAACTCTATTGGGTTGCTCGTCGATTGATGGCCGGTATTTTGGTAGGTATTTAATTGGCGTCGCACTGGGGAGCAACACAACGGGCTATTGGCGACAGTCCGAGATCAATCCTAAGGAAAAGAACCGAGGACAACGCCAAGTAATTTTGAACCACGGTTAGACGACGAGGCCGACAGGCCGGAGACGGATGTAAGATTGAAAAAAAAATGCAATATTTCATTAAAGAATTCAAAATTCGTTATTCAAGTGTAATAGGTCGTTTTATGTTTTTCAAATAAACTATCCAACTGTATTTTTCAAATGAGCAGAACTCTACGATTCTAAGATTGATTATCCATTGCCATTGATAATGAATTCATTTGTCGTCCTGACATTTACTCTAAAATACAATCAGGTTGTAAACCAATTTCAAAGAAAAATGCCGAAAAAACGATACTTATATTTATTACCTACCTCATGCCCGACCACTCGGTTAACCACTTCAACTCGACCTTACTCGGGTTGAAGTGGTTAACTATAAATTGAAAAAGTGGCCAGAATTAACACTTTTCTCATTCGTAGAAAAATGTCAAATCATTTAAGTGAGTGAAATAATTTGTAACAATTTTTCGACATTTTCATAATTTCTACAACTTACTTTGGACAAAAATCTTATACAAGCATATCCAAAAATGTAATATATTTTACATACATCACACCCCTGATCTATGACAACTGCAAAATGACGGAAGGTTACACTACACTAAGTAACTACTACAAAAAATGATTTTGAGGGGGGTTGGGGATTAGGAATGCCCTTTCTTAAGTTGTTTTCCTGTAAAATTGCTCAACTCAATTCGTTACACTACACTACACTAAGGTAACTACTACAAAAAAATGATTTTGAGGGGGGTTGGGGGATTACGAATGCCCTTTCTTAAGTTGTTTTCCTGTAAAATTGCTCAACTCGGTTCGTAAAAATGACATATCTGCGGCGAATACTCTGCACTCATAGTTTAGCTATCAATATTTTTTTGACTACTGGCACTCTTGCACTAGGCATGCAACATTTTCCAATTTCACCATCTTTAAGGGAAAGATGACAAATTAATTTGATAAGACATTCATCACTAAGTGTTTTTTAAAAACGAACGCAATTTTTCTTGAAAATTCCATTTTGTGGCACGCGCAATAAAAGAACTTGTTTTAAAATTTAATGTCATCAGTACAGACAAAGCTACGGTAACCTATTACCATTTTTTAAAAGAATGATAAATCGCACAGCGTAAATTGACAGCAATAATAATTTAATAAAAAATATTGTTTAAAAAAACCATTTAACCTACTTAATAAGTTGCTTAAATATTGCTTCAACTCGTAAAATAAGCCACTTTGACCTTCTGTCACTATGACAAAGAATTTTTAACACTTTAAAAGTCTTAGTTCGGATTTTTTTAAATTAACATTTTTTCAATAACAGTGAAATTCCTCTTAAAATTCGCTTTATTCTAACATACATGCCGCTTTTAATCGAAAACTTCATGATATTGTTGAGTGTGATGAAAAGGAATTACAATTTATTTAAAAAATATTTAATAAATTTACAATTTTTATATCCTGACTTCGCATCTTTCTTCTTTCAGAATTCTGCATTTTTTCGATGATCGGAATTTCGTTTCTGTTTCTATTCATGTGTTCCAGTATTTTACATATTGCAGATATATTATATAGAATTATTTTTATTTTCTGCAAAAGGTCAGTAGACATGGGTAATTTCTTGGCGGTATATGTATATTTCCACCAAATTTCTTTAAGTCTTCGGTTGAATACATAATGGTTTGGAGAATGTTGTTTCATAAAAATAAATAAAATAAGCGAAACGAAACCTTTTAAAGTACGGTGTGCAACTTCTTATTTTAAAATTACCGGTAAAGTTTAAAAAAATTCACTTTAAAGTAAGATGGGTTACGTTAAATTAAAAGGGTAGCCATACATTGTAGTTCAAATATATTTCAAAATTTTGAATAGATTTTCATTACAAGATGATTAAAATCAATTAAATTTACATTTGTTTTTCATGGGTATTACTGAAAACTGTACTCCATAGTCAAGTATCTGCATCTATTCTAAATAGGTACGTGGTTTCCATTTAGAAACCAAATCTCAATTTAAAAAAGTACCATAAGGATTCGATTTAAAACTGAATGTCTGTTGGAGTAAAGCGAATTTTAAATAAGATTGCTGATCTTGGAACAATATCAGTTAGTAATTTTGAAAAATTGACATTTTTGTCTTAAATAACAGGTCGAGGTTTCTTACTCTACAAATTGAAACTGTTCTTGCGCAACTCAGATACGTGTGAAACATTCATTGAAAGCAGTGATTCTCTTTTTTTTAAATGCTGTAAAATCGATCTTCTGTTTTTTGAAAAACTGCAATTGATTCACTTTGTTTTGTCTACACTGATAACATTTAGAATTTTAAAACAAGCTCCGTAATTCCACGTGCCGCTGAAAGGAATTTTCAAGGTAATGGTAATTAATTAACGTCGCACTGGAACAACACAATGAGCTATTGGCGACGGTCCGGGATCTATCCCGAAGGGAAAGATCGACGACAACACCACGTAATTTTGAACCACGGTCAGATGGAGAAGGAGTTTTAAAGAAAAAGTGTGTTTGCTTCAAAATAAATTAATCACGAATGCCGTAACAATTTAATTTACCATCATCTCATATTGATGATGAAATTCGAAAACATCGCATACCTGGTGCAAGAATGCCACGAGTAAAACATATTCATTGAAAAAATGAGTGAAAGACTAAACGCCCAAAATTAGCTATTTTTACTGAAAATGAACGTACAGGGATATTCGTAATCACTCCAAAACTCAAAATCGACTTCTATAGTTGTCACCTTAGAAAAAAAATTTGTTGTTTGTCTTACAGCAGGAGTGCGATGAATATGAAATGAATTACATGGATGGATGTATCGTATACATATTTGCATCCGAAGTAAATTGTAGAAGCTATGAAAAAGATAAAACGATGTTAAACATTATTTTCCGTACATTTAAATGATGCTTGCATTTTGTTATGAAAGAGAAATTATTAGTCTGATCACTTTTCAATCAACATTTAATCATTTCAACCCGAGTAACGCCTGGTAATTCTGCTCTAGTCTATCTATACATATAAAGCAGAGTTGGCATCTGTCTGTTCTCTATACAAATCTACAACGTTTGACCAATCCACACCAAATTTGGTACACTTATACTTTGGAACCCAGCGAGTAACGCAAGCTACATATTAACCCCGTTCTCTTTAACCTAGGTGTGCAGAGGGGGTTAAAAGCAATTCGAAATTGCCATAGGAATAACATTGAGCATCAAAAGATTGCGGTTCGCAGCTCAGTTTTATTACATATTAAATTCTAATTATGTTCGAACTGATTTTTATTTATTTTGATAATATAAATAATTTATGAATATTTGATTGATGAAAAATGGATACTTAAATTACTTAATTTTATACAACTTACACTTTGTAATTGTACACGAAAAGTCCAAACGAAAAACTCATTGATCATAAAAGCGTAATTTTGCAATTCGATATCTGGCAACGCCAGGATTAATGTTTAATTTTATAAATTAGATTTAGAATTCCGTGGTATGTGCATTTGAGGAGTTAAGACAGCGATATGTTGCTTTCATATTTTATTCAGTAATATTCCGTTTTTTAAATTTGAGTTCTTTTTGTAAATAATTCATTATTGTTTATCGATATTTTTTAAACGTCTTTTTCGAATTTCTCTATTCTAAAATATTCTCTTTCGTTGTTCAGAATTCTACATCTTTTTAATGGCCAGAATTTTGTTTCTGTTGGTATTTATGTGTTCCAGTACTTTCCATATTACAGATATATCATTAGGAGTTAAATTTTAATCAATCATTTTTATTTTCTGCAAAATATCAGACATGGGTAATTTCTTCGTGACATATGTATATTTCGACCAACTTTCCTTGAGTCTATTAAGTACGTTATGGTTTGTAGAATTCTGTTTCATAAATTTAAATGGAAACCTTTTTAAGTAAGGTGTGTGACATCTTATTTTAAATGACTGGTAAAGTTAAAATAAAATTATTCTAAAATAAGAGAGATTGCGTTAAATCGAAACGTTGTAGTTCAAAGATATTTCTAAATTTTGACATATTTTCATTACAAAACGATTAAAATAAATTACATTTACATTTTTTTTATGTTTCATGGCTATTATTGAAAGCTGTACTCAATAGTCAAGTTATTACATCTATCATTCTAAATAGGTACGTGGTTTCCATATAGAAACTGAATCTCTCCACTGAAAAAAGTACCCTAAGGATTCGAGTTAAAACTGAATTTCTTTGGAGTAAAGCGAATTTTAAATAAGACTTTGCTGATCTTGGAATAATATCACATTAAGGAAGTATTAAAACTAGGACTATTGAAAAATAGAAATCTTTGTCCTAAGTGACAGAAGGTCGAAGTTGCTTACTTGAAGTTGAAACTGGTCGTATGCAACTTAGGTACCTGTGAAACATTCGTTGAAAGCAGTGGTTTTGTAAAAATTGTAATCGATCGAGTTTGCTTTGTCTACACTGATGGCATTTATTTTAAAAACAAGCTCCGTTTTTCCCCGTGCCGCTGAATAGAATTTTCAAGAAAAATGTGTTGCTTCAAAATAAATTAATCACGAATGCCGTGACAATTTATTTCGCTATCCTTTCACAATGATGATGACATTTGAAAACATCGAATCCATGGTGCAAGGGTACCACAAATAATAAATAGTAATAGGAAAACTGAATGCAAGACTATGCGCTGGAAGTTCATCATTTTTACTGAAAATGAACTAAGGGGCATTCGTAATCACTCCAAAACTCAAAATCAACTTCTGAAGTCATCAGAAAAAGCTTTTGTAGTTTGTCTTACAGCAAGAGTGCGATGAATATGAAATGGTTTATATGGATGGATATATCATGTATATATATTTGAGTCCGAAGTAAATTGTAGAAGCTATGAAAATGTTAAAACGATATTAAAAAATAGCTAGGCGGTAATTCTGCTAGTAATGTATAAAATTAAGGTTATTGTATTAAATTATATGAAAAACAATCTATGTGATACTTGTACACAAAATCAGACATAGAACAGGAACTCGGGCAGACTAACCTACGCAAGTTAAGTCACTAAATGAATGTAAGTACTCACAGCATGCAAAGTTTCATGAAAATATATTCAACCATTTGACCGCAGTATGGGCACACACATACAGACAGATGGACAGACAACAAACGCGCAAGACACGGGTTTTGCATAAGGGCCCGAAAACGAATAAATAACTTGAAACGGGTCGAAAATATTCAATGTACAAACACTCCTTTTCTATTTATATATATTAAAAATATTTATCTTTTCACAATTGTAGAAGATTTTTAATGGCAAATTTCACAATACTAGTATGACTGAAAGTTTCGTTAACTTGTAACGAATACCACACATTTTGTGATAAATTTAATTTATTTCCAGAGAAAATTCGCAGCAGAAATAAATTAGTTAAATAAAATAAGAAATTTCCAAGGAAATGGATTCGTTCGTGGAAAAGATGGATAAGCGATGAATAAAGCAGCGAAATATTTAATAAAGAAATTGTATGGAGTGGGACGTAGTCATTTAAATAAGTACAGTCGCGGAAAAGAAACAACCCCCTTTATTTCAAGCACTATTCGTAGTAGAGTAAATTCAAACTTATCATTCAATAAGTAATAACGTCCTATACAAATTCAAATGCAAAAAAAATGCATCTGGGGACGTCTTCATATCAAATTTTACACAAACAACAAAATTTCTAATGGAAAGGCCAATGTTTTGATTCCTGAATCAGATTCAGCATCGTTAAATTAGTCCAAATATGATATTTTATAACTCTATTATCTTTATATCCGGAGATATTCAATGTTAAAGTTTCTGTCAATTTCAGGGATCATCTCCACATTGAAAATCGGTATTCGTAGATCGAGATTAATATGTAGTCATAGTTACCAGAATTTCAAATTTGAACACTATTTCAAACTCATTAGTCAGCGCGTAAAAATTATCCGAGAATTATTATATTTATTATCCATGTAAAAGCTATTGGAGAATTACATGTCCTACCGATCCGAGAATTATTATCCGAGGTTTATCAGACGTTTTTTAAACTTTTGGTCGCTCCCTAAAATTGAAATAACGAGGAAAATTAAATGTAACTCAAAAATTAACTATTGGAATGAGCTCAAATTTTTCATGATCATACTAAAAGTCCTCCTAAATCGAATCCCATCAAAATGTAGTAAGGTTCCAATTCCTAATTTTTTCAAATACTAGTTTAATAATTATTATTGCATACTAAAAATTATTTTTAAAATAAAATATTAGGTGGATTTTGTTTGGGTTGTTTAACAATAACATGGTACAAAATATCAGCGCAATAGAAATATTATTAAGGAAGATATCCATAAAAGTCTAAGAAACTGATTTAATATTAAGAGCTCCAATCTTTATGTACTCATAACTTCGAAACGGTAAGACCTAATGACATGAAATTTAGTATCTGAAGTAAAATTTTGATATAGATTTGAAATTGTGTGCCAAAATAGGGGGTTTCCATTGGAAATTATGAATTTGGTGCTCAATTTAATATGAAGACGGCCCCTTATGCAAATTTTATGAATTTTCATTGATAGAATACGTTAGTTGCTATCGAATGCCATCTTTGAATTTTCTCTATTGTAAAAATTGCTCGAATGAAGAGTGGTGGTTCGTTTTTTTCCGCGGCTGTTATATTAAAGTATATAAAATATCTTCGATTATTTTGCTCTGCTTACTATGAAGGCCGACACTTTAGAAATTAGTCATACCCGTTATAAATTCCAATGAATCTGAATATATCAGAAACTGTACTAAGAATTTTTATGTAATGGTTAAAGCAATTCAAAACACGGTTGACACATTATAAAAGATTGTCAAACGTAGGGAATGGGGGTTTTATTAAATTAAACGCTAAATCACAACGTAATTAACTAAGATTCAAATGAGAGTAGATAGTTTATCAAACAGTAAAAAATTTTTGAATTATACTAAAAATGTTTTTTTTAAATAGTCTAAAAATTATATCTGATGTGGAACACCTAAAAAATTTCTTACTTAACAACACACAAAACTTAATTTTTTATTTAAACTATGTACTACTTCGAATTAGTGCTTGTGTTCAAAAAAGAAATACCTTTTGTTTTTACATTTACTTTCAATTACATTGAACATCATTTACACATTGAACATTCACAAACAAACGTAATTTATGATAATCACGCAATAAGATATTTTTGAACTTATTGTCTTTCAACTGATTGGTTTCTTAAATGAACATCTAAAATATTTTCAGTACTTCGAAAAAAATGCTGCTACTTAAAAATAAATTCTCGACTGACGCTCTAAACAGAAGATGGGTGCAATCTTCTTACATGGAAGTACTATATGTTAATTCCGATAGATTTTGACTATCCCCACTCGGAGATACTACGGTGTTCCATATTACGTGCATACTATATTCTTGGTTGTGAGAGGGGAAGAATTTCTTAGCAAAATAGTATTTAACCCTCTGAAGGGCTCACACATAATTCCACCTTGCAACCTGCAGTCTTCCCTGCATGACTTTTAACCACTTTTGACCTTCTTGACCAATAGAATCTTTTATAGGATTCTCTTCAATAGAATGGCCAAACATTTTTTGAACAATTTTAATGAACTGAAGCTCAATTTTTTACATGAAATTTTTGTGTTTTAAATGTTCCATTGGATAGCCCTTATTGTTAACTATCTTTCTACACCTTAATTTCCATGATAATAATGACTTTTGTAGTATCGACAGTGGTATTTTGTCCCATTCTTGCTCCACAGTTTTCCAGTCCTTGAATGGTTTTCGGTCGACGTTTCGATAATGCCCTTTTTAAAAGTCCAAAAGCACAAAAGTCCATGGGTGAAACATCTGAAGATTTAGCAGGAATATCAGTAAAGTGTTGATACCAGTTTCTTGTTCCATTTTTCCAAGAATTTAATAGTCGATTTAGATGTGTGGCTGCTTACTTTACCCTGATGCAGTTCTAATGATTGTTGGCACTGTGGGTAAAGATATGGTATTGGGGATAAAATAGGGTCTTGATAGTATGTGGGAGTTGATTTTTACCTTTTTGCCCCTCTTTTTACTTTTAATTTTCCATTATGTCCAAAACCGGCAACAATCTTAAATCTCTTAGAGAAAGTTCTCACGTTCACTTTGCTATAGTCCTTTGAGTTGGCGGATTCTCTTTTAAAATTAAAGATCTTACCTTACAAATATTCTCAGAAATTATTTTCTTTTTTGGATACTTTTTTGGAAGTATTTTTCCACTTTTACGTTTTTTCCATTCTCATTAATAATATTACTTATCGTACCTTTAGCTATCGAAAAACCATGACTTTTACAGCGTTTTTGAATAATTGAATAAACATAATTCTCTTCGAAAAGAGCGGAAACATAGCCTTCCATCCATTGCTTATTTAAAAGCGCCATTTTAAAAGTAAACAAAACTCTGAGTTAGCAGACGATAAGTTATACTTTAACTATTTAACTGCTGTGAAAATAAAATTCTTTCGTAGCATACAATTTTTTTACAGCTCATCAAAATCGTTCAAAAAATGCCCAAACAGCCTCTGTATAGAAACATGCAGTGTAGAAGTTCATAGTACCTACATAGATTTGGAATGCCTCGACGTCTTTCTTAGATCGAATCGCTACTTTCTAAATGTCAGTGGAGGCCCACATTGCCAACGTGACGCTTTCTTTCATATTCAGAGCATACTTGTGCCGAATGACGAATTTGAGCTAAGGAGCTGCATGATATTGCCAGAACTACAAAGAAGAGTTCGTCGTTTTGCTGAAATTCTTCCGCAGTCTGATGAGAGAAAGCAATAAGAAATCTGGAAGACAGAAATCAGTGCAGGAAAGAAGATAGAGTGAAAACAGATTTAGCGTCAAACAAAAATGCCGAATCGCGTTTGAACGGGATGAAATTAAGTAGACATTCAGAATCTAGTTATGGTAAAATGACTGAGGTGTGCTTTTTGCAGTGTACTCAATTGGAAATGAAAATTGAGATCAGAAAAAATGCTGTTTTATATTTTTGGATAACTTTATTTCATTAAGAGGTACGAAATTTATTTATGTCAATATGTGATATGAAATGTAAGCAAGTACGCTTTGAATAAATATAACCACTTAACCCTCCAAGTGGGTAAGACGAGACACTTCGTCTATCAAGATCTGACCAATTTTGCTTATGAAGAGATATCTCGTCATATCAAGAAAGTGCCGATTTTTTAATGATGACGAGATCAAGATTTGGTCAGTTTTCTTCTAATGACGAGATATATAGTCCATCAATATCTGGTCAGTTTTTACCTAATCTAATGAATGACGAGATACCTCGTCGGGACAACCACCAGGAGGGTTAAGAAAGTTTAGTGCAGATGCTATGCTTGGGTCGGCTATTTTTTAAAGATCAATAGATAGTTTAAAGTTATATTTTGAAGAATACATGACAAATTCTGAAGGATTTCTGAATTGCCGACCAATCACCTTTGTCTCTTCCGATCTCAATACTGTTGATCGACTCAGGGGCTTAGTAACGTCCATAGCAACGACTCGGGATCAGAGGTCAACACCACTGACCTCCGGCCGTAAATCCCGAAACATTATCGGGTTGGTTTCCTTGCCGTCCAGCTGGTCTTTAGGAGTGCACGACGCCCCCTGGGATTCAACTGTCACCCAGTGAAACTGACTGGACAAGAGTTGCAGAACTCGAACTGAGCAGAGGTGTTTTTTGGTGCTCGTTCCAGACGGCCATTTAAGTAAATCCCATATTTCCCTTTTGTAGCGCCCACAATCAAGGGACGCAAATCCGTAATTTTAGATATTGTAAAAGAGTGCATTGTGAAATTTTGGATGTGTCGTCGTATTTATTGGCATATCACTCGGTCCACTACGTTACAACGCATCTACGAAGAGGGGAAAAACCTTTCAAAGGCCTATATAAAGCGAAAATATCCATATTGAATCAATTGATCTCAATCTACGTAATTCGAAAAGTTACGTAGATTGAGGTGGGGCAAGTGCGTCCCCTGAATTCAAAACGTGCCTGTGATTAAAATGGGAGGCTGACACTTGCTTGAAGGAGTCCCATCAATTATAGTTCTACTTGTAGAACACTTCGAATATGGGCAAGAAAGATTCGGCAAAGAAGGGCATGAATGAAATGGTATATTCTTTCCCACTCACGATACTATCACATTCAACTAACAAAATAGTCCATGGTACAGTGCGGCTCCGCGAGAAGGTAGTAGAGTCATGTGGTTTCGAAAGAGTTTATTAGTTAGGTAGGTACTTACTTGACGTCGCACTGGAAAACACAATGGGCTATTGGCGACGGTCCGGGATCAATCCCTAAGGGAAAAATCCAAGGGCAATGCCTCGTCATTTTGAATCACGGTCAGATGACGAGGTAAACACCTGAACTGGCAACCCACTCTCCGAACTTCCAATACACGCCAACGTGAGGACATCTGAGGCCACGACAAATTTAACGTGCACCAGCCCCCGTATACACGACGGTCTTTGGATGGACAGAGTTTCGAACTCGCCATCCTCCGGTTGCTAATCCGTTGCTCTTCCAACTAGGCTACCACGGTCCATTAAATCAGGAGACTGGTGGTAACGTTAACAAATCCCTTCCATAAGTTAACAAATCCCTTCCATAAGTTAACAAATCCCTTCCATAAGTTGAAAAATCCCTTCCATAAGTTAACAAATCCCTTCCATAAGTTAACAAATCCCTTCCATAAGTTGAAAAATCCCTTCCATAAGTTAACAAATCCCTTCCATAAGTTAACAAATCCTTTCCATAAGTTAAAAAATCCTTTCCATAAGTTAAAAAATCCCTTCCATCTTTAGCGTGGATTCTGGTTTTAAGTCGATCATTTGGTGCTGAAAACGACAGCAGTGATAACAAGTTGACAGGGGGAGAAACATCCACAGCGATCGCCATTCACGCTTTTGCATACGGCGATATTCTCCTAATGCGATTTTACCCCTATTCAGATTTTACCCCTAGACACAAGGTCGATGGGGCCGCGGTAGCCCGGTTAGAAGAGTAACGGATTAGAAACTGGAGGGTTGCGAGTTCGAATTCAACCAAAGACCGTCGTGTACAAAGGGGGCTGGCGCACGTTAAATCGGTCGTGGCCTCAAATGTCCTCACGTGGTGTGGGAGTTTGGAGAGAAGGGTGTCAGCTCAGGTGTGACCTCGTCATCTGACCATGGTTCAAAATTACGTCGTGTTGTCCTCGTTCTTTCCCTTCAGGTTTGATCCCGGACCATCGACAATATCCCGTTGTGTTGCTCCAGTGTGACGTTAATTAAATACCTACCGATATAAGGTCGACTGCCTTCTCTTGGGAGCTCCATTATATACGCGTCCCGTCCTGTGGGGAAGTGCGACCCCACGAAGCAACATCTCGCTATGTATTTTACTAAAGTAAGTGGTTCAAAAATCGACAGTATTTGTATACTGACGAATGTGTGTGTGTGTGTGTGTGGCAACAAACGAATATAAACAATGTAAAATCAACCACTACGGGATTTTACCGCTTAGTTTAAATCTGCTTGATTCGAGCTTCAGAGTATAATGTTGCTAAAACTCTACGGAAGTCTTCACCGCTCTGATGAAATTCTCCAGAAGTCTGATTACAGAAGCCAATAAGAAGTGTGAAAGATAGAAATAGAAAAGAAAATTGTGAGCGAATGGCGGAAACATGTTTAGGTGTAAAAATATCGAATCGCCTTATTGAATGGGATACAAGCGAAGTGCAAGTTCAGAAGCTAATTTTTGTGATATAACTGAGGTATGCACTTTTTAACCATGCACTTCATTTTAAGTAAGAATAAGTAAGACTAGTAAGTAGTATAAGTAATGCTGCTTTATATTTTTGATCAATTTTATTTTATTTGGAGGTATGACATGCACATGTCGATGCATCTACTTATTGTAAATGGATTTAAATAAGGAATGGAATGTGAGTACCGACACTATCAATAGATAAGAACAATTCAAAAACTGCAGCGCAGATGCTATGCGCGAGTCTGATAGTTGGAAGTATTTTTTAATTATATCAATGGTAAGTCTGGGTAGGTATGTAGCTAGTTGAATTCACGTCGCACTGGAGCAACACAACGGGCTATTGGCGACGGTTGTAGATCAATCCGGAAGGGAAAAATCCGAGGACAACACCTCATAATTTTGATCCAAGGTCAGGTGACGGTTTGTAAGTCTGGAAGTGTGTGGTAAAAATATGAAAATTCACTAGGACAGTAGGAATTGATTCAATATGAACTTTTAAAATTTGGATTCGCACTTGCCCCACCATACTCTGCATTGTTTTCGACATTTTTTCTTTGCTTCAGCCAACAAATATTTATCCATTATTTTTATCCCGCTTACGAAAGGGCCCCACCATTTGTGCACAAATGTTAGACAAAATAACACACCAAATGTTTTTAGAAAAAAACATATTTCATATTTTCTAAAAAAATATTTTATATTCGTTATTTGAGTTGGGCCACCTCCAGGCTTTCCATTGAGCTTCTATAAGTCTTGAAGAAACCATGATGAATCCGAGATACTCTATAGTTCTTTTCTTTCCCACGGGGTTTAATAGCCCGTTGTGTTGCTCCAGTGTGACGTTAATTGAAATACCCCCCACGGGGTTTACTGTTATTAATAAACACGAGGGTCGCTCTCCCGGGATACCCAAGATATCTTTTCTGTTTTCATTCCACTATGCTCCTCAATCCTTCTTTTTCCCCCTTTCACATATTTTACTTGACGTTGTCTTGCGTTTGGTGCAGCTTGGCCAAATATGGTCCTTGCGCCAAAAAACACCAAAACAACCACCCAACCTATACCTCGCCGGTTACTAGCGCAGTGGTCAAACCCACTGAGCCACGATGGTCCCATCTATGAGCTGGGTGACTGTCTGAATTGGAAAGGAATGGACAAGACGAGAAAAATCTCTTGTCCTTTGGCCTAAGCGTGAGTGGCCGAGGACGTTTGCAGAGGATGAGCCTCTCCCCGGAATATTTTAAATGTATAAAAAACAATAAAAACCACACTGACGCTAATTTAATACGCGTCAATGGAAGTTCCGTTCATGACACAGGTAAGGTGCGAGTGGTATGTCTGAAAACAATCAAAAATCATTGAATTCATTTAGCATTACGATCTTTTGATTGGCGTCGTGACCTCAAATGTCCTCACATTGGAGTGCTGTTGAAGTTTGGAGAGTGGGGTACCAGTTCAGGTGTTGACCTCGTCATCCGACCGTGGTTCAAAGTGACGAGGACTTCGGATCTTTCCCTCCGGGATTGATTCCGGTTGGTTAGTTGGGTTTTATGGTACAAGGGCCTGCGCCAAACGCCGGACAGACAACGTCAAGTTATTGTAAAAAGAAAGGATCGAGAGGGGAAAGAAGAGAAAGATCGCTCGGGCATGCTGGGGTTACAACCGCCATGTTTACTAGAGGCAGTAAACCCATGATAAAAGAATCGATAACTATGGTAGCATAGGTTCCAGGTTCTTGAAACTAGTATACACCTAAAGATGTGCCTCTGAAGGGAAGGCGGATCCCGGACCTGTCGCAAATAGCCCGTTGTGTATCTCCAGTGCTACCGTTACTACCTACCAATGATAAAACAATAATTGCAGTTTCTTTAATCTACTAATTACAGAATTCGAGAAAGATCACAAATACCAAGACGCATTATAGTCATTTAGTAAAACACATCGCAACACCTGGTAGTGCTTTTGTTTCTTCAGAGACATTCAGATTCAGTTGGTGGCCTACCATTTATGACTGCCTTTCTAATTTTGGAATTGGTAAACGGGTATTGAAAGGTGTAGAACCACGAAGTCGTCGCCTCAGTTTGTGAATAACTCTCAAACTTCTCCTTTTAGCTCACTGCTTCTGTATTTTGTATTTTTAAATGGTGTCAATATATATGTTACCGTTAAAGTGCACATTACCTAGGTAATCTGCAGATTAGCTGATTTGTTCCGTTAAAGTGCGGAATCATCTACAAAATAAGAGTTTTCCGCACTTTACCTAGGTAATGTGCACATTAACGGCTTTCGAATCGTTAAAGTGCAAAAGTAATTCAAAGTGTCACCAATCTTTAGATTGCACTAACAAGTAAGCATAATTTTATCATGTTTTTACAAATTCATTTCCTTAATTGTAATATACTTTTAAACCGTTTAATTGATTCTTTGTATTGCACTTTGTTCATTGATTGATTCTATCAACTATTCTGTTGATTGACTGATTCTATCAACTATTCTGTTGATTGACTGATTCTATCAACTATTCTGTTTATTGATTGATTCTATCAACTTGATTCTTTAGATATCGAAAAATAAATAAATAACATTGTTTCAATAATTGTCAGTATATTTTATTTACATCTGCTGATTATTATATAAAATTACTTATAGCTTTATGTGATAAAAGTATAGCGTGTTTTCAATTAGTAGTACCTAGTATTAATGAGTTTTTTGTCTGAGTATTAATTAAAGAGTACAAAAACGTTGCTGTTGTTCGAGCAAAGATCTTATTTTCGCTTTAACGAGTGCCTAGTAGGTAATGTGCAGATTATCTAGGGGATCTGCAGATTACTTAGGTAATTTGAGAAATGAAACACTTTTCCGCACTTTAACGGATCGGCGTAGTTGATCTGCAGATTACCTGATTTCCGTACTTAAGCGGTAACATATACGGTCAATGCTAATATTCATCTGCATTTTAAAGCCATATTCTGGTTTAATTTCGAAGAAAAAAATGTTTCCTCTGAGTCAGATGTGGAAAGCAGAAATACGAAACTAATACGGAAAGTCAGGAAAGAAAATAAATTCGATATTTTAACCCTCCTGGTGGTTTATCTTCGCGTCGAAAACTGCCCTTTAGTGGCTAGACTTTGGTGCAAAAGCTGGTCCAAACTGTCATCAGTTCTGAGCAAGAGACATTTTTTTACTTGGATCTTTATTCACCTTGCAGTAAGAGCTCAGTTTTGTCTAGACGAGATATTTCGTCAAAATCTTGGAAGGTCAAGTTACCTACTATACTTACGCGACTATAAAAATTCTTGGGTTTAGAGTATCTTTCTCTTCACTATTTCTCAGTAAAGTCCTTCTATGTGTTTATTACCCGAAAAGCGAACGGGAAATAATTACAAGCAATAAAGCGATTGGATTTGCCCAATCAAGGCTCAACCTTTTGCATACTTATTTGAATTCTTCATCTCCTCTGCGTATGTTCAAATCTATTTCTTTCTAATGCACACATCAAAGGATTTTACAAACTGTTACTTGCTGCTTTCCACATATTTCTAAATAACGCATTGAAACGTTATGGTTTTGCTGGGGTTAAGACTGTTTAAGCCTCTGAGTGGTCGTGTGATTTTCTAGTAGTATTGGCTTTCAACCCACAACACATTTAATGACTAAATAACCACATCTATTGGTTTAAAGAAACCATGGAGTCTTTCAACGTTTAGAAGGATTCCATTGATATTCTTTCCTTAGAATAGAATACTTTGGAAATATTCTATTGTATCCTATTCTATAATATCCTTTAGAAGGATTCCACTGATATTCTTTCCTTAGATTAGAATACTTTGGAAATATTCTATTGTTCTTTTCCTTAGAAATAATGCTTTGTGGGAAAATTTATTACTCATTTCTTTAGAATGGAATCCTTTGGAAAGATTTATTACTCATTTCTTTAGAATAGAATCCTTTGGGAAAGTTAATTACTCATTTATGTAGAATAGAATCCTTTGGAAAGATTTATTACTCATTTCTTTAGAATAGAATCCTTTGGAAAGATTTATTACTCATTTCTTTAGAATAGAATCCTTTGGGAATGTTTATTACTCATTAATGTAGAATAGAATCCTTTGGGAAGGTTTATTACTTATTTATGTAGAATAGAATCCTTTGGAAAGATCCTATTGGCCAAGAACGTCAAAATTGGTTAGAAGTCATGCAGGGAAGACTGTAGGTTGTAAGATGGAATATGCGTGTGAACCCCGCAGAGGATTAACATAAATTCATTAAGAAATTCATGCCTTTAATTCAGATAAATCAAAAATATCTGTTAAGTAGCACACAAACACACTACGTTTCGAGTTGGTCCTTTGAAAAGTCTAAGAATGTCAAATCTCCCTGAATTTTTTTCCAGTAACAATCACCCTTACGCATAAAACGTTTTCCAACGTTTTTCTCTCTTCTTAACTTCATAAGTTTTTCTTATTGTACTATTTTCAAACTGTGCCCCACGCAAAGAATCGCAGGTCTACAGCAATTTCTAAGTACTGAAATTGCTTTGTACAAAACTTCGTATCCCTTGCGGCAGAACTACGAATTTCTGTACACTTTCCACCCACATGTCTTGCATTTAAATATATCTTTGACACCGTGCCACAAATCCACGAATCTGCTTTATTTTTATTAATTTCACCTCAGTGCATTTTCTAAAATGTTGTTATTCGATGTTTTATTCTAAAACCACGCATCTTGATTTTTAGCCTAACTCTCGGTTGGTTGGTTTTGGGGGTTTTATGGCACAAGGGTTATATTTGGCCATGCTGCGCCAGACACAAAACATACAATATCAAGTAATAGATACACACAATCAAAGTTTTTAATGACGCAGAAGAGAGAAATACACCCAGGGAGGAATGCACCTGGCAGGAATCGAACCTACGCCGCCTACAACTTGAAGGTTGCTAGCGCAGTGGACGCACCCACTGAGCCACGACGGTCCAGCCTAACACTTGGAGAAATTCACACGTATGTTTCCACCCTTCAACCTTCAGTCACAACTGATTAGATGTATTACATCTAATCAATTGTGATCTTGACCCATATAATCTTTCCTAGAATTTGATGTGATCAGTTGGTTGTTATGTGCGTTGTGGGGTAAAAACAATACAACTCTCCTGGAAAATCTCGTGACTCTTACAGTGTTAAGTAACTCCAATTGATACCATTACTTTCAATGAAGCGCCAAAACTTTAATTGCGTTTTTTTAAGTAATACTCTCAGATTCCTGGTTTGGGCGTTTTAAAACTTCCTGTACAAACATCAGAGGAATATTGACGCTATAGGCGGACTTCGGCATATCCTGGGAATGGACAAATCAAAACAATACGTCCGTCTGCGGATTTCTATCGCCTATATAAGCCTTCGGACTATACAGTACACTATTGACGATTATTGCTTACTTTTAAAAGAAAAGTGACAATATTTCAATTAATCTATTGAATGAGGTAAATAAAATCATATGCAATTTTAGATAGTTCGAAGTTCAATGAAATTTAATTGTGGGAGTGAAAATTTTTCCTAGGAATGAAGGTTTAAGAATGAGATGTAAAAAAGCTTACGTACATAATGAGAAAGAGACGAACACAAAAGTTAACCGTATTCACAGTGGAAAGTCTGACCGTAAGGGGCTCTCACGAGGCTATTTTTGAGGCTCGATGGATTGGATGGGGATGACCCTTCACTTGGCCACCACGATCACCCGATTTATCATGAATTGACTTCTTTCTCTGGGGAAATCTCAAAGTCATGGTGTACGAAACCTAATTTATTCCGAAGCTGACCTCATCGAAAGAGACTGTCACGGCTGCAAGTGTCCACTAACTGCTAGGAAATTTTGAACACGTACGGTTAAAATTAGGGATGAAAAAAATTCTCACAAATTTGTTTCTTTCATTTCTGAGCCTTAGTGTACCCTTTGATACAGCAGGGTGATATTTGCGTCGATCGACTGAACCGTCGTCTGGCCCTTCGTGTTGCTCCAGTGCGAGTTAATTCAACTACTTACCTTTTATGTAGCTCCCTGTATACATATTACTTTCCATGTAACCCACAACATCGCATTATTATTAAGAAAAAAGAAACACAAATCACTAAAATTCTCTTCTCGTAAATATCCGGAGAGCAAAAAACAAATAAAGACCATTTCTTACTTCCGTCCTTGAAACCCATTAACAGGAGTCATTATCAAAGCTCAGCCTTTTGCTAGTTTTTATGCATGTTCAATAAAAATTGCAAACAAAAAATTAATATTGGGAATAGTAATTTTATAAAAATATACTAATTTGTACATATTATGCACTAATTATTTTTATAATATACCTTACCATCATTATAAATAGCAAATTTTGTTTTGGACATAGGGCGGCATCGGCCTCATTTGCCCCAGGTCTCAAAAAGCCTAGCTTTGCCTCTTACCTATATGTTGATAGAGTTGTAAATGTAACACCGAAATATGAACATTCATGAGAAACATTTCTTGAAGGTAAGACGCTACTCAACAAGAGAGAGATGGAATAATCAATATAACCTACAGCAAACGTTTTTTTTTATTAAAAACTAACTTCATGTAATTAATGTTTTTAAATTTCTTAATGACTTTAAATTTAAAAAATTATGAAAATTAGTTGCAATGCAATTTATGATATACAGGAAATACTAATATTAGTTATGAACTCAAAATTTTAAAAATGTGTTTCCATAATAAGTGATTATTATATAGCCTTTTCGTACCAATGAAGAATAGAATTTGGAACTAAATCATTCTAACTTTCTGAACACAGAATTTAAATCATAAAGCTCTTTAAAAGACCACTAATAGTCTGAGGAATATTAAAATGACAAATAGAGGAGTTGAAAAACTCAATATTGTTGATGAAAAGAAAAGTGTGTTTCTTATACATAGAAAACTGTCAAAATATTTCTTTGTTAATGTAGTCATCCTATGATGTGAGGAATGCATACCTGTATTACCTTTTGCACACCTGTCGCTTCGAAAAAGAGATTCGTGGCGCCATCTCGTAGAATTTAGTGCATTTTTTTCGGTATTTTAAGTGTTTATTTTCTAACGCAATTTGAAAATAAAATACTAATTAAAACAAATGCAATTGAAAGCTAATTCGAGAAACTGAAAATGTTAGGTCATTTACTCGCCAGTTCTTCCATTCGGATAGTTAGCAAATAAATTTATAACAAAACAAATATTTTGAACGT
This sequence comes from Meta bourneti, assembly GCA_933210815.1. Taxonomy (NCBI): domain Eukaryota; kingdom Metazoa; phylum Arthropoda; class Arachnida; order Araneae; family Tetragnathidae; genus Meta; species Meta bourneti. Next base: position 17,142,106 of record OW119929.1, read on the forward strand.
GTTCAATAACCTACAGTGAAAAAATATATGGGTATATGTACATTTTGATGGGATTGGAATTTAGTTTGTATTATCAGTAATTCATATTAAGCGAGTTCTTCTGAACGCGAAGTTTGAAAAAATATGTATGAAAAATATGTTAAAAAATATGTTTAAAAAATATATATGAGTATACATATTGAATAACATGGGGTAAAGGCACAAAATGTAGAACATGTAATTTTAAAATGTTACCAAAAGCAGGGGAATGGGGGTTTTTGAATGAATCAAACGCCAAATGACAAAATTAACTAAGATTCATATGTGAATAGCTAATTTATCAAACATTAAAAATTTTCAAGTTATACTACTAAAAGTAAAGAGTTAGAATTGCCTATTTGGAAAAGCTGAATCAGATATGGAATTTGGCACAAACACAAAAAGCTTCTCTTACATCAAAAGTGAATATTTATTTTGTCCTAAAGTAATTAAATATCTTTCATGGTTTTAAACTTACTTTTAATAACATTATACTTTTTCACGTTGGAAAGGTTTGGAATGCTTTTATACTGCATTCTGGATATTTTTCAGGTCAATCTCTCCCCTTCTCAAACCAAGAACTTCTTATCATATTAATGCTATATTCAGCCAACTTGCTTCAAATATCTGAGTCAATGCAGTTTTTCTATTTAATGGTGTATTTACCGATTTTGGATGTTTAATTTCAGTTTGATATTAGGTATCATCGGTGTCAATCATACTACATCTTATGATTTCATTTTTCAAATACAGTTAAGTGCAAACAGTGGCGTTTTGAGGCAAGTAACTTTGAAGGGCACCTTTTCCGTAATTCTACGCTGAATTTTCTGACCGAATTCATTTCTATTCTTGTTGCAAAAATATAAATTAAATTACAATGAATCAATAAATATTATTTATAGTACAATTATGGATCTTAATTTCATATAAATTTGTTAAGTAGAAGTAAACCAAGCATTCCAATTTGTCTTTCCAAACATTGTTCGAATGAACAAGTTACACATTAATTGCGATTAGCACTAAGTGTCAAGATTCACTTAACCCTCCAAGTGGTTTCGACGAGATATCTCGTACATCAAGATCTGATCAATTTTGATAGTAACGAAATATCTCGTCATAAAGATAGTACCGATTATTTTAGGATGACGAGATCAAAATCTGGTCACTTTTTTCTGATGACGATATATCTCGTCCATCGAGATCTGGTCGGTTTCGGTAAGGACGTGGTACCTCGTCGAGGCAAACTCCAGGAGGGTTAAATAATCTTTAATTAAAATATTCATTGATTTTTTTTAATTTCACGTGGTGAAATTAAGTTTACGAAATTCTCCCCATGCTTACAAGCTTATAAATTTTTGACACTGCCATCAAATTCTCAACCTATTATTGGAAAAATGAAAAAAAGTTAAATCTACTATTTCAGTTTTAATTTTAATCATAACATTTTAATAACTCCAAATCTGAAGAAACTCAGGTTATAGTCCATGGAAAACTGTGACATCAATTGTGGCCCTATTATTAAAGAAATAACATAGACAGGAGCCTAGTGCTCCTAATGGATGATCCATCACTAGCAAACAATAGTAACTATAATACCAAACTACTTAATCTATGTAATGGATGTGTGTGTTTGTGTGTATTATGTTCTCTATACAAATCTACACCGTTTGACCAATCCACACCAAATTTGGTACATTCATACTTTGGAACCCTGCGAGTAACACAAGCTACATATTAACCCCCGTTCTCTTTAACCTATTGTGCAGAGGGGGCTAAATCAATTCGAAATTGTTATAGAAAAAACATTGAGCATAAAACGATTGCGGTACGCAACTCAGTTTGTTTTACCGGTATTGATTGAAAATCAAATTATCTAAAAAAATTGTTTTACCAGTATTGCTGGAAAAACAATTTATTTCGAAACGTTAAATTTAAATAATTTAAAATTCTAATAATGTTTGAACTGATTTTTTTTCTTTCCACAATATAAATAATTTAGGAATATTTGAATGATGAAAAATGGATATTTAAAATACTTAATTTTACACAACTTCCATCTTGTAATGGAACACGAAAAGCCAAAACAAAAACTCATTGATCATAAAAGCGTAATTTTGCAATTCGGTATCTGGCAACGACAGAATTAATGTTTTATTTTATAAATTAGATTTAGAATTCCGTGTTTGTGTATTTGAGTTAATACAGAAATATCGCGGTCATATTTGAGCATTTCTAAGTTTTGTAAATTTGTGTTATTTTTCTAAATAATTCATTATTGTCCATCAATATTTTTCAAGCGTCTTTTTTGAATTTCTCCATTTCAGAATATTCTCATGACGTCGAAATTCGACACGCTTGCTCAGATCTTTCGTTTCTCAGAATTCTACATTTTTCAATGACCAGAATTTCGTTTCTGTTTGTATTTATGTGTTCCATTACTTTCTGTATTACAGATATATTATTTAGGAGTTAAATTGCAATGAATTATTTTTATTTTCTGCAAATACCACTAGGCATGGGTAATTTCTTGGTGGTATATATATATATTTCAACGAACTTTCCTTAAGTCTCATTAAATACATTATAGTTTGTAGAATTCTGTTTCCCAAAAATAAATGTAAACCTTTTTAAGTAAGGTGTATAACTTCTTATTTTAAAATGACTGGTAAAGTTAAAATAAAGTTATTCTAAAATAAGATGTTAAGTTAAATCAAAATGAGTAACCATACGTTATAGTTCAAAGCTATTTCGAAATTTTGAAATATTTTCATTATAAGACGATTAAAATCAATTTAATTTACATTTATTTTTCATGTTTCATGGGTATTATTGAAAGCTAAACTCCATAGTCAAGTGATTACATCTATCATTCTAAATAGGTACGTGGTTTCCTTATAGAAACTGAGTCTCTCAATTGAAAAAGGTACCTTAAGGATTCGATTTGAAACTAAATTTTTCTGTTCGAAGAAAGCGAATTTTAAATAAGACTTTGCTGATCTTGGTATATCCATAGTAAGGAAATTTGTAAACTAGGACTGTTGAAAAATAGAAATTTTTTGTCTTAAGTGGCAGAAGGTCGAGGTTGCTTACTTGAAGTTGAAACTGTTCGTATACAACTTAGGTACCTGTGAGACATTCATTGAAAGCAGTGATTTTGTAAAAAGTGTAATCGATTGAGTTTGCTTTGTCTACACTGGTGACATTTGTTTTACAATAAGCTCCGTTATTCCATATGCGGATGAATAGAATTTTCAAGAAAAAATGTGTGCTTCAATATAAATTAACCACGAATGCCGTAACAGTGTAATTTGCCATCCTCTCACAATGATAATGTAATACAAAAATATCGAATCCATGTTGCAAGGGTACCATAAATAATAAATATTGATTGGAAAACTGAGTGCAAGACTATACGCTGAAAGTTCCTCATTTTTACTGAAAATGGACTTAATTGGCATTCGTAATCCTTCCGAAACTCAAAATCGACTTCTGAAGAAGTCATATCAGAAAAAGCTTTAGTAGTTTGTTTTACAGCAAGAGTGTGATGAATATGAAATGGATTATATGGATGGATATATTATGTATACATATTTGTGTCCGAAGTAAATTGTGCTATGAAAAAGTTAAAACGATGTTAAAAAATATTTTCTAAACACTTAAATGATGCTTGCATTTTTCTATGAAATAGAATCACGTTTAACCGATTCAACCCGAGCATCGCCGGGTAATTCTGCTAGTATATTATAATATTCAATAATGTACAGTAAAATACATATATTACTAAAATACAATGCCCTATGGAGCCCCCTGAATGGACAGTCTTGAAATCGGAAATTTATATTATATTTCAGCGAAGTACAATTACATACCATAAAATACTAACTAGTTAATTTTAATTTAATTCAAAAGATTTATTTCCCAGAGAATGAAGCCACAGTAGCCTGGTTGGAAGAGTAACGATTGGCAACCGGAGGGTTGTGAGTTCAAAACTAGATCCAACCAAAGACCGTCGTATACACTCATGTCCAAAAGTTAAGCATAATTCATTAAATGCGAAAAAAATCGGAGTAAATATGGATGCAATGGTTCACAATCATTTGTGGAGAATCGTGGGACGAAAGTAAAACATTGTGCATATGCAAAACAGTTCAGTCGACGCCGACATGCGCAAAGCACCGTCGCACGTCGGAACGAGTATAAAACGGCCTCGAGCGGTATAGCCAGTTTAGACAGAAATTTTGCAATTGCTTTGGTACGCAGTATTGTTAACAATCAATAAGGAAGAAAGGTGTCACAAAGATGCCAACTGGACATGTTTGTAAAGGGACGAATTATTGGAATGTTGGAATCCGGTAGTAGTATACGGGCCCGTATAGTGGACGGAAGTGACGTCATACCACGTGACCGGAAGTGGGCGGTGCCAAGTGACGTCACACCACGTGACCGGAAGTGGGCGTGTCCGAATGATGTGACGTATTGTTTGTTTACATTTTGGACTTTGAATTTTTTTTTGTCATCGACTTCGTGCAGGCGTTGAGCTGTTTCAAGATGGCGTCGTTTCGTTGGAGTGGTGTTGCCATGGTGATGAATCACTCGTAGTGCCATCTGGTGGAGAAATTAGAAACCCTATTATTTTTAATTAAAAAGGAATTTCTTGGATTCGTACCGAGGACCACAGGACCCGAAGTCAAGCGCGCTATCCGTTAGGCTGTAAGAGAGTTAACTTAAAATGGTGAATTAATGTAGTGTTGGATTTTTTCTCTCTTTTGGACTTGTATTTTTTCTTAGTATTAGGAATGGGTTATATTTTTAGAAAATGGTTTGAATAATTGCATAGGGGTTTTAATAAATGCTTTTACAAAATGACTTATGGCGCCATCTAGTGGTTTTAAAAGTAATTAATCTAAGGAACGAATTGATTTCTTAATGCTTTTACTTTATTCATCACGCGTGACGTCAGTGTGTTTGCGTTTGGGACTTGGATTTTTTTTTCCTTCTGAGATTTCGATGTGACGTCACGATTATGTCCATCGAGCAAGTCTGAACTTGAAAAAGTCTACTCACAATTCTTTATGTTATGAGTATGGTAAATTGTTTACAGATCGTGAAGGCTAGGCATATTTCCGTCGATTGGAAAACGAATTAACGTATTAAAAAGAGACGAAATTTAGAAATTTTAGGACAAAAATATACTGTGCCTTGTAAACTTGTAGCATACGAAGACGAAGGAATAAGCTATACTTTTAGCGGGTCTTCTATTGCAGCCAAGCCTTGATCTCCTAAAGTATTGGAAATAAAGGGAGAAATGGAGCGAATAATTGGTGCAAGATTTAATTTTGAGTTGGTGAAGCGTTATAAAGATGGTAAGGACTGCATAGTTGCCCATAAAAACAACGAAAAGGACTTGGAACTTTATGCACCCATAGCGTCTGTTTCATTTGGACAGAAAAGGCAATTTGTGTTTTCTAGAAAGAACTACAATTCTTTAAAAATTGTTCTGGAAAATGGAAGCTTGCTTGAGATGAAGTATCCAACAAACCAATTTTGGTTTCACAGCTTGCCCCGTGGGAATGCATTATGCCCTAGAATAAACTTAACGTTTCGTAAAATTCTTGTATAAAGCAGCGATAAACCACTTATGTGCCCCCGAACTAGAACTCAGTGTCGTACACTAGACGATATTTGGACAACGTTGCAATTGATCTTTGCCTTTCAGAATAATATTTTTATAAATGCTTACATCTCGTTTTTAAATAAATTTTTAGCGTGTCTTACCACATATACTGTATTTTGGATTATTTGGTTTTTTTATTACATGGTTTCATAAATTTTCTTTTAAAATGCAAGATCTGAAATGAAATTTTTCTTTGCTATATAGATTTATGTTTTTTTTAAGTTAGATGTTTTTACTCAAAAATTAATTATACATTAGATGCTATAACACCTATTTTATAGCAGAAATTTTGTTTTAAATAATATACACTTAAGTAAGAGTAAAATTTTTGAAACTTTACAAGACAAATACTATGAATATGTTTTCTTGTACATTTGAAGAAGTTATAATAGTATAAAAAAACCATTTATTCTATAAATCTAAATTAAATGTTATTTTTTAATTAATCTTTCCTTGCATATTATTTTTACTTTGAATAAATCTTCATAAATTTTAGTGATTTAATTTATATTATATAGATTTACAAACCTGTTTTTGGATGAAATATAAGGATTTAATATTTTAAAAATTAATGTTTTTACTTAAAATTAATTATATATTAAATACTATTACACATATTTTTAATGTTGAAGATTTTTAGAAAACATTTTACAATTGAAACATATACATTAAATATTATGACAAACACTTAAATGCAGATCCATAAGGGAATATTGGAAATCTTTTTAATTCTTACACCTTTTCTATTCTAAATAAACTTTTGCTTGTCTTACCACATACACTGTATTTTGGATTATTTGGGTTTTTTTTATTACATGGTCTTATAAATTTTCTTTTTAAAATGCAAGATCTGAAATGAAATTTTCCTTGATTTTAAGATTTATGTTTTACTCAAAAATTAATTATACATTAGATGCTATAGCACATATTTTATTGCAGAATGTTTTAATATTATACACATAAGTGAGCGTAAAATTTTTGAAACTTTACAAGACCCATATTATGAACATGTTTCCTTACACATTTGAAGTAGTGAAAAATAGTATTAAAACCCTTTATCCTGTAAAATATAAATTAAATATTATTTTTAATTAATTTTTCCTTCCATATTATTGTTTACTTTAAATAAATTTTCATTCATTTTAGTGATTTTATTTATATTATAAAGATTTACAAACTGTTTTTAACGAAATTTTCTTTGATATAGGGATTTATATTTTAAAAGTTAGATGTTTTTTACACAAAAATTAATTATATATCAAATACTATTGCACGTATTATAACATTGAAGATTTTTAGAAAGCGTTTAACAATTGAAATATATACTTTAAATATTATTACAAACATTTAAATGCAATTTGTTTTTTATTTTTTAATTTTACAATTGAGACATTTTTAAAAGTTTGGTTCTTAAAGTGCGTTTTATGCATAGTAAAAAAATTATTATAAAAACCTGTAAGAGTAAAAAGAATTTTATGCATTAATTTGAAACTTTACAAGACCCATACCATGTTTCCTTGCACATTTGAAGTAGTGAAATATAGAATTAAAAACCATTTGTCCTTGAAGATCTAAATTAAAAGTTCTTTTTCTTTAATGCTTTTGCAAACCACACATTTTATTAAATATGAACTTCCTTTTATTTATTTGAAATCCTTATGCACATCGTACAATTTACATTGCACAGCAAAATACCAATACTGTACGAAGCTATGAAGTATTTTACAAGATACTTTGTACTGTTTTCTTAATTTTAAGTGTTCTACATTGCTATATTAAATGGATAGTAAGTGGGTTTTCTGTTTTTGAAAATAATGTGTGCACATCTGTGCTGCTAAGCAAATTAACTTTTGCCCTTTTCTTGATATTTAATGCATAATTTAAATATTTACTCACACCGCTGATAGTTTTACCCATGAGTAAAATTAAATAATAACTGAAAATTTTAAGTATTAATGTGAATTTTAAAATGAACAAAAATTATTGAAATAATGGATTAAATCTGAATTCTATGTATTCTTAAAACAATCTCTGCAAATCCAGCAGACAATTCTTAAACAGATTGAAGGAAGCCACATGGAAACAAAGTAAATTAGAACACTTTTTAATAGTAAAAACATTATGATTAATATTTTTACAAAAATAATACATTGTAGTAAAAAAAGAACTTATTTTTACATACTTACATTTTTTTTAAGAGACTTATTTCCGACAAGCCAATTATTCAATGCCATCACCTCAGCTATGGGGCAATGCAAATTATTTTTGTGATGACCACATTATAGTTTTTGGATATCTTTGTTGCTACTTAGAGCATAAAATGCATCGAATTTGGGAAACCCATATTGTTCTAAGTTGATATTCGGAATATTCAATGCATCTAAGCGTTTCTTTTCCACACAACCACCTTTGTAAGCAATTAGGTACTGAGTGACCCTCTTGGTCTGCTCGTAATATTCTAAAAGCTTAGAGTCTAGATTTTTCTAAGGGAGCACAATTTGCTATGTCATGGGACAGAAATGAAGTGCACATACGTAATTTTTAACATATCACACAGTTGTACGATCTTTGGCACTCAGTTTATGCTTAGACGATAAGTTAAAACGAATACTTGAAGCTACTTGCGACTTTTACAGCGATGTATGCGTATTTACGTACTAAGAAACTTTCTTGAATCTGAAATTCATCAAAATGCACAATTGCACAAATATTAATCATTGCTATTGAAAAGCGTTAGCTGTTCTTGGAAAAATAATTGTAAACTGGAGGCCACGAAGAACTGGACTATATAACACCATACACTTACTAATCAGTAAAGTTAAAATTTATCTTTTGCGTTCCATAGTTACTCACAAAAGATAAGACTAAGTGAAGAATGTACATACTCAGACAACATGGTGTTTGTGATAATGCGCGAAATAAAATTTTGTGTTATAATACAAGATTTTAACGAATGGATATACTTAAATGTGCGTGTGATTTTTTGACTCTACCACGTTTATGCGCTGAATGCAATTCAATTCTACGACTAAATTTGAGCAAGAAAAAAAATATAACCAAATATAATTTATAAGAGAAACGTATTTTGACTTTCTTTAAAATGAGAACTTTAAAGTATACTGAATTCTCTTGATTCTGCAGTTTTATTTTTTCTAAAATTACATCAACAAATTGAATTATTTTATTTGTGTGCACACACAAGTCTTTGCCTCTGTTGAAAGGAAACTAGTATCTTTGACAAGTATCAGATTTTTAAAAATTAATTCAGAGAAGAACCTTTTTTCATGGGATTTAACTCAATCTGCTCCATAATTTTACCCTTAAGAGTAATAGAGCATATTATAGTTTTAAGGAAAATGAATAACCATTATGCAAATTTGAAGCCAAAAGTTCCAAGCATGTCTATGCGCCTATCTACGTTTAGAGATTGACCAACGCACAGACGTTGACATTAGGGACCTAGCCGTAAACGGATCGTATTATACCGGTGTCTTGGACGTGATCAGGTGCTATTGGTGTGGCGAAGGGCTTGAAAATTGGTAAAAAGATGTAGTGAGACACAAACACAAAGTTTTATCCAAAATGTTTGGTAGCCCATAGATGAAATTGTACAGGTGCTGGATGAAATCAACAATACCAATGGTTTTATAAAAAAAAACGATGTATAGCTTTACCCCTTAGACAACGACAAGGACGAACGACTTTGTAAAATTTGCAAGGAATCGGAAAATGAATGCTACTTTACAGCCTTGCGGTCATCTGGTGACATGCATGAGATGTACTTTAAAGTTCTCATTTTAAAGAAAGTCAAAATACGTTTCTCTTATAAATTATATTTGGTTATATTTTTTTTCTTGCTCAAATTTAGTCGTAGAATTGAATTGCATTCAGCGCATAAACGTGGTAGAGTCAAAAAATCACACGCACATTTAAGTATATCCTTTCGTTAAAATCTTGTATTATAACACAAAATTTTATTTCGCGCATTATCAGAAACACCATGTTGTCTGAGTATGTACATTCTTCACTTAGTCTTATCTTTTGTGAGTAACTATGGAACGCAAAAGATAAATTTTAACTTTACTGATTAGTAAGTGTATGGTGTTATATAGTCCAGTTCTTCGTGGCCTCCAGTTTACAATTATTTTTCCAAGAACAGCTAACGCTTTTCAATAGCAATGATTAATATTTGTGCAATTGTGCATTTTGATGAATTTCAGATTCAAGAAAGTTTCTTAGTACGTAAATACGCATACATCGCTGTAAAAGTCGCAAGTAGCTTCAAGTATTCGTTTTAACTTATCGTCTAAGCATAAACTGAGTGCCAAAGATCGTACAACTGTGTGATATGTTAAAAATTACGTATGTGCACTTCATTTCTGTCCCATGACATAGCAAATTGTGCTCCCTTAGAAAAATCTAGACTCTAAGCTTTTAGAATATTACGAGCAGACCAAGAGGGTCACTCAGTACCTAATTGCTTACAAAGGTGGTTGTGTGGAAAAGAAACGCTTAGATGCATTGAATATTCCGAATATCAACTTAGAACAATATGGGTTTCCCAAATTCGATGCATTTTATGCTCTAAGTAGCAACAAAGATATCCAAAAACTATAATGTGGTCATCACAAAAATAATTTGCATTGCCCCATAGCTGAGGTGATGGCATTGAATAATTGGCTTGTCGGAAATAAGTCTCTTAAAAAAAATGTAAGTATGTAAAAATAAGTTCTTTTTTTACTACAATGTATTATTTTTGTAAAAATATTAATCATAATGTTTTTACTATTAAAAAGTGTTCTAATTTACTTTGTTTCCATGTGGCTTCCTTCAATCTGTTTAAGAATTGTCTGCTGGATTTGCAGAGATTGTTTTAAGAATACATAGAATTCAGATTTAATCCATTATTTCAATAATTTTTGTTCATTTTAAAATTCACATTAATACTTAAAATTTTCAGTTATTATTTAATTTTACTCATGGGTAAAACTATCAGCGGTGTGAGTAAATATTTAAATTATGCATTAAATATCAAGAAAAGGGCAAAAGTTAATTTGCTTAGCAGCACAGATGTGCACACATTATTTTCAAAAACAGAAAACCCACTTACTATCCATTTAATATAGCAATGTAGAACACTTAAAATTAAGAAAACAGTACAAAGTATCTTGTAAAATACTTCATAGCTTCGTACAGTATTGGTATTTTGCTGTGCAATGTAAATTGTACGATGTGCATAAGGATTTCAAATAAATAAAAGGAAGTTCATATTTAATAAAATGTGTGGTTTGCAAAAGCATTAAAGAAAAAGAACTTTTAATTTAGATCTTCAAGGACAAATGGTTTTTAATTCTATATTTCACTACTTCAAATGTGCAAGGAAACATGGTATGGGTCTTGTAAAGTTTCAAATTAATGCATAAAATTCTTTTTACTCTTACAGGTTTTTATAATAATTTTTTTACTATGCATAAAACGCACTTTAAGAACCAAACTTTTAAAAATGTCTCAATTGTAAAATTAAAAAATAAAAAGCAAATTGCATTTAAATGTTTGTAATAATATTTAAAGTATATATTTCAATTGTTAAACGCTTTCTAAAAATCTTCAATGTTATAATACGTGCAATAGTATTTGATATATAATTAATTTTTGTGTAAAAAACATCTAACTTTTAAAATATAAATCCCTATATCAAAGAAAATTTCGTTAAAAACAGTTTGTAAATCTTTATAATATAAATAAAATCACTAAAATGAATGAAAATTTATTTAAAGTAAACAATAATATGGAAGGAAAAATTAATTAAAAATAATATTTAATTTATATTTTACAGGATAAAGGGTTTTAATACTATTTTTCACTACTTCAAATGTGTAAGGAAACATGTTCATAATATGGGTCTTGTAAAGTTTCAAAAATTTTACGCTCACTTATGTGTATAATATTAAAACATTCTGCAATAAAATATGTGCTATAGCATCTAATGTATAATTAATTTTTGAGTAAAACATAAATCTTAAAATCAAGGAAAATTTCATTTCAGATCTTGCATTTTAAAAAGAAAATTTATAAGACCATGTAATAAAAAAAACCCAAATAATCCAAAATACAGTGTATGTGGTAAGACAAGCAAAAGTTTATTTAGAATAGAAAAGGTGTAAGAATTAAAAAGATTTCCAATATTCCCTTATGGATCTGCATTTAAGTGTTTGTCATAATATTTAATGTATATGTTTCAATTGTAAAATGTTTTCTAAAAATCTTCAACATTAAAAATATGTGTAATAGTATTTAATATATAATTAATTTTAAGTAAAAACATTAATTTTTAAAATATTAAATCCTTATATTTCATCCAAAAACAGGTTTGTAAATCTATATAATATAAATTAAATCACTAAAATTTATGAAGATTTATTCAAAGTAAAAATAATATGCAAGGAAAGATTAATTAAAAAATAACATTTAATTTAGATTTATAGAATAAATGGTTTTTTTATACTATTATAACTTCTTCAAATGTACAAGAAAACATATTCATAGTATTTGTCTTGTAAAGTTTCAAAAATTTTACTCTTACTTAAGTGTATATTATTTAAAACAAAATTTCTGCTATAAAATAGGTGTTATAGCATCTAATGTATAATTAATTTTTGAGTAAAAACATCTAACTTAAAAAAAACATAAATCTATATAGCAAAGAAAAATTTCATTTCAGATCTTGCATTTTAAAAGAAAATTTATGAAACCATGTAATAAAAAAACCAAATAATCCAAAATACAGTATATGTGGTAAGACACGCTAAAAATTTATTTAAAAACGAGATGTAAGCATTTATAAAAATATTATTCTGAAAGGCAAAGATCAATTGCAACGTTGTCCAAATATCGTCTAGTGTACGACACTGAGTTCTAGTTCGGGGGCACATAAGTGGTTTATCGCTGCTTTATACAAGAATTTTACGAAACGTTAAGTTTATTCTAGGGCATAATGCATTCCCACGGGGCAAGCTGTGAAACCAAAATTGGTTTGTTGGATACTTCATCTCAAGCAAGCTTCCATTTTCCAGAACAATTTTTAAAGAATTGTAGTTCTTTCTAGAAAACACAAATTGCCTTTTCTGTCCAAATGAAACAGACGCTATGGGTGCATAAAGTTCCAAGTCCTTTTCGTTGTTTTTATGGGCAACTATGCAGTCCTTACCATCTTTATAACGCTTCACCAACTCAAAATTAAATCTTGCACCAATTATTCGCTCCATTTCTCCCTTTATTTCCAATACTTTAGGAGATCAAGGCTTGGCTGCAATAGAAGACCCGCTAAAAGTATAGCTTATTCCTTCGTCTTCGTATGCTACAAGTTTACAAGACACAGTATATTTTTGTCCTAAAATTTCTAAATTTCGTCTCTTTTTAATACGTTAATTCGTTTTCCAATCGACGGAAATATGCCTAGCCTTCACGATCTGTAAACAATTTACCATACTCATAACATAAGGAATTGTGAGTAGACTTTTTCAAGTTCAGACTTGCTCGATGGACATAATCGTGACGTCACATCGAAATCTCAGAAGGAAAAAAAAATCCAAGTCCCAAACGCAAACACACTGACGTCACGCGTGATGAATAAAGTAAAAGCATTAAGAAATCAATTCGTTCCTTAGATTAATTACTTTTAAAACCACTAGATGGCGCCATAAGTCATTTTGTAAAAGCATTTATTAAAACCCCTATGCAATTATTCAAACCATTTTCTAAAAATATAACCCATTCCTAATACTAAGAAAAAATACAAGTCCAAAAGAGAGAAAAAATCCAACACTACATTAATTCACCATTTTAAGTTAACTCTCTTACAGCCTAACGGATAGCGCGCTTGACTTCGGGTCCTGTGGTCCTCGGTACGAATCCAAGAAATTCCTTTTTAATTAAAAATAATAGGGTTTCTAATTTCTCCACCAGATGGCACTACGAGTGATTCATCACCATGGCAACACCACTCCAACGAAACGACGCCATCTTGAAACAGCTCAACGCCTGCACGAAGTCGATGACAAAAAAAAAATTCAAAGTCCAAAATGTAAACAAACAATACGTCACATCATTCGGACACGCCCACTTCCGGTCACGTGGTGTGACGTCACTTGGCACCGCCCACTTCCGGTCACGTGGTATGACGTCACTTCCGTCCACTATACGGGCCCGTATACTACTTCCGGTCGATCCCAAACCTAAGCGTCTCGAATTCTGAATGTGCCTCAGTGTGTGATCTCCAGACTGTGGCAGAGGTTTCAAACCACTGGAGAATGCTACCCGACGACCAGTACCAGGTCGGCAAAGTGGAACAACCTTTCGGCAAGACGATATTTGGCGATAACTGCGCGACGTCAGAGGAACCGTTTTGCCAAACAACTGGGTTCAGCCCTGACAGCTGCCACAGGAGTCAGATACAAACTGTTTACAGGAGACTCAGACACGTTGTTCTCTATGCCAGATGACCAGCAGTTTGCATCCCCCTGACGTCCGCACAGAAACGCGCGCGTTTACATTGAAGTTTCTAACATCGGCAGTGGAGTCGACATCAGTGGGGCAATGTCATGTGCAGTGACAAGTCCAGATTTAGTCTGCAAACTGATTCTCGTCGTACCACGATCTAGAGAAAACGTGGAATATGTTTTCACCCGGGAAACATCACGGAAAGACATCGTTTTCCTTCAGGGGAAGTCATGGTCTGGGCAGGCATCATTCTCGACGGTCGCACAGACCTCCATATCTTTGACACGGGGTCTGTTACCGGTCAAAGATACAGACATGAAGTCCTTAAGCCTACCGTTCGACTGTTTCGAGGTGCTGTTGGTCCTAGTTTCATATTCATGGATGATAACGCGCCTCCTCACCGTGCAGCCCTGGTCGACGCCTTCCTTCAAAGTGAAGATATCCACTTTGATAGGAGAGGGGCCTGCCAACTCTCCTGATCTGAATCCTATAGAGCATGTGTGGGATATGATAGGTAGTTGAATTAACGTCGCACATCAGCAATATAACGGGCTATTTACGACTGTCCGGGATTGATCCCGAAGGGAAAGATCCGAGGACAACACCTCGTAATTTTGAACCGCGAACATATGACGAGATTTTTTCTTTGAAAAACTGTTTTATAATTTTAAGCACACTTTCCTCTCTGTTAGAAGTACTTTCCAATCTTATGCGTGTGAAATGAATACTTTCAATCATTCCATCTTTAGGATGATGCAACATTTAAAATTCCTTTCATGCAGCCCTCAGCAATTGTACAGCTATTCAGAAATAGAGGGTAGCCAAAAAGCAATATCTCTTCTCACTAACGTTTGAAGAACACAAAACAAGAGAGTTTACTTATCCTGGAGATCCTTTGATAAGAGCCATTAAGAAAGCTAGGCTTTTTGATAACTTTTCTGCTTATCGACGAAGAGAGGTAGGTAGCTGAATTAACATCGCATTGGAGCATCACACGGGCTATTTGAGACGGTCCGAAGGAAGGATCCGAGGACCACTCTCTTCAAGCTTCCCCGCCACGCGACAGATTTAACGTATACCAGCCCCTATGTATACAACGGTCTTTGGTTGAATCGAGTTTGAACTCACAACCCTTCGGTTGCTAATCCGCTACTCTTCCAATCGGGCTATCACGGCCCGTTGCAACGAAGAGTCAATATTGTGAACAATAATTCATTTACATAATTAAAATGGTACAAATCAGAATATATTAATTTAAACAATTGTATTTTATCATCATTTTAAAAACATGAATTTTGTTTTGGATAGAGTGAGGCATCAGTCTAATTTTCCCCGGTCTTAAAAAATCTAAGTGAAGATTAACCGAAATGTAAGTATTTATTCTATTAGCAATCATGCAATAAACAAGCGTTGTATAATACACGTAGGCATAGAATTCTTATCGAAAACACGAATTTATATAAACATTACAAAATGGATAATTCCTAGTATTAAAGTTTGGGGAAGTTCCTCAACAACCTACATTCCCTCAAATGCGCAATTTAATGAGTTCCAAATTTGTACTTTTAAACTGACTAATTCATCAAAATATATCAAGGTTGTCATTAAAATTTTTATTGAACATTTCTTTCATAATTTATGAAAACTCTTAAAATTATTTTTTTAAACCTGCATAAACTTTTTCGATAACGGAACGTAAAAATAAAGTTTAGCATAACAGAAAGATTACTTCGAAAGATTTTTTGTTTGGGTGCTGGTAACAAAAATAAAGATTAGAAATATAAAAATATTATTTCTGAAGAATATGAATGAGTCTGTAATACTAGTTCACCATTAGGAAATCGAAACTTTACATACTCATAATCCAGAAACGTCTGGACTTAAAACCGAGGTTTCATTTTGATATAGCTTCAAAATTTAACCTGAACACTGAGTGTTGCTTTTGTAATTTATAAAGTTTGTGCGCAATTTGATATAAAACAGTTTTTTACTTAAATTTTATGCTTATAAATTTGAGAAAGTTATTCTCTAGAGTTTTCAAATTCATTTTTTCCTAGCTGTTGTACCTTAATTATAAACAGACCGACATAAATATTTCAACGTTTGATTAATTCCTTCATCCTTATTTTAAACGACTCATTTTCCCGATCCAAACTCGCAAGAATAGGATATTAATCAGCGACCGTTTCTCCAATCGCTGATAGAATTCGTTAGAAAATAATCTCACGATTTCCTTTTATTGTAATCACTAATCATTTTGTTAAGGACTACAAAACTGAGTATTTGACTCATCAATTTCAGTGTAAGTTTTTCTCTTCATTCTATTACCAATGTGGCATCGTCCAACGCTCCAGGTGGGTCAGCGGCCTTGACCGTTCCTCCAACGCGTTACCCGAACACTCACATTTTTTTAATTCCTAAGTCAACTGCCCATAAGTGTAACCAGCCTCTTCAAGCGTTAATAGAAATCAATAAATATCTAGAATAAATGGAGCAAGTGAAGTGAAAGCCGATTCTGTAAAGATGGAGCACAAAGCAGTAGATATCGGCCAAATTAAATTAATCTTAAGATAGATTTTTGTAAAGTCGTCAAGAGAAAATCGTTTTATTGTATAAAAAGAAAATGTCTCTAAAACTATCAGAAAACAAGATTTTTTGACTGAGTACGTCTCACCAAGCATTCTCTAACATTAAGTTGCTCCTACCACGCCTCTTGCGTAGAGATAAGTATTTTATAAGCAACCAATATTTTCGACAAACGGTTCTGTCTTAACTCCTAATTCTTAAATTATGAAACATGTACGCGAAACGACATTTCTGTTTGCAAAAAAAAAAAACGATTCCTATAGTGAATAGCATGGTCACTTTTTCATTTACCATTTCCACTTCAACGCCTCGTCCCCAACTCCCATTCATAGGCAAGCTCTACCCATGAATGAAAGTTTTCCTCATTCATCTCCAGAGGACGCCACCAGTCCACCTGACGAAACGGTGCTCCGGACGAGACCTGAATGAGTGACGTCACGGACTGGGAATGACTCGTCATTTTCATTGAGCGGATTTTGCAGAAGAGGACGGGAAGAAAGAGCGAGACGCGGTCTCCAAAAGCAAATCTCGTCTTGCAATCCATCAAAAGATCTCAGAAAGTCTTACAAATCTCGTCTTGCTTTGCGGGAAAGCGAATACGATTCAACCTATTTTTCCATGTTAGCTATTCGTGAAAAATATGCATGCAAAATTAGCTTTCCTTATGTGCTGCATCTTATCGAGAAAATTGACGCAACTCAAAAATGGAGATCTTACTACATTTTCAAAAGATAGTTTTCTTTTAAGGAATCAAATAATGAAAATAAGGCATGACGGCGATTCTTTGCAAATTCAAATTGAGAATTAAAATCTGCTCAGATTTTTAATTTTCTTTTGGGCTCGCGTGTAGAAGTTGCTTCTTTGATTTGCTCCATAAGGTGTGATAGGTGTAAACCTTTTCAAAGAATACCGACTTTGTGCTTTCGAATTATAAAACGATTTGAGATAATTTTGACTTCATAAAGAGAAAATTGCAAAAAGATGTCCAATTTTCGTTCGTTTTAAGGAATGAAAGACCCTAATCCAAAAAATCACATCTGGATTTTATGACGTTTTCAGCAAACCTTATTTTGATACTAGCTTGAGGGTAATATACGCGTACCAGAATAATTATAATACGCAAAGATATGCCAGACTTGGGGAAAGTTTTTCAGTGTTCACATAAATACATAACCTGAAGACCAAGAACTATCATCTTAAAATTTAATTTATCTCCATTTTGGCAAATTTGCAGTTAACCCCCTCCCTCATTGAATTATTCGAGTGAAGCAATATGAGCCCGATTTCATAAAGCAGCCATCATCAACACTTGTAGAGGGAGTGCTTAAAGCTAAATCGAAAGAAAACTCAAAAAATTAAATTGATTAACTCTAGAACATGCTAAAATTATATTCGAATAACGTGCTAAGTTGCATCACTATCGGAATGAAACAGGAACAATCTAAACAATCCTTCCCTCTACATTTAGCTTAACATGAAAAAACTCTCTTAAAAAATGATTCGTTTAAAATATAAAATGAAAAATAGAGACGATGATTTTTTTTTTTATTTTACATTGTAATACCTGTCTTTGATCTTGACCAAACGAAAATATTTGCTTCTTTTGCTCTTTCAGCCAATATATAAGCATGGTTAGTCATTAAAATGTGTAGTACAGTACTACTCTTTACAGAAATTCACATCCTTTCCGCATCTTCTATATAGCAGTATTATAATTGCAATGACTTCCTACCCTTTAGCATTCCACAGAACGGATATATGCGTGTCAGATGGTTAATAAAGAGGGACCCCTCCCCAAACAAAACGGGAGGAGCAAATATTTATTACCAATGAAACGCGCATTGCGATCGCTCTCAGATTATCGCCACGATGTTGCGTGCGTGTTGCTAGGTAACTCCTAGGAGCCCCTCAATAATTTAATCCTCTGAGCGTCGATTTCCGAGTCGTGTGATATTGCTTTTTCCCCCACATCCCACATAACGACTAAATAACAACTATTCGTTGAAAGAATCTTAGGAAAGATTCCATTGGTCAAGTAGGTCACAACTGTCTACAAGTCATGTAGGGAAGAAGACTGCAGGTTGGGAAACGGATATATGTGAGCAACACCTCAGAGGGTTAATAATTAAGATTTAATGAGATTTTGTGACTTTTAGAGTCACAAGACAAACTGCACTATACAGCGTAAAAAATGTTTCATATTTCCCGGTCCCCTCTCCAAAGGTGCCTTAGATGGCTCGATCATACCCATGCTTTATTTCATTGTAGTTCACTTTAATCGGAAGGGGGTCTATGGAAAACTAACTCGGGGGTGACTAACTATTGGGAGAAAAAGCATGTAAAAACCAAAGACGTGAAATTTAAGTAGACTGAGTATTACTATTGGAAGTTGTGCTTCTAAATGCGTGACCTGACGACTAGTAGTCACGTGACGGCTCTGAAAAATTGACTTGATTGGCTGATTTGGTACCTTATAGCCGCCTCGTTTGGCGATATGATATTTTATGACAAGGTAGGTGTGTGAATCCGCACTTCTAGAGTGGCGACAAAAGTGATGAAAGCGCCAAAGTCTACTACTATCAGACGATCTCAATGAGTCGACCAATCAAATGGAGAATCAATGTATGAATGTTTTTTCCCGTCCCGTGGGCCAATCAGATGATCGATGTTAGGTTCCACCCAGCAAACGAAAGCAGTCCATATTACTACTAGTTTTGGTCACATGATCCTGGGCACATAAAAATGTTACATTGCTCACTATACTTTTATATTTCTCCATGGTAAAAGCACCCCAGTTGCTTCACACACACATGTGTGTTTTGGAACTCTTCTGGTTTCTTTTTTCCGGTCATTATCAGTACATTTGTAACATTCATTACAGAATTATTTACCAAATTTATTCAAAATTATTTCATTTTCGAGTTCCCGGGCCGCAACCATAAAAGTATAGGACCGAGGGAATCGAACCCCATAGATTTTTCGCCCCTTCCGTCGGTATTTTGTTGAAACAACTCATTCGTTTACTCATTAGTAACATTTTGATATTCGCCCCTCCTGCTAAGGAGCCTTCTCTGAAAAAATTACTAAGGGGATATCCTAGGAATAGGTACTCATGACTTCAACACGCACGAAACATCACTAATCCGATCGCAGAGCGTTTCATTTGAACCCCAATGCGCTAAATAATTGAAAGCACTCAAAAACTCCCACTCGTGCGACACGCACAGCAACGGTAACAAGACAAAGCAATTTATTCGACTCAAATCCAGCAGTTCCCCCTCTTTTCACCCCCCATCCCACCCGATCTGCATGGAAGTAAACAAGCTGACGTATCGATGACGTCAAACGCGCTCCCCAGCCAATCGCGGCGCTCCTCCAGCCCCGCTCCCCGTGCGATTCACAACTCGAAAAGATGGCCGCCATAACACAGAGAAGCGCGGGGGGGACAAGAAAGAGCAAAACGCAAATTCGCGTGCGGCTAAAAATAGCTTCGAGGCCCCGGATCGCAGACGAAACTCGAGTTCGATCTTTGCCCAGATTACCAGTCGGAGGGGGAGGAGAAGTAGCGGTTCAGCGTCCCGGACCAATCAGAGCCGGCGCTCGCATCACGTACCGAGAAAGGAGGTCAGCTGTATTGCGAAGTGTCGTCACGTTGACCTCGATTGACCTAGTTCCACCATTCACAAACTTCGCCAGCTTCTTCCCGATGCATCTCCATCTTGTGATCCCGCGGAAGATGCTCTCGCGAGTTTCTCTCAAAATCGGTTCAATTTGAGTTCACAAATTACGAAACATCAATTATTTTTTCTCCTTGTGAAGTCATCTTGCTTCTCAATCCGTTTTAGACCTCTGCTGAATCCAATAACTACTTTCTCCCCGATGCTGTCACTTTTTTTATCCAAGCTTCTTATTTATTTTATCATAATCATCATTCAATCACGTTTAATACCAATATTACCACCGCCTACTTTATTATTATCGCTATTAGTTTCGTCCATTTTTATTAATCCAGTTATTTCAGGTAAGACCCCTCGAGTTAGAATCGGGAAGTTTCAATTCCTCAAAACTTGTAGAGTTAAACCTACCATCAATGATTCCTTGTAAATACATAAATTAGCGCACCTAAATAGATTTAAATCAAAACATTTCTTATCCTTCTCATTTAACTTCGTAGAAGATCATCTGAAAAGATAGACATGGGTTCGGGAGTTCATTAGTTTTATTTAATTCTACATTTAAAAAACACAACTGAATTCGAACGCATAGTTTAGAACATATTCAGTTTCTCTACTAATGCACACATAAAATCTTTTTTTCTTTCCGCCAAAGATATACTTTTGAATTTAATTAATATAGATATTGCGTGTAAGCTATAATAAATTGGCAAAATGTCATAAGTCTCAAATTGGGCAAAATATATATAGCACAAGTACCACATGGTACAGTTATAACCAATTTGGAATTTGCATTAGATAATCAGTGAAATGAGCACTGTGAATTAAAAACTATTAAATAAATTTTAACGATCATTGTTAAAGACAATGCGTATTATTGTTTATCAATCAATTAGAACATAACACTTTTATTCTAATTTTGTTTTTTTGAGTAATTAACTTGGAAAAACTTCCCGGCTCCGAAAGTTTAAATTCTAGTTAATTGTATAACGATAGTTTAATTCATTCCCAAAAAACACTGTTTTGACGTAAGAAACCGGTTCGTAGTTAATTTTAAAGTTTTTTCATAACTTTAAAATCTTGATGTAATATCAAACAATAATTTAATTTATCTTCAAAAGTTAATTTTATTCATTTATATACATCATTATTTTTGTAATTTCTAATCATAAATTTATTTATTAATTTCTTATTATTGTTTTAGTATTTTCATTTCCGCGCACGAAATGAAGGTATGTGGGGTGTGAACGAGGGCCTGTTCAACTATTTACTGCCTTTATATGTAAGAACCACACAATAAACGAAAACCGATCAAAGGGCAAAGGAAAAATCTGGTAAAGATTCTCTTTTCCCTGTGAATGTTTTTGTTTGAAAGAAGACAACATTGAGTGGTGTGGACGATTGCAGCGCCACCATTGACCCACATTCATCCCGACGTCTGTCTCATTCAGAAGTTAGCATCCCAGATTCAGGTTGAGCTGGAACGTCTGGGATCACCCACGATGGACGCCATACGTAGATTAAGACAAAGTTATGAAATCAAATTTCGACGAGGCCACTAAATTTCTAAAAACCTAAATTTACTGACCACTAAACTATTAAACGCGGGGAAATACATTTCTTTCAGATTTTCAACGACTTTTTGTTTGTTGTCTTAAAAATCTTTATTGAAGAATAATAAAGTTCATTCCACAGTTTAGTAAACTTGTGATATATAGATACCATATAACCGCCTTGAGAGTAAAAACCAAAATGAAATTTCTATTAATGATGTGTGAAGCTTATATCGTGGCGCTATCTAGTGTGACTGTTCTGAAACATCTGCTCCCTTTCGATATTTTATCCTGTTGAAATTAAGACTGAAAGATTAAGATTTTTACAATAACCTAGCAACACAAGTTATTATGTTTAATGATAAGGCATTAATTATCTTGTGCTGCACAAAGAGAAAATTGAGTCTGGATTGACAAGAGTGAAATTAATTTGAACCTGTTTGAAGAAAGTGTACAAGCTGCAGTAGGTGTGAGGAACTTTACTTCTTTTATAATGTCCAGCGTTAATTAAACAAACTAATAGAAAATAATAACCGATTTCAAATAGATTAACTTTTTTTTTCGAATGGAAAATAAGTCTACTCTTAAGTCTACTCAAAAGTCTTTAAACATAAAGTTCATTTTTTTTTAATGTACGTTTGAAATAAATTTTTCATCTTTTTATATCGCTATAAATTTTGCATCTCGAATCAGTGCATTCAAGAAACTGTATCCATCTTTTTTTCTGCAAACATACAATAAATAAGATCAAGGAGTTACTTTAAAAATTCTATTGAAATAGGACAAATCAAACATATAACTAGCACAAATGAAATGTTCTAGATATTTTCTTCGTGAAAACTTCTTTTATATTTAATGCATTAAAATTCTTATAACACCATAACGTCATTAACTCCATTGTAAACATTTAAACTATCACTCATTATTTTATTGGCATTTTCATCTTATCAAACTTTTTTGTAAATGTTTAGTTAACTGTGTTACAAAAATAACTCATATTCACAATTCTTAGAATTGTTCAAATATAACAGCAACATTTTCGCTATCTTAACCCTGCATAAATTCATATTTCTAAAACTGATTGCGAATAAAACATTAATTCTGGCATTGCCACATATCGAGTAGAGAAATTAAACTAAGTGATTTTTTAAGTTTGCGCTTTACAACATTAAATATTGACTGGTTTCCTTACAAGAATGGAAGTTAATGTAGCCGAAATCGCAAAATTTGATCTCCACACGCCTTTAGAACTAATTTCTATCACTACCAAGGTTTTAGTAGACACGAATAAAATATTCAAAATGAGATATTTTTAATATTTTAATATCATCTATCAAAAATTTGGAAGTAATTAAAATTTTGGAAAGTAAAAAAATATAGTTCGAACATAAAATATTAGAATTTAAATTCTGCAAAAACCATTCTTGGAAAAAATTGCTTTTCCAGAAATACTGGTAAATCAGTCCGTGTTTCAACTGCAACAGTAGAAGCATTAAATGGCATACAGCCATAGGAATGCCATTTAATGCTTTTACTGTTGCAGTTGAAACACGGGCTGATTTACCAGTATTTCTGGAAAAGCAATTTCATATTGTAATTTTAATTAATATATTGTAATTTTAATTAATGTATTGTAATTTTAATTAATATATTGTAATTTAATATATTGTAATTTTTTTCGATCCCTCTGCACGCTCCAGACAAATCGAACGGGGTTTAATATGTAGTCTATGTGTTCCGCAGTGTACTAAAGGTTCAAATTTGGTTCGAATCGGTCGAACGGTGTACATTGCTATGACTATAGATAGACGCCAATTATATATAGATATCACATACTCTTTTTTGGAAAAATCATAATTGCAAACATAAACAATTGGAAAAACGCAGCTCCATTAACATTAAGAAATAGTTACATAAAATGTCAACCGAAAAAGGAAATAAGAGGAATGCGCTATTTTTTCCTCTGACATAGTACTATCACGGTAAAAACACTTTTACAGACTTCTAAAAGCCATTTTGCCTGTGTGAATACCATTTTTCCTTTGAATAAGTACAGTTGCTGTAAAAACAGTTCTACAGGATTTCCTCGTACCTTAATTGATAGATTATGTTAAAAAAAAAAATTTCTCCTTACTACAATTTTTTGTTTACCTGAATACATCCTTTGTCGTCAAAACGTCTATCCGAAAATATTTTCATTAGCATGTTTATAAATAACAGTGATATGCATATGAGAGGGATTTTCAATGTAAACAAAACACTAGAAGACGAGTACTTTACTTCCGGTTAACCGAAACGGAATACGTACAGGAAGCACATTCTTCCATAGAAACACTAGCGCCATCTACATTTAGCTTTACAGAAAACCCTCGCATACAAGTTCCTTTTTATTTATAATGTAGCAAAAATTTACAAACAAAAAGAAATCACACCTGAAAAGAATTAAAATAATGTAGATAAGTAAAAAATAATTTTTTCGTAGGTTATTATTTAGGAGTTACTATCATTATAAATTGCAAAAGTATAAAATTCTGTAGTATTTGTATTCTTCTAGAATATTTATGAAAAATATTGTTGGCTACCCAAAGATTTCTTAAATGATATTGATATTGCTTTAGTGAAACTGTCTAATTCCAATCATGATACTAACAAGCATTAACATTAGGCCATCAGAGAAATTATGTCATATAATCTTAATATAGACTGCATTTGGAAAATAAAATATCTTTGAGACATGAGTACTCAATATAAATCTGTAGTGAAGAATATTTTTTTCACTATACATTTAAGTAATCTCTTCATTGAAAATATGATGACCGCCAAATAAATCCAAGACCGCCTAATATTTTACATTTTTCACTATGGTCTATTTAAAATTTCGATCATAGTGCATCTTCTGGTGATACATAAAATGCTTAAACTGTGATAAAAATTCACAAACCCCGTTTCTAAAATCCATATCATAGTATAATTCACATTCTAACAATTGTTTGAAATGTATTGCATGTATGCATAATAACGATGAATAAAATAAACTATTTACGTAAATAAAATAATATATTTAACACAAATAAAAATCATTTGCACACATCTCTGTGTATACTAAATTTAGTTATATCTCGAAATATTAACATATTTTAGGTGAAGATATGTAAAGATTTGATACAGTTATTTCTTCGCGCATGTGATGGCAACAACCAAATAACGCAGCGGATTTTGGGAGCGATAAATAAATTCCCTTACTTTCTATACAAAGGCATTTCGTATTCCAATCATAGTAACATTTATAAAAAGCATTGTTCATATCAGAATAATAAAAACATCACATTTACAAAAGACACAAATAAATAAAATTACTGCTTTTACCTTTTTCAATAAATTATATTATTTACATACAACTGACTTTTTTTAACTTTTGAATACATAAACTACATAAAAACTGTCCAAAAATAACTATATCAACCTCTAATTCTGAACCATTCCACAAACTAACAAAACAATTAAAAAAAAACCGAACGCTATTCACGCGGCGTTTTCGACACTGGAAATCAACAGGCGTCCGTCGAAAACAGGTAAATACCGAAACGTCCACTCACCTGTCCGTCGCTGCATACTCAAGGAGGGGATGCAGGACGGGTCCGCACTGGAGGCCTGCGAGTCCGGGAACGAGGCCGGATAGCCCCGGATGGATCCTTTTGAACAACGTCTCGGTGGTTATTACCTCTGACCTTTCGGCAACAGTCTCTCTCGCCCCAAAGGGCGGGAAAAATTCTCCCACAGTTGACTTTGCGTCTCGTCACATGGTGAATATCGTCTGCACCGGTCTCTCTGATCTTAGTTGAGATAATATATTTTTTTTTTGTTCGGAGAAAAAATATTTTCTTATTGAGTTCAGGAAATTTTAATGTGACGTAACGGGGCAGGTTTGATATTGGTTTTTTAACAATTCTTTTTTCAGCACCTGTGGAGTTGTCAATCATTGATTTCCCTCATGTGGAAGAAATTTTCTCTCTGGATCTTAAAAGGTTAGAAATATTTTATGCACATTGATATTACCGGACATTCATTATTCAATATTTGCGTAATATTTAGTTCTATCTTATAAATAATATTTTTAATTGACAGTTATTTTATTTCGTAAATTTAAGCTAATATTTTATACGCAGAACATTTGATGCTGCACTTAGAATTTGGAAATTCTATATTGGGTGTGTAAAGAATATTTGCTTATAAATAATTTTGAAATATTTGTAGGTACAAGAATCGCGTGTGTAAACAACAAAATAAAAAAGTACCAACCTAAAAACAAGGAATTATCATCACCTGACCCTGACTTTTGAATCATCAGACTATTCAGCCAGCTTATTTCAATTTATTGACCAATGAGAGAACTTCATTATTTTCAGTGCATAATGAATGCAAATTAAGTGAAAAACTTTATTAAGCTAAAAGAACTCGTTTATTTTTCATAGTCTAATTTGCATTTCCTACACAAGATTTCTAAAAATTCAGTAAGAAAATCATGTTAAATTCAGAATTTCGAAGCGAAAATCGATCAATTGAAAACAATAATTTATTGATTTAGAATAACTGCAAAAGTTGTACTGGACACTTATTTGAGATATTTTATATATTTGTAGAGAAATGTGCATGCTGATAGATTTTTATGTGTGTACATATGTGTCACTATTCATCCTTTGAAGTATCAATTACATCATAAACTAAACTTATTTTTCAGTTTAGGAGTTTATTTAGATAAATATTATTTTAGGGGGTATACTATTGCAATCAGATACAAAAAATGTCATACACCATTAAAAATTATAATTATCATTTCTTTTTTAACAAATTCGTATATTTTAAATTGTCCCATTTAAAACTAAATATATTAAATTTAATTATGATTCAATAGTTTTTCATTTCTTTTAAGCTACGTAAATATTTTAGAGTAAAACTTCAGCATTAAGAAAATGCTATTAATAAACAAAAATTCTTTAAATATAATTCTTTTATTAGTATTATTTTTCAGAAAAGTTTTCGTCATTTTAAACAATTTTTTAAAACATTTTATCATTACTTTTGAAAAGTATAAATCCGAATTCAATTAAATATACCCATCCGTCGAAATTACTTTTCTAGCGAATTCCTTTCGGTACAAAAAAATTAAAACTATCTTAAATAATAAAATTTGAAACAAATGATATTAATGACTTCTTTTATGAATATTTAATACTGTTTCATTGAAAGAATAATTAAAACAAAAGTCGAATTATTAATCAAGAATATAATTTTATGTAACTATATCCTTGTGTTCTTATAATTATATACATTTTAATATTTTTTTAATAACTAAATATTTCATTGAAGAATTTGATGCTAACGTTTTAGCAATTGCTGGAATGAGTATGAGTATTATTTTTTACAATTACTGCAATGTGTGTTTGTTGTTTATTTTGTCAACACATTTTATTATTTTTATTTTGTTTTGTTAATTTTTATAGTGTAATAACTTTTTAGGCACTTCGAGCGTTAAGCACTCGCTTACATCTAAATACTCGCATAAAATAGCTTAAGAAACTTGTTTAGTATTGTAATTAATATTTCTGAATAATATGTAGTTCGGTTTAATTTGCATATCTAAGGTCATTTTTTGGTACACGAGGCTTAATTTGATCGGATAATATACGTATAGTCGTGTATAATTTGGGCAATGTATGATTAGTTCTTTATTTGAAAACCCTTTAGGTATCAGTTTAGCGTAAAATATGTACAATAAACTAAAGTTCAGTGTCGATTTCAAGAACAAACGGGAGTGCAAGTGTGTTCTGTGACTAGTGCACCCCAAAGGTGCATAATCACTGAATAAATCTAAAGCGCAAAGTTTGAATTCAAATACGTATTAATTCTCAATCTTGAAATGCAAATTTCTATTGGAAATACTATAAACTTTTGTAAAAATTATTTTTCCTATTTTGAAGACTAAAATCACTATCCAATATTTGTTAAAGTATTTAAATGTTTATTTGTAGATAATTTTATAAACAATATAGTCACAAAAAAATATATAGAAAATACGTTTTCTCCCACACAATCAGTTTTGGGTGTGCATGCATGCTTGATTTTAAAAATTAAATAATGATTTACCAGCTTTTAAAATCCCCATCATATTATTATCGCAAAACAAGTTTAAAGGGAGTGTTAGTTTATTTCTCATTGGGGGCATCATTGCGATTTTGATTGTTTCTCCTCTCTTTTAATTTCACAAGCACTCTTCTTTACTCCTGCTCACATTCTCACAAAACCAAGAAAACCTCTTTCCAAGAAAACAGAAAAAGGCTCCTACCCTTCCACGCAGGTCCCAACACTTAAATGTGACCTACTTTACTCGAGACTCTCCCCCACCAGTTAAGAGAACCCTCTCCCCTCTCTCCCAGGCTGCTCCCCGTTATCTTTTGCGAAATAACGACACACAGGAGCAACAAAACAGCCGTCGCACACCTATGCGCCGACGGCACAGGTTCGGGCAGCCCGAACCGACCGGTTCCGAGTCAACCTGTGACGTAGCCGGGCAAATCGATGGCGGATGCCCTTTGATATTTGCCTCGGCTGGCTAAGTGACCGGGCTAAAAATAGCTCGCGGTGGGGGAGGAGCGGAAGATTTGAACTGTTTCGCATCCGCCCCTGCACCTGGGTGAGCCCCGTGTTTTATCAATGGAGGAGGGGGATTTGAATGCTGGAGCAATATTCATTCATTCTTTCAGCTGCGGAAGACTGATTCTCCCCTCAAAGTCTTCTGCAATTGCTTGTTAAATACGGATGATCTTTTTTGTGCAGATTGCTTTCGGCCATTGATTGCAATTAGGGTTTCAATTAAATCTTGATTTCAAAAATTGGGTAAATGTTCCACACCTCTGAGGAGGAATTCTTCTCTTGTAAACATTTCCACACTTGTGGTATTTAATTATTGCAGTTGCTCTTTTTGCATGACTCATGACCGTTGATTGCAATCAAGATTTCATTCAAATCTTGTTTTCAAAATGGGTAAATGTTCCCCAGCTTTCAAGAGGAGTGCTTTTTTTAAAAACATTTCCACAAGTGTGGTATTTATTAATCGCATTTGCTCTTTTTACGTTATTCGCAGCTGTTGACTACACTAAAGATGAAATTTAAATCTTTTTTTCAAAATGGGTTAATGTTCCACACCTTTCAATATAAATTCTTTTTTTTCAAGCATTTCCTCAAGTGCGGTATTTATTATTTGCAGTTGCTTTTTCCTCATATCTGATAACCTTTGATTGCAATCAAGATTTCATTCAAATCTTGTTTTCAAAATTGGTAAATGTTCCCTACCTTTCAAGAGGAATGCTTTTTTTGCAAACATTTCCACAAGTGTGGTATTTATTAATCGCATTTGCTCTTTTTACATGACTTATAACCGTTAATTATAATCAAATTTTTATTTCATATAAATCTTGTTTTCAAAATGGGTAAATGTTCCCCAGCTTTCAAGACGAATGCTTTTTTTGAAAACATTTCCACAAGTGTGGTATTTATTACTCGCAGTTGCTCTTTTTACGTTATTCGCAGCTGTTGACTACACTAAAGATGAAATTTAAATATTTTTTTCCAAAATGGGTTAATGTTCCACACCTTTCAATAGAAATGCTTCTTTTTGCAAACATTTCAAGTGCGGTATTTATTAGTTGCAGTTTCTTTTTCCGCAAATTTGATAACCGTTGATTGCAATCAAGATTTCATTCAAATCTTGTTTTCAAAATTGGTAGATGTTCCCTACCTTTCAAGAGGAATGCTTTTTTGCAAACATTTCCACAAGTGTGGTATTTATTACTCGCAGTTGCTCTTTTTGCATGACTTATAACCGTTAATTATAATCAAATTTTTATTTCATTCAAATCTTGTTTTCAAGATGGGTAAATGTTCTACATTTTTGTTTGTGGCACTCTTCGCTACCATTAAGGAAAAGATGACTAATTTGATAAGATATTTATCCCTAAGTTTGTTTTAAAAGTTAATACATTTTTCTTGAAAATTCCGTTTCGTGGTACGTGCAATAACAAAAGAACTTTAAAATTTTACATCTTCAGTAGTGATAAAGCAAAGGTAACCTATTATTATTTTTTAAAATGGTAAATTAATTTGACAGCTTTTCTTCTAAAGAAAATCATTGTTTTAAACAAACTTTTCCTACAAAAGTTGCTCAAATATAGCTTCAATTTGTAAACTAACTTACATACCGTTTTAAATAGAATACTTTGCGGTGGTATTGCGTGTGATGAAAAGGAATTACAATTTATTAAAGTAATAAATATTTAAAACAGAAAACTGAGAATTAAAAAATAAAAGTTGGCGGGAAAAAGTTTTAAAGATATGAATTCATGATTCTTTTTTATCTCTTGATCTTGCAGTTTCCACAGCTTACAACTAAAAATTAGGTAGAATTTGAAATACGAAATTAATTCGGAGCGAAAAAAATATCACTGCACTTAAGGGATGCTTTAGTTACCTACCCAGAAAACTTTGGAAATAAATACGCTAAAAATATATTTTTATGCAAATTAAAGGCAATTATGTGTGCCCATTTAATATTGCCTTTCTGTAATTCTTTTCACAAAATAAATAGCTTAAAAATAATAAAATTACTATTTTTTCAAAAATGCTTGGTTTTACGCGTTTAAATATTTCACATAGATTTAATCATTTATTAGTTAGATTATTTAATCTATGTTTTGTGAGCTGCATGTAAAGAAATTTTGAATTATATTTGGTTTTTTCTATGCATATATGATATTCAATAATTGTTAATTGCATTTTATAGTTCATTTGATATTTTCTATTTTACCGGAAAAGAACTGGATTTATTTGGTTTTTTGGGGGTTGGGTTGGGTTGGGTATTTCAATTAACGTCACACTGGAGCAACACAATGGGCTATTGGTGACGGTCCGGGATCAATCCCAAAAGGAAAGATCCGAGGACAACACCACGTAATTTTGAACCACGGTCAGATGACGAGGCAACACCTGAGCTGGCACCCCACTCTCCAAACTTCCACACCACGCCAACGTGAGGACATTTGAGGCCACGACAGATTTAACGTGCACCAGCCCCCTTTGTACACGACGGTGTTTGGCTGGATTCGAACTCGCAACCCTTCGGTTGCTAGTTCGCGGCCCTTGGTTTTTTGGTCCGCGGTCCTTGGTTTTTTGGAGAAAAAGAACTAGAAATAAGGGATTTTTTTAAAAAGTAGACTTAATATTCATCAACTTTTCGTTAATTTTTAAAATTACTCTTCACGCGACTATTTTGCAGAAACGAAAAACGTTCATTCACATTTGATTGATTTAATCGTTTAGTTTAAAATTATCACTGTAATCCAAGTCTCATTGTGAGATAACATTTCATCTTAAAATTAAATTTGAAAAAATGTTGAACTTCATTGAAAATAATTTGATTGAATTTAGAAACTCACAACTTTCCCACAACAGTAAAATGCAAATTAAAATTGTTTATATCTCATAGTAAAATATAAAGCGAGAGGGGCTTTAATTAAAAATACTTGATTTCAAAAATTAAAATGCGCTTAGATATGTTTCATCACGCACATTCAAAAAATATTTAAAATTATTTCACCGGGTATTCTTGAAATTCAAGATTGCACTAAAAATAATGAAAGTAGGATTTTTTATGAATTTACATTGAAAGTTATGAATTTACATTGAAAATATTTGTTTTACTTGCGAGTAAAAGTTTTTCACTGTGAAACAAAGAATATAACACAAGATCTAGTACCCAGGTGAAATAAAATGCAAAATAAGAATAACAGTATGAGAGAGATTTTCAGTGTGAACAAACAAACCACCGAAAGACGAGAATTTTACTTCCGGTTACCCAATACCGAAAACATAAGTAGTGCATTCCGCCTATAAAACACCGGCGCCGTCTACATTCAGTTTTACAGAAAAACTTCTCTTAGCAATGAAACAAAATAGGATTGTGTATATGGAAATTAAACACAAATTCATAGAACGCGAAAAACCTCTTTTCACTTAAACTAGTCCGAAGGGACAGGAAAAAAGGGGGATATAAAATTAAAATATTAAAATAAAACAATTTAATAAATAAGATTATTTTTAAGTACTTGTTAATTATTAATTGTTTGTTGTCTAAAAACAAGATGAGAAATATTTAGAATTGCTTACACAAATGTTGGAATGTGAATTACTGCATTATAGCAGTGAAACAAAATATGATTGTGTGTATGGAAATAAGTTATAAATTCATAGAACGCGAAAAAAACCTCTTTTCACCTAAACAAGTTCGAACGGACAGGAAAAAGGGGCATATATAAACTGCAAAATGTCTCAACATTAAAAAAATTTAAATATGTTTTTTTCATTTAAGTAAAAATTCTACGTAACCTTTAGCTGATTAAAAGAAAATATTGTTTCTTTGTTGAGAACTGGCTTTAAAACTTTTTAATAACCTTTCGTTCGTTCGCAGATAATCTAAGTCCCCCATTTTGAAAATTAACTAATTACATCTACCGTTTCAGGTAACCTTTAAGAGAGAAAAATATCCGTCATTGCTATTTGTTATTTATTTCATTTCACTGAAAAGCGCTTCAAGGTGTTTCGAAAAATCCCGGGATCAGGAGGCGGGACATAATTGCCTACGTCATTGCTCGGGCCTCTGACGTCAAAACAGTAATCTACCAAACACAGATGGATCAAAACAAATTATGTTATCCAGTGGCATTTTAGAATTGTCAAAGTTCGAATACGTCACACAGCCCAAATAAACTGAAGGGAAAGCAATTTTTTTAAAATAACAGAATTTTAGCGTATTTTGATTTGACATTTAAACCGCTTTCAATTGATCAAACAGAAAGGTTAAGCATTCTATTTCAAATCGGGGGAGCATTGCAATTTCTTTCTGATGGAATTCCACGGAAAATTTTTCAATTTGCAAACGAAAATGGATCTTTTTAGATGTGGACAAGCTATTTTTTATTCATTTTGTATTGGTATTCAAAATGTGTTTAAAAACTTTTAATGAATGTAACTGGGTGAAAAATTAATAGCGAACCTGTGAATATCACTTTTTATTCATGAATATCTTTAAAACTGAAGGAAATCAATGTGAATGTTTTTCATGTCCCTTTGCATATTTTTTACAACAGTTAGTCTTACACAATTCTTTCTCCTGGATATATTTGTTGTGAAAAGGCCTTGAAATTCGCTTCATGAAGTGACGATAAAGCGCAGGATTCATACAAAATGCAAAAATGCATTAAATCAGTCAATAATTTTGAAGATAGTTGCTATCACATTTTCTAGAGAAAAAAAATTAATTCCTCGGTTTTAGAGTAAAAAAAGTTTGTTTTCGATTCAGATAAAATAAGCAAAACTGTTTAGAGAACTATTTCGGATGATTCCTCTAAGAATGGAAAGATCATATACCAACATAATTTTATGGCATTGAATAAATCATCAGATTTGGCAAACCAGAAACACTCTCTAATTAATTATATTGCAAAAAAATAGTTCAGTTGAGCAATCTTTTAAAAAAGCATATATAAAAATTAACACGCTTAAAATCAAACAAAACCTTTTATCAGAGGAATTTTAAAAAATTCCCAAGATTCTCCTGTGTCTAAAGAATTTTAAAAAACCCACCTGCATCTATTCTGATGCAAATCTTCTATATCATACCTCTATTTTTGAAAATGTCGCAAAAATTGAGTCTGAAGTTAACAACTGCATCAAAATCTTAAACTTCACACACATATAGGGCAAAAGCATTCACAAAAATATCTCAGTATTACTTCAAGATATATATACATAGGTTTGCAACAAAACCATCCACAAATATCTTAAACTTAAAACACATTTCAAAACATCACTCACTTTTAAGCTTGATCACACAAACCGGCTTTGCATTCAAAAAAGCATGTAACCACTCAATACATAATGCACAGTCTAAACTTTTTGCCTAACCACATAATGCATAACGAAGACTATTCACTTGAAAGCATCAACAAACAGAAACACGGTGAAAATGAAAATTCACCACATAATTAAAAATGCACCACGAAAAAAATTTCCAAAACATGAAACATTTAAAAAAAAGTTTTTGCACAATATTTTTTTGCTCACCTCTCGTCCTGGGACATATCCTCCTCGCTGCTGCTCTGTTCTTGCGCTTTCTTCCCATCGTGCTTGCTGCAGTGGGGATAAGGCCACGTGGCCCCTGGGGCCCCTTCCGGAGTGCCCGTCTTGAGGGGCCCTTTCTCGGGAACAACACCTCACCCCCTCTCACCTCCACCCTCAGCAACGCGGCAGTATGCACGGGTCCTCCGACCTCGCGCGTGCACTCATGTCCCAATCAGCAACAGGTCACGTGGGGGGTGGGGGCCCACCGGCTCGAGAGGAGGCCGGCCCGAGTTAATCCTTTTTTTGGAAGGGGTCCGCTTCCGAAACTCGCACTGGTAAGTCGACGATACGCGCTCGGGCACGGAGGATGCAAACAACTGTTGGCCGGACCCGGACACATGGGTATGAGCGCTCAACGGAATGACGTCAGTGTTGTCATGGCGACCGAGAGACTCCGTTCACTGTGCGATGGGTTTTTGGCAATGGAGTTGTGAGCCCCGGCAGGCCTCATCTGCTTTCACTGTGGAGGAGCCCCGGTGGAACTTTATCAATGGCCACTTTGCGATGCTTTCCCACAGGAAAATTCCGTCACTGGTACCTTGAATGGGTGCAGGCCCCTGCTTCACCCTGGATTGATCTCGCATCGGTTTATTGGTATTGGATTTGCAGAAATATGTATCGTCCACCATATTCTCTGCAACAGAGAAAAATTAATTTTGCATTCATAAGAAATGGAAAATTTTCTTATGTTGTCACAAACTTCTGTTTTAATGCAGCTTTACTTTGTCGGGTATCAAACGGATACATTCAATGCACCCATTTCGTATCCTCGCGCCCATTTCCCTGTAATAATAGCTGCAATAGCGGAAAATTAGTTTTGCATTCATAAGAAATATCGGGATGTGGTAGCCTGGCTAGTAAAGTAGCGAATTTGCAATCGGAGGGTTGCGAGTTCGAAGCCCGACCTAACCAAATACCGTCGTGTACGCGGGGCCTGGTGCACGTTAAATCCATTGTGGTCTCAAATGCCCTCACGTTGGTGTGGTGTGGAAATTTGGAGACTGGGGTGCCAGGTCAGATGTGACCTCGTCATTTGACCATGGTTCAAAATTACGAGGTGTTGTAAAAATCACAGATCTTTCCCTTCGGGATGGATTCCGGTTGTCATTAGCCCTTTTTGTAACTCGAGTACGACGTTAATTCAACTACCTACCAACCACAAGAAATAATCAGAATGTCATCCTCTGGCGTTTCTGACTTCCATTTTATCGGGCATTAGTTTGTGTTGAGTATCGGATGGAACAAATATACCACGCACACGTTTCTGCAATATTCGCTGCAATGACGGAAAACTAATTTTGCATTGATAGGAAAAATAAGCTTTTCGACTGTTCCTTGTGCAAGTTCAGAAATCTATTCTATCCGGCATCGATTACCATCCTGAAAAACAGTTGTACAGCGAGAAAATAGTCGACATCTCCAAAGCTGTGCAAAATGCACATGGCGACATCCGACTCAGAAATGGACACGACAACATCATTGATTTGTTGTTTATTGAATTCAAAAAATATACCACATGGATTTTTTACATGATTCGTTATAATAAGGAAAGATTAGTTTGCATTCAAGAAATATCACAAAAAAATTATTCCCATGACTACTTTTGTGTTGGTATGAACTTCTATTTTACCTAAGATTCTTCTTAGGTAAAATAGAAGTTCATACCAACCTTTACTAAGAAACTTCTATTTACCTTTGGTTTTCATACCAACCTTTACTAAGAAACTACTATTTACCTTTGGTATTCTGAGTATCGAAAAAACATTTTTTCTGCACTGTAAGAAGAAAATATTAATTTTACATTCATGAGAAATACACCACGATGGAATGGAAAATGCCCCGACTCTTCCTGGTATAGGTTTATTTTGTGGGTGATATATTTCTCATTAGCTTGTTAGGTACAGGATGGACCATAAAAAGTATTCTGTCTTGGTCTCGTTACTGTATGTGGAATATCACGCAAAATATGGTTTTAAGACGTACAGTATCCCTAACTGCACTTCACAGATGTTGGAAAACGATCCCCTCGTGCATAAATACACCTTTGTATATGTCATAACATATTTTGAGACACTCCTTGCAACTCAGACATCAATGTTCCGTATAGCAACCCGAATTTTTTACTTCATTTCGTCTGCAGGCGTGGTTGTTTGTAAAGGAAAGGGAACTCCAACTTTTGCATAAAAATATGTATTTCGGCCGAAAACAACGATACACACAAGTACAATTCATGCTCATTCTCATTTAAAATATTATATGTAACTATATTTTCATCTACTCCAAAGTCGAGCATCAGAATGTTCATTCTTATTCTGCTTTCTGTGTAGTTATATTCCACCGTTCGCTCTCTGGTGAGCCAGAATATCGTGCGAACTAGAACATCGCATCCAGAATCCACGCGCGAGCATGTTTCTGTGCATATCTATTTCGTACCAAATGTCAAGTTCTTGTTCTGATTTAGATAAGATCAATTGTAAAAATTCTTGTATTTCTGTATCACATCATTTGTTCTCAACAGCCTTTAGCGGCGTCGCAGCCTTACTCTCCAGTCTCAGAAAATGAGCTGAGGGAGACGAGAATGTACACTCCCATCGTAACGAATAGTGTAGAGTACAGCATTAACAGCCACCTGGGTTGCGAAGACTGATGATCCGGTGATCCGGTGGCGTAGACTCGTCCAGCACATGAGCGAACTTGAGAGGATCGATGTTGATCACCTCAGTGCCTTCAACTACTACCAGTCTTTCAGTAAACGTTTCTGAACAGAGTAAGGTCCATGATATTGTGGTTGCAAAGTCCTTCCAGTTTCTCAGGCGAGAGTAGTTCCAGCAGATCAGTAACGAGACAGAGAGACTGGTTGCTTTTTCATGGCTCACCCTGTATAAACTGCAACAAATATGTAACGCACATTTCTGAATTATTCAATAAAACAGGAGAAATAAATTGTGGATTCACAAGAATTACCTCGATGGGATGGACCATTCCCTGACTTGGGAATCGTAAACTTCTATTTCATCTGGGACTGATTTGGCATTGAATATCGAATGAGTAAAATTTTTATGAGGGAAAAAACATTTACAGGTGCATGAATTTACCATGCTGCATGTCTTTACGTAAAACTACTTGTGGGTGGGGCGAGAAATGAAACGAGGTTGTATATGCAATCATCATTTATTGGACGACAAATCATGGCACTCTACAGATTGAATGGAATCATGCACGACAATCATTAGGCGATATGAGAAGTACTAATTGTTTCTTTATGCTCCCGTTTAAGACATCCAGCTGACGAGGCAACTGCTCACTATGGTATCGACATCGACAGACACGTTGATTACTAGCTTGATTATCTTGTGCCTGTCTCCTGTCGCATTAGCAGTTGAGTGATGGGATCTATCAAGCGCGACGTTGTAAGCTCACTTAGGCTCAATCAGCAGCGGCCATTTACATTTCGCTTGACGTATTGCTTCTTCCTCTATCCAACGCTATATGCAATATCTCCCAGTGTCTTTATTTGCAAGCAGCATCGGCAAGAGTAGGCTCTCAATTCCCTAAGCTACTCTTCCATAGTGAAGAGAAAGGAGTAGTTCTACGTCAAAACTCAGATTACGTTTTGAATTCTAAAGTAGCTATTACAATTTGAACTGCAATTTTTTGGTATAAGACTAATTTGTGACGCTGGTCATTCATGTAAGTATCGTTTCAGGCAGGACCCCTGTGGGCTTTAAACCTTGCGCCATAAAACCCAACAATCAACCTGTGGGCTTTAAATGTGTATTTTTTCAATTGTGACATTCTAACAGGATTTTGCGATACGTATACATGACAATTTTTAGGCGATTTCCATTTCAGAACCTCCTTTATTCTTGAGCCCTTTCCTGTTACCCTTCTCTGATTTTGGCATTGTATGGCCGAATGATGGTACTTTTAAATTGTTCAAGTGCATATAATTGTGGTTTATGTACCTAACCGTTGGTCAATTTTTTCCAGTGTAGCAGTGAACCGTTTGGTAAGACAGATATGTCCTGTAAGTTTCTGACGATTCAGTTTCTTTACAGATTTTATAAATCCAAACTGGATTAATTATTATTAAAAGTACAAATGTGAAGATCTTTCTATAGATACACGTATTGATGGGCTCAAAAACAATGTAAAATCCGAGGGGTGAGGGGGCTCAAGTTTGATTTCTATTGAATATTGTTGTGCCATAAGGAATACGTAAGTATGGGAAGGTTCAAATTGATTGAACATCGAGTATCGGGTTAAAAATAGATTACAAGTTTCGAACGTAACCGACAGAGAAAGCTAACTCAAATCCTGTAAAAAAAATGCTTCAAGGATTCGATTTGAAATTACGTGTAAGTTAGAGAAAAGCAAATTTTAATTGCAACTTTGTGACATTGGAATATTAGAAAATATCGAAACTCAAATTTGAAATATAAAATTGTCGTAGGGACAGAAAGTTAATTTTTCCTACTTTACAAGTTGGAGCTATATTTAAGAAACTTATATCTCATAAAATTTAGTTGAAAACAGCGATTTTCTTTTCTAGAATATACTTCCAAAGCGTTCTAACATTTTTTGAAAAATGGTAAATGGTTATCTCTGCCTTTGTACTGGAGGCATTCAATTTTAAAACAAGTTCTTTGCTTTTGCAAGTGCCACTAAATGGTAGGTAGGTAGTTGAATTTACATCGCACTTGAGAAACACATCCGGGTATTGGTGATGATCCAGGATCAATCTCGAAGGAAAAGACCGAGGTCAACATTAATTTTGAACCACGGTTAGATGACGAGATCAACTCCTGAGCTGGCATCCCACACTCCAACACACCATGCCAATTTGAAGACATTTGAGATCACGACAGATTAAACGTGCACCAACCACCCAGGTCACGACGGTCTTTGGTTGGATAGTTTCGAACTCAACCCTTCGGTTGCTAATTAACGACTCTACCAACTGGGCTACCACGGTCATGCTAATAAATGGAGTCTTTAAGAAAAAAATGTATTTGCGAAAAAAGAGTCATGAATATTTTACTAAATTAATTTATCATCCTTCCTTCAATGATGAAATTTGAAAATTTCGCATCGTTAATGCAAGAGGACCACAAGTCAAAAAACTATTGGTTGGAAAACTCTGAGTTCGAGCATTCGCACGATATTCGTCAGTTTTTACCAAACAATCTGAAGTTCACTATTCTTTCTCTTTTATTGACAAAAAATAATAACAAAACTAAAATGTCAAATCATTGGGATCTATGAAATTACCGTGTTGGGGATTTGTTCTGAGTGATGTCTCAATCTTAATTCATCTCAATTCTATTTGGCAATTGTTTTGTGTAAATTAAATATAAAAAATGAGCCTGTATTTGAGCAGGTGGCAAATTACAAGATGATCAGTTACTGGAATACAATACATAAATTGTCAGCAGTCTTTCAAATTTTTATCAAAATTTCATGACGGTGAAATGAGAAAAACGAAAAATATCTAATGAAATTGAAATGCAAAAATTTTTCAGGTCGGTGGGCAAGGCGATGAAGATGTTGATTTTGTTTGGGTTATGTATTTTGGAGAAACTGGTGGAGATTGCAGTGACTGCATTAACCTGATTAACATTAGTTTGTTACAGCATGTTTACTAGTATACTATTCGATAATTTGTTATTTTACTCAATACGTTTACTCGTTAGAATACCATGCAAAAAATGTTTTGCCTAGCTAAATTTGATAGAGGTGGTCTGGTGATCGCTAAAATATTTGCACTAATGTTTCAATTTGATTTAAAAAATAAATAGCAGTCAATTACTGGATGTGTGGTAGTCAATTACTAGTCCGATCGCTATTCTGAAGTTTGAGATAAAAATTCAATTAAGCAATCCAATATTAAAAATTACACTACAGCTCAATTTAATCACCTTCCTTGGGGGGTATTTCAATTAACGTCACACTGGAGGAACACAACGGGCTATTGGTAACGGTCCGGGATCAATCCCAAAGGGAAAGGGGCCGCGGTGGCCCGGTTGGAAGAGTAACGGACTTGCAACCGAAGGGTTGCGAGTTCGAATCCAGCCAAACACCGTCGTGTACAAAGGGGGCTGGTGCACGTTAAATCTGTCATGGCCTCAAATGTCCTCACGTTGGCGTGGTGTGGAAGTTTGGAGAGTGGGGTGCCAGCTCAGGTGTTGTCTCGTCATCTGACCGTGGTTCAAAACTACGTGGTGTTGTCCTCGGATCTTTCCCTTTGGGATTGATCCCGGACCGTCACCAATAGCCCGTTGTGTTGCTCCAGTGTGACGTTAATTGAAATACCCCCCAAAGGGAAAGATCCGAGGACAACACCACGTAATTTTGAACCACGGTCAGATGACGATCACCTTCCTTGGAAGATGCTAAGTGCAAAAAGTCTTTCAAAGGTAATTGCAAATTAATTGCATCTGAGCTGGCACCCCACCCTCCAAACTTCCACACCAGCGTGAGGACATTTAGTGTTGCAACATATTGAACGTACACCAGCCATACACACTCGACGCATTTAGTTGGATCAAGTACCGAATTAAACACCCTCCGGTTGCTAATCCTCTACTATTCCAACCGTACTAGTTTGGCCCATAAACACACGAAAAGCTGACACAAAAGAGAAAAGTACACTCAGGAGGAATCGAACCTGTGCAGTCTACAGATCGCAGGTATCTAGAGCAGCGGGCGAACCTACTGTGCCTCTTAGATATAAACAAAACAAGATTTAGCTTCGCCAAGTAAAATAGTCACTTACGAGGTAAGTATGGGTAGGTAGTTATTTATAAAATTAATGTTACACTGGAGTAGCACAACTGACTATTGGTGACGGTCCGGGATCAATCCCAAAGGAAAGATCCGAGGACAACCCCACGTATTTTTGAATCACGGTCAGATGATGGTCACTTACGAATTGTTCTATAATCGTCTCCGGTTGTTCCGAAGCGATCTTAAGGTTGCAGTGGCCCGGTTGGTAAAGTAACGGATTAGAAACCGGAGGGTTGCGAATTCGAATCCAGCCAAACACCGTCCTGTACAAGGGGGCTGGTGCACGTTAAATGTCATGTCCTCACGTTTGCGTGGTGTAGAAGTTTGGAGAGGGGGTCGTCATCTGACCGTGGCTCAGAATTACGTGGTGTTGTCCGCGAATCTTTCCATTTGGGATTGATCCCGGACCGTCACCAATAGCCCGTTGTGTTGCTCCAGTGTGACATTAATTAAAATACCTACCTACCTCGGATCTTTCCCTTGGGGATTGATCACGGACCGTCACCAATAGCCCGTTCTGTTGCTCCAGTGCGATGTTAATTAAAATACATACCTACCGAAGTGATCTTAAGAAAAAGAGGGGTATTTCAATTAACGTCACACTGGAGCAACACAACGGGCTATTGGTGACGGTCCGGGATCAATCCCAAAGGGAAAGATCCGAGGACAACACCACGTAATTTTGAACCACGGTCAGATGACGAGGCAACACCTGAGCTGGCACCCCACTCTCCAAACTTCCACACCACGCCAACGTGAGGACATTTGAGGCCACGACAGATTTAACGTGCACCAGCCCCCTTTGTACACGACGGTGTTTGGCTGGATTCGAACTCGCAACCCTTCGGTTGCTAGTCCGTTAAAATGTATAATAGAGATCTACAGAACAAAAACTCGATATTGCTTATACTGACGATTTAGAATAGCCAGTTATGTTGCTCTAGTGGGACGTTAATTACCTACCTGATGATTTAGTTGCTGTGGTAAAAGCCCTTCCATATACTCCAAGTAATCTTATAAAATGCTGCATCACGATCGTTTGTACTGACTGAAGAACTATTACCGTTTTAATAATTTTTCTAATGACATCGGTATTTGAAATTGAAACTATTATTTTCCGTTTCTGGGATCTTTTGTAAATAATTTTGGGCAACTAGAAATGTTGCATTACCCAGTTAACACATATAAACGTAATACTATATTTTTCTGTATTATAGAAAGAGTTCAACCAATTGAAGTGAAGTGAACAGAATTCACATTTAAAAGCGTTGAATTGATTCGTGATGCTCAATTGAATACGGTTCCTGAGCTCTCTTGTTCTGAAAATTGCTTTTCCTTTTACAGTACTAAAACTTCGTAACTTTTTAGTCGTAAAATTGGAATTTTATCTCATTGCATAGACTTATTCCAATTCGTAGGTATAATCAAAACATTCAAAATGAATATAGACCAGGAGCATTCGGATCCAGATGTTTTACGTCTATTGCATGTTGAAGCAACGACATCCATTTATGGTCTGAAATCACCAACGCCAGAAGAAAACAAGACGAAAGCAGTTCGTGCAAAAGTGAATTCGGTTCATTCCGCAAAGATGGACAGAAGATCCAAAAGAACGAAAGGTTCCGACATCGACGTTGGCTGTATTGGCCAAATTTTTTCTACAGATCAACACCCCAATCTGAACACACGTTCATCGCAAAACCGGATTAATGAGAACAAAGACAGTGATCGCTACGAACACCCTCATTTTGAGAAAAGCAGTGGAATTTTGGAGTACTTAATAGAATCACCAGCAGCAACCCCGGATGTTGTAAGAGGTCATGAACGAATGCCTGATGCACGTGGCTCAGTTAGGACCATGCTTCCTCCTGTTTACCTGCGACATCAAGATCGAAGTGAAGAAAAAGATTTATCTGAGCAGACCACAGAATACCTTGCAAGTTTTCTTTCTTCAACAAAACCTTCAAAATCTTGTTCGAAAAGTGTGCCGAAAGGGACAAGCCGTATTATTGATTCAGCGACAAGACCATTTGTGTCTTTGAAGAGTGGAAGGCTTAATGC
The DNA here is from genome assembly GCA_933210815.1 of Meta bourneti. Lineage (NCBI taxonomy): Eukaryota > Metazoa > Arthropoda > Arachnida > Araneae > Tetragnathidae > Meta > Meta bourneti. The sequence continues at coordinate 17,185,188 of OW119929.1, forward strand.
ACGAAAACACCACTCAACACAGCATCCGAAGACACACACCGTACAGGAAATGTTCAAGAGGGAAACTTTTTCAACAAAATCGAATGTGAGCAGATATGAACAATCTGCTCAAGGAAAAAGCTCTCTTTTACTTCAGCTGAACATACCATCCTTTGATAAGCACCCACAGCTGTCACAAATGGCAACAAAATCAGATCCTTTGAATAGTGTGTCAAGGGGAATGAATCACATAGGAAATTTAGGGACTAAAGGTTATGCATGCGATCAGTGTGGAACACGTTTTAAAACTAAGCGAAAACTAAATCGCCATCAAGGCCTCCACCCTCAAGCAAAGTCACACCAATGTCAAATTTGCGACAAATCTTACGTACATAAATCGAATTTGAATCGGCATATGGAAATGCATAGTGGGGGAAAACGTCATGAGTGTGAAATATGCATGATAACATTTTCGCGAAAATGTTATTTACAACAACATAGAATCATCCACAACGGTCAGAAATGTTCTTTTATTTGCGAAATTTGTAATAGAAAGTTTCTTCGAAATTCTTGCTTAGTAACACATCGACGTATACACATTAAAGAGAAGCCATATGTGTGTGAAATATGCATGAAAAAGTTTACGCACAGTTCGACTTTACAAACACATAGGCGTATACGCTGAAGAGAAGCCCTTTATGTGTAAAATATGCATGAGAACGTTTGCACAAGCTTCGAACTTAAGAAGACACGGACGTACACACACTGAAGAGAAACCGTATATGTGTGAAATATGCATGAGAACGTTTGCACAAGCTTCGAACTTACGAATACACGGACGTACACACACTGAAGAGAAGCCGTATATGTGTGAAATATGCATGAGAACGTTTTCACAAGCTTCGAGCTTACGAAGACACGGACGTACACACACTGAAGAGAAACCGTATATGTGTGAAATATGTATGAGAACGTTTACACAAGCTTCGAGCTTACGAAGACACGGACGTACACACTGTAGAGAAGCCGTATATGGTGTGAAATATGCACGAAAACGTTTTCACAAGCTTTGAACTAAAAAAAAGTCAACCGTATCCATCAAAGACGGAAAATAATTAAATGTCAAAAGTGCTAGAAAACAGATTTGTGGAAAGTGTATTTGCAACGACATATGAAAGAATATATTAACGATTTCTATTTTTTTCTAGAAGAGATTTTTTGTTAGAAAATAACTATCGTTGGATTTGTAAACTGTCAAATTATTTTAATGGACCAACTTTTCCTTCGTTTTCAAATTTCCCTCGAACTGGAATAGTTCTAGTTTCTCTGCTGACAGCTGAGTAGCGCTTAATCGAATTTAGTATTTTTGCCTGTTTTCATTCACGAATAGACACTAGACTTTGTATATAAACCATTTCCCTACTTGAATTTTTCTTTAATTCAATTTAGGAATTTTCACATGAAATTGCATGGATTTTTTAACTAAAATCAACATTCAAAATGTCATTGTTTTGATTACTCTTTTATAGAAAAAAGATGTTACATTTTTAAATAAAAACATTTTTGTAGTTTTATTTAGCCTTATTCGGATATATGACTTATTTTTTTTATGTATTTAACAGAATTTCATGTATTGAAATGGAAATTGATATAAAAACCTGGAACATTTTCAAAACAAATGCGAGGTATTAAAACCTAAATAAATTTCCAGTAGTTTACTTGAACCACACCAAATGTATACATTTGTTTGAACTATATACGCGCTTTTAATACGTTATATTTTGGAAGGTAGAAATCGATGTATTATAACTTCTTTTGTACCGAGATTACCTACAAGTTAAATGTTTGAAATGTTCTTAAAGTGTTATTTGATCTTTATACTTTGAGTTCTATTCGATATCTCAAGTGTATTTCATACTTCCTTTCCTAATTTCGATTCATTATCATTCTTTCTGAGCGAAGGTCTGAAGTAGTTCCTAAACCTTATACTCAACTAATTTTGAATCTTGATTGTTTTTATTGCAACCCTGTATAAGGTGGAAGAGCTAAAGTGAAATATTTTACATTTTTATTGATTATGTCCTTTGTACATTGGTTTTCACTCAAACAAGCTTACAAAAGTCCAGCAGTCACTGTTCTACGAAAATTCCAGTAATATTTACAGATCCATCCCAATACTGTCAGATTATAAAATTGATCAGTAGTTAGTTTTAACATTTCAAGAATTTGTGACGTGTGTAACTTAAGGAAACGTCATTTCTCAGGTTCAATCCTTCGGGATTGATCTCGGACCTTTGCCAAATAGCCCGTTGTATTGCAGTGCAACATTAATTAACTACCGACCTCATGTTGAATCATTTCTCACATGGCCCATGTTGTTTAATCTAATACTATAATCTCCTAGAAAACAAATAATTTGTTTTGAATCCTTTCACAAGTACCTAAATTATTTACTATTTTGTAATAGGTTATTTTTGTGTTAAAATATTGCACTCTTTTCAGGGTAGGTAGGTATTTTAATAAACGTAACACTGGAGTAAGACAACGGGCTATTCACTCTTTTCAGCGATATTTCGATATCATTAAATAAACAACGGTGGAAAATGGGCACAACCTTGAATAGGGGTGTTTATAAAGGGCAGGAAATAAGAAAATGCTAAGCAAACTTTTAATGGATTTTTAGATTATTTATAAGGGACCAATATTAAGATCTAATCAATTTTTGTTTGTCACCCGCTATCAATTTTCAAAATCTAATTCTCAAATGCTTTGGGGAAATTTTCGTGCTTTTGACTTCCGTTACTTTTTTTATGGGCATGCAATGCGATTTTTCAATAACTACAAACTTGTTATGTACGTTTACTGGCTTAACATAAGAACTTGTTCAATTTATTTTAAATAAAATGCACTATACATGAACAAGCAAGCTGCGAAGTGCATCGAACTTTACTGTTCTCACGTATTAAATTGAAGGGAAGATAAGGAATTCTATCCCCAATTTTCTAGAAATGGATAGAAAAAGTTTATTCTCATAAATTGTGCTACAAAAAAAAGATTAAAAGATGCCATCTACATGTTAGTTGATGAAAATCGAGACAGTAAACATACTCCTGTTGGATGCCTTTTTCAAACTATTTTATTCATATTTTTTATCAACGCAATTTGGTGGCGCTTTTCAAAACACAATTGTTTCACAAAATTAAAAGATAGCTTCCTTTCAAATTGGTGCAGTTGTATTAAAAACAGTTTAATCTCGATTCAAAAGTACAAAAATGTTAAAATTGAATCAAACACGTGTGGATTGTGAACTGAGAAGTTCCAGATTGCATTGACACCCAAGGGCAGCGGTAGCCCGATTGGAAGAGTAACGCAAACGGAGGGTTGCGAGTTCGAATCTAACCAAAGACAATCGTGTACAAAGGGGGCTGGTGCACATTAAATCTATCGTGGCCTCAAATGTCCTCACGTTGGCGTGGTATGGAAGTTTGGAGAGTGGGGTGCCATCTCAGGTGTTGACCCCGTCATCTGGCCGTGGTACAAAATCACGTGGTGTTGTCCTCGGATCTTTCCCTTCGGGTTTGATCATGGACCGCCGCCAATAGCCCTTTGTGTTGCTCCAGTGTGACGTTAATTAAAATACCTACCTACCTACCATTCCAGCTCAGGTGAAGAATTTTTTCATGAACAATGCTCACTAACTGGTCAATTACTGGTTGGTTCACCCTAAGTAACAATTCCTTAAGTCAATGTGATTCCCGATACTCATGAATTCAAATTATTTGAGAGGGTAGCAAAAGTAGGAATACAGAAGGCTAAGAGGGGAATACAGAAAAGTAAAACTAAATGCAGATTGCGCTAGTGTATGAGAGGGAAACAAACAAGACTGAAGATTTTATTTCTGCTGTCCAAGCCCTCGTATAAAACATATCAAGTCTACCTTAAAATGTAGTTTATTTCCGTTTTAGCTAACATTTGGAGTTTAATATTTCTGGTGGTAACCAATCAGCTATCATACCGTCAGCTTAGAGCAGAAACTCATTAACTTACAAACAGAATTTTTTACTCACACCTATTTATACACAAGCTATCAGTTTTTAGACCAAAAAAATAATAATGATAAGCATTTTTATAGTGTTATATATGTTTTAAACAAATTTCAACATGGTTATACATTTCTCAACATCCTGTAAATAAACATTTAGTCTCTCCGAGAAAATGTCAGTTAATGAGTTTCTGCTCTAAGTCGACGATATATCAAATTAGGAATTCATTCTTTGGAATTTCAATAGGTGACGTGCTAAAATCATATTCGAAAAAGAAGCCAACTGACGTCACGTTTCGAATACGAACAGGAAATTTCGTAACTTATGGTATAATTTGGCATATCATTCTAATGTAATTTCAACGTGTTGCATATTTAAAGGCTACAAATCAATTCTTAACCGGAAATGTTTCGTCTCCTCCAGTTTATGTTTACTCTGAAAAACCCATCTCATAGTTAACACATACTTTGGATTTAAAATTGGAGTTTACATGGCACAATTTGACCGAAATGGAAAACATTCCATAGCCGAACAATATACATATTTCATTAGCAAATGTTTCATATACACTGCTGGCCACCGTAAATGCAACACCCTGAAGGAAGCATGCAAATAATATGAAATTTACAACATGCATTAGCGGAGGTGAGATATGCAAATGATTAGAATTTCAGCGCAGACGCACATCACGCGCGCCTGTGGCGCCACTTCAAAGCGCTATTTAAGGCTTGGAGATTTCGACGATTTCAAGTACGGCAATTGTGTTTTTCTTGTGGTTTTTTCAAAAAAAACGATCCATTATGCCTCGTAGAAAACAGCGATCATCTTTTGATCAAGTATCCGAGTTCGACAGAGGAAGGATAGTGGCCTACCGAGATTGTGGATTATCTTTCAGGGAAATCGGTAGTCGTGTTGGACGAAACCAAACAACTGTAATGCGGATATGTGATCGTTGGATGCAGGAGGGTACGACGGACCGACGTGTTCGATCGCATCCACCTCAGTGCACCACTTCACGTGATGACAGGCATATTGTGCGTATGGCAGTGACGGATCGCTCAGCCACATCACGAACCATAGCACAGCACATTCAGTCTGTACCGCATCATCCAGTGTCTGCGCGTACCATTCGACACCGTTTACAGCAGAGTGGTCTGTCCGCAAGACGTCCATTACTTCGTCTACCCTTGACGCAGAACCAGACGTTTCCGCCGCCAATGGTGAGATGAAAGAAGGATGTGGACGGCAGAATGGAATGAAATTGTCTTTACTGACGAGTCACGCTTCTGTCTGCAACAAAAACGATGGTCGGATTCGAGTCTGGAGAACCGTGGAGAGAGGATGCTGAACAGCTGCGTTATGCACCGCCACACTGGTCCTGCACCGGGTATTATGGTATGGGGCGGTATTGGATATCACTCTCGCACTCCTCTAGAATGCATTGCCGGTACTTTAAACAGCCAGCACTACATCTCCGAGGTGTTGGAGCCAGTTGTCCTTCCTTACCTTCAGGGCTTGCCCACAGCCATATTTCAACAGGATAATGCGCGACCACACGTGGTACGCATTGTCCAAGGGTTCTTCGTCAATCGCCAGATTGAATTGCTTCCCTGGCCAGCTCGCTCTCCGGATCTTTCGCCGATAGAAAACATGTGGTCCATGGTTGCTCAACGATTGACCCAGAATACATCCCCAGCTGCCACACCAGATCAACTTTGGCAACGTGTGGAAGCTGCTTGGTCTGCTGTACCCCAAGAACACATCCAAAGTCTCTTTGAATCAATGCCGAGGCGTGTGGCAGCGGTGATCTCCAACAATGGCGGCTACTCTGGCTACTGATTTTGGCAGGAACCACACTTCACAGAAGTCTATAAATTTAATCATTTGATACTTGGTCAACATGTTATCTATAAAATAAATTTTGTTGTGATATCTCTTGTCTTTCTTGGTGTTGCAATTTGGGTGGCCAGCAGTGTAGTTTGAAAACATTTTCTCTTTTTGACTTTCCCATGCTTATGAACATCAACACAGACGAGAATGTCAACTTTGTTTAACTTTTTTATCGTCAAATAGCAATTAAAAATTCATCATTCAAATAAAATCACACAATTCGAAAAAAAGGTAGGTAGGTATTTTAATTAACATCACGCTGGAACAACACAACGGGCTATTGGCGACGGTCCGGGATCAATCCCAAAGGGAAAGATCCGAGCGAAAAAAAAGGCTAATCTAGCAATTGTAAATTCATTTTGTCATTAACATGCACGCCAGAAAATGGAATAAATATTTACTTTCAAAAGGTGATTTAATATGAATTTTAGAAAATTGAAATTCTTACTATTTGTGTTAGAAATCATTGAAAAGTATTTGACCATCGCTTTCGTAATCAGCCAATCAATTGTAAAACTGAAGAATTTAAAACAGGAATACTTCTTACTTAAATCACATACTTTAAAGTCCACAGCATCGTAGACGTTTTTATTCCATATTAAAAAAGTAGTTTTAGTTTAGGGAAAGGGAATTGAAGGCTTAAGTAGAAAAAGGATCAGTCAGGAAGAAATTTTTTGAAATTGTTTACATGATAGCTTTATAGTGTGAAATTAAGTTGAAATTAATTAATGCTTTTTTAGGAACCTTCTAATTCTAAATTCCAAGATTCAAATAAATTGAATACGTACGTATGAGATTTTCAGTGCAATTCTAACTGGTGTTGACCAACCAACAATATCATACACATCAATTCGGAATTCATTCGTTGTTATTTTTATTGGTTAAGTGCTAAAATAGCGTTTGAAATCAAACCAAGTGACATTACATTCGGAATACGCACAAGAAACACGTTCCGCTGTAGAAACACTACAGCCACCTACGTTTAGTTTGACAGAAGATGCCACTCACATAAACATAATTTTCTGGGGTTTTTGTCATGTAATATTTACCTTGACTTCTTCCTACAAGTGACGATTGCTATCATTTGCTTTTTTAAATTACTTGTTACGAAACCACGCTTATTAAGAGATCAAGCTAAAACTGATCGTTTGGGTTTCCATAACAACGGACTTTTTAGTTGACGTTTGCATTTCTGTGTGTAATGGTTTTCTAAACTAAATGTAAGTAGCGCTAGTATTTTGTAGCAGAAAGAGAGAGAGAGAGAGAGTGTGTTTCCTGTAGATATTCCGAAAGTGACATCACTTGGCTGCATTTTGAGGTAACTCGTTATTTACTGAGCAAGTCTTTGAATAACAAAGCAAAATCCTAGTCTTCCAGTATATTGTTTGTTTACACTGAGAATCCTTCTCATATTAATTATCGTTTGAATTTCTTTTAATATTTTTATTCTGTTTTCAACTTGTGGTAGAGAATTGAAGATGTGTAATAATATTTCTTGTATAAAAAACTTTTAAAGATTTCTCCTTATTAACGCTTTATTGAAGAAAAATGAGCATGGCAGAAAAACCAGTTGATCAAACGAATTCAAGATTTAAGAAAGACTTCACGTTTCCAAATTATGAAAATTCCACGTTAGACAATTCACTCGTCCCTGGTTCTTCGAGACCAAATGGCATCAAAATCGACATGTCTCTGGATAGGGCTGCAGATATTTCTTTGAATTCGTTTAAAGCTATAAACGATTTCATCTCCAAGTTTGCCAACAAAGTAAATCAGTCGTTATCAGATGCGACCAGGAATTTGAAATCTGTGTTCAGCAGCAAGGACTTATTTTCCATGTTTAAAGATGACAGAAGCATGAGTGGTGACATCAAACTCCCCTGGCATAGAGCTCTTGACGAAGATACGAAACAACAGATTTTGCTTCTGTCCGCAGATCCGAAGAACTTCCTGAGAAATCCACCAGGAGGCGTGTTTCATTTCGATTTCGACGAAAACGTACCAGTTGCGAAGATTCTTCTGGAACAAGATCCTCGTCTTAAGAAACTGAGGTTCGAGCTCGTGCCGAAACGACTCAAAGAAGAGACCTTTTGGCGCAATTACTTCTACCGCATTTCTTTGGTTCAGAAATTGTGCCGGAGACACCAGAAAGCAGACTCTGGAAACTCGATGGGCTTGGATGTCGGAAATGGCAGAATCAAGGAAGCGGAAGACTCCAAAGCCAATAAGTTACAATGCGAAGTTCACAAGGAAGTGAAAAAGAAAGATGCCATCCTTCAAGTAGATGAAGATAACAGTCTGAAAACTAACCTGGAGGAAGAAATTCTAGAACTCGGTCTTTCGTTCGATTCAGATATCGATGACGAAACCGGAGGTACAGAATGGGAAAAAGATATGGAGCAGATGCTTGTAGAATTAAATGATGAACTTATGTAGGACAACTTACATTCGAATATATTTCATGCTATACATGATTGGTGACCAAAATCTGTTCATGAATCGTGATTTACAATATATTTCTCAGAAGTAATGGGATTATTAATTGCTATAAATAAATTTATGGGTTCTTCTGATTTAAATTATCTATATTAATAATAAAATGATTTATTTACAGTACAATAAATAATTAACAATTATCTAAAGTAAATTTAGAATTTCAAATTTTAATACTTCAACTTAAGATCAGCCAGATGAAGCTAATTGATATTAACATTAATTGCTTATTACGATGCACTATAATAATCAACAACAGGATAATTGTAATTAGCGTCGCACTGGAGCAACACAACGGGCTATATTTCAACAAGAGATCTCATGACATTCAAACTAAGTTTACCACTGAGTGCATGGGCGTCACCATCACCCAATTATTGGGGGATGACTCAATAGATAGGGTATAGAATACCAGGGGTCTAAAGGGCGTCCCTCTAGAAAATGTTGAAAAAAAATTAAGGACTAAAAACACTTTTTGAGGCATTCTGAATTTTATTTGACGAATAGATGGGCAGCCCAATCAATAAAATTAAACTACATTCGGACAGGATCAGCTTTCCAAATGAAATTGTAAAAAGCACTCAATAAAAAGTATTGAAAAAACTAAAAAGCCTGCAAAGTGAAAATATTTTAATCATAGCAAAATTCAAAATGAATACAAGGCATGTAGGTAAATAATAAGTACCTCAAAATAATGAATTTTTCTTCAATAAAAACTACTGAAAGAATGGATTTTAATGAAATATCTTTTTCTAGAAGTTGTTGCGTTAGTAAGTAATGATTGCAAATTCTCAAAGCTTTGATAATGGGGAACAATCACAATGAACTTCCATTTCTTTCTGAACGGCCTGATTTGAATTTGCATTATTCCAAGGAAGCATTCCATGAACTTTCCAGTTAGATGAGTAGAATCGTTTTCATATTTCGTCCTGAAAACTAGACATGGAACAAATTCTCATCTCATCCCTAACGATGGAGTGTGAAACATCTATTTATATTTCACTGACATACAAGGCACAGAAATTGACTTTGTTTATTATCGAATGACATCAGTGGATATAGCAATATAAAATAAACCAGCTGCATATATCCATTCTCCAATTTTGCTGCTTAATTTAAATCTCCTTGATTAGAGCTATGGAGTTGGATAATATTGCCAAAATTACAAGAGCGCGCGCTGCTCGGTACTATAATGAAATTCTTTAGCAGTCTGATTACGGTAAGTAATGAGAAATCTGGGAGACAGAAATTATCAAAGAAAGGAAAATGTGTTTAGTGGGAAAAAATATGGGAATGAATATGGATACTATATTCATTATAAAAGGATGTAAATAAGGTATGAAATGGAGTAGTAAAACTGTCATCAATTGATGTAGTCAATTAAGAATTTACATGTGCAGATCTGCTAATTTAACTATATTCACGTATATACTCATCCAATGATGACTTACTTCTTGAATACTTCTCAATGAAGGACTTAGAATCAACTTATAGCAGAATTGAAGATGGAAAGGAAATAAAATCGGATAAAATTACTAGAATTCAAAAAATTCTAATAAAGAATGCATTATGGATATTTGTGCAATATCTACATAAGAATTCAGGTGCATATTTTGTTATAGTATTAGACCAATAAAAAAAATTTAGCACATGTTTCAAATGTTAACTGCAATAACATTGCCTCTACAAAAAATGTGTATTAATTTTTTTATGGCTATACCTTTTAAACAGCTGATAGAAAAATGAGACTTAAAATAATCCCAAGCAGAATACAAATAAAAACAATTTATTTTACTGTACTGCGTAGATATTTGATAAAATAATCTGGTAATAGAATACAGATTACAGGCATAGATACAAATATTAATTTGTCAATAAAATCTTAAATGTAGTAAAGGAATCAAGTTTCATTGACTCATGTTAGATGGGTGACTAACATTTGGAGGACAGCAGGTGAAAAGCAAAGATAAAAAGTGTAAACAGGTTAATATTTGCGAGCATTCAGTAAATTTCACAGGTGTATATCTTTAGACTTCAATTTTTCTATTAAATAAAGTGTAAAAACAAAATATGAATTGATTTGAAATGTATGTCATTCTAACACAAAACAGGAAATAAAAAATACAAAGCAATTAAAAAATCTTCACATGAATATAAGTGTTATTTATAATTTTATTTAAAATCTTCAGTAACAACTGTACATAACTCACTAAGCATCATAAAAATAGGATAATTAAGACTTGTTATATGTAAAAATTTCTTTGGGAATGTTAGTCATAAAACAAGCAGTAATTTTAATAAAAATTTTCAACAAGTATATTTTATTCAATTTAGGAGTGACCGGTAGAAAATCCGAACTTAAAAACAAGTTTAAATTTATAAAGTTCATCAATTTTCAACCAAGAATTGCCAGAGCATATGATGGAATCAGAATTTACAAAGCTGAAATAACAATAGGCAACATTAATCAAGATACATAAATGCTGAGGGAAAACTTTAGATTCCCTGGATTAGTTATTTAGATTTTCTGGCAAGGGCAAAGCCCAAAATTAGGACAAGTGATTTCAAGTCCACAATGTTTGGAAGAATATATATAAGTACGGTGTTAAAATCAACTTCATGAAGAAAGTAGAGATTTCTGGAATTTAAACTTTCAAATGGGGTTGCTACCTCGTATTTGTCCAAAACTATTTCTGCTGTGATGACAAAGTGTTTTCCAGTTGATAATGAAAGTGACGATGATAATGTTCACAGATCTATGCATTCTGAATTGCAAAGACCATATTCGTCTGCTGAAGATTGTCCTTTTACTACCTCTGAAATAGAGTCCATGATTAAAGAACTTAAAAGAAGTAAAACTCCTGACCGGATTTCCTGCCTAATGAAATAATTCAGCAATTCCACGGTATTTTTCCTGACTTTTTACTCAAGCTTTTCAATCTGTTTAAATTTGGGTGTCTTTCCTGCTCCATAGAAGGTACGTGTTGTTTTGATCCCTAAGACATTGGATTTAAGGATTCCTCACTTTGATTATGTTAGATGTATTAGTTTATTATCTACATTGGAAAAATGCCTTGAAGCACTGTTTATTAACAGAATTAACTGGTTTTTGAGGAAGAAAGGTTTCTTCAGTGATGCCCAATTTGGTTTTACTCCTCAAAAATCTACTGAAGACGCTCTGCTTCGATTGTGACATTCTGCAGCATGGGAAGAGGCTGACAAGTGTGCTCATATTTAATGATATAAAGGGTGCCTTTGATAATGCGTGGTGGCCTTCTATTTTGAAAATCTTAAAAGATGCTGGTATTCCGAAAAATTTATAACCTTCTTGGAACTTTTTAATAATCACTTCCTAGTGGTTTATTTTTTGTATCGAAAACTACCCTGTAGTGGCAAGGCTCTGGTACAAAAATCTGCTCCAAACTGTTACCAGTTCTGGGCAAGGGACAATTAATTTTTCCAGGGGGATCTTTATTCCCCTGGAATAAAAGGGCAGTTTTGTAGCAATCAGGTATCGCAAAACTAACCAGATTTAGATGGACGAGATCTCGTAGAAACCCCCCACTTTGAGGTTTAACTTTCATTTAAATTATACAAATTTTTACCAAGGGCGATTTATTTGGAACATTAAATGTTTTTGAGGAGGCAGCTTCTGTTGAGTTTTGAACATGGGCAGCCAATACTTCAGGAATAGTGCTGCCTATAATTTTATAATATAGCACATACAATTTGCCCACCTTCCTAATGTTTCAATCTCATTGTCGATTCTTTCACATTTCTTTTTTATAATTTCAGGTAACTACTAATTACAGGTTTTTCACATACTCTTTACGGGTGCTTAAGAAAACTGCTTGAAGCAATTGACCTTGGAAAAAGAAACTAAAGAAACAAATTGAGATTTCATCATCAGTTCGTAAATCAAAAATTCATTGAGGGACAATTTTGAAAAGAACAATATAACGAGGTGACTTCCTTTTAGAGCTTAATAATTATTTGATGAATGCTTATTATTTACCTAACTTATATTTGACATCGAAAAGTTTCTTTCTCTACTTCATGCTTCCTTTCAAAATAAAGCCAGAAAACATGTGATGTGAAAACAAAAAGGTGTAAACACATTTTGAATATGCACATAAGTCAACAGAAAACCTCCATAAACATGATTATCTAATGATTTTTGCCTCAATACATAAACAAATGTCAATAATCATAATTTAACTGGGTTCCCACACTTCAAGCAAAAGAAAATGTAGGGCCTTTCCAAGGCTATTTTGCATTTTGAAGGCCACATTGCATTGATTGCAATGGATTTAAGAATTTTCAGCAAATATTAAGGCTTAAGGGCCCTTAAAAACTAAAAGGAAAAATCAGGCTTTTTAAGACCTGTGGGAACATTGTTTAAGGTTGCCTTGAAATGAAATAATTAGTAAATATTCCATTACTACACATGTGTGCAAAGTTTAACTTTTTATTTTTATTGTACTTTGTTTTTTTCTATACATAAAAATGAACAATTAAACTTCTAGAATAATTATTCATTTCTAGGATATTGGGAAAATGCTTCAATTCTGTCTATGATAAATGATAATTATTCTTAGTTTACGACATAGCATAACTGTCCAAACAAATTCGAGAAATGAAGTAATTACCATTGAAATGCTAACATAAGAATTAATATTACTTTTTTACATTGTCGAATAACGTCAAGTGCCTGGCATTTGTTTTAATCGAAATTTTTTACATATGCTTGCACTTTGTCCTGAAAGCCTGTTGGAGATTTTAATATTTCATTGCATCACCTTTGTCTTTAATGACAGCAGCAATATGGTGGGCCAGTCAACAAGGTTTCATGATACATTTTAGTACATGCAATGTATTACCACACATTAATTTCTTTGAGGTGTATAAGAGTTTCAGCATTTTTCTGATCTTTTTTCTTGACAATGCCCTTAAACCTTCAAGTTTTGGGAGTTGCCAGGGCAAGGTAGAATATCGATATGCAGAACAAGGGCCATATTTGAACATGATGTGCCAGACACAAGACAATGTCAAGAAACGAACATACATATACAAGGAAAGTTTTACTGAAGAAACACACCCAGGGAGGAATCGAATTTGCGCCGCCTACAACTTGCAGGTTGCTAGTGTAGTGGGCATACCTACTGACACAATAGCACCGAAGAAATGTTGGAAAAGATTCGAAATCAACTATTTGCCTTTGAAGATGTGGGGCAAAGTGACCAATCCTATCGGATCACTCATGGAATGAAGATTCCCTTTAATACCTTCTTGTCTAACACTTTCATGCAGTTGGGAGTTCAGATGTCGTGAAATTTAAAGGACAAACATCATTAAAACTAAAAGTACCCCACTACAACGAAAGTAGGGCGTTTTAGTTTTCTCTGAACTTATTCTAGAAATATTGATTCATCTGAAGTGCAGCAGACAAGAGGTGGAATATCATTACCCAAACTGTGAAACGACCGATACAAAACCAAACATTTCACCATCTATAAACAGTTCACGATTTGTGCTATTTGGCCAATTCCATATGTTTATTCAGCATTGCTGCAGTTAATATCTTTTTCCTTGGATGGGAGGCTTTGAATCCACTCTTGCATAAGCAATGTCAAACAATACTCAGACTTGCAACATCTGTGGACTGTCTCCATTGCTCAGCAAGAACAGTAGAGCTGCCGAGTCTTATTTGATCAAACGTAACTATATTGTCTTCCCTATGGGAAAGTCTTGGACGAACAGTAGTGCTTTGGATCCATATTCCTGTTTCCTAGTAATATTTCAATAATCAAGAGAAAACTGATTCAGAGCAATTCAACTGTCCAGCAATTCCCCTGCTATTCATCCTTGTACAATGCAAAACTATAAGTTTCTGTTTTCAAGGTATTAATTCTAATGAGCCTTTTAAATGAGCTACCAATAAATAGAGCTCAAAATGAGCTTGAGTGTAGCCTTTTATAGTGTTCTACTTCGAATGATACAATCGCCCACATCAAGTTGCGATTTACCAAGGTTTGACTAAAATGGAAAATTATTGTACTTCAATCAACGAAAAAAGATAAAAAAAATTGCCTAAATTTCAGTTATGTAAATTACAAAATTAGTCAAACTGAAAAATAAAGTTTGCCAAACTTTTACATACATGTGTAGTTTCTCACTCTTAGATGAAAATAGAGTTGATATTTGAAAAATAGAGAATAAAAATAAATTTATAGTGGTAAATATTCTTCTATACCATTTCCATTAATTTGCATTGAAAATTATTATACCAGCATTACATTGAGAGCATTACGAGATGTATACAAATGTGCATCATAAATAATTAAGCAATAGCTGTCAAAAAATCTTTTACGAAATTCACACAAATATTAGTGTTACAATAAAAGCATTTCCACGATGCATAATTACCATGTCTAAATGTCATACAATGCAGGTATAAAAATATTTCTCAAAATGTAACAATATTGATGCATCCTTGTGTTTTAGTACAAAATAGAATGCAGTCATATACTTACTGGTTTCAATGTCAATACCTTTATTCCTATTTATGAGATATACATCTATTTTTTTAAGATTCAAACAGTTTGTTATCATATTCTTCGGCACAAGTCAAAACATTCCAACAATCTGAAAAATAATTTAATTTCTCATCTAATCAGAACAGACCATGCATGTTTCCTGGATTGGAACTAATATGAAAAAAAATTTAATTTACAACCATAACCTGATTAAGTTTAACATAGTTTAAATCTAAGATTTGGAATAATGCTAAATCTATAAAACATGAAATGAATACATATGTATTCATTTCATGAATTATAGATAATTTATCAATAATTCATGAAATTATAGATAATTTCATGAATTATTGATAATTTAGTTGCAACGATTTAAAATGGAAAACCTTTTTGAAATTAGTGACTGAATAAAAATCATCAAAACCAAAAAAATATTGTTAAAATATTAAACATTTTTGAATTTTGTCAAATTTATTTTGTAACTTTTTAAAACATGGTATGGTTACATATTAAAAAACTTGAAAAGACACAAAATTTATTTTAACCATTCAATTCTTTTTAAATTATAGCAGAAAATTAAGAGAAATAAGAAAAAGCAGACTTCAGAGAAAACAGCTGTTTTATAAAGTATTTTATTACAGCATGATTGCAGATATTACTGCAGTATTTTTAATTACAAGGAAAGAAAGATACAAAGATCTCTATCTTTCCAAGAATATATTATTGTAAAATTAAAGAATATACCTGGACTATAGTAACATACTTCAGCCTTTTGTCATGAATACTAGAACTTTCAACAAGAACTCTGAACTCTTTTTTGACTTAGTGCATCACTTGTAAGTAGATATCAGCATAAAACCTTTATCTTCTTGAAAATTAATGCTCATGCTTGCTCTAGATCAGTGGTTCTTAACCTGGGGTGTGTGCACCCCTGGGGATGAGAGAAAGCATTTCCAGGGATGCAAGAGTTTTGATGGATGACAGTGATTTAATAAAAGACGATCTTATTGAAATACGAGCCAATGCATGCATTCAAAGGGAATTTGAAAAACTGGACTTGGAACAATTCCTGTGTAGTTAGAACCTTATACACAGCTGGCAAAAGCAGCTTTGCATACACTGTTACCATTTGCCACCACCTACCTGTGTAAAATGGGATTTTCATCACTTTTGCACATGAAAACAAAAGCCAGAAATCGCTTAAATACAAGTGATGACTACTTACACATGGCTTTCAAAAAAAGGAGCCTCACTTCACAAAAGTATTATTATGAATAAACAATGTAGCCATTAAAAATTGAGATATTATGTACATATATGTAAATGTATGTTTATTTTTCAATAAATAACCTTGCAGTAGAAGTAATTTCCTAAATAAAGAAATTGAAACACTTTTCAAGGGGTACAAGAACTTATTTTTAGATTCAAGGGGTGTTGATCACTAAAAAGGTTAAGAGCCACTGCTCAAGATATTATTTTGATAAATTTTAAGTGGTTTTATCATTTACTAGCAAATTTTTAAATTCCACAAAAACAATACAACTGTAGTGGATATCACAAAAGTGTAACATCACAGAAAACCTGAATTCAAAATCTAATCTAAACCACAGAAACTAACTTAAACTACAAGAACACAAAAATAACATTTTGCCCAAGTTAACAGACAAGAAACGAAATCCCAGAAAATCGAAGTAAATTGTATTTGAAAAGTAATACAAACCTTTGAAGCTGTGCCCGAATTACACCAAGAATTCCATTCCTAATTTTATATTATTCTATTGTTTGTTCTATAATAGGTAGTTTTGAGACTTTTGTAGCAAGTTGTGCACTTCCTTGCGATCATCTGAATCTTTTAATTTTGTAAATCATTATCTTCCTAATTTTATCATGCTCAAAAAACCGTAGTTTGTCAGAGTTAATGTGATCATTTATAACATTATTATATTGCGTAGTTCCATTAAACTTATAAATTATTTAACTTGAACAAACTTCCAATATTTCAGGAGATTTTTTCATTAAAGTAAATACGTAGTTACTATAACAATAATCATTTGTGTACTTTTTGGTTAATTTTTTAATTATTTTCCAAGCCTAAAATGGTGTTTTTCTGCGAAATTCATTCTTGGCAACATTAAAAAGCATTACCACAAGTCTTTATATCAAAGCTGTACCCTGTAATCTTTCGATGCAAGAATATCAATTCTTCCAAAAGCTGGGCAATATTTTTTCACAAGTTCTACCATCACTACTTTAGTTATACAGTAATCAAATTTTCTAGTAGGCATAATTGCAGAGCAAAATACTAGCAGGTATAGAGAAATTGATTACAATAGCAAAAACTTGTCAAAAGAAAAGTTTGTTTAATTACAGCCAAATATGGAATACTTAAAACAAATGAGTGGGTTCCTGAGCACAAATGTTGTATATAAACATTTTATCTGTCAATAAAAATGCTAGTTTTCATTAGTTATTATCTCCGTCAACTTTTAAGCAAGAGGAAGAACTTCCCCTACTACTTTGCATATTATGAGAACTCTTAACTGGTTAAACCATAATTACAATAAGTACCTTCCTCATATGTTCCTCAATAAGTGGAACTACAATGTTTCACCACACAACAAATTTCCCCTTCATTAATCTTAAACTTAACTTAGTTTTAACAAAACCCATTAATTCTTAAAATTTCTTTCCCAATTACTTTGGGATCTTTTGTCAAGTCAAATGGATACATTACCTCAGAACAAGATAATGTAGTATTTTGTAAGAATAACTTTCCTCCACAAAATCCCAACTAAATTCAAATGAAATGAAGAATCTAAACTAAAACAAAGGCATTTTACCCAAACAGGGAATCATTATACAAATAAATTCAATTAGAAAAAAATAGTCTCCAACAAAGATTTCACTTTTTTTCTCATCAAATTATACAAATGACCAGATTCATATTGAAATGCATTAGATTAAATTAAAATCTATTTGAATTATCTTAAATCCATCAGTTTTATTAAAAATACAAGTCGCTTCTACAATGTACAAATATGCTTCAAAAATATATTTTTCAAAATAGTTCAAACTATAAAAACAAGGCCTAAATTCTCAAAAATTCTCCAGCTTCAAACTCATAACCAGTATAAAACTCTTCAGGAAACAATTGCATATAGCAGGCAGTGCCTCGCTGATCAAAGTGCGAATATGGGTTGGACTTTTTGAGTTTTGTCACACACAGCCAGCAAAAGTAAGTACCGCACCTGAAGCAGGTCATTTTATTGCATCCGTATGTTTTCTCGATGGAAGCTTTGCACTGAGGACAGTTTTTGCTGTTGGATTCCATCCATTCCTCAGACAAGGCTTCCTCAATGATGGACTTGATTGTCCTTTTCCCATACTTCTTCTCAATCTCAGCCTGTTCTTCGGGTGTTGCTTGGATATAGGTGTTGCATATTTCTGATTTCTCCGCCAATTTGAAATTGCAAGGAGCAACTCCGTGATAGGCCATCTTACAGAAAGGGCAAAACACAAATTTGCAAGCTGGACATGACCCCATCCTTCCACACGTCTCCAAAAGCAAAGGACACTGACAATCACGTCGAGGACAGTAAGCCACGTCTGTCATCCCATCCAAAGTTCGAGACAGAAGCATTGTGTCGTATTTTTCAAACAATTCTCTGCTGACAACCTGCTTTACCAACGAGCCATCAGCTTGATTGTCACACTTTTCCTCTGGGCAGTTCAGAGAATTAACATTCCCCTCTCTTATTTGCACTTCAAAATAGGACTTTAAGCAAGTCTTGCAGAATGCATGATTGCAGGCTTTGAATGTAATAAAATCAGATCCTTCAAGAGTTAAGAAGCAGATATCACAAAGGTGGGAGGTAGTATTGAAAACGTCTTTCTTTTTCTTCTCATTGAAGTCTCTTAAAGATTGAGGTAAATTCTTACCATCTGTCAAATCATTGAAGGCACGGGCATCGGTAACACCATGGCCACTGTAGATGGAAGGCCGTATGTTACGATGCTGAGAGGATGACTTTGAGTATTGGGGCTCACATAAATTTTCATCTTTTTGTTCAAGGGTTTCTCTACTTTTAAAATTGTCTGTGATTTTGAATTGCAAAAGATGAGTTATATCAAGGCATTGGTTAATGCTTAGGAAGTCTAATGCTTCTTCTTGTAAAAATTGAATCCAAGTATATAACACTGCATCATTATTCTGTTCCCAAAGAGTTTCAAGTTGCTTGGATAGTTTTGACAGCTGATCCAGAGTTAACCAGTTACAAGACAACAGAAAAGCTGGAGGTGATTGTGAAGGATAGCAGTCAGAAAATTCAAAAAACAAAGTGATGGGAGGAAGGTATTCCACTTCAAATGATTCACTTGTATTTTTGTGCTTGTTTAGGGTACTACTATCCTGCAGTGGAATTATTTCCGTTTTTACGCAAAAAGCACTGGGTAATCTAACATCAGCAACGATGCGACCACAGGGAGGATCCATTCCATCAACTTCGAAGACTCTTTCTTCGAATATATTCTGCAAAGCCAAAATTTCCATTTGCTGGGATTCAATGTTATCCATTGTTACAAATAAAAGACAAGATCAAAGCAAAAGTACTCCAATAGCAGTGGTGATATTTCAATTGTATACAATTGAACTTGCTAACAAAAGTTCGATTTCACATCACGGAGTTGGTTCGAAAATTCTACAAATTACAATTTTAATATAGATAGTAAATGCGGCAATAGACATTCCCGTTGATTACGAACTCGGGAAACAACGTGATAAGTGAGGCAATCAATGGCAACCACAGAGCTATTTACTCTGTGGTAAGAACCGGCAGCGGAAACCGCTGATGGCTTAGCAGGTGAAATATCATTGGAATCCGAAAATATCTAAAAAAAAAAATCCTCCTTTACAAAACAATCTTGAAATAAAAAATCTTAATATTCCTTTCATTAGTGGTAAAACATTTTTAATAAATTTATACATGTTTTCTATTTTTCAGGTGTGACGTAAATTCATCTACCCACAGCAGATTTACACTACATTAATTTACATTCCGAAAAGTCACTGTAACTGTAAACTTGTTTCGTTTTGCTTTGCTGAAAGGGTCGAGCTATCTAAACAAATATCACTTACATAGTAAATTTCACTAATATATTTCTTGCAAGATTGAATCCTTAAATAATTAAAAGAATGACTGCAAATGACAGAACTGGGGAACCTCCCGACGCAGCTGATGAAGGTTCTTTACCCCCGATTGAAGATATCAATTTGCAAGATACTGAAGTCGAAGGTTTGTCAAATTTATGTGAAAACAATAATGCGCAATACGTCATAAGATGATTCTTTTAAGATAAATTGCTTTCGAAATTAATCCTTCGTAAAATAGATGTCAGGAAAAATGGAGTGCAAAGACCAAACTCGCCATTCTCTTTCCAGAAAACGAAATCAAATAGAGGGATTTTTTTGTTTTAAATTAATTTTTGATTGCATCTAATTATGCTCTCATATTATATTTTTCTGTTGTCTGGGGGTATATTCCAAAGTTTTCGTCAATTCCTTGATGGAAAAATAGACAAAAACTTCCCACTTTTGTTCTTTTATACAGTGAAGAATAATACCAGAAGACCCAGGTACATGAATTGATTCTAATCAAGAAAGTTAAAATTATAAAGGTTTAAACGAATAGTCTCCAAAAGTAAGACCGTAAAACAGTTCCATTTATATCTGTTGGAAACAAACTACCCATGACTAATGGAGGGTTAACAAAACTGTTTTAGTATTGTTTCACAAGTGTATTGATAGTCATATGCACTTGATGAGTTACAGTGGAAAAATGATGTTTTTAACTATTTTATTGGCAATAATTGAAAAACTGAATTGTGAATTGAAAACACTTCAAGTAATTACCATGAGATATCTCCTCCTGCAAGATCGGGCCAATTTTGCTTTCAGGATGATTAAATCACTGTTTTATTAAGGTTAGGCCCATACTTCAAAGACTCCAGTTTTATCTCATTTAAGAGGAGTGAGCAATAATGAATTTCCGGAATGATACCAACCCTGTTACACAGAAACCTCAAGCTCACAAGTGATTTTTAGTTTAATTAATGGGCTTTAAAATTTGGCAAAAACAGCTTTTCAGTGCTTCTCATGCAACCGAACATCATTGAAAACGACATGTCTTCGAGATGAAAATTCTTAAACAGAAACCTTGAAGCACTTATGTTTACGAAAACAGGAATTAATTAATCATTTGATAGCCTTTCCAAATTTAAAGTATTGCATCAAATATGTATAAGAGTGATTATAATATATAAACACACACACTTGGTACAGCTATATGTAGCGCCTCGCCCAGTGGCAACTGCCCTTGCCACACTTTTTATGTCGCCAAGGAAAGAAAAATCTTACAAAAAATATAAGATGGGTTACCTTCACCTGCCATAACTCACTACTAAAAGTGCGCCAAAAAACACACTAAGGGCCATTACCACCGAATGAGGCACTACATACAACTACCAAAAATATTTTTTGGTACAGCTGTATCTCCAGTATGGCAGGGAAATACAACCCATCGTTATTAGGCTTATTCCCATTTTTATGGCAACCTTGGCAAGTTTAAATTTTCATTTAAATTATTCTAGAATGTTTTAATTTTTGTTAAATTGTCCTTTGATTTCATTGGTTCTTAAAAAAAATTTCCCAATTCTTTTCCATTTAATGTATGGAGAATTCAAACATTCAGTTTGATTTCATCTGCCATAACTCGCTATTAAAAGTGTGACAAGAGTATTGCCATCAAACGAGGCTTATAGTACAGCTGTATCCCTTTTTTGCTACTGTGGTAAAGATGTCAAATCCGGGGCATGTTTGTTGCCAAATCAAGATGACTGTGGACGCCATCGCAATTTCATTTTTGAAAAACGGGCTTTCCTTCGTAAGAAACAACCTTTTGCATAGGGTTGCCGTAAAGCTGGATCAAAACACCAAGGTTACCATGTTTGGCGATAAATCGCTAGTGCCCCAGATTCAACATCTCCACTGCTACTGTTTCACAAGTGCTTTGGCCCTGGCAGCCCTGTTTTTTGATCCCTCTTGTTTGGGGAATCTGTCCCCATCTGCATAAGAAATATTAGAAGACACCTAAGGGGTGACTTGGCACCCTGGGTGCTTTGTTGATTCAACTTATTTGGTTAGTAGTTCCTCTTACTGTTTGGAGGGTCCACCAACCCTTCCATACAATTAATAGGTACCCTGAAACGTTTGGGTGTCTAGGAGTTGACATCAATGAACTCGCACATTTTATGAATTATGTGCAAAAATATACAATTAGAAAGCTGACTTATCAGCAAAAGCTGGAGCAAATAATAAACAACTTAGCACAAGAGAAAGTACCGTCCTACTCTGATGTCAACCACCTGTCCATACTTAAAAAGCAATTGCGCTGATCATCTCCAGTACCTTTTCATCACTGGTACCTCAGTAAAACACCAGGAGAGCTGCTTGCCTTAAATTTGCCTTAAACTTTCTCTATGCTTCCCAGGCTCCGATCTTGCCATTTGAAAAAGATGATATTCTTTGATGGCCAGAAATCCTTTTCCACCTTACAAAGTGCATCTTATTACCAGCCTCCCTCACACATCCTGAATTGCATTGGAACCATGCATGAAGACATTTTTAAGGACCCATCTGCCATTGCCCAAAAACTTTTTTACAGACTCAATGACTTAGTGTAATGTGCTTTTTTTACACTGGGATAAGAAAGGAGATGAAATTTTATCAAGCTCCACTGGTGGTCCACATATCAGGGAACAAAATTTAATTTACAGTAATGTGCTGTTTACTCAGGACGTAGGGTTTGAAAAAGGGACCCGTCTGCATATATAATTAAAGATATGTGTAATTCTTGTTTTCATTCTGCTAGTTTCTTTCTTTAACTATTCAATGTTCAGAACTGTAAATTTTAATAAATTTGTGAATAAACCGGAAATATATAGCTGCTCTGTATTTCCAGCTTACTTACAGTTGAGCCATGAATTGGACGAAATCAACAATTGCCTGGATGCTCTAGAGAAGAAAAATGACAATTTGCATGAGCAACTTTTTAAATTGCTGGAAGAAAGCAAACAAATTCGATCTGAACTAAAGGAAGCAAATGAAGCTGCTACATGAAAAGTTATTGAATACATATATATTGTTTATATATTCTATTTGGGATATGTTATATCAGATGTTAATATTCTTAATCTTCAAGGTATTTTAATCAAGAGTTTGTTTTAGTTACTTGTATCTTATCATAATCTAGTTTTCTAATTTGATATGAAAAACATTTATCTCTGTAATGCAGTATTATCTTGTGATAGTAGTTATTTCCTAGAATTGTATTGAATAAATTTTATTCTTTTTTTAAACATTCTGATGTATCAAAAATTTATCAAGTTCACTTATTTTACCTTCAGTCCCCTCATGAAATTGAATGATCTATGTAATCAAACAACTAAATCTCTCATTTAGTATGTTACTATCAGTGCTTTAGGTGAGAGAAAATGAAAAAATGCCAATTTATTTTTCAGATGCAAATAAACCAACCAATTTCAAAATGTGTTACAATTTTTATTGTCATCTAAATAGTTTCATTACCATATTGTTTAAAAAGTGACTGAAGTAAAGAACACTTTCTAATGATATAATTTCCAGTAGCATATTGTATTGTACATTGATTTGAATTGATTATCTTGAAGTTATGTTATGCATCATTAATAAAACATTCTTGATGACTTGTAAACTTTTAAAACTATAAAAATCTTTATTAGTCTCTTTGACAACAAGTGATATCGGTACTTACTGCAAATAATGTTTTTAAACTCTTTGGCTATGCAGCATAATACTACAATTGAAATGTGTTTTTGATATAATTAATTTAAATGTTTTATTCAATTTGTTAATGTATTGCATATTCTTCCTCTTATGAGTTAGGCACTTTAGGTACAACTAAACCCTTTTGCATAGTATATTGTTGTAGCCTCAAGATGGTCATAATTTCATACAATTGTGTTAATGTAGTTAAATATGCTATTATGATTTGATCTAGAGTCCTTTAGTAGGAAAATATTATCTAAATAACTAGAAACATGGTATATGTCAGTACAGGCTCTATCTTTCTATGTATAATGAAATTTTATGCAAGGTTGCTGAGCTAGAAAAATTACACAATACCGATCACACCACTATATTGTTAAGTGATATCGAAAATGTAATCTCAGTATGCAAAATTAATAGTTCTGGTAGGCTGGTACATATCAGAAAATTTATCAATTGGTGATGGATCTAAAGGAGTGCTTTTAATTATGCTTACAATATTCCCATATCCATAAAAGTTATGGTATTTTCTCTTGATTATGAAAGTGTTCAACACTACTTGAGGATCAGATAATTTCATCAGGAGTACTGGATTCCTTGGTCCTCTGATTTGTTTTCCGCCATTTTAGGCAGCCCTGCTTGGAGAATTATTTTATCAACTCCTGTTTCTTAAACAAAAAAAAATGGAAAGTTAACTCATAAATGGAAAACTATATTTTTAAAATATCTTGTAACTGAGCTATACTAGGCAAAACTGGAAACTATATTTCTGTCTCACTAATTCCTCCATATTAAAACTATTGGTTGAAACATGTATGACAGGAAAAACATTTTTGCAATTGTACTGAGAATCTGAGGGCACTTTAAATTTTTAATTAGAGTATCATCTCAAGTTCTTTCATATTGGTTACATATATAGTCATGCTTGACAAGACCATCTCTCAGAAATATAAATTAATGAAAAGCTATGAATTTATTATGTCAACCAACCATTATAACTTGATTTCGATATCAATATTGCTTTCAATCAAGATAATTCATCGCATAGGAACAGAAGCGAATCAAGCATAACCTAGCTTAAACCATAATCCTAGATACTTGCTGGATAAGTTGATATGTTCAGAGAAGTACTACTTTTATTGCCTTCTTTAATTCTAAAATTGAACTATTTGCATATTAGATCTGAATAAGATAAAATTTGTCAAGTGAAAATTCCTACTATTTGCAATTTATTGGTTGAAAATTTTTAATGTGATTTTAATATTGTCTATTTTCCCCATTGGATGCTAGGGAAATTTGTATGTTACCTTTTATTTTGTAAATATTTATCTTCATCTTTTATAATCCAAATATTTTTGGTTAAAAACTTGAAAGTGTTATCTAATTATGTTGGATAGGTAATAAGGCTTCTTGCTTCAGGTATAGAATTATGTGTTAAGTATACATAATGGGAAAACATCCCGTTACACAATAACCAGATACCTATAGTCTCAATATATTTAATGAAACAAAGACTTGGTTGAAAATAGACATGTTTAAGATTACCTTTATTGTAATTAAAATCTCTTGGATATTTACTTTGTCTGAGCAAAGGTTTCTTATAATTGTAAATGGTCGTTTTTGAAAAATGTTGTCTTAAATGTGTGATGTTAAATCCCAAATCTTACCCATAGTAACCATAGACCTCTACAGTACATCAGCAAATGGGAAGCACTGAAGACTTTAGTTAATGTAATTTTAATTAATAGTGTTGATATGTATTTAAACTAATAAAAAAATTCTTTTCAATTTTTTTATGTCTTTGGGTTGAGGTTCTATTTCATGAGACAAACTAGCAAAACTTCCTAATCTTTTTATAACCATCATGATACATTTGCTAGTTAAGCTTCATAGGGTAATATCAGCAAAAAAATTCCCTACTTTCACAATTGTTAATCTTTTAATATTATAATTGCCTGTTTTGTTGCTCTAATGCAATGTAAATTCAACTATCTACTTTTAATATTAGCATCATATTACAAAACATTTTTATCTGTAATTAAATTATGTATATATATATAATTTTATTTTTAACAGGGTATGCCGATTTAAATTAAAATTTTAAATTTCATTTTTCTTTCTGTTATGTTTAATAATATTGAAAATGAAATAACTGAACAAGATGCATGTTAGTTTATTCAAATAAGTTAAGAACTTCGCTCATACTGAGTTCACCCCAAAATTATATTGAAAATCATCCTCCCCTTGACGACACTGAATAACAGTATTTGCTGATTGGAATCATAATTCCTAGACAAGTATTTCGATCTTGGGCCATTGACCAATAGGTGTCACAAGCTTGCTCATCAGAGTTGGTTTTGTTTTAAACATTCCGTGTGACAAAATCACACATGGCACACATTTTAAAACCATGTGATGAGTGAAGATGCTTGAAATATATTCACTCAAATTACTAAAATTGTGGTAACTTGTTTTCTTTTTTAAGATGTTCTAGTTATTTATTTAGTTATTGTCTATTCATAAAAAAAATACATAGACATACAACGAAAATATTTTCTGCAGTAACGAAAGCATTCCAATTTTGCACATAAATATTTATAATTAAGCACTTTTAATAGTTTCATTTTGTTTTGTGTAATATATTAGTTAATTTTTATTTCATTTTATTGTGAAATTTTATGCATTGATCCCTCAGAATTCTTTACACTGCTAGAATAACTATTCAATATTTATGGAATTAAAATTTGGAATGTAAAAGTTAATTCACTCATCTGATAATTGAGTAATTATTTTGAGAAAAGATTATGGTTTGAAGCAGAAAGAGCTATTGGAATTATAAATTTTTTATTGCAAGCTCAAAATTCCACTGAATTGGCATGTTCTGGGGGATGCTATTACACTTGTTCTATGCTGTTCATAGAGAAAAGCTTCATTTTTTTGTTTTATATATAAACCCTTTTCGTGTGCTTCGAATATACCTATGAAAGATTTGTCAATGCTCAAAGAATTTGAAAAAGAGACATTTGATTTCTAATTTTTTACTGGTAACTTACGAAAAAATAACAAATTTTTCACCTATAAGTTATTTTTGCAAGCAAAAAATTAATGAGAAGTAGGAATTTTTTCAAGATGCAAGTTCTATTTTATTTACTATAGGTGACGATGTTTTTCTCAAAAGAGCAAGTCTTGAACCAATTAATTATTTTATATTAAAGTAATTAAAAACACATTTTATTCATATATGATAAATATATAATGCAAAATATTCTGAAATTTGTATGGTTGAAAAAATGAGGTATGGTACAGGTGGGAATCTGCAACTTTATCCTGGTTCAAAAATTTCATTTCATCGGTTTGGGTTAAGCTCTAAAAACCTCCAAGCTGTTTAAGAACCAGATGGAAAAACATTGCGTATTCTTGGCATCTGGGGCACTTCTATTTACTCTGTCGTGTGATTTACTTTGCCAATTTCTATATCGCGTTTTAATCTTTCAAAATGTATTGATGTTTTACATAAAAATATTAATGTTTAAATAAATCACTACTACCTAGAAACTACACTGTAATTTGCGTGTCCCTTGTCCAACAAATTTAAACTTGTATGGGCAAGGAATTAATTGAAATCATAAAATTCCGATTAAAAAAATCTGATTTAAATCAAATAAATTCTATGTTTTATATTTTTCATACCCTTTTTAAAAACCTTTTGTAATTTTCATAACATCCCTGTATAACAGTAAAAAATCTGCTGGAGTGACAAATCCTGGGATGTCGATATAAATTGCCCTTATCTCCATTGATGAATTCTAAATAGGATTCTATAAAATAATGAATAGTTCATTAATAACGTTACTTGTTTTACATTTGCCAAATAAATGCGACATCCAAGTTCCTTCTGAACAAAAATGAAGATTTCCTGACAGAACATTTTAAAATTATGTAGGAATGTTCTAAAGCAAAATATTGATATGAAATTATTGAATTTAGATATGCGCATTTTCCATTTTCTTCTGTTTGAATAATTTCATATTAAATGTTTTAATGCAGCTTAATACTTGCCTTTTTTTATCAATTCAGTTTTTTAAACGATAACTGAAACAATATCTAGATTCAAAGGCATTGGAATAAAGCTCATGTAACCCCCTAAATCTGGACTATGGTTCAAATTTGAAACATTCGACTTCAGTGTCTTGTTCCAATTTTCGTTTTAGAAAGACTACAACCAACGTGCCTTGAAATAATGGAACAGGGAAATACGTTTTTATTTGATTTCCGTTTCGATGGAAGTATTCTAATATCTACACAAAATGTGAGCAGGCAGGACACTGAAGAAATACATCCGAGTATCAAGGTTCTTAAAGACATTCTTAATTTATTAATATAAATCTATACAAGCTATGTCCCAGTCCTTGAGATTTACAAAATGAGCAGCCAAGCTCTACGCATTGCACATTACTAGAACTTTAATAAGATCTCAGAACGCAATGTACAATGCTTAGAGCTTGGGTGCTCTAAATGCACGGTTCTATAAACTGCCCAAGTAAATATCACAATCTAAGTCTAGAATTTGTGTAAAGCGGCCCTGCAAGGTCTATTCCAGTTACTTCAAAGGTGGCAGATAATCTCGTACGATCTTTAGGTACTTCGAGTTCTTTGGCCATGTCTTCTGCATGTGGTGCATCTGCGAATTACTGTTTTCACAGCTTTTCCCTTCAAAATCCAAACTTTATTGCGCAAAATGGTTATTAGAGCAAGCGCCCCAGCATGTTTATTTAGGATGTGATGTTGCTCTATCATCCTCAACTACAAGGTGTTTTGAAGGAAGTATTGGAGCGACAAACTCTTCGGTCTCGTTTTTATCTGTCAACCTTGATCTCAGTCTTAACGCTTCATCCGGATCTTCAATGATTTTTGTGCTGTTCATCAGAAAAGGATTCAACTTGAATACTACATCAAAAAATCATTCTAAAAAGTTCTTTAGTCAAGTTAGGATTTATCCTAAAATCTCTTACCTTCGGATGAAATCAAAGCATCCATGCTACTATTATTATTATCTTCGAGAATTTCGAAACTCTTTCAGCGAGTTTTGTTGTAAGAGACTTCGTCAGTATTGCCAGCTGACACTACGGTTCGTCGTTTTTCTTTGTCTACCTCGTTTTCATCGAGATTGATGACTGATTTCGGCCAATGATCTGAAGAGTTTTTCAACCACGAAGGTCCTCACCATCTCGATTCTAGTAGGGCTTTCGGAGAACAGCCTCTAGAAGGAAGATTCGCAGGGTTCTGATTGGTTGAAATGTGAAACCAATTCTCAGATGAAGTCAATTTCCTAATCTCAGTTATTCTATTGTTAACAAAAACTGACCATCTTCCTTTGAATCCAAGCCAGAACAATTGACGAATCGGTCCAGAAATAGAATTCTAGTGTTTCTAGCTTCAACGTACGTTTCAAGGAGTCATGTAACCTGAATCCAATAGTGGCCGCTAACAGTTCCAACCTTGGAATTGTGACATCCTTCAAGGAGAGACTGCTTTTAGCTTGGAGTAATTACACTGATACTCCTGTACTAGTTTCACACCTAACAAATACAACAGCTGCATATGATAGTTTGCTTGCATCACAAAAGGTATGGAGGCTAATTTTAGATCCTGTTGTCGCACCAATCCATCTAGGAACTTGGATCTCTGAGAGGTGTGACAATTCTTTTACCCATTTTAGAAACTTTTTTCTCACATTTGTGTCGTTAATTTCGGTATCCCATGGCTCTTTATTTTTTCAAGTCAATTGATGTAATATTTTAGGCTGTAATAGAGCCGGAGTAGGGAGAAAATGGGGCTCCCACAACAGAGGGGAGCCAGGGATCCGGAAGTGACGTTATAACAGGAAGTTGAGTTTTGTTTCTCCTACTGTTACAGGAAGTGACGTCATAACAGGAAGTTGAGTTGTTTTACCGGAAGTGACGTCGTAACAGGGAGTTGAGTTGTTTCTGCCTACCTGTTGAGTTGTTTACCACCTGCTATACGAAATGAGGAGAGCCAGAAGTGAAGCCATCAGGAGTTGACTGCTGATAAGGTGTTGGGGAGAATTGCTGATAAGGGGCTTTGAGGTGGTGACGTCGTTGTAATTTGGTGGGGGAATGAGAAACCACATATTTTGGAATTAAAAAGGAATTTCGTGGATTTGAACTGGGGACCATGGGATCTGTAGTGCAGTGCGTTATACGTTAGGTTGTAAGAGCTGCTATGGGTGGTGAATTAATGTAGTGTTTGCTTTTTTCTTAATACTAGGAATGCGTTATGGGACTTGGTTTTATTTGATGAATAATTAATTTTTATTTTCCAATTAGTTGTAAGTGTGTTGGACTGGTGGCGCCATCTAATGATTTTAAAAGGTTAACGAATTTATTTTTGTCATTCATTCTGGGAAGGTGCTATGTTTAGAAAATGGTAGGGTTTTTTTAATTAAATTTTAAAAGACATGTCAGCCAGGTGGAAGAAGTAACAAAAAATATTTATTTTCTAGCTGCAGCGTGATACTTTAGTCAGGAGAATTTTTTTTTAAAAGAAAAACAATACTATGAGGGATTCGAACTCAGCAAAAGGTAATTGCGGCCGGCCGTTTTTTTACACAAGCACTTTAACCGTTCGATCACCTACTTTTTAGAATACATATAGAATACTAGCTCGTGAAGTTACATCTTAAGGGAGTGAAAGTATGTGTTTTCTTTATTATGAATACCTTATTGCCCCTGTGAAAAATGAATATGAACATAACGTTGAATTGACAAGTTTATATCCAAAGTCTGCGAATTATATGTAATGACAGAATCTAGAACTCTCTGGAACGTGTGACAATATGACTAAGGATTTATGTGCAGATTAATTAAGATAACAGAAGGAGTTAAACACGTAGTCACCGATAGGATACAATCTTAAGTAAATGAGAAAGCTTTTAAACGCATTGCTATTTAGGAGAATGGTGTTGTTTTTCTGATTGTGA
Source organism: Meta bourneti (assembly GCA_933210815.1). NCBI lineage: Eukaryota > Metazoa > Arthropoda > Arachnida > Araneae > Tetragnathidae > Meta > Meta bourneti. Next base: position 17,215,989 of record OW119929.1, read on the forward strand.
GAAAAGCAAATGAATGAATGAAACTACATCATGCCAATGAATCACATATGACATGCTTGAACTGGAACTTTCTATAGGGGTTTTAGCTATGAAATAGTGACGAAGGGATTATCTTAATACTCTAACGTTGGAACTCGGAACATAAGTAATTGAGGCCAACCAATATATGCGAAGATTTTAAGCGTATGAGCACTACATGTAAGATAGAATTATAATACGGAAACCTTTTTTATATTTTAATGAATTTATATACAACATGAACTTGAAGAAAATGTGAATGTTTAAGGTTGAATGTTTTGTAGGGAAAATTATTATTACAATTTGAGGGGAGGACTTTGAGATATGAATAGGACACACAGGCATAACGGTGTATGAAACATTACATTTTTAGGTAAATAAGAAGTAACTAACCAAAGATTTATAGTATACATATTATAAGCGATGGCAAGGAAACGTATAAGATTGATATTATTAGAAGCCTCTGGAACTTGTGAGAATATGACTAAGGATTGTTTTTGCACGTGTAAGTTAATTAAGATAACAGAAGGAACGGAGTTAAACACCGAGTCACAGATAACGATAGAAACTATTTGATAATAAGAGGCTTTTTAAAGCATAGTTGGAGCATCTTGGGTCTTTGAATTACTTTGCATCTTGTTTTGGGGTTTTTCTGCCCTTTTTAACTGTTTTTAAATAAATCATGGATTCTAAGGACATTAGACCTGCAAAGAAAATGCGTGCAGACAAAGAACTGTGTTTGCAGAAATATTGTAAAGATTCTTTATGTTATGAGTATGGTAAACTGTTTACAGATCGTGAAGGCTGGGCATATTTTCGTCGATTGGAAAACGAATTAACGTACTTAAAGAAAGAGGAAACTACTATTGAAATTTATGGTAAAAAATGTACTGTGCCTCGGCAACTTGTAGCATACGGAGACGTAGGAATAAGCTATGCCTTTAGCGGATCTTGTATTGCAGCCAAGCCTTGGTCTCCTTTACTATTGGAAATAAAGGCAGAAGTGGAACGAATAATTGGTACACGATTTAATTTTGTGTTGGTGAACCGTTATAAAGATGGTAAGGACTGTATAGGTGCCCATAAAGACAATGAGAAGGACTTGGATCTTAATGCACCCATAGCGTCTGTTTCATTTGGACAGAAAAGGCAATTTGTGTTTTCTAGAAAGAACTACAATTCTCTAAAAATTGTTCTGGAAAATGGAAGCTTACTTGTGATGAAGTATCCAACAAACCAATTTTGGTTTCACAGCTTGCCCCGTGGGAATGCATTATGGCCTAGAATAAACTTAACGTTTCGTAAAATTCTTGTATAAAGCAGCGATAAACCACTTATGTGCCCCCGAACTAGAACTCAGTGTCGTACACTAGACGATATTTGGACAACGTTGCAATTTATCTTTGCCTTTCTGAATAGTATTTTTATAAATGCTTATATCTTGTTGTTTTTAAATAAATTTTTTAGCGTGTCTTACCACATATACTGTATTTAGGACTTTTTTATTACATAATTTTATAAATTGTTTTTAAAATGCAAGATCTGAAATGAAATTTTTCTTTGCTATAAAGATTTATGTTTTTAAGTTAGATGGTTTTACTCAAAAATTAATTATACATTAGATGTTATAGCACATATTTTCAATGCAGAAATTTTGTTTTAAGTATTGTACACACTTAAGTAAGAGTAAACTTTTGAAAACTTTACAAGACCCGTACTATGAACGTACACATTTTGAATAAGTTGTAATTGTATTGAAATCATTTATGCTATAAAATCTAAACCAACTGTTATTTTTTAATTAATCTTTCCTTGCATATTTTTTTAAATAAATCTTCCTAAATTTTAGTGATTTAATTTTTATTATACAGATTTACAAACTGTTTTTGGATGAAATATAAGGATTTATATTTTTAAAAATTAGATGCTTTTACTCTTAATTATATATTAGATACTATTACACATATTATTATTACATTGAAGATTTTTAAAAAACGTTTAACAATTGAAAATATATATACTTTAAATATTATTACAAACATTTAAATGCAATTTGCTTTTTATTTTTAATTTTACAATTAAGACATTTTTTAAAAGTTTGATTCTTAAAGTGTGTTTTATGCATAGTAAAAAAACAATACTAAAAAAAACCATGTAAGAGTAAAAATATTTTATACATTAATTTGAAACTTTGCAAGACCCATACCATGTTTCCTTGCACATTTGAAGTCGTGAAAAATAGTTTATTAAAACCATTTGTCCTTGAAGTTCTAAATTAAATGTCCTTTTTCTTTAATGCTTTTGCAAACCACACATTTTACTAAATATGAACTTCCTTTTATTTGAAACCTTATGCATATTGTGCAGTTTAAATTGTAGAGCAAAATTCCAATACTGTACGAAGCTATAAAGTATTTTACAAGATACTTCATATTGTTCTCTTAATTTACATCTAATTCATTACTACGTTAAAGTGGATAGCATGTGAGTTTTCTGTTTTTAAAAATAATGTGTGCACATCTGTACTGCTAAGCAAATTAACTTTTGCCTTTTCTTGATATTTAATGCATAATCTAAATATTTACGCACACCGCTGATAGTTTTACACATGAGTAAAATTAAATAATAACTGAAATTTTAAATATTAGTGTGAATTTTAAAATGAACAAATATTGTTGACATATTGGATTAAATCTAAATTATATGTATTCTCAAAACAACATTGCAAGAAAAAACAGAGACACTTCTTAAACAGATTAAAGGAAGTCACATGGAAACAAAGTAAATTAGAACACTTTTTAATAGAAAAAAAACATTGATTCATATATTTTACAAAACTAATACATTGTAGTAAAAAAGAACTTATTTTTACATACTTGCATTTTTTAAGAGACACATGTTTACGACGAGCCAATTATTAAATGCCATCACCTCAGCTTTGGGGCAATGCAAATTATTTTTGTGATGACCACATGATAGTTTTTGGATCTTTTTGTTGCTACTTAGTGCACATAGTACATCGAATTTGGGACACCCATATTGTTCCAAGTTGATATTCGGAATATTCAATGCATCTAGGCGTTTCTTTTCCACACAACCACCTTTGTAAGCAACTAGGTACTGAGTGGCACTCTTGGTCTGCTCGTACAATTCTAAAAGCTTAGAGTCTAAACTTTCTAAAGGAGACACACTTTCCCATGCCACGGGACAGAAAGGGAGACCACATATGTAATTTTCAACATATCGAACAGTTTTTTTATCTTTTGCACTCAGTTTATGCTTATAAGGCGATAAGTTAAAACGAATACTTGAAGCTACTTGCGATTTTATGGCGATGTATCCGTATTCACGTACTAAGAAACCCTCTTGAGTCTGAAATCCGTCAAAATCCACAATTGCACAAATAAACATTGCTATTGAAATATGCTAGCTGTTCTTGGAAAAAGAATTGTAAACTAGAGGCACGAAGAACTGGACTATATACACTTGCTAATCAGTGAATAACACCATACACTTACTCTAATCAGTAAAGTTAAAATTTATCTTAGTCTTATCTTTTGTGAGTAACTATGAGCGCATAAGTGAAGAATGTACTCAGAAAACATGTGCTTGTGATAATGCGCCAAGTAAAATTGTGTGTTGTAATGCAAGAAGATTTTAACGAAAGGATATACTTAAATGTGCATGTGATTTTTCTTTTTACTCTACCACTAGTATCTTAGACAAGTATCAGATTTTGTTTTTTAAAAAATGACGAAGAGAAACTTTTCAACACAATCTGTACTATAATTTTACACTTAAGAGTAACAGAGCATAATATAATTTTAAGGAAAATGAGTAATCAGTATGCAAATTTGAAGCCTAAAGTTCCAAACATGTCTATGCTCAATAAACGCCTATCTACGTTTAGAGATTGGCCACGCACAGATGTTGACATTAGGGACTTGGCCGAAAATGGATTGTATTATACGGGTGTCTCGGACGGGGTTAGGTGTTATTGGTGTGGATGAGGGCTTGAAAATTGGCAAAGGAGGATATAGTCAGACACGAACACATAAAGTTTTATCCAAAATGTTTGGTAGCCCAACAAGGACCGATTGTTGACCCTAGATTAAAAGGAACACCCATAGATGAAATTGTACAGGTGTTGGATGAAACAAACAATAATGCCAATGTTTCTATAAAAAAAACCTGATGTAAAACTTTACTGCTCATACAATGACAAGGACGAACGACTTTGTAAAATTTGCATGGAATCGGAAATGGATGCTACTTTACAGCCTTGCGGTCATCTGGTTACATGCATGAGATGTACGAAGAGTCTCTCAACGTGTCCTATGTGCCGAACCAATATTTTACGTAAAATTAGAACGTACATTTGTTACTAAACAGTCTATTTATTAGTACATGTAGTAGATGCAATTTCAAGTGATTTATTGAACACAGTGTGGAAGAATTGTAAAAGGGTGGTTTTGAGTTGAATGTCATGAAATTAACACTCGTACTACAGCAAAAAAAAAAAGACTAATAAGGAAGTTTAAGACTTTTCTAAAAATCATAAGACTTTTATCAAGGACTTGTGGAACAAATCTTGTAGGAAAGACCTTTTTTACCCCTTATAAATATATTGACTATTTTTATTATTATTTGTTGTTTGTTCATTACATGTTAAACCTATTTACTAAAGAGGAATTTTAAAATGCCTTAAAAAAGGAGTTACTAAATGCTTTAGGAAAAATGTGTAAATGTACTTTAATGCAAGAAAAAGAACGCTTGAAATAAATATTCATCTTGCTATTATTTTTAGTACTTATCAATCATCTTGGTGTATTGTTTATTTTCTAAATTAAACCTTTCGTACTTTTAAATCTTAAAACAAAAAGAAAGGAAAAGTAACCATCTAGAATAGTAAACGCCAAATTAAAAAAAAAAACATTTTTAAAAAATATTTTCTTATAATTTTTTACCTTTGCCTTTTTTGTTGTTGAATAAACATTGTCATACAAAATTAGTATATTTGTTGTGTAGAATATTTTTTGAAAACACTGAATTGAAGAAAAAAAATCATTTATTGAAAAAAGAATCAACAGTTTATACATATTTGTAGCAACATATCTTACAGGTCTTTTACATACATCTCTCTAACAATATTGAAAATATCTGTGGTATTCAAATTCTCAAAAACATTTTCCTCCATTATTATGTAATAAAAGTTTAACAGTTTATTGCTCTGTCTTACAAAATTAATAGCAAACTCTTTCCAGTTAACAGCACATAAAGCAAGGGCGAAAAATTCGCAAAAGCGTTCGTCAACGCTCATCGTCATACATTTATGTACAGATTGATTGACAATTTCATTCTTACAGCCTAAACAGTCAAAAAGAATATTTATATTTTTTGACACAATATCCTTTAGGCACTTGCAGAGAGAAGCTATGACTTCTCTCCAACAATCAGATTTAATGGTATCACTGCAGTAAGGTTTGTAACTTTCACCAGGAAAACATTTTTTGATTTCCAGTTTCACATAATATGGCAACAAATACGTCAAAAGCGATATCTTCAATACATCTAACACATTGCCGTAGATTTCACACAGTTTAAAATACTGATCAGAATTCATAAACACACAGTTGGGCGAGAACTGAAAAGTATAATTTCTTTTCTGAAATACACGTTGTAAAACTAAGTGCATTTCCCCCACATCAAACACTTTAGAAAGGCAGACTTCTTTTTCTATAACTTTAACGTTGGAGGCTGTTGCAAAAGCGAAAAATGTGCTCAACTTTTGCATTAGAATGTACCATGTTTTTGGATGCAGGGAAACACAGTCCTTCGTTGGTTTCAAGACATTGTTTTCATGCAAAGCAAATTTACGTATGTGGACACGTGTGGAACCGTTGAAGTTATTGATTAGCACGAATAAATAGTCACCAAGGTGAAACACATTGTCAGGAAGTGATTGCATCGTCAAACTTAAGCTTTCCCTTGGAAACACCTGATCATTGAAATACATTCTTTCACACACTTTGGGTCGATTTGTAAAACGCATCATTTTCAGAACTTTGAGGTACACGTTTTCAATAAAGCTTCAACTTAACCAAGAGATAAAGGCGAGTTCATTAACGTTGCTTGAAATTTCAGTTTATCGGTTTTTATTGTTATCAACTCTAGAATCATATAATCTCTTGGTAGATTCTAGATTTGATAACAATAAAAGCCGATAAACCGAAATTTCAAGCAAAGTTAATGCAACTCACCACTTGATTCAGTTTTTGCAGAGATAAAGTCGTTCTACGTCATATGATTCTAGAGTTGATAACAATAAAAACCGATAAACTGAAATTTCAAGCAACGTTAATGAACTCGCTTTATCTCTTGGTTAAGTTGAAGCTTTATTGAAAACGTGTACCTCAAAGTTCTGAAAATGATGCGTTTTACAAATCGACCCAAAGTGTGTGAAAGAATGTATTTCAATGATCAGGTGTTTCCAAGGGAAAGCTTAAGTTTGACGATGCAATCACTTCCTGACAATGTGTTTCACCTTGGTGACTATTTATTCGTGCTAATCAATAACTTCAACGGTTCCACACGTGTCCACATACGTAAATTTGCTTTGCATGAAAACAATGTCTTGAAACCAACGAAGGACTGTGTTTCCCTGCATCCAAAAACATGGTACATTCTAATGCAAAAGTTGAGCACATTTTTCGCTTTTGCAACAGCCTCCAACGTTAAAGTTATAGAAAAAGAAGTCTGCCTCTCTAAAGTGTTTGATGTGGGGGAAATGCACTTAGTTTTACAACGTGTATTTCAGAAAAGAAATTATACTTTTCAGTTCTCGCCCAACTGTGTGTTTATGAATTCTGATCAGTATTTTAAACTGTGTGAAATCTACGGCAATGTGTTAGATGTATTGAAGATATCGCTTTTGACGTATTTGTTGCCATATTATGTGAAACTGGAAATCAAAAAATGTTTTCCTGGTGAAAGTTACAAACCTTACTGCAGTGATACCATTAAATCTGATTGTTGGAGAGAAGTCATAGCTTCTCTCTGCAAGTGCCTAAAGGATATTGTGTCAAAAAATATAAATATTCTTTTTGACTGTTTAGGTTGTAAGAATGAAATTGTCAATCAATCTGTACATAAATGTATGACGATGAGCGTTGACGAACGCTTTTGCGAATTTTTCGCCCTTGCTTTATGTGCTGTTAACTGGAAAGAGTTTGCTATTAATTTTGTAAGACAGAGCAATAAACTGTTAAACTTTTATTACATAATAATGGAGGAAAATGTTTTTGAGAATTTGAATACCACAGATATTTTCAATATTGTTAGAGAGATGTATGTAAAAGACCTGTAAGATATGTTGCTACAAATATGTATAAACTGTTGATTCTTTTTTCAATAAATGATTTTTTTTCTTCAATTCAGTGTTTTCAAAAAATATTCTACACAACAAATATACTAATTTTGTATGACAATGTTTATTCAACAACAAAAAAGGCAAAGGTAAAAAATTATAAGAAAATATTTTTTAAAAATGTTTTTTTTTTTAATTTGGCGTTTACTATTCTAGATGGTTACTTTTCCTTTCTTTTTGTTTTAAGATTTAAAAGTACGAAAGGTTTAATTTAGAAAATAAACAATACACCAAGATGATTGATAAGTACTAAAAATAATAGCAAGATGAATATTTATTTCAAGCGTTCTTTTTCTTGCATTAAAGTACATTTACACATTTTTCCTAAAGCATTTAGTAACTCCTTTTTTAAGGCATTTTAAAATTCCTCTTTAGTAAATAGGTTTAACATGTAATGAACAAACAACAAATAATAATAAAAATAGTCAATATATTTATAAGGGGTAAAAAAGGTCTTTCCTACAAGATTTGTTCCACAAGTCCTTGATAAAAGTCTTATGATTTTTAGAAAAGTCTTAAACTTCCTTATTAGTCTTTTTTTTTTTGCTGTAGTACGAGTGTTAATTTCATGACATTCAACTCAAAACCACCCTTTTACAATTCTTCCACACTGTGTTCAATAAATCACTTGAAATTGCATCTACTACATGTACTAATAAATAGACTGTTTAGTAACAAATGTACGTTCTAATTTTACGTAAAATATTGGTTCGGCACATAGGACACGTTGAGAGACTCTTCGTACATCTCATGCATGTAACCAGATGACCGCAAGGCTGTAAAGTAGCATCCATTTCCGATTCCATGCAAATTTTACAAAGTCGTTCGTCCTTGTCATTGTATGAGCAGTAAAGTTTTACATCAGGTTTTTTTTATAGAAACATTGGCATTATTGTTTGTTTCATCCAACACCTGTACAATTTCATCTATGGGTGTTCCTTTTAATCTAGGGTCAACAATCGGTCCTTGTTGGGCTACCAAACATTTTGGATAAAACTTTATGTGTTCGTGTCTGACTATATCCTCCTTTGCCAATTTTCAAGCCCTCATCCACACCAATAACACCTAACCCCGTCCGAGACACCCGTATAATACAATCCATTTTCGGCCAAGTCCCTAATGTCAACATCTGTGCGTGGCCAATCTCTAAACGTAGATAGGCGTTTATTGAGCATAGACATGTTTGGAACTTTAGGCTTCAAATTTGCATACTGATTACTCATTTTCCTTAAAATTATATTATGCTCTGTTACTCTTAAGTGTAAAATTATAGTACAGATTGTGTTGAAAAGTTTCTCTTCGTCATTTTTTAAAAAACAAAATCTGATACTTGTCTAAGATACTAGTGGTAGAGTAAAAAGAAAAATCACATGCACATTTAAGTATATCCTTTCGTTAAAATCTTCTTGCATTACAACACACAATTTTACTTGGCGCATTATCACAAGCACATGTTTTCTGAGTACATTCTTCACTTATGCGCTCATAGTTACTCACAAAAGATAAGACTAAGATAAATTTTAACTTTACTGATTAGAGTAAGTGTATGGTGTTATTCACTGATTAGCAAGTGTATATAGTCCAGTTCTTCGTGCCTCTAGTTTACAATTCTTTTTCCAAGAACAGCTAGCATATTTCAATAGCAATGTTTATTTGTGCAATTGTGGATTTTGACGGATTTCAGACTCAAGAGGGTTTCTTAGTACGTGAATACGGATACATCGCCATAAAATCGCAAGTAGCTTCAAGTATTCGTTTTAACTTATCGCCTTATAAGCATAAACTGAGTGCAAAAGATAAAAAAACTGTTCGATATGTTGAAAATTACATATGTGGTCTCCCTTTCTGTCCCGTGGCATGGGAAAGTGTGTCTCCTTTAGAAAGTTTAGACTCTAAGCTTTTAGAATTGTACGAGCAGACCAAGAGTGCCACTCAGTACCTAGTTGCTTACAAAGGTGGTTGTGTGGAAAAGAAACGCCTAGATGCATTGAATATTCCGAATATCAACTTGGAACAATATGGGTGTCCCAAATTCGATGTACTATGTGCACTAAGTAGCAACAAAAAGATCAAAAAACTATCATGTGGTCATCACAAAAATAATTTGCATTGCCCCAAAGCTGAGGTGATGGCATTTAATAATTGGCTCGTCGTAAACATGTGTCTCTTAAAAAATGCAAGTATGTAAAAATAAGTTCTTTTTTACTACAATGTATTAGTTTTGTAAAATATATGAATCAATGTTTTTTTTCTATTAAAAAGTGTTCTAATTTACTTTGTTTCCATGTGACTTCCTTTAATCTGTTTAAGAAGTGTCTCTGTTTTTTCTTGCAATGTTGTTTTGAGAATACATATAATTTAGATTTAATCCAATATGTCAACAATATTTGTTCATTTTAAAATTCACACTAATATTTAAAATTTCAGTTATTATTTAATTTTACTCATGTGTAAAACTATCAGCGGTGTGCGTAAATATTTAGATTATGCATTAAATATCAAGAAAAGGCAAAAGTTAATTTGCTTAGCAGTACAGATGTGCACACATTATTTTTAAAAACAGAAAACTCACATGCTATCCACTTTAACGTAGTAATGAATTAGATGTAAATTAAGAGAACAATATGAAGTATCTTGTAAAATACTTTATAGCTTCGTACAGTATTGGAATTTTGCTCTACAATTTAAACTGCACAATATGCATAAGGTTTCAAATAAAAGGAAGTTCATATTTAGTAAAATGTGTGGTTTGCAAAAGCATTAAAGAAAAAGGACATTTAATTTAGAACTTCAAGGACAAATGGTTTTAATAAACTATTTTTCACGACTTCAAATGTGCAAGGAAACATGGTATGGGTCTTGCAAAGTTTCAAATTAATGTATAAAATATTTTTACTCTTACATGGTTTTTTTTAGTATTGTTTTTTTACTATGCATAAAACACACTTTAAGAATCAAACTTTTAAAAAATGTCTTAATTGTAAAATTAAAAATAAAAAGCAAATTGCATTTAAATGTTTGTAATAATATTTAAAGTATATATATTTTCAATTGTTAAACGTTTTTTAAAAATCTTCAATGTAATAATAATATGTGTAATAGTATCTAATATATAATTAAGAGTAAAAGCATCTAATTTTTAAAAATATAAATCCTTATATTTCATCCAAAAACAGTTTGTAAATCTGTATAATAAAAATTAAATCACTAAAATTTAGGAAGATTTATTTAAAAAAATATGCAAGGAAAGATTAATTAAAAAATAACAGTTGGTTTAGATTTTATAGCATAAATGATTTCAATACAATTACAACTTATTCAAAATGTGTACGTTCATAGTACGGGTCTTGTAAAGTTTTCAAAAGTTTACTCTTACTTAAGTGTGTACAATACTTAAAACAAAATTTCTGCATTGAAAATATGTGCTATAACATCTAATGTATAATTAATTTTTGAGTAAAACCATCTAACTTAAAAACATAAATCTTTATAGCAAAGAAAAATTTCATTTCAGATCTTGCATTTTAAAAACAATTTATAAAATTATGTAATAAAAAAGTCCTAAATACAGTATATGTGGTAAGACACGCTAAAAAATTTATTTAAAAACAACAAGATATAAGCATTTATAAAAATACTATTCAGAAAGGCAAAGATAAATTGCAACGTTGTCCAAATATCGTCTAGTGTACGACACTGAGTTCTAGTTCGGGGGCACATAAGTGGTTTATCGCTGCTTTATACAAGAATTTTACGAAACGTTAAGTTTATTCTAGGCCATAATGCATTCCCACGGGGCAAGCTGTGAAACCAAAATTGGTTTGTTGGATACTTCATCACAAGTAAGCTTCCATTTTCCAGAACAATTTTTAGAGAATTGTAGTTCTTTCTAGAAAACACAAATTGCCTTTTCTGTCCAAATGAAACAGACGCTATGGGTGCATTAAGATCCAAGTCCTTCTCATTGTCTTTATGGGCACCTATACAGTCCTTACCATCTTTATAACGGTTCACCAACACAAAATTAAATCGTGTACCAATTATTCGTTCCACTTCTGCCTTTATTTCCAATAGTAAAGGAGACCAAGGCTTGGCTGCAATACAAGATCCGCTAAAGGCATAGCTTATTCCTACGTCTCCGTATGCTACAAGTTGCCGAGGCACAGTACATTTTTTACCATAAATTTCAATAGTAGTTTCCTCTTTCTTTAAGTACGTTAATTCGTTTTCCAATCGACGAAAATATGCCCAGCCTTCACGATCTGTAAACAGTTTACCATACTCATAACATAAAGAATCTTTACAATATTTCTGCAAACACAGTTCTTTGTCTGCACGCATTTTCTTTGCAGGTCTAATGTCCTTAGAATCCATGATTTATTTAAAAACAGTTAAAAAGGGCAGAAAAACCCCAAAACAAGATGCAAAGTAATTCAAAGACCCAAGATGCTCCAACTATGCTTTAAAAAGCCTCTTATTATCAAATAGTTTCTATCGTTATCTGTGACTCGGTGTTTAACTCCGTTCCTTCTGTTATCTTAATTAACTTACACGTGCAAAAACAATCCTTAGTCATATTCTCACAAGTTCCAGAGGCTTCTAATAATATCAATCTTATACGTTTCCTTGCCATCGCTTATAATATGTATACTATAAATCTTTGGTTAGTTACTTCTTATTTACCTAAAAATGTAATGTTTCATACACCGTTATGCCTGTGTGTCCTATTCATATCTCAAAGTCCTCCCCTCAAATTGTAATAATAATTTTCCCTACAAAACATTCAACCTTAAACATTCACATTTTCTTCAAGTTCATGTTGTATATAAATTCATTAAAATATAAAAAAGGTTTCCGTATTATAATTCTATCTTACATGTAGTGCTCATACGCTTAAAATCTTCGCATATATTGGTTGGCCTCAATTACTTATGTTCCGAGTTCCAACGTTAGAGTATTAAGATAATCCCTTCGTCACTATTTCATAGCTAAAACCCCTATAGAAAGTTCCAGTTCAAGCATGTCATATGTGATTCATTGGCATGATGTAGTTTCATTCATTCATTTGCTTTTCTCACAATCAGAAAAACAACACCATTCTCCTAAATAGCAATGCGTTTAAAAGCTTTCTCATTTACTTAAGATTGTATCCTATCGGTGACTACGTGTTTAACTCCTTCTGTTATCTTAATTAATCTGCACATAAATCCTTAGTCATATTGTCACACGTTCCAGAGAGTTCTAGATTCTGTCATTACATATAATTCGCAGACTTTGGATATAAACTTGTCAATTCAACGTTATGTTCATATTCATTTTTCACAGGGGCAATAAGGTATTCATAATAAAGAAAACACATACTTTCACTCCCTTAAGATGTAACTTCACGAGCTAGTATTCTATATGTATTCTAAAAAGTAGGTGATCGAACGGTTAAAGTGCTTGTGTAAAAAAACGGCCGGCCGCAATTACCTTTTGCTGAGTTCGAATCCCTCATAGTATTGTTTTTCTTTTAAAAAAAAAATTCTCCTGACTAAAGTATCACGCTGCAGCTAGAAAATAAATATTTTTTGTTACTTCTTCCACCTGGCTGACATGTCTTTTAAAATTTAATTAAAAAAACCCTACCATTTTCTAAACATAGCACCTTCCCAGAATGAATGACAAAAATAAATTCGTTAACCTTTTAAAATCATTAGATGGCGCCACCAGTCCAACACACTTACAACTAATTGGAAAATAAAAATTAATTATTCATCAAATAAAACCAAGTCCCATAACGCATTCCTAGTATTAAGAAAAAAGCAAACACTACATTAATTCACCACCCATAGCAGCTCTTACAACCTAACGTATAACGCACTGCACTACAGATCCCATGGTCCCCAGTTCAAATCCACGAAATTCCTTTTTAATTCCAAAATATGTGGTTTCTCATTCCCCCACCAAATTACAACGACGTCACCACCTCAAAGCCCCTTATCAGCAATTCTCCCCAACACCTTATCAGCAGTCAACTCCTGATGGCTTCACTTCTGGCTCTCCTCATTTCGTATAGCAGGTGGTAAACAACTCAACAGGTAGGCAGAAACAACTCAACTCCACTTCCTGTTACGACGTCACTTCCGGTAAAACAACTCAACTCAACTTCCTGTTATGACGTCACTTCCTGTAACAGTAGGAGAAACAACTCAACTCAACTTCCTGTTATAACGTCACTTCCGGATCCCTGGCTCCCCAGCTCCCTGGCTCCCCTCTGTTGTGGGAGCCCCATTTTCTCCCTACTAGCCGGAGATGTGAATCCAATGGGATCAAATATTCTACTTATTGAAAGGATTTTTCGTTTGGTGACTATCCTTTTCATCAAATTTCAGACCTGCATTAATGTGCAAGGAATCTACTACTTTTTCCCACACTAAACCTAAAACAATTGCTTTAGGATTCTGTGAAGTGAAAGAGAGAGAAGGTCTTGAGCATTACTTCCCAACCTCTCAAATCAAATTTTCCTTTCTTCATGATTTCTTTTGCCTCTTTTATAAATATTTCGAGACTTTAAATCGTCTACACTAGTAACACGATTGTCAACGTAGAAATTACCTTTAAGTTTCTCTAATGTATATTTAGTAGCATTTTCTTTAGGCTGATTTGCAAGTATAGAATTACATCTTCGAATAAATCCTTTGCATCTAATAGAGCTTCTATTTTCATGCTCTAAATTGCATAGTTTGTTTTATTCAACTGTTCTATCCTAGTTGAATTGAAATCCATTTTTCTGAGTGTGCTGTTAGGCTTCAGAAAAGTTCCGAGGAATGCAATACAAAGTTAGGCTTATTCGAATGAATTCTAATTTAAAATCATTTATAAATATTAACCACGCTCTGCTACCAACTTGAAGCCATGGATTGATGAGGAAGCATTTTAACAAAACAAATAATTTATTTAGACCAAGTTAAGAGATAAATAAGTATAAAAAGAAAATCAGGTTCATACAGCATCACATCATGTGTGATTTAGAACATTAAAGCAAAAAAAAACTTATAAAAGTAATATCACAAATTGAGTTGTGAGTATGCTTTAGCATCAGATAAAAATATCCAACACTTTTTCTCCATTACCTAAAGACCGTACGAGATTATCTGCCATCTTTGAAGAACTGGAATAGACCTTGCAGGGCCGCTTTACACCAAATCTAAAGAGTAGACTTGGATTGTGATATTTACTTGCGTAGTTTATAGAACCGTGCATTTAGAGCTCGTGCAGTCGTTAAATACAAGTGCATTCATACAAGCTTTGAGGAGATTTATAGCTCGAAGAGGAAGAGTATCTGTGATTTATACAGACAACGGAACTAATTGTGTTGGCTTAAATGCTGCGATGAAACAGCTGGATTGGTATAAAATTCAAAAGAAATTTGAATTAAGCCAAATTCACTGGAAATTCAATTCACCTGCATCCCCATGGTGGGAAGGATTTTGGGAACGACTCATTAGAATTTTGAGACTTGTTGAGAAATAATTTAGGACGTGCATCTCTTACTTTTGAGGAGTTGTTTACTCTGTTGTGCGAGTGTGAATCACTCATGAACAACAGACCCTTGACGTATCTCTCAGAAGATCCTGAATTTCAAGTCCTAACACCATCGATGTTTTTACACTCTCTAAAAATGATGCTTACGATTTAGATCACATAGTCAGAACAAGTCTAGTGAAAAGATACAAATATGTACAGAAAGTGCGAGAGCATCTCAAGAAAAGATTTAGAACAGAGTACTTGGGTTTTCTGCGACCATCCAATTCAAATCGTCACGACTCAGTAAAAGTTGGAGACATCGTCTTGGTAAAAAAGGAGGACAAAAACCGTCTGGAATGGCCCCTTGCAAGAGTAATCAGTATATTTCCTGGCAAGGACAACATAGTTCGTTTGGCAAAGTTAAAAACAGTTAAAGGAGTTCAACTGAGACCGATCCAGAGACTATCCCCTAGAAATTCAAGTCGTAGAAACATCAGTCAACTTGAAGTGGGGTCTAGAACATCCTGCAAGAGATACTTCTGAGAATCCTGATACTGCAACTGCTTATGCCTTTCCGAGAATTTCAGTGAAAGGTCCCTTATCTGATGATCTTGTTGCTGCCACTACTGATGTCGGTCCGAGAATTCCAGTGACAGGTCCCTTATCTGATGATCCTGATGCTGCCATTACTGATGCCGGTCCGAGAATTCCAGTCAATAGGTCCCTTATCAAACCGCTCTGGTCGATTTGTGAAAAGAGTCAAACGATTCATTGAAGAGAACTAACATTTCAGCTAAGCATAGCTTTCTTAGTGACTTTACTATTTTAGTGAGTTTTTCTAGTGCTTGAAATTTATTTAGTTATGTTTAAGTGAATATTCAGTATAAAATTGTGTAAGAGCAATTTAATTTATCTAAATACAGATTTTGAATGTTTAAAAATGTTTAAGATGCGTGTTGAACTTCTCATAGAGTAAATCGTTAGTCTTTATTGTGAATTACATTAATTTTGTATTTAGGTTTGTGAATGTATTTTTGAGATTTTTCCCAAAATCTCAAGGTGGGGAGAATGTTTAAAATATAGGCTATAAATTATGGGTATTTGGGTATTTGGGTATTTCAATTAACGTCACACTGGAGCAACACAATGGGCTATTGGTGACGGTCCGGGATCAATCCCAAAGGGAAAGATCCGAGGACAACACCACGTAATTTTGAACCACGGTCAGATGACGAGGCAACACCTGAGCTGGCACCCCACTCTCCAAACTTCCACACCACGCCAACGTGAGGACATTTGAGGCCACGACAGATTTAACGTGCACCAGCCCCCTTTGTACACGACGGTGTTTGGCTGGATTCGAACTCGCAACCCTTCGGTTACTAGTTCGTTACTCTTCCAACCGGGCCACCGCGGCCTATAAATTATGGTAAAGATATAAATAACACTTAAAGGCTGGCACCGTAGTACCGCTTTCAAACGATTTGTTTGTTGTGCGGTTGAAGCTGGCTCCATAATTTATAGCCGATATTTTCAACAGTGATATTGCACGGACAATTACTCAACGAATCGGTGAAACTTGTTCACCTAACCTTCGCTCTTCTATCACTCATTGATGGACCCAGGTGACCGGGAGGGTCCTACTACCTGAAAATTACATCTTTGCCTTTTTGTAATGGAAGACTGAAAAGGGCACTGTTTTTGACTCCCGACGCTGATCAGCTCTGTATCATTCGTTGTCTAGGAAAGGGCACTTGAATACAAAGAAACCATGTACTGATGACTTGCAAAGGAAAGCTATCAATGATGAATACGGATCGGAATAGCCGTGATTTAAGTTAAGTGCTAAGTTACCCTTGATTTAAATTAACCCTTACGATACCTTTGGTTAAGCAGACCTTGTTGACAATATCTTATACCATTATTTAATTCATTTGTTTTTATAGAGGGAAACAGTAAAATATAAGTCGTTTTAGGAATATATGTAAGTCACACAAAATTTGAACTGAACCGGATACCAGTTTTCATCTGACCGTGGTTCAAAATTACGTGGTGTTGTCCTCGGATCTTATCTTTGAGATTGATCCCGGACCGTCACTAATACCCCGTTGTGTTGCTCCAGTGTGACGTTAATTAAAATACCTACCTACCTAATACCAGTTTTTGAAATACGAAAAGCACAAGTTCTTTGATGACATCCGTAGTCCTTCAAAAACTTTATTTTGTTTTAAATTCTTGCCTTGCATTATCAACTTCATCAGTCCATCATTATTCCTCTCTGGGTGTATTTCTCTCCTCTGTGTCAGTAAAGCTTTCACTGTGTGTGTGTGTCAATTACTTGTTATTGTATTGTGTCGTATATTGGATATTGTAATTAGGAAGAATGGAGACCAAAGCCTGATTCTGCAGCTATAAGTCTCAAGGAAATCAACCAACCAAACCAAATCAGTCCATCAATTAACTTTTTGTTTTACTTTCGTTATGGTTTCAGACAATCGAGCAGACGACTTTCTGTTCTCGAACCCAGCATTTTCCATGAAAAAACTGACTTACCTAAACATAAGCAAGCTAGTTAAGAATCGAGATCGAGTGTTTTTATTAAAAATTGTCGGACATAATTTAGATAACGTTGAAATGTACCTTATTATTTATAAAACATTCCTTTTTAGTCACATGTACAATTTTTTTTATCTTTTGAGATTCTTAGTTTGGCAACCTTTATCACGAATGGAATGTTGGTAAATAAATATAAAGTAGACAGTTCAATCTCGATGCGGAAGACGAGGTTTTTGTGCAATTATAATTTTTGTAACAATTTAACTATAATTAACTAAGTTTGCTTTCGATTTTGAAAATTCAAAATTGCAGCTATGGTTCTGCGCTTGTCTAGAAGTTTGGTAATGATGATTTCTTATTGTCCAGCATGATATTTTTATGTATAGCATTATTATGAACTTATCGCGGAATTTTTATTGGCCTACAGTTGTATTCCGTAGTTTTGAACCCGGAAATTGGTAACCAATCTTATTTCTTTTTCCGACAGTTTGTTAAGAACCGAGTAAGTGTTGCTGTTTGTGTTCATTGATTCATTAAATTTGTTGTAATTGATTTACAATAAAATGTTGTAATTCAGGAGAAAGACCTTAATAAGTGCATTTCAATCTTCTAATGCATAGATAACATTAAAAAGTACTTCAATTTATTCTTTAAGTTTGCAATGAGTGAAGAGATACACTTATAAGAATGAATTTCATTCTTATAAATGTATCCTATGACAATAAATGTCCGTTCTTTTTAAACAATTTTTACTTTCATGAATTTAATGAATAAGTACTAGATTCGTATTTTCGAAAAATATTTCAAACAAGTGTCCAGCACAATCCTTAAGCATTCATTACCTTCAGGCTTGATAAGTTAAAGTAAGCTTGAAAATATTAAGTTAGAAATGATGACAGAAGTTTTAGAATTGAAACACCTTTTAATTGTTTTATTTTATGATCTTAATTAGATTTAATCTATTCCTGGTACAATTAAATAATAGGTGTGAGTGAACATATGAATGATCCCAGATTCCTCCTTATTCAATTCTATGCATTCTATTTAAAATCTATTTACATATTTTTGCAATTTGGGATGTCCTGAATAAAGTATCAAAATTTTATTGCACCTAAAAGTACCTAAATTAGGGTTTATGACCTATAACCTAAACTTTTAGATACTAAAACGGCTTTAGTATCTAAAAATGACTTTAACTGACTTTTGAAAACTACAAAAACCCTTTGAGATATTTCAACTTTAAATGTATGCAAATTCAAACTTAGTATGATGATGTGATGTTAAATGACTCATTTCAAACAGTAAAGCATGCAGTTTCGTGAATGTACTGTATATTAAAACTACAAAACACGCAATGTTATTAAGAATTGGAGATATCAAAGGCAAAAACTTTGATGGATAGCAAAAACCTGTATTTATCTTTTTAATATTTCGTTTGTTTTTCGTATAACTGCCAGAAATAGAAAGACCGACACCAAAATCACAGATTTCACTATTACATATGATGTGTAACCCCCAATGAAATGGAGAATTTTTATATTTATTTTGTTTGATAAACCTATATTGTTCACCCAACATTCAACTGAAAAACAATAAAGAGACGAGTTGTTAGAATAGGTGTCGAAAATTTATTTTGTTTGCAATATCAGTGAAAATGTGATTGACTCTAGAGGTGTTTGAAGATATGTGTATTAAGATATGTGTAAAAGTTAAAATGTTTTAGGTTATTTCTGAATAAAATGGATCACATTTTCCTAATTAAAAATATTTCTAAAAATAACATTGTAAAAAGTAACTTTTAATTTTTCACCAATTCAAAGGAATACTGTTGGAGAAACCTTAGCGCTGCTATTCATATTTGTCAAATCTTGCTCGTACCACATCAAACTGATTGCTATCAAAAGATGTCCTAATTATTAAAATAATTCTACGTCATGCTTCATTTGTATATTCTTTTATCTAATTCGTTTATTTATGAAACTAATTCCTACCTGCTTTGTCATTAGAACTCGCTAAAGAGTACCAATTTCCCCAGGTTTTGCCAGGAAAATTGTGACAAAGGTTATCATTAAAAAATTGTATTTAACCTATTGTAGAGAATGCCATAATTGTTAGAAGGTATCCAGCATTGTAAGACATCAAGGTCAAACAAGTTCTGTTGATTTCCAGTTTAGTATAATGTATGGATGAATTTTTTGTTGCTTTTTGGTCATTTATTGCATTAAAAAAAAAAAGGATGTTTCTAATAAAAAATAATAATAAAATAAAAATAACAAAACAAATTGTTAAACAAAACAAAAAACCAGGGGGTGACTAAGCAGCCCCTTTCAACGTAGATATGCTGCCGCAATGACGCCCCGAGTGGTCAGGTTGTCTGCCAGCTATCTAGTAGGAAAATACTCAACAAAGGCTAAATATGCATAAAGCGTAAAAAGACAACTTCAGTCTAAAAAAATAATTTATTAATGGGTATTATTGATGTTTAAAACAGCAATGTATTATTGAGTTACTATTGCAATGGTTGATAATTCTACAAAATATTGTAAAAAGTTTCTATAAACATATCTAAAAGTTAAGTGATTTTTTTTGTTAAAACACTGAGTTTTAAAACCAATAAAAACCTAAATCGTAGATTAAAGACCTATTTTATATCTTTAGTACCTAAAAATGAGGGACCAAGTAATGAGGTATATCTAAAGTAAAATCAATATTTTATGTAAATTAAACTTGGATATTCCTTTTAGTTTAATGCAAATATATTTTCTTCCATTTTAAAAAAAAAGTGATTGAGCTTTTTGAGAAAAATGGGATAATTCACATTAATGATTTTTCCAAATTGTCACTTTTTGTAGAATGTACAGTTCTATCTACCCCCAAACAATTTACTTTCTCTCTCATGATGAAATAATTTTATCTGACATAGAAAGGGAAAATATGTTTGATTGAAGAGAAATTTTTAAATGTGTAGTGCTTTTGTGACTTAACATTATGATTCATTGGTTAAAATGAAGTAAAAAATATATTATGAATTATGTTATTTGAGATTTTCTGAATTTCTTATGTTGAAGAGAGATAAAGTGTTTATCTATAATTTGAGTTCAAACTTAAGTAACTAGGAGTTAAAACTTTTTTGATGATAAGGTCATTGTATCTAATCTGTTGAAGTGCTTCACTCAGTTACATTTCAAGATCTAGTGATAAGAATCATAACTCTCTATCTACATGAAGAAAGCAAGATATAAATTACTATAGTTAGTTGTATAATAATCTGTTTACTCAGCACCTAGAGATAACCTAATATGCTTAAATGAGTCTTTTTGATTGGTACTTTTTCTTGAGTATTAAAATAAGCTCTTTTTAAAAATGATATTCATTAAAAAAGAAAGTGGGTGCATTAGCACTCCAAAACTGATATTACAAGACTTTTTAAAGCTTATTTCACACATAAATTACATCACCTCAGAGTTAGGAGATGAACCCATGAGGCAATAAAAAATATGCTGTAAATAGTATAATCAGCAGAAATCGGGGGGAAAAGTTTAATTATGCAACCTACACATAGATATACCAAGAAATAGTCAGGAAACAATTATTAAATGCAAATTACAGCAATTTGATCAGACTAGCAAATCAGGAAAGAAGACTGCCACCCCAAAAATTATTTTCTAAACTTGTCTGCATAGTCTTCATTTTAAACTCAGATTCCAAATTTTTACCATCCTATGTAACATTTATTTTATACAAATATGCGTGCATGCTAAAAATTGTCAAGTATAAAATCATTTCCGTAAGCACATGGATGTTAGCGATTGTCCTTGTTTGAAGTAGTGGCAACTTACCCTTTGTGCATTCCTTTACAAATAGCCTTCAGTTCACCCCTTGTAGTACTGAAGGCCTTAGGTCAGTAGTTTGGCTTGGAAAAAAAATTTCCTTCCAATTGTGATTTTCTTAAAATTGCTCTTTGCTACTCATCTTGTTTCATATATATACCCAAATATATTATTTTTTACTTTAGCCCCTCAGATTTCTTTTATCATGGTTTCTTATGATACCTATTGACACCTCTAATATCAACTAATAAAGTAATGATAGACAATCGATTTTCTCTTGCAACTTTCACTTATTGCACATATTATTTTCATTTTGTGTGTTAATTTATTTAAAATTGTGTTCCAAACATTTAGCTGAAGCAAGCTGAAACATTTGCGAATAAGCATTGGTTTTCAACTGCGACTGCAACCACTGGGTCTCCCAAGATGAAGGAATATGTCACTCATCAACAGTCACTACCAAGACTACCAGTTCCACCTCTACATCCTTCTCTGGAAAAATATCTTCTTTCAGTTAGGCCTCTTCTCACTGAAGACGAATATCACAACACAGCAAAAGTAAATTATAATTATCTTCAAAATTGTTGTAACTCAAATTTCTCCAAAACATTAAAAGTTATAACACTGTTAAGAAACTTATTAATATTTTTGCTGCTCCACAAGATTATTGGACAGGAAATAAAAATAATTCTAAGAACTAGTGAATATCTACGAAATGCTTCGGAATGCCAATTACTCTAAAATCTTATATCACACATTACCAAATGGCCGACTATTTAGAAGAATATTAATTCTTAGTAGTCTTAATTATTAATTTGTTTGAAAAGTATTCTTACATAAGTTTTGAAATATTTTTTATGTCATTTCAATGTTATTCTTAAATATATTAAATCCCATCAGAAGTAGAAATTGCTGTGAGGTAAATTGTTCTCAATGATAAAGTAAATAATGCACGTAGCAAAGGATGTGGAAGAAACCAGAAATCTTGAAATTGAATGTTATTTTCAGTATTTCTTATGGATTAAAGTTGTGCTCTCTTTTGTATGACTACTGCATTTTAATTTAGAGTAAAATAAATTGGCTACTATTTTTATATTGAATCATTTTAAAATTACAAAATTCTGATCAAATTAAATAAGGTGTTCTTTTCCTAAGCAATATGACCGAGGAAAATCCATAAATTTTAAATTATTCATCTATTTGTAGGCAAATTTATTTTATTTTATCATCTATTTTGTAGGCAAATTTCCATTTCTTCAATATATTATTTAATTCTTATATCCTGTATGTTTTAGGTTGTAAAGGAATTTGGTGCTGCTGGTGGTTTGGGAATGAAGCTACACTCAATGCTGAAAGAACGAGCCAAAGTAACCGAAAACTGGGTAATGCCACTTTTCACAACACTATTATTTCAATTTTAAGATTTTTCTCTAAATGAGCTATTTTTTAATTTAATGCTGCTTCATGATCCAGTCAATTTTGGTTCAAGGACCAAGTACAAATCTTGTACCACAGAATTTTAACAAAAAAGTAAAAGTTAGACACTACCATCAGCAAAGCCATTCAGCTGAATTGTCTTTAATTTAATTCTTTGGATCCATCAGAAAAGATAACTGTAGATGAATCGGATCGATCACTAGACAACACTCACAGTACAAGCATTAAAGATAATTTTGATGTTAAATATTAAGAGAACAGTTATATAATTAAAAATTGACTATTCCTGTGTTAATGTGAAAATTAATAGCTGTTTATTAGCATGTTTCAGGTATTAACACTCGTTTTTAACTGATGTCCTTTTTCTGTATAAATACTGTTTAAAATTAGCAGAATAAAACAGTTTTTCATCGTTGAAACTCATAAGTCGTAATACAGCTTCTACTAAAGCGTTGTTAAATCCTAATGTTTGAAACAGAATAATTTGTTTGATTTACCGTTGTGAAATTGATTTTTTTTCAACTTACAGCTGTCTGATTGGTGGTTAGATACTGCATACTTGGAATTTCGAATGCCTCTTGTTTTATACTCAAGCCCTGGTTTAGTATTTCCCTTAAAAGATTTCAACACAACAGAAAGACAGTTGAGGTATAGATTCTTTTCTGATGTGCATTTTCTGTTATCCATTTCAAAAAAGTAACCCTGTTAACTTATCACGCGTAGCTCCAATCACTGAATCTGTGCAACTGTTTATGTTTAGAAAAGCATATAAACCTGTGATAATTTTCATTGTCACAGGGCAAACGAAAAAGGTTTGAAATTGGTGATTTTTAGTCTTGTGTTCTACACATTTCAGTTTCGTTTTGACGACTGAGTTTTTAGACCCAGTCATCATTTTTATGCCTGTTGCCTAAATATTTGTGCTTGTTTGATACTAATTCCAACCAATCAAGCATTTTTTTTTCTTTTCTAGCAATCTGAATTCTATAACAATCTGCTGTAATTGTTAAACAATGACCCTAAGCAAAGAGAAAGACTCCCAAATGGAAATAAATCCAGGCCTTAGTTATTACACACATTATTTATCCTTGTTGGAAGAGCAACAGATTAGCAACTTGATGGTTGCGAGTTCGAAACTATCTGGTTTCTTTCCAAATGAGAACCTGAGAGACATTAGCCACCATGTGAATGCCCAGCAACCCCAAAATAAACTGGAATCGCGAACTTTAGTCAATGCCACATGGCCATAATTCATCATGGTACAATTCAACTTACGTCAAGCGTCTCAATCTTATGCTGTATTTCCAAATGCATTGTCCAGTATGGCAATTTTGATTCGAGTTGCCCTATTTTTTAGACTAATGTATTAAAGTGGAACTTCAGTGTTCATGCTGTGCTTATCTTCATGACAGTTGGCATGACTCCTTAATTGGCATAACTTTTCATGTACTTGGCGAGTGCTAAGAACATAGCCAATTTCTCCCGTTTGTCTCAGACAACACTATAAGACAATATCGGCAGCATTCCGTTCCAAGAACTATTCTTTGTGTACTTAGGGTAGTACAACTCTTTTGTTTACTTAGGATAGTACATCTCTTTCTTTGTACTTAGGATAGTACAGAAATCAATGTAAGTGAACATAATTACAGTCCACTGAAGTTTGTATTTTTGTGTGAGCCCTGACACTCAAAATTAAAAGGATTTGAATCAATTGAGTGCAGAAACCATGTCTAATTTTTCAAATTTAAGAAAAATTGTGCATGGGAATCACATAAGTCAGACTTGTGTGGTCTCTGCTCTGAACACATTTTTTCATGGCCTTATGAACTAAGGACTAATGTGATTTCTTCACAAAACATGTCAACCCTAGACAAGCCTTTTTATGCAATAAAGTCAGTTCCAAAATTTTTGGTCTCATGTGATTTCTGCACTTACTATTTCATTCATTCTGAATCTTAATCTATTATTGAGTTTCTACTATTCTGTCAAGTAGTATGTTTTTTTCCCTTGATTTAATACAGCATTGTGAAATTTATTGTTTTAAGTGGAAGATTAGAGTTATTTCCTATTGTAACTTCAATTGTCTTTTTAGGTATGCTGCCCGTCTGGTGGCCGGAGCTTTAGATTTCAAGAGCTTAATTGATAAGTAAGTAAAAATATTTTTATTCTAAACTTTATACTGTTCAAAAATTTACTTGACATTTATTTTATTTGGATTTTAAAAAATTTGTAAAGCATTTACTTATTTTATGATGAAGGATATAGTATTACTATTCCAGTGGTTCCCAAACTTTTCAATCCAAGGAACCCTAGAAAAAATTTTAAATTTTCGCAGACCCCTTCAAAATTATAGAATCAAATGCGTCACATGAGAACCTGCTTAGGACCGTAGTGATCCTTATTTTTCACCTTACTATTAGGAGTAAAATATTTAAATCTCTGTTAAATAGATTATAAAGCATTAAAGCCTCACATTAAGGATTAGAGATGACAATTTAAAATTCTGAAACAAAAAAAAACTAGAATTCTTAAATAAAATCAACTGTAAGTGTTTTACAAACTCTTTTATTAATTAAAATATATTAAAATCAAAAGGGGGTAACTTGCATAATTATACTATTAAGGACTTCAAAATATTTACATTAATCTTAATGTGAACAATGAAGGCTGCTTAGCAATTAGCTCAGCAGTGTTTCGTTTAATGTCTGATAACTTCAATAATGTGATTCTCAACTTCAAGTCCATTTCAGATCAGTACTGGAATCGCCTACTAATTATTTTAGATTTTAAAACAGAAGAATTGGAGAAAAAAATTGAATATTTTATTTTTTCTTAGAAGTTCTCCATTTTCGCTAATGAAGTAGTGCATGGTGACAAGGTTTCCGCAGACCCCTTAAACCTTGTCACAGACCCCAAGGACTCTACAGACCACACTTATGGAACCACTACAGTTCTTTTGTTGCCGAGATTGATTTAATTCAAGATTGAAAAAGGCAATAACGATTTATTTACAAAAAGAACACATATTCATAGTACTTAGAAATGTTCAAATACAACCACACCATTTTGCTGTCTTATCTTAGACACACAGACTCAGAACTCTAAATCAAATTAAAAATGAAAAATTAATTGTTTTGTTGCCAGATACCTAATAGCAAAATAATACATTTATTATCATTGGTTTTTTTCGCTTGCACTTTCACATTAAATAGAATCGCTTTCATACAAATTGTGAGTTAAGCAAAATCAAATGTTTTTAATCTTTTCATATCATAAGTCAAGTATTTGTTAATTATCGATACTTTGGGAAGAAATAAAAAATCCAATCATAAGTACTAGAATTTCAATTCTTTAAAAACAATGTTTTTGAAAAAAATTGCTTTTCCAGCGATATTGGTAAAACAATTCGAATTTCGTACCACAATCATAATACTCAACATTATTCCTGTGTATATTTCAAATTCTTTTTAGCCCCTCTACAAACAAATCAAACGGGGGTTAATATACACTCTAGATTTCCCACAGGGTTCTAAAGAATAAGTGGTTCTAAAGAATAATTCTGTGTGGATTGATCAAACTGTAGATTTGTATAGAGTAGACAGATTCCAACTCTGCTTTATTATTTATAGAATTAAAAAACAGTGCTTATATATATATATATATATATATATATATATATATATATATATATATATATATATATATATATATATATTGTGAATGATATATAAAATAAACTTCAAACTTATTTTTGCGATATATAAATTTCAATTTCTTAAATGAGATTTTAAATGAAAATTGTTGAATATTCTTCAAATTTTAATGCTTAGATAATATTTTCTGTTAATAACTAATAAATATACTTTTTCTGTTGCTCTTTTGAAAAGTAATCTTAAATTAAACCTGTCAGAGGAATAATGTTTTTTAATCATTGACTATTAGAATATTATCAACTGTGAATTTTGTCACTGCTGTATAACTGACATTGTCATCTAAACAGATTTGTTTCAATGCCAATTTTGTGTTGTCAAACAAGTATTAAAAAAATCTAATTGATATATTAATTCCTCATATTTTAGTTATTTGTTGCCACTTGATAAGATGGGCGGTCAGCCTCTCGATATGTCTCAATACTATAAAATATTCTCAACTTCTCGAATCCCGGGATATCCCAAAGACGACTTAGTTTTCCATGGCATGGCAGAAAACAAACCAAGGCATATTGTTGTGGCTCATAACAATCATGTAAATATCAAATTTCAACTGATATTTAATTAAATTTTAATAGATATAAGATAAATATTTATTGAAAAATTAGGTTTACTTACAACTTGTGCTTGAAATGGAATGTAAAATAAATGTTGTTTTGTGTATAAAGAAACTCAATTATACTGTGCCAGGTGTAATTTTTAGCTATTAATTCTTATTTTGTGTCAGGCCGTGGTTATAGCAGATCGTCAATGTTAAAAAACTACCAGTCTTTTTTATCTGCTTCTTAATACTTGGAATTTGTTTCCTAGTTACTTTTTGGAGAGAGTAAAGTATAGCTCATTATATCAAAAATAATTTAATAATATAAACTTACATATATGGCTCCCGACATGTCAAACGAAAAAGCATAGTTAGTCCACAAAAGATTTTAATGTTCTACACTTGAACCGATCACACGAGCGTCTGCTTTCGCCTCCCGAAGAAAGTATATACATATCGAAGCGCAACAGATTTGTGCGCCTCGTCGGCGCCGATTAATATAAACACAGTCCACTGGCAACGGTGTAAGATCAACTCCGAAAGGCTTCTCAGCAAAAAGTCTGGTCAGGTTGCGACAGTGGTAGCCCGGTTGGTACAGTAGTGGATTAGCAACTGAAGGGTTGCGAGTTCGAAACTTGATCCAACCAAAGACCATCTTGTACATGGGGGTTGGTGCGACTCTAAGGCAAATGTACTCAACAGTTCTTATTTAAATTAAAAACTACCACATTGGATATTTAATATTTGCCACTAAACAAAAGTTTGAAATTTGCTTTCATTTATGTTCTCATAAGTAGCCATTTTCCATTAGTTTGTAGAAACTGCCATTTTATCTTTAGTAAAGGTGATTTCAAAATCACAGTTAAAAGGGGCTAATTTTTTTGGCCTTATTTGTATCAATATATACATTGTAATTAAACACCCTAGGGTACCAATGGAACAAGGCAAATTCAGCAGCTTTAGCTCACATAAGGGGTTGTATGTATTATAAGTGGTCTATAAGGGGTTGTATGTATCAACCCTCGTGGTTGTCTCGACAAGGCATCCCATCATTAACAAACCTGACCAAATCTTAGACAAGGATCCAGGAGATCTCATCATTAGAAAAATTGTCGAATCTTGATGGACGAGATATCTCATCAAAACTACTTGGAGGGTTGAGAATGCATTGTGTAACTGCGAATTTGTACAAGAATGTCAAAAATTGTCGAAAACCTGTTGGTTACTAGAAAGTGGTAAATAAATTATAGCTAGCTGTAATGTTAGTGTTCATTTTTTTTCAATCTTTTTGTGACTATTTGGTGATGAACCTATATTATTGGCCCAGTTACTTGATTGGATAAAGTATTCGTACACTGATGTAAACAAATGAGCTAAAATTGACTGAAAATGAGAAAAACTAATAATTTTTCCTTAGTATTTCAGTGTTGATGTGTATGGTGAAGATAGCCGTCCTTTAAATGAAAGTCAACTATTAGCTCAATTCCAGAGCATCGTAGCACAATCCAGTATTCAAAAGAGTCCGATTGGTGTTCTGACGACTCTGGATCGCGATTCCTGGGCAAAAGCCTATAAGAGGCTGAGAAAGTGTAAGATTTATTTGATTTTGTTCCATAGGTAAAACGTTACTTAAGAAATATGTATACTTTGTCCTAAACCTTCTATGAAATAAGATATCATCAAGTTTAAAACAGCATTTTGTGTACCTCTTACTACGCTAATTATTATTTTCAATAGAGTGCCTGGCAAAAGGTTCATGTCTCAGTCATGTTACCTCAATTATCTACTGAACACCCACTTAAATTGTATCCCATTCACCTGGAGGGATGCAATTTAAGTGGATGTTCATCTATCCTAATTCAGTGGATGTCTCCATCCCAAAGGAGACGTGACCCTGAGGGCATACCCTCGGGGGCACATTTCCTTTAGGTGTGTACAGGCTCCATGGACCCGAGATACTCTAGTGATCTTACCTTTTCCCATGAGGTTTACTGTCTTTAGTAAACACTGGGGTCATGCTCCCAGGATACTTAAGCTATCTTTTTCTGCTTTCATCGCGCTACTCCAATGGTTCCCAATCTGTGCCCTAAGGTTTTGCGTGCCTTCCCAGGGGGCTCACGACCGCTCCATGCAAATAAAATCAAATAAACAAAGAATTAAATGAAATAAAGAACAAGAAACAAAAAGTAGAATAAAAATAAGAAAACTAGAAATTACATTCTGAACAGAAATTTGCCAAGTTGAACTTCAGCAGACGACGCTTGGTCATTCTGCTGCTACTAGCTGTAAAATTAGTGTAGCGCGAGACGGACAGATGCCAAGGCTTAGCGACCACCAGCCTGTCAGGCATACTTTGTCGTATGCTGCATTTTAATGGCTTTTCCTGGAACTGAGTGTCGGTGACTTATTGGAACTGCACATTTCAAAGCTTTAAAAATATATAATTTCATTGCATTGATATTGCGCAATTGTTTAAATATCTCTACTATCTATCCCCTCTTTCTCTCCCTTGTAACATTACTCCTAAACACCATTAACTTGTAAAACATAGGGTAGGCTTAAGGGGCTTTGCTATAGAAATTGATTCTAAAAAGGGCTCTGCAAGTCAAAAGGTTGGGAACCTATGCACTATATTCTCCAGTCCCTCTTTTTTCCCTTTTTAGACATTTTTTACCTGCCGTTATCTTGTGTTTATCGCTGCTTGGCCAAATACTGCCCTTGCCCCATAAAACAGGCATCATGAACCCGGGTACCCTAGTGATCTTCTTCTCTTTCATCTTATTATTCTATTCCCCAATCATTCTTTTTTTCCCATCAGACATCTTTTATGTGATATTATCGTGTGTTTGGCCCAGCTTGGCCAAATATGGCCCTTGTGCCAAAACAACCAACCACCTGTTCATAGCCAGATGTTGCATTGCCCGAGTTAAAAGTTGCTTAATTTCCTTTTAAAAACTGCACAAACCCTGCACTAAGGCTTCCTGTTCTTTTTTAGACGATACAATGAATAAAGAGTCAATAAATGCAATACAGAAATCAATATTCCTGTTGTGTCTTGATAAGCCTGCTCCTGATGCAGCCTACCTTAATAGGAGGACGCATGTTGCTTTACAGTCAATTCACGGAGGTGGTCCTAAAGAGAATGCAGGCAACCGGTGGTATGACAAAACTATACAGGTATGACATTTGTCTCCTGTAACTTCTCTTGCTCAAATACAGCTGTATTTCAAAACTAACTTTCATTTTCATTTAAAGCGTTCTTTAAGAATAATGTATTACATATGAAGGGTCCTACTCGAGAAATTTCATGATTTTGTTCAGAGAAATTTTAACAAAATTCCCAAGTACATACTTAGTGCATTATTTACGAATTTTAATAAGGAATTTCCCAAATGCGTTCATTAGGAATGTGTTTGTAAAACATTTGTCGGACCTCAAAGGTACCAAGTCCGATCATGTATTTATAATACGAAAAATTGAACCTTATAATGAGTGAAGTGAACATCTCGGTTTTAAAATGAACTTCAATTTATTTACAACTTCTACATATGAAGAGAAAACATTGAAAGAGAAATGTTAAAAGGTACAGACAGTACTTATTCTTTATTGCAACAAGAAAGGGTTGCCGGGAGTCCGATGGTGTAGTTGGCAACACGCCAATAGTTCAGTTTGCTACAACCTGGGTAGAGACACGACACCATGCTGCTCGCTCAGTGAAAAGTGCTTCTTGTTTGCATCCTTAAGTGCATGTGATGCACTTTGACTGCATTTAGCCAATCATCACATGACTACCGTAGGGATTGATGACTGCTGCACATTATTTGGATGGTAAAATATCAGGATCTGCTAATGGGAAAAGTTTTTTGTATTGGAAAATGGAAGATTGCAATCACTAACTGAGGAGGTAAGATAAATAGTATTTTTTCGCTCAATAAATATAATTAGGAATTTTCTCTTATAGGTTAAATACTTTACATATATTTAACACAAAACCGAATATAAGGCATGTTTTATGAATACAAAACGGTAACTGTATAATCTAACCTAATTATTTATTTGCCTTGTTCACACCACAAATGTTATTTTGTGAATTTAATAACACTAACCAAACTTCTTTTTATGATAATGTGCTATTCAAACAGGATGCTTTTATTGGTAAATATGGTTTTTAAAAGTTTACCTATCAACAAATAATATTTTAGTGATAAACTGATTTTAACACAATTAGTGTTTTCCTTCCTTTTTAAAGATTTCAGTTATGATGTACGATTAAACAGTGAAACTTATTTATAGCTCTCTTCTCAAACTTATTTAACTTTCCAAGTTACACTATTCATCAACCCTCCAGATATTAGTAAATAATTGATTTAAGTGAAGAATGTAAAGTATGTTGGCAAATGCCAGTTGTTTGGCCGCTAAGTCATTAGACCATACGCTGTTCAATATGTTTCCAAACCCTACCAAAGACCGTCGCGTACAAAGGTGGTTGGTGCATGTTAAATCTGTCGTTGCCTCAAATGGCCTCACATTGGCGTGATGTGGAAGTTTGGAGAGTGGGGTGCCAGCTCAGGTGTGACTTCATCATCTGACAGTGGTTCAAAATTATGTGGTGTTGTTCTCAGACTTTCCCTTCGGGTTTGATCCCGGACCAATAGCCTATTGTGTTGCTCCAGTGCAACGTTAATTAAAATACCTATCATCCAATATTTTTCACTGTTCAATCAAAAACCATGAATGTAGAATATACAATATGATACCTTCCAACTACTATGAAAAGCACTCATTTCGATGTACTTAGATTTATTGGATCAATTATTACTAGTTGTCAATTAATTTGCAATTTTAAAAATGTTCTTATACACAAGCTGGGCCAAAATCATGCAGGGGTTTCAATATTTAGTAACACCTTTATTTTTTGTTTAAAATTTATACCGTAGAATCGGTCTCAGGAGCCTTGTTGGAAGAGTGGCAGATTAGTAACTGGAGGATTGCAAGTTCAAAACATGATCCAACCAAAGACTCGTATATGTGGGGGCTGGTGCATGTTAAGTCTGTCATGGCCTCAAATGTCCTCATGTTGGCATGGTGTGGAAGTTTGGAGAGTGGGGTGCCAGTTCAGGTGTGACCTCATCATGTAACTGGTTCAAAATTATGAGGTGTTGTCCTCGATCTTTCCCTTAGGAATTGATCCCAGACCATGGCCAATAGTCGTTGTGTTGCTCTAGTGCAATGTTAGTTCAACTGCCTGCCTACACTGTAGAATCATGCAGTATCTAGGAAATTTACATTAGGTGTGAAAAATCAAATTTTTTTAAATGGCGTCCATTTTCTGGTTCACACAATTGGGCCCTTTCCAAGATGTTTTTAATGCCACTCCTCAGTGCTCTGATTTCAGCCTGAATATTGTTCTTCAGCTGTTGGAGTGTCTGAGGCTTGTTAACATAAACTGTCTGAGATAGTCCCATAGATCACTTACTGAACCCTGTTCCTCAAAACGACCAATCAAACATCTAATCATTGATTTGCTTGGAGAATCTTTCGTGCCTCAATGATTTGCTTGTTGGGTCAGAATTATTGATCCTTGGGTTTGATAGTAAAATTTCGCAATTTGTGTTCAGTCGTGAATTTTTCTATGTTTCCCCCTAGGTCTTCTGTATAAAATATCTGAAGATAATTTTTTAAATTAATAATAAAGGTTATTAAAACTTTAGACCCCTTCATGATTTTTGGTTCATCATCATGTGCAATAGTTGTGTGTCTTTGCCATTACAGCAATTATGCTAATTTTGATATTTAGTTCATTGTTGGAGGAGATGGTGTTGTAGGTTTGACTTATGAACACAGCCCAGCTGAAGGACCCCCAATAACTCAGATGATGGACCACATCGTAAACTACATGTGAGTATTCGCATGTGATTTAAGAGCAGCCAGGAGTAGTAGAGTTGGATTTTTTTTAATCACATGTCTGATTTTTTCAAATTAATGTGATCAAAGCTCATTGCACTAGGGAGAAGACAAGGGGCAACAAGTGGCTACCATCTGCTGCAGTTTCTGAGCCAACAAAATTAAGATTCAAACTCTCTGATGAGACATTGCAGGACATAAAGGAAGCAGAAGGGGATCTACAAAAGTAATTATGTCCTGTTTCATATGTAAAACCTATTCTGAATTTTTATTTATAACTGAGATAGTGCAAACGAGTTAATGAAATTTTAGACCCAGATTTAAAATGCTGTTTATCTGCATATTCGTACAGAATAGAGTTCACATATTTCTTAAAAGTTTTTATATTTTATTTTCAAAACTGGTCCTGAAAAATGCTTAAAGTCTACTGCTTTAAAAGAGCTGAATATTTTCAAAAAATTCAGCTCAGGCTCACTTTAAGTACATCTTTTAACTTATCCATATTTTCTGTCTTCATCTGGAAAAAAGGTTTTCAAGATTTTTTTTAGAAAGAAAATTGCAAACCGATTTGGCAGAAATATTGCAAAATCAGTTATGTCAAGTACGAACTTCAGCCAAGTAGCATAGAGAGGGTTTGCTTTTTTAAAGTGAAAGTTTTGCCAAAAAAAAAAAGAAAATGAAAATTTTGAAATTTGAAGAAAAAAAAATCCTTTTTTATATTGCAAATTTTAGCTTTCTGAGGTCAAAAATGCATTTTTATTTGGCTTTAATTAACCTTTCTACCATCCATAGAGGTTAATTAAGGGGTGCTTAAGCATATTTAATTTTCATTTTTAAAAACTATGAATCTTAATGGAGGCCTCACAGGCTTTAAAAAGTCCTCAGAGGGCCGATTTTTCATTTGTTTTTAAGAGTCCATGAAAACCCTTAATATTTTTTTACTGAAAATCCTTAAATTTTTTTCCTCAGGGGCAACCTCTCTAAGTGTTTACAGGCATCTCAACCCTGAGGTACCCAAGTAATCTTTTCTCCCTTTCAATTATTATCCTAGCCTACCCTTCTGCTTTTTCTTCCTCCCTCATTGTATTGTCTATCTTATGTTTGGCACAGCTTCGCCAAATATGGCCCTTGCGTCATAAACCCGTAACCAACCCCTCGAGGCAATTGTGTTTAGGTGTGTACAGACTTCACAAACCCGAGGTACTCTAGTGATCTATTCTTTTCCCATGGGGGTTTACTGCCTTTGGTAAATATGGGGGTGTAGGAACCCAGGATGCCAAGCAATCTTCTCTTTCTCCTCTCCATCTTTCTTTTCTTTTCACAGTTACTTGGCATTGCCTGTCATATCTTGTATGTGGTGTAATTTGGTCAAATATGGATCTTACATCATAAAACCCCAAACCAAGCAACCAGCCTTAATATTAACTGAAGGTCCTTAAAAATTTTTTAACAGCCTTAATTTTTTAAAGAACACTGCATATTTTATTTCCTGTTCAAAAACCAAGATCAGTGATACTTGTCCAAGATCAAGTGTCATTAAAAATCGGGAGGCATAACATTTCCTAGCACTTATGAAAGCTTCATGTGTACTTACGGTCAGGGTATGCCGATTTGAATCAAGTGATTTTTATTAAAAAAGTCATTGATTTAAATCATAATTTAAAATTTTTATTTTTCTTTCTGTTATGTTTAATAATATTGAAAATGAAATAACTGAGCAAGATGCATGTTCAATTCATTCAAATATAAGTTAAGAACTTCACTCGTACTGAGTTCACCCCAAAATTATATTGAAAATCATCCTCCCTTTGAAGACACTAAATAACAGTATTTGCTGATTGGAATCATAATTACCAGACAAGTATTTTCATCTTGGGGCATTGACCAATAGGTGTCACTCTCAAGCCTGCTCATCAGTGTTGGTTTTCTTTTAAATGTTCCGTGAGACTATAAAAATCGCACATGGCCAATTTTAAACCATTCACCATGTGTTGAGTGAAGATGCTTGAAATATATGCACTGAAATTATTAAAATTGTGGAAACTTGCTTTCTTTTTAAAGATGTTCGAGTCAGGATTTGTTGATTTAAATCAGCTTGATTTAAACCAAGTTATTTTTATTTAAAAAATCATTAATTTAAATCAAAATTTTATATATTTCATTTTCCTTCCAGTATTAAGTTATTATTGAAATTGAAATGACTGAACAAGATGCATGCTATTTTATTCAAGTAAGAAACATTGTCTGTTTATGAAAAAAATAGACACTTAGTCATAATGAAAGTTTTCTGTAGTATCACAAAAGCATTCTAATTTTGTAAATAAATCTTTATAATGGAGAAATTTAATAATTTCATTTTGTTTTGTGAAAAATGTTGGTTAATTTTATTTAAATTCAATTCAGAAATTTTATGGAATTGAAATTCGGAATGTAAAAGTTAATTCGCCCCTCTGATAATTGAGTGAGCATGTTAACAAAATAGATTATGTATTGAAGCAGAAAACTATTTTAATGATTATGATGGGTTTTTTATTGCAAGCTCAAAATTCCACTCAATTGGCATGTTCTGGGGAATGCTATTACACTTATCCTATTCTGTTCATAGAGAGAAGCTTCATTTTCTTGTACTTTATGTATAAACTTTTTTGTGTGCTTGGGAATATAACTTGAAAATATTTGAAAAATAGGCATAGTTGATTTCAATTTATGTATATTTTCATATCTTGTCTTATTTTTTACTATTTACTTTAAAATAACAGTTTTTTACAAATTTCTTTTTGCAAGCTAAATATTAATGAGAAGTAGGAATTTTTTCATGAATTTTGTTGCAAGTTCTTTTATTTTATTTTCTATTGGTGACATGATTTTTTCTCAAAAAACAAGTATTTAACTAAGTACTTTATATAAAAATAACTAAAGAAATTCAATACATTTTATTCATGTATAATAAATATATAATGCAAAATATGTTCTGAAATTTGTCTGATTTTTGATAAATTTTATGCATAATTTATAATATAGTGTTAGTGGGATTTTGCACTTATTTATCAAGGTCCAAAAAATGTCATACCTGTGTTAAGATTAAACTAATCTAAACTGCTCAAGAACCAGATGGGAAAACATTGCTTATGCATGGCATTTCTTGTGCCGCTCTATTTACTCTATCATGTGATTAACTTTGCTTATTCCAATATCACGTTTTCGTTTTTTGTCTTAAAAACTTACCCTGCTATATTTCCAAAAGCATTAATGTTATTCATAAATATGAATGTTTAACATAAATTATCTAGAAACTACTGATATTTACGTCTCGTATCCAACAAGTTTAAACTTATATGGGCAAGGATTAATTAAAATAATAAAAATCCGATTTAAATCGAAAAAGTCTGATTTAAATCAAATAAATCCGATTTTTATGATTTTTTAAAAAAAATCATGATTTTTTTTTCATACCCTGCTTACGGTTATCTATTGCAATCTAGTAGTGTAGCCTTATGTGTGTATATAATGAAAAATAACATTGGAAAGGCCCTAATTTTTCTTTTGTTTGAAGAGTGAGAACCGTGCTGTTCTGATTATAAATTTTAGTCTGATTATTTAAAATTTATAAATATATTCTTATTTTTTCAGTCTTGTTGATGACTTGGAGATGTCATGTTTCACCTATGAACCGTACGGCAAGGATTTCATAAAATCTCAGAGGCTCAGTCCAGATAGTTACGTACAAATGGCTATTCAGTTGACCTTTTACAAGTAATTTAAATGTTCCAAAAATTAGTTGTACTTTTTCCTGTTCAATTGACACTTAAATTTGCATGTTCTAATCTTATTTTTTTATGTAATTAAACTCTTTTCAGAATTCACAATCAAATTGCTGCTACCTATGAATCAGGATCCACTCGCAAGTTCCTCCATGGCCGTACAGAAATCATTCGGTCTGCTTCGACAGAAGGCTTAGATTTCTGCAAGTTAATGACAGATAAGTCTTCACTGCCACACACTCGGGCCGCTGCTCTTCGATTGGCAGTTGACACTCACAAGGATTACACCATGGAGGTATAATATCTAAAAACTATCACTACCCTATCTTCAAAACAATAAAAATTCTAACTTGCAAGACTTGAATATTTGGCAGCAGGGTGTGCCAATTGAAATCAGCTTGATTTTTTTTGTCATGAATTTAAATCGATAATTTGCTTTTCTTTCTTTGTCAAAGTTTAATAATATTGGAAGTGGAATAACCTGGTATAGGATGCACATTTTTCTACCCAAATAAGTTCAAAAGTTTGCTTATATTCTGGAAATCATCTGCTTCTCTTCTATGAAAACACCGACTAGAGAAATAACAGTATTCATAGATTGAGATAAGCAATGACAACAAATGATTAATTTCCTTTGTCCACTGGCCGAAAGACATCAACCTTCAAATGAAATAGACAGCATGTGGGTGCAGTCGCTGTCGTAAGATCTCAAAAGGATAAATAATGTGGGCTTACAAATCAATTATGGGCAATTGGCCTATTGCCTGTCGAAGCAGACTAGTGTTTTTATCATGCTGGATACTCAGTTTAGCCAATCAATAATTTGACCCCATTAGGATTCATGCTTTTTCCCACAACCACTTGAAAGGAAGTAGTATGAACCTGCCTGCACATACTCTCTATTTCATGAGAGGGCTGTGGTAACCCAGTTAGTAGAGTAGAAGATTATCAACCGTAGTGCTGCAAGTTTGAAACTCGACCCAATCAAAGATTGTTGTGTATGTGCTGCACGTTAAATCTGTTGCAGCCTCAAATGCCCTCTCACGTGGCATGGTAACTTTGGAGAGTGAGGTGCCAGCTCAGGTGTTCATCATACGAGCATGATTCAAATTATGGGGCATTGTCCCCTATTTCCCTTTAGGATTGATCCCAGATTGCCAATAGCCCATTGTGTTGCTCCAGTGCGACATTAATTCAACTACCCTATTTCATTAGAAGGTCATTAAATACGGTAATCAGTAGTTTTATTTTGTACACATGATCAAAACCATGCAACATGTTTTGGGCCCATTATACCTTCCATGTGATGAACCATGAAGCCAGAACTGGCTTTGTTCCCAATTCTAAACAATGTTATGAAATATCTGCATTTAACCTAATTCAAAATTTGTTGTATAAGCTGTTGCTTCATACCAGCTTTAATCCTAAATAAATGCATTAATTTTAATGGTTGTCATCTTTTATAGGCAGTGAATGGTATGGGAATCGACCGAATGCTTATGGGCTTGAAGAAAATTGCATTAGAGTGTGGTATGAATGTACCAGATTTGTTTATGGATACTGGCTTCACTACCAGCACACATTTCAAATTGTCAACTAGTCAGGTAAGGTTTAGTTACATGCTTAATTTTATCTAAAAAAATTGGTAAATGTTAGTGGAATAGAATTATTATAATGTTGTCATTATGAATTGAAAGCCATGCCTATTTCATTCAAGGTATAGCCATGATTAAAATTTGTGTCAAAACAAAAGTTGAAATTAAAATTATGTATGCGTTTTACTTTGGAACAATTTTTATGTTCCAATCCATTCAATTTCAATTACTAGGATAATCATTCTATTGAATTCATGGTACAATTCAATATTTTATTTTCCTAGAGTTGAGCAGGTTATTTATTTTCATAAACTTGAAAGATTGAATTTTATGTGAAAAGTTTAATTTTTAGAATTCATTTCAACTTGTTTTCATGCAATGTAACTTTAAGTAAAAAATTTACAATTCAGTTACATCAGCAATTTCTATAATTTTATAGCTAGTAATTAAAAAATAATTTTTTAAACTGAATTTAAATTTTAGCAAAATAACATTAAATCCACTTATATCCAGATTCTAACACTATTAATCTACAAGTACTGCAGTCAGAAGAGAGAGGAAGATGCAATTTGGTTATTTTTAGTAGTTTTAGTTAGTATCTTGCATTTATCTTGAAACAAATTGTAATAAAAGTAAGAGTTTTGTAATAAAAGAGAGAGAATAATAACACATTATGTTTCTTAATTATAAGAAATATAAATTAGTTATATTCCTAACATTGATACTATATTTAACAAAAATTACAAAATTGTACTTTGTGAAATCTAAAAATGTGTTTTGTAGTAATAGTAGGCGACTGCCTAGTACTTTGTCAAACCTGGGTACCTTGACAGATTGCAGTCACCACAGCCAAAACACTTGGGTCATTCCACCTGAGCAAATTGGCTGTGGCTGACATCACCGATTTTAATGAAAATAAGTTTTTAAATAGGTCACATATAGTAATGACCAACTGCAAAATATTAGGTTTCAGAAATCTATATTTTGTTAGTTATTGACATTTAAAGTTCAAGGTCACAAATTTAGATTTTCTAGTGCTAAAAGTGGCCTGTTTTTGCGACCCTATATTTCAATAAGTTATTGACACAAATTTAAAATTTTTATAACATTGCATTCTTCAGAAAAGTCTTATGAAACGTCAGAATATAATTAAATAGCTGTCATTGCTGAATCTGAGAGGTCGACAAAAATAGACATTTTGCCAATTTGCTCTGATATCTCTAGAAATGGAAAGACAATATTAAAAATTATTCTTAATGAGAGAGAAGAGCCTTAAAACATTTAAAAGTAAAATTATCGAAAAATACGATTTTTCAATTTTTTAAAATGCATATTTCACTGAGGAAAAGCTCAAAAAACATCAAAACTTTTCAACATAAAAGAAGCAAGATGTCTATCATATGTCCAGAAATTTTCATAATTGTAATTTGATTATTTTTGTCTCGGGACAATTTTAAATTAGACGTAAATTTTACTTTTTTATCGCAGCTGAGTTATAACCTTCGATAATATAAAAAATGTAATGTAAATGTAACTAAAATTATGGTGCACGTGCAAAATTTCACATGAAATTTCTTTTTAAAGTCTTGCTTAATCTAAGAAGTGTTTCTATCAATGAAAAAATTAGGTGAAAAGTTGATTTTGTTAGAAGTCTTTTCAATTTGCTTTTTCTTTGGAAACGTAAATACTACTACTTGTGAATATTAAATATGTTTTGTAAATATTAATCATTACTAGTCAGGTAACCACTAATTTTAAGAGTAAAAAAATAATTTAAATATCGTTATACTCGATTCTCCCAAATGTACATAATTCGTGAATCCTTGTTCCATATTTCAGTCACTAGTGAAATAAGTAGATTTCACGAATTCGGCAGCACTAGGAAAGTTTCAATTTAAGCAAATACAAAATTGAACAAGAGACCTTTATCAGATTGAAAGTGAATTTGAAGACTCAAGTAAAAGTTTTAAATATTTAAACTTTTTCAATTGTGATTTGATGTCCTGCTTTTATAATTCCCTTCAAAAGTTAAAAATAATTTGGTATTTCATTGTTGATTTGGGGTTTCACTGTTTCCATTTCATTGTCATTTGAAATGAGTAATATGCATAGAATGGGAAGGAAATGCTATGATTGGCGATAATAAATATTGACAGTTAGGGCGATATTGATGGAATATGGTAACCCGTCGTAGATCTATCCAAATAGACGTTTGGCAATGAAACTTTCAGTCGCCAAATGATTGGATGGGCAAGAATGTGTTTTTACATTTTACTAATTTTGTTATCGTTGCTTTGGGACTCAATACAATCCTGAATTATTTTATACAAGTAATACAAATTAAACTATACTCTTCCAAAATATAGTTTTCGTCAGAGCTGTCCTTCATTTCATTTTGTGTGCCTATTTCAAGTGGAAAACCGTCATTTTATAATTTTCCTTTGCTGTTTCGAAGATAAAGGATATAAAAGCCAACTTCCAAACTTCATCAGTAGTTTTATCCTACCTATAACTATCTGGCATGAATTTCAACGATGCATTTAAATTCCTTTAGCATAAAGAAACCTTTTTTATTCTATCAAAATCGACTATCTTCCATTTTTCACTACTAATTTTTAGCTTAAATATGATGTTTAAAATTGTTATTTTCAAATAGATAAAAAGAACATTCATAGATTACAAAATTATGAAATATTGTTGTCTACATTAAGTAGTTGAGAGAGATCTTCAAACATGCAGCATCAAGCGATTTCACAACTGCTCTTCAAAGTTGCAAGTCCTTAAAATGCCTAAAACTCCTAAAATATTTAATTTTGAGCCAAAATATTTTGGATATCGTTATTTATGCATAAACTTAACCCCTGTAGCAAATTTCATGAAAATCCGTCACCCTACGGCCATATGTTTTTCTGATTTTTGCTCATTTCATATGGAATGACCCACTTGTGAAACAATAGCAGAATAAATTCTTAAAAATAGTAGCAAAAAGTCTCCTTAAAATTTGCTAAGTATGAAGTAGGTGTTGAAGATCTCACCAAGAATTTTTTAAATAAAAAGCTAAATATTTTCTTAATAAGGTTTCATGACAATCTAGCAACTATAGATTTTGATGTTTTTCTTTCATAATTGCCATGGCTTGGCGCCAAAATTTCAAGATTGGCATCCCTTGGAAAATTTTCTCTAATAAAGCAAAATCCAAAAAACATTTTTCCTATATGCTATTAGAAAAAAGAAAAGGACTAAATTTTCGTCGACTTCTGGTAAATTTTCGTCACCAAAGTTTTGAAAATAGGGCTTTTGAAACGTTTTTGCCTGAAAGATACCCCTAATCGCCAATGTTTAAAAATAGCAAAAGTCGTGGCAGCCCTGCATCCACCATAATCATTCTAACTGTTATGTGACACCACATAAAAGTGTGTGTAATTCTTGCTTAGACACAATGTTTCGTTAACATGCGAATCTTCAAAAATTAAGTGCAACATATTTATTTCCAAAAATTCGTTGGAATTAAGGAAGCAATTGATTTTTACTTCCAACACAAAATGATGAATTAAACCAGGACACCCTAACTTATTGAACAGAGAGCAACATTTAAATGCTGAAAAGCATCACTAACTGCAGCATTTGGGATAACTACCATTGTGTGAATTGATTGCTGGAGTCTAACTTCTGAATATCGTTTGCGCTTGACTATAAAGAAGAAAAAGTAATAAATTACTCTTCGCTGCTAGGCACCATAATTCCTCCGCTCACAAGCAATTTCCTTTTATGTAATCACTGGAACTCTAATAAGGGTAGAATGCAATATGTAACGTAATGAGATTAACTGCCCAATTTTGCTAACTTGTAAATGTATTAATGTCAATAAATTATTGATTCGAACCTTGAGAAACCAGTGAGTTGCTCAACAGAACAATGACCTTAAAAATAATAAAATATACCCTAGAAAACTAGTAATGTTTTGGCTACGAAAATTCTTGAAAAATAAGCTAATCTCCAAAACTTATTTATTGCTTCTTTTTAAATCACAACTAAATTTATTTTCTAAATCGTAGTCTCTAAATTCATATCTTCTTGTTCCTGTAGGTGCCATCTTCAGTCGATGCTTTTATGTGCTATGGACCTTTAGTGCCTGATGGTTATGGGTGCTGCTACAATCCAAGAAAATCGTCAATCAACTTTGGTCTTTCCGCATGCAACAGCAGTCCGGAAACCCACTCAACCAATTTCATGGCTGCTCTGTCTGAAAGCTTAACAGAAATGCATGATGTGCTGAACCAAAGTCAGAAGGCGAAATTGTAAAATCTGATCCTTTATATATTTTGATTGTTGGAAATTTGTTGATTAAAATCCACCAGTTACATTAAAGACAAAGTGTTTTACTCCAGTAAATGCAATGCTCACATATTTTTCAGTCTGAACTTTTCAGGGTTCCCACTGGCCTTGATAAAGTCTGATTTTTCATTTTGGTTTTTAGGAGCCTAAATAAATAGGACTTTTAAGAAAGTACTATTGCACTTATACTTTATTCAAACTGCATGTTTTATTTCATCAGCATTCAGAAACCAAGATTAATGATATCTGACCAAGATCAAATGCCCACGATTCACATTGGCGTGATGAAGTTTGGAGAGTGGAATGCCAGCTCAAGTGTTGTCCTCGGATCTTTCCCTTCGAGATTGATTTCAGACCATCACTAGTAGCCTGTTGTGTTGCTCCAGTGTGACGTTGATTTAACTATCCCCAGCATCCTTAAGACTTGTGTAGAAAGTGAGTACATTACAAACAGTAGTTCTGGTAGGAGCAGATATTTCTATTGCTAAAAAATGGTGGAAATCTGTTAAGTTTTCTGGCCCTTTCTCTCAATTTAACCACAATTATCTTAAAAAGGGGTTGCAACTGATTGTCCAAGAAACTAAATTCTTAAAAATTAATTTACCGAGAAACTGAGTATTTCGTTTCAATGGTTTTTTTTATCCATATTGATCTTTAATAGCTTAAAAATGAAAAATAAGCCTTGAAGAGGGCCCTAATATTTCTTTAGCTTGAAGAGTGGGAATTTTAGCTAGAGGTCAACAATATAGTTCCTATTAAGACAGCAGTTCTCAAAGTTTTTATTTCCAATTCAAATCTACAAATACAGCCAGACACCCCTTAGTTTTTAATGGATCACTTTTAAAGGGATTTTTGATCCAATCCACTTCCTTAAAATCATAAAATGCATTTAAAATTAGACTTAAGCCATTGATTATAAACAAAGAAGCAACTTTTTAATAGTGGAAGTATTTTGTTTTCAATTTCATGTGAGGACCTGATATCAAAACAGGTTTGTTTGTCTAGTAATTTTTGTTACATTAGGGCATATTAGACTAGTCAAACAAGTAAAATTCATCAGTTTCAAAATTTATGCTCAAATATCTAATTTGTTATAAATATAAAATGTATCTTTCCAGAGAAGTTACTTGGTGTGATTAGTTGATAGCGTTTCTCAAATGAATATATATTATACCTTTTTTCAAAGGTCATTTTGTTTCTTTAAAAGTGATTTTTAAGTTTGGAATACTGAAAACATTGCCTACTATAAACCCTTCTGTACTCTACAATTCAAGATAAATTATTATTCACTGTATTAAGATAAAATATTGCTTAGCGTCTGTCACTTAATTTTTATCAGATAATTGCTGAATTAGATGAAATAGTATTCTTATATTAGTAGTAAAATAAATTTAATTTTTATTCTCACATATCCAATATACAATTGATTCCACATAATTGGGCCATTACCACATGACCCCGAAGTATGCAAATTTTAATTCAAATTATTTAAGATTTATCCAAAACAAATGACAAACTGATTTCATAATCACAATATCAACACCAATGTGATCTTTATGTGAGAATAAGTATAACAAGAAATAAGATTGATGTATAAATGCATTGAATTTATTAAATTGTATTAATATACATTTAAAACAATGAGCGATAGGCCTCTAAAAACCTCAGTTAAACATGACCAGATACACAATCAGTAAATCACAGGTTAGTGAAAAAAGGAGATGAAAAAATCTCTTGAAGCGCATGTAAAAAAGAAATAAACAAAATCAAGGTATAAAACAAGCAGGTTTTTAGTGGCGATATTTATACATTCAAAAACAGAATAACATTGTAGAATGTTTGAGCTCAACTCAATCACTGAGATTTCATGGACACAAGCTTTCGCTGTCTTGTTCTACAAGGAAAGAAACTCGTCTCGTTATCGGGCAAGAAAGACATTTTATCGAAACAATAGATCATGAAGACAAAGAATTTAATTACATAGGAAACATTTGGGCATGCATACCTATGAACTGCT
Source organism: Meta bourneti (assembly GCA_933210815.1). NCBI lineage: Eukaryota > Metazoa > Arthropoda > Arachnida > Araneae > Tetragnathidae > Meta > Meta bourneti. The sequence continues at coordinate 17,260,628 of OW119929.1, forward strand.
AAGAAATATCTTAGTTTAATATTCAGCTACTAGACACTATCAAATCTGTGGATTGTGATTGGCGGGTTTGAATTCAATTTGACTCACTATTTGAATAGAGAACGAGAATATACACAAGTGCACTATAAGTTGCCAGGTTTTGATCACGAGAAAGGTGTTTTGAATTTTTGTTCAGAGAATTACTTGCCAAGAGGAAATTAAATTGTACTTAATTAAATGCCTTTCTAATGCAGGCATAAATTAATCACTGACTCACTGTAGAAAATAATGCAATAAATATGTGGTGTTAGTTGTAAATGCTGACAGTTGCAATAGACAGTAAATGCAAAAGTTGTAAATGCTGAGATAATGTTATATTCTACTGAAGGGTTTAATTTTTATTGATATCTGAACTGAGATATAATAAAATTGAAAATACTTTAATGATGGAATAATATGATTGAAATATTTTAAGTATCCCAAACACATTCATTTACAGAATGGAACTGCAGTGTTTGAAGATATTAAGCATATGATCTTTTAGTGTGAAGCCTTAAGGTCTGCCTCAGTTGATAAAGTTTATCAGAACTTTTTAATATTGTTATTTTTTTAAAACTGCTAAATGACATGTTAAAAAACTTAGCAATGGTTTAATGAAATTTTGTAACATGGAAGGTGACAAGAGCAAAGGAGTCATGGTCTCTAACCATGTCGGTCAAAGTGCTCGATTCAACTGCTTGCTTAACATCGATTATTTAACAACACAGGAAGATTTGTGACAGTTATCGACATCCCAAAGAAGCCTATTTATAATATTTCAGGAACTTATGAGTGAAACTGACTAAAACCCTAGATTGATATTAATCTCATTAAATATAGTTTTTATCTGGTAGTGAACTGGCATACATTCAGAGTTCTGTAGCTGTTATTTTCTAGAAATTTTTAGGAAAGAAAAACTAGAAACTTGTGCACATAATAAATCTTATGTGTACAATTGCACACAAAAAATGACTACAAAACTGCATTATTTTTTACTTGGAAAAACCCACCTGCCATTAAAATTTAAGACAGAATGAAAAATGTGAAATTTAAATTGTATCAAAAGATTACAGATTATCTTAAGACTAAGTTTCCTAAAAGAGATTCAATTAATTTCCCATAAATTGATTGTTTAGAGACACTGAATATATGGTTTATGATGTGTTGTATGTAACTGAGACATCAGAATTAAAAAAAGAAATTATAATAAAAATATCAAACCTAGATTCTGCTCGATGGGACGTATATTCAAACCACATGACATTTGGAATGAGTGTAGTGTCTCTCAACATCAGGAACTCACTAATAGGCCTGCAAATGGAATCAATTTTCAATATTTTATGACACAAAACATAGCTACATATTTAGTGAGATTGAATGCTAAGACTAGTATATTGAATGTAAGTCAAGTATTTTCCCCTCAAACATCTGTAGATTACTAGTTTTGGAACAGAAAATGTTCTAACTATTAAAAATTCGATAAATCATAAAATTAAATATATTTTAAATATGATCTACAATAACTTTATTGAATATAAGTAGATAGTGGATTAATGAGCTCTCATTAATCGAGGCTTTTTATCCTAGCCAAGTTTGATACAAGTTTGAAGTTTTTTTAAGCTTTAAATAGAACTTCAGGCATGAGTGCAAACACTCCAAAAAAGGGGTAAAGTACTGTGAAACAGAAGATCATTAAGGATTTTCACAAGACAGTTTAAAAGGTACATAATTCACAAGCAGATTTATAGTAAAATTATCACAATAAGTGCATACTTTGACACAAATCAGAGTAAAGATTATTCTTAATTTATATGAATCTTTCAGTAGCAGTAAGAAAACATGTAATGTATGCATTTTTTTCATATTTTGAAAAGGCTGTTTTGAGTTATTGTGTCCGTATTATCCAAGTTTCTGGTTTTCGAGGTGGTCTCTGTTCATAATACTCAAAATATAACCAAGGTAATGTGGACCAACATTTTGATGTACTGTGGCTTATGGAAAAAAGAAGGCAACAATAGTTGGTTGGTTCTATGTCACGAGGGCCATATTTGGCTATGCTGTGCCAGATACAAGACAACATCAAGTAATGGACATATACACAAGTTTCACTTACACAGAAGAGAGAAATACACCCAAAGTAAGTTACAGGAATCGAACCTGTACTATCTACAACTGTTGGCAACGAGGGAAAAACTCCACCAAATTAGAAAATCAAGGATTTTCCAAGAACCTTAAAATCTGTCCAGGACTTTTCAATTTGTTATGAAGCCTGATAACATATATATTTTTCCATTTAAAAAATAGCAACTCGGAAATCATTTAATCTTATAGGGAGTTAAAATCTTTTCTCTGGGCATACTGATTTCATCAAAGTTCAAGCTGTCCCACTCTCATAGCCCATTAATACATTACTCAGAGAGCCTATTTTGTTAAACTGTTTTTCAGTAGTTACTTTTTGCTGATCAATTTGACAATTAAATAGACTATAAAGCATTTTACTTACCATGCGACAATGATGGGAAACAGAGGAGTTAATGTGAATTGTGTAATGAGAAACCAAAGGCAGGCTAAGAATATACCCAAAATGGCTCCACACAAAACTTGGTTCCATGTATGGTATTGTAGATATATTCTAGAGGAAAACACATTTCAAATTATCGCAATTGTAATTATTTTGGTAATACTATTTTTGCGCGAAACTTAAAATCTGTATTTTGAGGTTAGTTAAATGCTGCAAAATTACTGAATAGTCCATAATAATGTAAAATATAAAAGCAAAGTAAATGAAGATAATTTTTGAAATTAAGGTAATTTTGTACTGGAAATAAAATAATTCATAAGCAAAGATATCTTTCAGGGTCAATGGTTACAAGTTGAAACACTGAAGCCTTGAAATCTCAATTCCTTAATCACATTATGTTAAACCTCAATGAAATGTATGGTGAGAAATTTTCAGAATATACATATTTAATTCTTTTGCTTAAGTGGGACAATCTCCATTTCATCAAACAGGGGTTTTAATATTTAAATATTTTTTTAAATAAAAAGAAACAATTTTCTGATCACTGAACATTTTAACCTTAGAACAATTTTTACTGTTATTTGGGAAAAACTTTTTGAATTAAACATTTTTGTGGAAAAGAAATACAGAAAAATTTGTACTTAGTAGAATAAGACATGCTTTAAAAAAAGTGAACATTAAATTTTCTTACCTACTATACGTAACAACAGCTGCAACACAAACAACTAGTACAGTTGCTATATATTTCCATGCATTTTCTAATGGATATATACTATTGCCATGATGCAATCTAGAAAAAGAACAAAATTAAAATTTTTTCACTTACAAAGAATGTTATGTGTTAGAATTTGATAATTCTGCAAAACCAGAAGTATGTCAAAATGTTGGATCACGTTTTATAGCATACATTGAAAGCCACTATCAGTGACAGACTGGCTCAAATGACAGGTTCTGGAAAATACAGATATCTATCAGCCTCAGGTGGATGGTGGGTTGGGTTTTATGGCACAAGGGCCATATTTGGCCATGCTGTGCCAAATACAAAACAGACAGCATCAAGTAATGGACACACAAGGAAAGTTTTACTGACACAGGAGAGAAATACACCCAGGAAGGAATCGAACCTGTGCCGCTTACAACTAGCAGGTTGTTAGCGCAGTGGGCAAACCCACTGAGCCAAGACAGCCTCAGGAAGAATTAAATTGTTAAAAGTAAATGTTAATGATAATTAATTAACACTGTGCTGGAGTAGCACAACACATAATGTTGAACTATGGTCAGTTGATGAGGTTAGCACCTGAGCTGGCACCCCACTCTCCAAACTTTCACACCACGCTAATGTGAGGATATTTGAAGCCATGACAGATTTAACATGTATCAGCCAGCACACATGTACATAACTGTCTTTGGTTGGATCAAACTCGCAACCTTCCGATTGCGAATCCGTTACTCTTCCAACCGGGCTACCTCAGGCCCTGTTAAAAGCAAAATGTGCAAATTTTAACAATTTGACCTCGTTTATTTGGTGATGATTTTACCAATATTAAATCAAGAAAATAACACCCTTTCAATCGTCACCTCGAGGAAAAAGCTTTTAATTTGTTTTAATCTGATTCAATTCTGTATGTGAGCCATAGCAATTAGATTTTTAAACTAGATTATGAAATGAGAATTATTTCTAAGAAACAGCCATGATCTATACTTTTGAACCAAAGGTATGATATATTAACACTCTTTTTTATTAATGCAGTAGGGATTTTTCACAGCACTACCATCTTTTTCTGGACCAAGACTTCTAGACTTTCTAGCATCATTTGACAGCTTAGTTCAACCACAATCAGCCTTGCTTTCAACAGTAAACTAATGCTATAGTCGTATATGGTTGGTTCATTGGTTGGTTCTGGGTTTTATGGTACAAGGGTCATAATTGGCCAACCTGTGTTTAACACAAGATAGACCTACTTCAAGTAAAAAATGTGAAAGGGAAAATGTGGTATTGAGAAATAGAGTAGGACAAAAACAGAAAAATACCACTTGGATATCCTGGGAGCATAACCCCATGGGAAGAGAAAAGATCACTTAAGTACCACAGTTCTGTTAAGTCTGTACACACCTAACGGAGATGTGTCCCAGAGGGGACAGTCGTATTATGATATCCAGATTGTTCTTTTATTAGTGATCTATAACAGTTAACAGCCTTTCTAATTGAAAAACGTTTGTTACTGCATCCTCCTCGACTAATGTCTCATTTTTTTCTATTGAAAGCCCTACTGTCCTAGAAGCCCCAGCCTCTCGGAAATTCCCCGATTTCTTGGTGGGACTGTGTCACTGGTAACTATCAGTGGTTAGTGGAACAATTATAGTGAAGATACAAATTTGCTAACACAAGGGGTATAATTCACACTATATGGAAGACAATCTATCAAGACTTACCTGATTAATAAAAAAAATGCCATGTAAGTAGCAAAAAACCACATAAATTGTGCATGATTTGACGGCATCCCATATTCAGAATAAAGAATTTCTCTACCTAAAAAGAAATTAAATACAAAAATAAATGACCAAACATAAAACAGATTTCAATTTAATAATATAAAAATTATTAATTATAAAAAACTCAACCTAAAGCTAACAATTGAAAGTCTGATGATACCAGCAGACAAATATATAATGTTGATTTAAATTAAATGTTTTTAAAGAACCAAACTGACATTTTAGTATTCAAGGCTAGCAAACACATGGCCTGCCAAATCACATAAAAAGCCAGGATAAAATAAAACAAATAAAAAAATGTAATATGTAATAAATAATTTACCATGACAGATTACAAGACAAATCAAACACGAGATACGTAAATCATTAAAATTTTATTTTTAAAATACTGTTGATTTTACATGGGGTCTGCAGAATGATTTGGATGAGTCAGGCCTATCAATATTTAATCAAGCTTGGTCATTGTTTATCAATTGTCTTTCAAGAAAAACCAAAAGTAATTTATTTCTGTTATAGTCTCACTAGTAAATGAAATTCACTATGCTATACATTATCTTAACCAGAACATGAAACTCATTTGATAACAATCATATCTCGAATGTAATTGGTATGATAGGCTTTCTTCACTGTTTAAAAATGTTCATGGAGAAAGAAACTTATTCCAAATAAAATCGATCAATAATATTTAAAAGATATAGAATTTTAAAATTATTGCATTACTCTGTCACAAACTGAATCACAAGCACTGCAGTATTACATTAGACTTGTTTCTGAGTAGGCTGAATCATCAAAAGTTGTGATGAAACAATTTTCAGCATCCAATTTACACAATAGTTCATGAGTGAAGCTGAGACATGCCATTCTTGAGTGAAAATTACTCATTCACAAGCATCGATTTTCTGAAAATGGGAAATATTTGGTCTTGCATATCAGTGAAACAGACTAGAACCTTTTTATTTGTAAGAAAGCATTATCACAATAATGGGCTGGACATAAAGCATGGGCTGCGTTTTTAAATCTCTGGTTTTTACATGAAGATGTTTAAAAATCACTAAAAGTCTTTATAATTCACTTTATTTATGCAACTGGTTAAGAAAATTGTTAACTTCTAGCAGTATAAAATGAATGAAAAGTTATACGTTGAAGGTTTTTAGTGCAGAGACAACACACTGGTTTATGGCTAAATTAGTTTATTGAGGACAAAACATGGTAGCAGCAAAACAATAATTCTACAACAGCTAGGACTAGAAGATCACAAACATGCATACGATACAGAACATAAACAATTCTAGTGTTGCCACTCTTGATTAACTTAACTTTAATAATTATTTCTTAACACACCCTCTTAATTATCAAAGTTTTCACATTCACTGAATATAAAAATAAAACAGCAAAAGACAAAAAATACACCAAAAATTAATCATAATTTTACATTCATAAATACTAAGCTAATATATTTCAGAAATAAAGTTATATTACTAATTCAGATTTAAATTTCTGAAATTTATTTGATCCCAATGCTTTAGTGAAAATATCTGCAATTTGTATGTCAGTAGGACAATACTTTATATTAATTAAACCTTCATCTACCTTTTCTTTTATATAATGGTATCTAACATCTATGTGTTTACTACGTTTGTTAAATACCCCATTTTTAATTAAACTTATAGCACTTTGGTTATCAATGTTTAAAATAACAGAAATGTTTTCATTTGTAAGTTCTTCAATTAAAGTTTTAAGGTACACAAGTTCTCTACTACATTCTGCTGCTGATATATATTCAGCTTCAGTGCTTGAGGTAGCTACAATGGACTGTTTTCTAGAGCACCAACTTATTGGTCCACCACAAAAATAAATCACATATCCAGTAGTACTTTTACGTGTTTCACTATCTCCCGCATAGTCAGAGTCACAATAGGCAATAAGTTCTTTTTCACTGCTTTCCTTTGAGTAGCTTATTCCTGAATTTAAGCTTCCTTTTAGATATCTTAGAGTTCTTTTCAGATTTACAACATCTTTATTTGATGGATTTTCAACATGACGACTGCTAGAATTCACTGCAAAAGCCAAATCCGGTCTTGTCCTGCACGATAAATATAAAAGACTTCCCACAGCTTCTCGATAAGGGAAAACAATTTCTTCAAGTTTTTCTGCATCATCTGTTGAAGTTTTTAACATAGGAGTGTTCATTGGCTTTGCATCTTGCATTTTATATTTTTGTAGTACTTGATTCGCATAAGCTTCTTGATGAATTTTCAATGTTTCATAATTTAATTCCATATTAATTCCCAAAAATGAATCTGGTTTATCATATGATGTCATTTCAAACTCGTTTTGAAGAATTTCTAAGTATTTAACTAGTTTGGATTTATCTGGCCCAATTAAGATTCCATCATCTACATAAAAAGCTAATATTGTATCATTTCCCACAAAAATACATTGTTCAGATTTAATTTGACGAAAATCTTTACTTTTCAGAAAATCAGTTAGCCTTTTATTCCACCTTAAAGGAGCTTGTTTCAAACCATATAATGATTTTTGTAACGCATATTTTAGACTGATCACTGTAACCTTCTGGCATTTTCATGAATATTTCCTCATCCAGTTTTCCATACAGGAATGCTGTCTTGATGTCAAATTTCATAATATGATATTCTCTTTTTGCTGCCAATCCGAATAAAATTCTTAGGGATGTAATGTTCACAACTGGACTAAAAGTTTCTTCATAATCTATTCCATAATTTTGTTCACAGCCTCTGACAACTAATCTTGCTTTGTATGTGTCATCATCTTTAATTTTAAATACCCATTTATTACTTAGAATCTCTTTATTTCCAGCCGTACTTCTATCCACAACTTGCCAAGTTTCATTTTTTTTCAGAGATTTCTTTTCATTTTCTATAGCTTTTATCCAATTTTCTTTATTAGGGCCATTTACTGCTTCTTCATATGTAAGTAAAACATAATCATTGAGATGATTAGGCGATTTCTTTATTCTTTTGCCTCATCCAAGTTCCTCATTGTTTTCTTGTGTTTCTTCATCTGTCTGAAATAATTTTGTTTCTTTAGAATCTTCTATATTCTCCTTATTTTCTTCAGCATCAATTGGAAGTGATAAAATATTTCTTTCTTCATTTCTTGGATCAAGGAATACCACATCTCTTGAGATTTCTATTCTTCTTCTCTCTTCATCCCACAACCGATAGCCATTGTGAGTATATCCTACAAAAATAAGTTTGTTACTTCTACAATCCAATTTTTTTAGTTGACCAAGTTTCTTTGCATAAGCTACACTTCCAAATATTTGCAATCGAGACAAATCAGGCTTATTTTGATACCACATTTCAGCTGGTGTTACCTCAGTAGGACTTCGGTTTACTAGATAAGCTGCAGTTCTTAATGCTTCACCCCACATAAATTTTTTAAGACCAGAATCAAAAATCAATGGCCGAGTTTTCTCAAGCAAAGTTCGATTCAAGCGTTCAGCCTTCCCATTTAATTGAGGTGTATGTGGAATTGTGTAATCTAACTTGATACCTTTTGACTTACACCAACTTTTCATTTCATTTGAAGTATATTCACCTCCATTATCACAACGTATTTTATCTACACGAAGTGACCATTTTGCTTCAGCTTCCTCTGTATACTGTTTTAGAACATTGAGAGCTTGAGATTTGCTTTTAATCAAAAACACCATAACAAAATGTGTATAATCATCTAAACAGGTTAAAAAATATCTATTCCTGTCCCATGTTTCTACTTTTATAGGCCCACATATGTCTGTACGTATTATTTGCAATGGTCTTGTAGCTCTAGTTCTTTCAGTTTTAAAAGGAAATCTAACTTGTTTAGCTTTTAGGCATACTTCACAAGAATTTGACATACCTTTTATTTCTTTTCCTGACAGCTTCATGCCTTTTGAATGCTTCAATAGAAGTTTCATGTTCTTTTCACACAAATGTCCAAGTTTACGATGCCATACATCTGCATAATTTTTACTTTCTGTCAACAATGCTTCATTTTGTTTATTCAAATCAATTTCATACAGTCCTATTTCATTTTTATAACCTTTTAACACAATTTCACCTTGTTTAGAAATTTCAACTCTATCTTTAACAAATTTCACTTCTCCTTTGTTTTTAGTAATAGCATTTACTGACAATAAATTTTTAGAGAGTTCAGGAACATATAACACTTGATTTAATATGCAACCATCTGTTTTGACACTTCCGACACTTTTTGCTTCCATCACTTCTGAATTCTTTGCAAGACCAATTTCTGTTGAGATTTTTACAGAATTTTCCAACAATGTTTCGCGATTTCCATGTGACTTGAAGATCCCGAGTCGACAACCCATTTGTGAGTAGAATTTCCATTAGAAGCAAGAAAGGAAACTTGTTTTCTTCCATTTTTTCTAAAATGGCAATATTTTTCCACATGATTAGTTTTTTTACAGATGTTACAATGAAGTTGATTTTTCTGGTTCTTACAATCTTTAGCAAAATGTGAAGAACTGTTACACTTATAACAATTTCTTTCTTTGACATATTTTTCTTGCATCCTAATTTTAGGGCAGGATCTGGCAAGGTGATATCCGCTGTTACACCTGAAGCATCTTTTTTCTTGGACTTTAAATGCAACACTTTCCTCTTGAATTTCAGGCATTTTACTAGAATTTTCTTCAACAATCGAGCTGTTAAATTTTCTAATGTCTTGTCATCTTTATTTGTGGAATCCCATGCACTCCGAAAGTGTTTGTACTTTTCTGGAAGAGCTGAGAGAATTTTCGATATTACCATTTCATCATCTATGTCTTTGTCAAGAGCTTTTAAACGGAATGCTATATTTTCTAGTTTACTTATATGCGTAGCAATATTGGATTCAGAATCAAAATTGTAATTAAAAAATTCTTGCAACAAATTACATTTTTGCTGCTCAGAATCCCGTTCATATATTGCACAAAGTTTTTTGTACATATCGCAACTATTTTCACAATTTAAAATATGCATCATAACTTTCTTATCAATAGTTGTCACAATTATTCTTTGAGCTTCTGCATCTCTTTTCATCCACGAAGAAAATGCACCATCAGCTAAGCCTTCTTTTGATTCAGTTCCGTTTACTATATCGAATAAAGAATGAGATTTAAAAAGTATATTTACTTGAAACTTCCACACTGGAAAATTACTTTGGTTTTTCAGTTTTTCAACACTGCTTAAATCTTCAAATACGTTAGCCATTTTTTAGTTTTTTTTCCGTTGCCTGGAGCTTTTTACTTTTGTTTCAAATTAGCCACCAAACGATAATCTGGGCCCATAACCTGAAGGTTTTTAGTGCAGAGACAACACACTGGTTTATGGCTAAATTAGTTTATTGAGGACAAAACATGGTAGCAGCAAAACAATAATTCTACAACAGCTAGGACTAGAAGATCACAAACATGCATATGATACAGAACATAAACAATTCTAGTGTTGCCACTCTTGATTAACTTAACTTTAATAATTATTTCTTAACATACGTACCATGACAAGGACGTAATTCCTTAATAGAATGCTTTAAAATCCAATTAATGCATTCATTTAAAGCTGTACCACCGAAAAAAGTAATCTAGAAGGAAAACATTTTGTATTATCGTCGATGAGATGAGGATTGGGCAACTGATTGAAAGTAATCAAAATATAGTAGGTATTAAAACATGCATACCTTCATACTTAATACACATGTGTGTTCCTAATATATGTTGAGATCAACTTAATTTGATAAAACAAAATAACTTTTAATTAGATAAAAAATCTCAGGTTTAGGTGGGATGCACTGATTTGCAGTTTTGGATTCATCCACATGTCATGCAAGACCACAGCTTGGTTATTGAGATTGCCATATTTAAATTATCACTTAAATACAAAACTAGGTTTGTTTATTTTAATTATTCATAGCTTTTATGCTCATATCAGCTCTAGTTTCTATATAATCGTGTACACAACAAGCAAGCTGCAGTTCAAGTCTACCAGTCCTGAGCTAGCATGATTCTTAACCATTCGACTGGCTAAAATAAAAGGTAAATCAAAATAGTAAGATTGTGTGTCACTGCGATAATTTCTTGTCTTCCGGTTTTGTCTCTAGGGTAATAAGTGAACAAGCTCCTCTTCCTTTAGGTACTGGATCTGTGGGCATTTTATTCATTAAAGAAACTGATATAATAGCCAATAAATAAAAAACCAGTAATGCATTTAATTTGTCGCCAATCTAAGTTTCATGTGCACAGACATTTTTTATTAGCCGATATATAGAGCTCAAGCGATTCGAAGAGTTACCTAATCCTTGCTTTAATTTCTGTATGATCTCAGCTATATTAATTTAAGTATAACACTATATTTTGAGATACCTAGTTCTTGCATTCAAGTGATAATATGAAGTTTGTTTCTTGCTTTTATTTAAATCTTATTAATTTTTGTAAACTATTATATATTTTTATTTTGTCATGCCTTCTGTTTTTAGTTATAGATAAGTTTCAGGGTAGTCCTTTCACAAAATTTGAAGTTTAATTTTTCTGGTGGTAAGGCAACTTTAGGAAATGGAGTTGCTAGTGTGGTTTATTTCAATTTTTTAAAATTCTTTTCATTAATTTTTAAAATTATTTTCTGCTTAGCCTAAAACAGTTTTTTCTACGAAATTCTTCCTTGGCGACATAAAAAGCATGCCAAAAACTGCACTCAAAAGCATTGCTTCAAAAAAGTACCAATGTTTCAATAATTCTAGTAAATCTGAAATTAAAATAACAAAACTGGAATGAGACTCACAGTGTGCAGATCTCTTCTGAACAATATAAGTGTCACAAATGCAATGACCAGAGCTAGTGGACACAAACTTGTGATAGCCAATATTTTACCAAACCAGTCTCCTGAAATAAATTTCAATGCAAAATATATTATAATACCAGTAAAGCATGTCAGACAAAAGACAAACATTAGATAGCAAAGCTGATAAATATAATATAAATGTTTGCTCTGTAATTTGTATGTATTTACAACTGAAGTCAACAATCTACAATGAACCAATTGGCTGTTGAGTGGTTGGTGGTTTGGCTTTTGGTGTAACAGATCTTGGATCTGAATCTAGGGCAGCGATGTTTTAGTCTGTATCCATTTAAAAGAATATGTCCCAACCAGAGCAACAAACAACCAATTTCTTTAGAGACACTAGAGAACAAAAGTTAGAAAATAGTAGAAAGTCAGGTATCAATGGCACCTAAACATTTTCCCTCAGTTGCTAAAATGCTCTACTTATTAAGAGGCAATTTCAAAATATATTGTTTACATGGAAGTATATAAGCACACAGTGTAATGAATGACTAGGGCATGAACTAAATAACCATTCACATTTGAGGTCTTTTTCTTTTTGAGGATTTTTTTGTTTTGGGTCATTGTAAATTGTGCATTTACAGTGGATTGTATTTAAGATAGTTTAAAGTAGATTGTTAGTTGGAAGAATGCAAGGTTGATTTGTCAGAATTCGTAAGACAAGGGTAAATATTCAGTTGCAAAAAATGATCACTGGGTCTAAAAACTTGGTCCTCAAAACAAAATTTAAGTGCAAAATATAACTTACAATAGCTAATTTCGAATCCTAATTGTTAGGTAGGTATAATTAAAATCACACTGGAGCAACACAACAAGCTATTGGCGATGGTCTGGGATCAAACCCACAGGGGCAGATCTCAGGACAACACCTTTGAACCACGGTCAGATGACGAGGTCACACCTGAGCTGGCACCCCATTCTCCAAACCTCCACACCATGCCAGCGTGAGGACATTTGAGGCCACAACAGATTTAATGTGCCCCAGCCCCTTTGTAGACGATGGTCTTTGGTTGGATTCGAACTCACAACCCTCCTGTTAGTCCGTTACTCTGCCAACCGGGCTACCATGCTCCCCTTATTAAGTGGAAAAATGAATTGTTGATATGCTGAATATGCAACAAACAAGAGAAGAAATTCAGGAAAGTTCATCATCAAAAACGACAGTGGAATGTATAATCACTGAGCAAACTCTCATCAGATAATTTTTTAGCACTGAAGAGTTTGATGTTTTGATCTCACCAAAAAATATTATTTACAAATAGAACCCTGCATACATGAACACTTCATTGATTTATCAATAATCTTCACACATAATTCAAAATCATTATAAAATTAAAAAAGGATTAAGTTCTATTAAGAAAGACAAAAGTAAAATTTATTTTTAAAAAAAATCACTAGAGATTTACTGTAGGAAATGCTTATGAAATTGCACGGAGGACTATTTATTAAAATAAAGATTTTTAAATACAAGCCATTAGTTTCTTAAAATATCTTCTATAAACAATAGCAAGCAATTCAGGTCTTTATTTTGTTTAAAGCTTGGAATAACAAGTTTTCTGCCCTAACATCACATACTTATTGCAAAGAATGTGATTAAAATGGGTTTTTTTTGTTCTCTTTGAATTTGAAAATATAGTTGAATGAAAGATAGGTGGGTTAATTCAGATTGAAAAGCAAGTAGCAAGCATTATTTACTTAAAAGAAACTGCCATGAGTTATAATTCATCACTAAAACATGAATTACAAGTGAAAATAAATAAATTTGTTAAAATAAGAGATAAATGAACGAAAAAGAGCGAATTCAACAATACAAAACACAGGCATTGCAAAATATAGGAAGAATGTGTCAACGAAATAAGAGATTTAAATCTGCTTTTCTTATATTCTAAGACAAAAAGCCGAGTGCTGAAACGTTATACATGGAATTTGAAAGTGTTCTCAAATTGCTATCTAACATCACCATAACCTTACAAAATCGTGATACATCTATTAATTGTAATTATTTTTTTCTCAATTAACATTACTTTGAAATACTAATTCGAAAAATATATTAATTTCATTTCGAGGATTAGCAATCTAATCAATTTCGTGTTTCAGGAAATGACACGTTTATCATTTAAAAGATAGGAGATTGTGTAGTGATTAGATGGATATTCAACATCAAACTCGATAAGTATACATGAAATCAAATACTTTTACCACTCACCGGTTTGATATTCCACGTGGCTAATAGCTAATGATGTCCATTGCATGTGCTGCTTATCAGATAAATTGGGTGTGGACTCCATTTTATAAACAAAATATTACTCCTATTTCTTGTCTTGCATAGTTTACTTCATAAACACGGACGCTTTACTTTTGCTAAGAATTTGAATTTGCTTGATGTATGTTCGGATTGTATCAGCTCTCGTTGTCTTGAATTTCAACAGCAATTAGTTTTTTCATATAAAAGTAAATTTTATTTCAAGAAAATATAAAAAGGTGATTAACTTTGAGTTAACCGAATCTCTTCCCACACCACAGTAGAAATGCAGACTCGATGTTGTGTTTTGCTTTTCTTTTCTCTTCATTTCGCATACTTGCTTCCACAGAGTAAATATGTAAATATTTTAACAAACTTACTTTTCAGAAATGAGGCTTGGTATAGGCTAATGTACCATTCTGAGAGGAGATAAAACTTTCATTCCAATTATTATTATTTACTTTTTGTACTTTTATAACAAATCGGGATTTCATTTTACGTTGAAAATATTAATTATCCATGGCGTAATTCTCCTTCACCAGCATCGTTACTTAACTGCGACTGTCTTATAAATTTACTCGATCGGTAGTTTCGATCTCGGCAACTAGTTTCATTTCAAATATCTCTCTAACGCAATTTTTAAAACAAATATTCTAAATTTGAACTTCAGCAAAAAAAAAGTTCAATTTCCGGAAAAACGTGGATTTTCCAAGAATTTGAAATCAAATTTTTGCAGAGTAAGTAAAAATGTGCACACCTGAGAAAAGCCCTTTTCGTTTTTAAGGAAAATGTAAATTGTTGAAATCAAGTCTTGTCCATCCATGGCCACTAGAAGTCCAATAATTAACCGGAAAATCAGTTAGCTCCTTAGAACTTATCAATTTTAATAGCATTTGAGATGTGTAAAAAGTAACCCACTATATTTTTGGTAATAGAGCAAAATAGTATCTATATGTGGAATTCTTCAAACACACTTCATTGAAGTGTGACATTTTTTTGAATATGCATTCAGTGTTTTATAAATGGGTATTTATCTCCACAACCATGAACAAGAATTTTTAACAATATTAAAAAAAATTATAATATTAAAAAAATTCGAGTTCAGAAAATGAAGATTGCCTTTTATGAATTCTAAAACTCAAATAAAAAAGTAGATGCAGAAACATGCGTTAATAATTATCCTGGAATATTTTTTACTGCATAGAATGCTACTAAAATTTGATATGAACTTACAACATTGGAAAACCTGGAGAGTTCTGTGGGATGCTGCATGATCTTTAATTTGAACTTTTTTCCCAGAGGTGGCAATTCAGATAAAACAAGATTTCTACGATATTTATTTGTGAAAGTTTTCGTTGAACAAAATATACTGTGATTCAGAATGAATGTTATGGGTATTATCTTTTTGCCCAATTTAAGAAAGGGGTATTTGAGCATACTTTTCACAAGGGATGTCCAAAAATATAAAAACTAATGGTGCAGGCATAGCCAGGACTTTATTTTGGAGGGGCCCAAGTTTAAAAAATGGATATATTTTAATGAAAATTCATCTTATCACATCTTTAGAAAGGTCTTTTAATTTTATGTATGGTTACCAGATTCTTTGATCTGGTATAAAACATAAAAAATGTTTGGTAAATAACACCAATTTTATTAACCAGAAATAACAAAATTATAATTACTGTTAGATTATTAATTAATAATCTTTTTAAATGTAAACAATTCAAGATTGTTGTAAGCACATAAAAAGTAACACGTCTCAGATGATCTAAGCAGTACCCAAACGTACTTATGAAATAAATCATGTTAAGCAAAGATCCAAACTATGTTTCGGTCTTTTGTATTTTCAGGATCTAATTTAATTAGACCTTGCCAAACATGATAGTAGTGACAATCCGAACCTATTTTTAGTTTCATTCCATTAAGCAAAAATCAACTAAATCGGATATTTTTCAAATGACATTGTTTCTTTAATGGAAAATGTTTTGGGCATGCTTTATTGGTAAATTCATAACTAATTTAATAGTAGAATTAATTGAAAACTGAAATATTAGACATTAATATTTTTGAGATAATACTTCATTTCTTTACAAAATATAGTGAAGGATGAAAAATAGGAAGCTAACTACTTATCTGATAATTCCTATGGAACCTTGAATAAGCAAATATGCTTTGGTCCAAATATCCTGAGACTAATTTAAATTATGACTATTTATGACTAGAAAAACAATTTCTCTGTCTTAACTTTTAACCGTTTCGATACGATGCTTATTGAATTTAAATTTCAGTTTTGCAGGAAGAATATTCACAAATTAAGTTTAAGTAAATACTATCAAAAATTCATCATAAAAAAAATTCCGCATTAAATACCTTTATGCCACACTTGTTAAACTGATATTGATAATAGCATACATTTGTATATTTATTATGTTAAATGTGTAAGAACTTTTAAAACTATAAAATTTTTATTTCCTGCAATGTCAGCAGAAAGTAAGATCTTTTAGCAGTTAATATTCAGTTAACTATGGAAGATCAATTTCTATCATAATCAAGAAATGTAATAATCTTAATCTTAAATGTATATATTTTGTTTTGTTTGTATTGCATTTGTTTTTTATACAATAAAACAGCTTGTATAGCATAAAACAAAATGTTAAACTTATTACTTTTTTTAAGTATTCCATTACTCAACAGTTTTCAGATTTTTTAGTTTCTTTTAGGTTCTTCCAATTTTCTTTAGATTTCTTAAATTACCTAAAAGGTCTGTTAAAAGAAAATAAATATTCTTACTGCAAATGTTTCTAATGTGATACTTTTTTATAATTTTATAGAGCACCACAGGCCATTAGACATAAATCCTTCTGCTAAAAGTCCACACAAATAAAAACATGATAGTGTGGCTCTGACGAGAAGGCTACACTATATCTGAGAAGCCAACCCTTGGGTCAGTCTATTTTTGAATAGGTATGAAAGGTCATTAGGAGGGCTGCATGAATGGTAAAAGCATGAATGGTGACCACCACGTATGGTTCCCCCATCAACTCATTATCACTACTATCGCTTATGACACAGGACAATAAACTTAGAACCAGAATCCACGCTAAAGACGCCAGTTGTGAAATCACTTTGTTTACATTCTAATCACCTAATTAAAGAATAAACTCAATGCCACGTGACCCGACTGTCTTCTTGCAGGAGCCAAACTATACATAATTACTTGAGTCATTTTAGTTTCTAATCTAAATTTCAGTTAAAGGAATTCGTCATTTCCGAAGTTTTTGTTAGCTATTTTCCCCCCATTTCAACCCAAATGTAACATTACAATCTACCTGAAAGGTTGCACATAAAAATATGCAATATTTAAATTTAGACCAACTTTAGTGTACTCCTTTCAGTTAATTTATGATAAACATTTGTAAAAATGTTACTCTGGTGTTCAGCGATATATTTCTATGAGAAAGTTTGAAAATACGAAAAAAAATTTAACTGCATAACTTTAAAAGAATTAACTTCTACTTGAGAAATATTAAGTTTATATTACAATTTATACTGTAATTTTAAAAAATAGCTTATGTTCTTGTACTTTATAACAAAGCATATATTTTTATAGTTGTTATTGGCAGGGACAAAATTTGCAATTGTGATCCAGCACTTATAAACAGAATAGTAGAATATACAACCAGATATTCCTTTACGATTTGAGTCACTCTTAAACTGATTTTTTAATACTTAAAAAGTATTCAATAAAAAACTCAAGGATAAGTATTTTTTATGAAAAACTTTATTTAGCAAAACTACAATACAAAAATATTTCTCTTAATAGTCAAATTATGACTTACATTTTACAAGACTTGTAGAAATAAGAACCCTAAAATAAAGGGGTTTTATGAAAATGTTTTCATATTGCGCTGCCTTTCTTTCATATTAAGTTGCTTAATTGTAAAATTCAGCATTATAATCTCAAAGCATAAGGAAGACAAAAGTTTGTTCGAAAAATACATGTAAAATTTATCACATGTCATAAATTTGTTCTTTAAGACAGGAAAAACATTGTAGAACTGTCTGAAACATTTAACATGCATGGATTACTATTCCACAAAAAAAATCTGCAACAAAATTATTGAATGCAAAAGAGTATATGTTATGATAAAATTGATATAGATGATTTTTTCAGAGATGCCCATTCAAGTTGTATTTTATTAATGAATTAATAAAATATGAAATAATTATTTTCATTTTAAATTACAAATATGGCTGCAAAAGGATTTTGGCTAACCTTAACAAATATTTATATTATTTGATAGGTTTTACATAGCTGTTACTAATTAGTTGATTTTTTGAGATGTACAGAGAAATGTACAATGTTTTAACTCCATTATTAAGATTGAATATTAAAAATCAAGAATTTTTTATAAAGGGAATAATTTTGTAATTTACTTGATATATTAAAACTTAAAATATAACATTTTCAAGAACACCTGATATTTACTTCCATTTTATAAATTTTTTTATTCTATTTGTAACACATTTCTTTTGTTTAACCACACATGTTTGCATTATACACTTGTAAGTGTTATCAATATTGACAAGTTTTGAGATTTTTGATAAAAAATCATAAAACTAAATCCCTAATCATACATACAAAAGGGATTAATACACTAATTCTATTTAGATTTCTCAAATGCTAGAAACAATTGCACTAACAAAAACGTAGATGTAAATTAATATATGAACGACAGAAGTTAGTGACATCTGAACAAATACCTACAATATTTTAACACTGGAGGTTTACTAAACTTAGAAAATACTTGTTCAGTTCGAAAAGCAGTGTATCAGAATTATTTAAGCTTATGTACTTATATAGATTGATAACTTAAACATTCTTTTTTATGTATAAAATATTTTTAAGTGAAAATATTCGTTCACAAGGGGAAATAGTAATTTGTAAAATAGCAAATCAATCTAAATTTTTATCACATCAAAACAATGCAATGCATTTTTCTAGGATATATAAGATAATAAGGCATCTCTACTTGATTATACAACAAATCAAATATTAAAATGTTTCAAAGTATTGGTCACACAAAAGGCACATTAAATTTGCACTGTAGTTTCATAATGTATAGATTTATGCCTGATGCATTGATGATTTGAAACTCTTTATAAAAATATGCACAAGGCACAGCTGTATGATCTTTAAAATTACATTTTAAGGATAAAAATAGCTACAATATTGTTCATATAACAAACATTAAAGTGAGGAAGTATTAATGCTTAAGCTCGCTAATTCCTTATCCTTAAAACTGACAGCAAGAATTCCCCATTTTTTCTGTATAAGACTTGTATAAAATACTCTCAAATTGCAAAAGGGCTCTACAAAATATTGTTTCTTTTGTGAAAGCACATGCACATTGAAGGGAACCTTTACAAAATTCTATAAAGACATAACAAATCTGAGCAATGACTGTACAATATAAAATTCCCAGTACTCTACAAAATATACAAACCGATGGATTTACAAATGATCCTTAAATACATCATGCTCTCCATTGCATTTATTGTAGCAGGAAATTTCTAGTTGCTCTAAGAGAAAATAAAGGGACAAAAAACTCGTCTCCCACAAAAAATTACTTAAAGTAATACTCTAATTTATACAGAGCATGGCACGGTCAGAAAACTTGCAAGAAAAACAAGTGAGTTCTTTTATGGTCAACACTAAACAAAAGGTGATTATGGTTTTCTGTTGCAGATGAGGAATTTAATATACACAATGAAAACATTTGGCTCATTACCAGCAAACACTAAAGAAATGCTTCGAAACACTCAAATATGGTCAACTCGATGAGGTTATCACGCAGGAAGATGAGATGAAACTGTAATAAATACTCTTAAATACACATTTGTGATATAGAGATCATTATTCTCAATACCTTTTCAACAATTATACAAAATGCTACGTAATTCTCTTGCTAATAACAAGTCCACTTTAAGTGTTCAGTATGGCATTAGATTAAGATACGCATTGCACTCCATCAAATGAAAACCGCCTGGGGCGATTGAGCAACCGATGACTTCTGTTTCACGTTCTGGGCTTTTGGGTGCTGAGAGTGGTCGACCGTGAGGAGAGAGTGAATATTGTGGCCCATGGGGCTGGCCATGCTTTCGGACCAGTCCGAAACAGAATGGGGGGAGGAGCTCGACCACTGTCCAGGAGATTCTGGAGAGGGGGTGAGGTAAGTGTTCTCGGGGGCCTGCTGGAGGTAATGAGGTGTGGCCTCACCTCCGCTGTGACTGTGCTGTGAAGGAGGTGTGGGGTAGTGAAACAAATGAGGGTAGAGTTGCTGCTGTCCATTGCTCTGAACGCCTCCATTTGGACTGGACCCCATCACCTCAGACATGCTGGTGGGGTAGTCGTAGATCAGATTCCCACCAGGCTGCGTGTGCATTTTCGTAGTCCGTTGGTGATGGGCAGCTCTCATGGCTGCCATGTGGGTGGGAGAAGTGGGTAGAGACGGACGTTGCTTGATGGGAGACGTGGAATTGTACGGACGTGATGGGGGCATGCCACTGTTGCTCTGCACTGAGTTCTGTCTCATGTGGTGAGAAGGCACACTTTGAATGGCATTTGGGTCCAAGTACACTTGATTCAAACCTTGAGTGTCAACAGTGTTCACACAATAGTTCACTAGGGAGTCGTCATAAGGGGGCAATGGTTTACGTGAGTGAGGAGGCATCTGTGCGACGTTGGTGAGCTGTGTGTAGATGGGCTCCGAGTTGTCCATGCCACCCTGGATGACGGCATTTGGGGAAGTGAGAGAGTCCGGGGACAGAGACACAGAGCCGTCCATTCCCTGCATCAGAATGTGTGGTGGATCCTTGCGCCGTTTGGTCGATGGCTTTCTCCGCAGTCCATTGTCGTTTCCAGGAGGCATCGAATCGAGATTGTCTCTGCCGGAATGTGGTCCGTTGGGAAGCTTGTTTTTTCGCTTGGGCTTTGATTTCGTCGATCCATGCAAGCCCATCAGAAACATGGTTGACCCGCTATTCAAGTGACCATTCGCTATTTGTGGACTCGGGGGGACATATTCCTCAAGAAGCCTCACAATATCGCTGTGCATTCGTTCCCGGGCCACCTCACAAGGTAATCTGTCCATATGGTCTGTGATTTCTTTGTTTGCAAAGTTTTCCAGAAGTATCTTTGCTGCTTGGTAGCTGCCTTCCCTAGCTGCAAGAAAGAGGGGAGTTTCTTCTTTGTTATCCTGAGCATCCTTGTTTACTCCATGGGCAATAAGTACACGAACAGCATCCACATTGTTGACTGCAGCTGCCCAATGTAAAGTTGTCTTACCTATTTAAAGAAAAAGCATTACATTGAAGTGAAGATGCAAAAATATACAAAATTTTAAATTGTCATTCTATCATTAGAATGGCATTAAAACTTTGAAACTGAAAACTAACAATAGACAGCAGTTTGAAACTCACAACATAAGTTATTTCTGCAATGCAGTTTAATAAAGCAATTTTCAATTATTCACATATATAAACTTATTTTAAGTTAAATAATTATGCCCAATAAACTACATTAAGTCAAATTAGGCAGTGCTTTGCTATAGCTTGAGTATTTAGCTTTCCAAATTTTTACTAGTTGATTTTTGAGAGTGAACAAGTGTTAAAATTTAGCAAGTGAAACTCTAACAATAGAGCACTTTAAAAGTTATCTAACTATAATTCACTCAGCAGAATCCATATTCCTGTAGATCATAACTTATTTAAAATAATTAAGATGAAAATCAGATAAATTAGTTTTGTACCTTGATTAAATGCACTAGAAGAGTTTAACCCTCCTGGTGATTGTCTTGGCGAGGTATCTCGTAATTAGCAAAACTGATCAGATCTTGATGGACAGGGTACCTCATCATTAGAAGAAAATTCACCAGATCTTGATCTCATCATCATTAAGAAATCAGCAATATCTCAATGGAAAGATTTCTCTTCAATCATTGGCAAAATTGGCCAGATATTGATGGACGAGATATCTCGTCGAAATGACTTGGAGGGTTAACACTCAAAAATCTCAATGTTATCTGACTTTAGATATTAAAATATTTCTTACCATGATCATCAGCAGCATTAATATCTGCCTCTGCATTCACAAGCTCCTCAACCATTCCCTCAATGGCCAGGCGAGTAGCGAGTATCAAGGGTGTTGTTCCATCATGCATTCTTGCATTCAAATTAGTAGCTCTGTTACGCAATAAAATCTGAAATATGAAATAATCTTTAATGTTTGGGAGGAAATAAAAACAGCAATGTTCAGAAAACGTTCAATATATTCTTAGTTTAAAACAAATGATTAGTGTTTGATATAGCTTCAAGAATTTTTAAGTAGAACTTAAAGGAATAAAAAACAATCAATTTCATGTAGCTTTCATTTCCAAGTTCATTGAAGCATCCCTATTTTAAAACAGCATTTCATTTATATCTTGTTTATTTTCTGCACTAACATCCACAATTCTTATCTGCAGTTGCACTAACTCAAAATCAGAGCATGAAATAAACAGTAATACTTTGCTCCTATAAATTTTGTTCTGATGTCTGCTTTTGAACTCAGTTGTCTCCTTTTTGCTACATTTAGTTTTAAGAATTCTGCTTGTATGACGCATATTCCAGACAATCAATTTATTCCACCTTCTAAAAACCAACTTCATGATTTTTAAAGACACATCAAGGTCACATGTTCTGTTACCATTCCCCACTTCATAACCATGGTTTTTGTTTACTATGATAGACGTGGGAAATAGAAGTTCCATTAAAATTATGCAACATTTTATTTTAAAAAAATGAACAAAAGTGCATCATGAAATATTTGCCTTAAAAGTGAAGAGATCCAAACATAAATGGTCATAACAATTTTACTGTGTTATAGTCATGTAAATGAAATAAATTTGAAACCGCACCTTAGTAAAACATTTTAGCAACTGAGGAAACTTGTACAAGTGCCATTGACACCAAATCTTCTGCAAATTTCTAACCATGATAAAGATGAGATCTATTTGCATGGTGACAAGTCAGGTAAAATATTTTGATAACCTTGCATTCTACATTTTAGTTCAGTCTAGTCTACAGTTCAACGCAGCACAAATTTTAAGTAGTTTCAAGAGAGATGTTATTTATCTTTACAAAAGAAAGATCAAGCTATGTTAATACCCAACATGGTTGTATCAGTGCATATAAATATGGCTCATGTGCCTTCCTTAACTTTTCCAGTCTTTTGTTTGTAATACTAGCTGTCTCACAAATCAACCAACCTTACCACACCAAATTAACCAAAATTTGTTTCAGTTTTCCAGTTATGTGCAAAATCATGATGCCTTGGTATTCGCATAAATGTTAACAGTATTCTAATCAATAAATTATTTATTTGAAAAATTTGTTAAGTATTCGTTTAAAATTATGGATTGTATCATGTGCTTGTTTTCCTTTTTACTTTGAGTATTTTAGATGGGTAGGATAATACTGATTTAAAGTATTGTCCAACTATAGATTGTACAACTCAATTATTTTTATAGTTCATTTATAAAAACAAGAATAACAATACTTTTGCTCACTCTTTTAGGGGGTTGCAACAATTTTATTTTCCCCTTTTTGAAAACTTTCTCTCCACTTAAGAGAAATAAGCACATTAGTTAGTCCCATAATTTTACCTTGCAATGCATTAAAAGACTACTATAGCAATTCACATGTTCAGTGCTAGTTTTGATGACATGCTGGAAGCAATGTACACCAGATACAAAAGGTTGGAGGATTATTTATGAAAGAGGATGCAAATTTTAATTTTATGACCTACCTGAAAGACTCCTTGGGCATCCGATGACACAGCTGCATGCAAAGGTGTGCGACCTGTATTATCTTGTGCATTAGCATTAGCACCTGCATCCAAAAGTCGCTTTGCTGCATCAGCTCTTGCATACCGAGCGGCCAAATGCAGAGATGACTCACCTGAAAACATTGCAAATAACAGTATATTAAAAGGTTTTTAGCACGCAAACCCAATACTTTTTTGCAAGATTCATTGGTTTCAAGTATGACATTTCCACTCACCACTGCGATCAAAGGTCATGTGGATGTCAGCTCCCTGTACCAGCAAATCTTGTACCATGTTGCCACTTGTGCCTTCCTCATCTTCACCTTCTTCGACGACGTCAATTCCGCCGCCTCGGCATGACGCGCACATAAGAGGAGTAAGTCCGCCTGGGAAAATATGCACCATTATAAAAAATCCAAACATTTCTCTTCTCTATATACATGACAACTTTTAAGTTGATCTTTATGATCAAGTATGCTTGTTGAAATACTGTCTGTCTACCAAGAGAACTACATCTACCATTAAGTCTCCACTGATCAGGGACTTATCCCATTTTCCATAGGGAATGCTTGAAGAAATATATTCGTTTGAGCACTTTACGATAAATCAGAAATGAATTAGTTATAATTTTTAAGTGTTACTGAGAAGACTGGTACAACATACATACAAGACCCACACCACCTGATTGACTAAAAAGGTTTAAAGCACTACAATGGGAGGTTGAGAAAAGACGCTTTACAAAACAGGGGCAGTTAAGTCCTGACCCAGCTTAAACAAGCTTAACTTAGCTTAAAAAAGCTTAACTTAATGATAGGAAAAATATAGATAAGATCTCCATCTCAGAATAAAGTAAAGATCACTGTGAAGTACAGCGGGTATTTACAGGAAAAGGGAGATTACATGATAGTACATTAATGGTGTTTGCTAATTCTGAAGAAATATTCTGACTGTTTTTAATGTAGTATAAAGTTGAGATTTCTGTTAATATTTGTTAAACATTAGATTTTGTTTGTCGGTTGGTTGTTTTGGGTTTTTTATGGCACAAGGACCGTATTTTGCCAGGAAAAAAGCAAAAAGTAGGAGGGTAAGCAAGGATAAAACAAAGGGGAGGAAAGATCACTGGGTATGTCAGGGTTGTGATGCCCAGGGGATTTGTTTGTCGGTAATGGTTTAGTTAAATGGTATTTGCTAGTCAATTGATACCATGACCCAGGAAAGATATGTCTATTAGTAATTTGCAGACTTATACTCGTAAAATATATCTGTCAGCTGCAGACATTCACACAAAATAAAATTAAGATTTCCATCAGTTATCCCAACAAAGTGAACAAGCCCTGCTCCTATAGTATCCCCTATCATTCAGACTACTCATCAGGGGGCATTCTCGTGGTAGACAAACAATTATATCTATTTGAGGTTCAGCATTGGTTTGATTCAAGCATTAAAGAAACGCAATTAGACCTACCAGGTCCTTGGACATTGACATCCACACTCCCAGGTTCCATATCTCTTTCTCCCTGTGGTGGCGTCAGAGCCAAAATATCGGGGTTCCTGACGTCTGCTGCATCCAAATGCTGCTGTGTCCATGGTCTAGGATCATTCTCATCGTATTCTGGTGGAGTCAGAGAACTTTGACTATCGCCGAAACTTCCATCCTGAGATTTCTCGCTTTTCATTTTCTTAGAAGGAGGGTGATCCAAACCATCGTCATCGCTCCATTGGCTCATATCTGAAGATGGCATGGTGGAAACAGGCATGGACACTGCGTTGTCATTGGTGTTCAAGTCAACTGTGTTGGTGGATGACAGTTTATTTAGATTCCTGTGGATAGAAAAGATATACATTTATTCTCATGAAGAGCAATCATGTTTGTCTTCATTTGTACAGGCAGATCATGAATGATGAATCAAATTTAAGTAAAAACTGGTATGTCCAGGTACTTCCAAGGACTCCAAAATACCATATCAACTGGAATAGTACATGAATCTTGTTTTTATTTTAAGATATTGGTGAGAAAAATAAGTAAAACCATCAACTTAATCCATTGCAAAATCATTGGCATTGTCAAACAAAAGTGTCTGAATTAACAAAAAATATAGCATCTTCTCCAACATGCAAGTGCAATTTAATGTTCTTTAGTATAAGTTCTTAAGCTTGATTTTTAATGTATCACTTTAATTCCTATGAGCAAATATGGTTTTTGCATTTATGTAAGAAAAAATTCAAATACCTGTACTCAAGAAATACAGCAGTGAAATGTAATTGGTGAGATACAATCATGTGTTCAGAAATGTTAGGATAGAAAAGCATCATAACATTTTACCAAACCAAAGTATACTAATTCAAAATTATTCACAAAGGCCTTCTCTAATCACCTTCATGATTTCATTTATTAGTGTACCCACTCTTTGTTCCATTCTAACGTTATTGATAAGGACTACAAATTTTGAATTACCAATTCTGAAACCAATACTGACCTCATCTCTTGACCATCGGGACCTCGCCTGTGAGAAGTCCGCCTCTGGCTGCTACTGGTTCGAAAGAAACCCTCTGGGAACCAGGTCACTCCTCTGGCTTTCTTACGATTGGTGACCAAAACACCCAAGACAATGCCCAAAAATGCACACACAAATACAGAGCACACCACATACAGTACGCTGGGGGAACTGTACGTTGCCATTGTCGGTCTTTCCTGGTCTTCTCCTTTAAACTCTTCAATTTGGAAACCAAACATCTGACGACCTTGAGCCGCAGTAAGGAAGCTGGCAGCCTGCAAGTCAGAGAGATACGCAAAGTGATTAGGGTCTCAAGGAATTGAAAATATGCCACATTATCACTCATGTTCGCAAGTCTCCTTAATAGTCATTGTTTATCATTTTTAAATAATATTGATGAATGGTCACAAATATTAAAAAAATGAAGACAATAGCTATTTTGGTAGATCAAAATGTTCACAACCAAAGTAAACAAGAGGAATAACTTGAGTTCAAATATGCTTTAAACAGTGTTGGCATCACTCACTTTTAAGATTAAGCTATTCTAGGACATGATAATTGAAAAAGCAAAAAGGCAACACTATTCAAACATAACATTAAAATTAAAACTCAGTTTTCCTCATGTTTACTTCGGTCCAGATGAGGTGGGCGTTTTGCTCCACCAAAATAGCTGATCTTTTTATTATCTTAATTAGTCATTTATTGAAACTTAATAGTTGGATTAAAGTTTTCATTGGTTTAGTTGCTAAAATAGATTATTTTCTGGTGTGAAAGGTTAAAAATGTTGCTGCATTTATTGTTACACACTACTAGTGCTTCAAAGTAAATTTTAAAACATAAGTTAACATTACACAAGTAATAAATGCAACATGCAATAATAAAATATTTTAGAAAAGGTATTTCAAAAATAAATCACTCATACTTAAAAGTATATATAATATAGATTCCGGAAATTTAAATTTGGCATTTTCAATTGAAGTTGATCCAATAAAATGGTAGAAAAGAATTCTGAGATGAATTTGTCTCAAAATAATATAATTCAGGAATTTACTTAGTCTTTATTTCTGCTCGATCACATTTATCAACTCTAAAATGAAGTTTTCATTAATATTCATTTTGGTAACATAAGAACTCAAATAAAATTGCTTAAAATTTCCAGTTTCATAAAATCAAATTTGAAAGAAAAATAATTTATTTATAACGGTAAAGGAGATATACTTATACTTGTTTTGCGTGAAAAGTGTAGATAAAAGAATTCAATTGCATGCATCATCAATGGCACAATTTTATAGCAGGAACTAAATTTTAAAACAAAGAAACATACCTTCGTTGATGATTGAAAACACTCAGCTGCAGCAGATTTAACACAACGTCTGTTATCAATTTCCATAATAACTTTTGTTCTACAAAATACAGCATATGTTAAAAGTTTTACAAAGCCTTAAATATTCAGTAACAGTTTGAATTAAAAAAAAAACACCCATAACACTAAAAATAACTTACCCCATTTTTGAATGCTTTCTATTGTAACCGACAGGAACATCTTTTGCATGCCAAGAATAAACCATTGGATCTCCATTCTCATTTTTCTTAATTCGTACAATTGTCCTCAGAGCATGGCCAATTTCCCTCAGGAAGGGAACTGAGTTATTTAAGAACACCTAAACATTTCAGTTACATGTCAATTAGTTTAAGATATATAGTTTAAGATAATATAGAATAAAAAACACAATTAGAAAATAATACATCAAGTAACAAACAAAATATCCTGAACGTTTTGATTAACTGCTTTCTTATCAAGAAGTTTTAAGTTAAATGAAATTAAAACCATAAGGTAACCCAAGTAGATTTTTAACTACAATTATATTTTTCAATCAGAGGAAATTGTTTATCATAGAGGACCCCATTTTTCATCTCCAGTGATCAAGTGATCAAAAAACGCTTCTGTATTGTGCAGTTGAAGCAATAAGTTGCATGTGGTGGATCGGTTAGCTTTGTTTTCTTCGGACAGATTATGTGGAAACCCAAACACCTGCTCTACTTACTTTACCAATCTGCTGTAAATGTTCTTGGATGGTCGACCAAGTTTGGTTAAGAGTGTTTGACAGTTCCTCGATTGTCTGACATGGATTTGCTTCCACTTCCACCCTTAACACGTCATTGTCTAAAGTTCTTCGTCTTCCTGATTGATACGAGTCGGAAAGATCAAAATTACCGGATCTGAACTTAGAAAACCACCTTTGGCATTTGCGAATGTCTAATGCACTTGGATAAACATAGCAAATGTTTTTGGTAGCAACTGTTGCATTACTACCCTTGTGAAACTCAACAAGCATACAATGCTTCTTCTGGTATTTAGCTGGCCATTTCACCCAAAATTGAAAAAAAAATTGAAGATTTAATTATTTACAAGTAAACAAGTCATTTTAACCTTAAAATGTCTTTGGCACGACTTTGAAGTACACAATAAGCTGATAAATGGCAAACAAATATTGACATGCGCAGAAATGACATTACTTTCCGATCCCCCTAATATATGAGTATTCTGATGTTTAGTCTACTCAGAATGTGAAATTCAATATCATGTTAATGCATTTTTTATTCAAGTATGCTCTAAACAGTTAATACACTAAATGCCTATAAAACAATCTACTATTTCAAGGTATGTGAAATGCTTACTTCTGGTTCCAGCAGGACCACTGCCATAAGAGATCCATCTGCGAGCATTGGAGGTTCGGATTCACAATCCAATCCATCCCAATTACACTCTTCAATATTACATCCATAATCACAATAACCATTTCCATAATTCTTCAGACAATAGGTGTCGTAGTGTTCACTACAAAAGAGAGAATTGGAAATGATTGAATGAGAAATATAAGGAAATACATGTATTATGAAATGTAGTTCATTTGATTAAGAGTTATAGAAAGAATTTTGTAGAATATTAAGCTTTCAAATGCTAGCTATAAGAATCAAATATTCTCATTTAAAATTTATTTTTAAATAAACATTAAAATTTCGAAAAGCATGCATGCAAAAAGCAGGCAAATTTTGACTAAGCAGGAGGAGTTCCAAAGTTTAAAATTATTATTTATAATACTATACTGTACACATTAAGACAATTATCTTAAAATTGTAAATATAATATTTTCAATTTACACATCTCATTTGAATGTTTTTCTAAGTACCTTCAAGCTTTATGTATTTTTACTGAGTGAAATCTTTTTTCAATACGTAATATAACTTAATTTAAAAAGCAAAGAAATTAATCTCGAATTTAACTACTTCGATTTTATAAATTATTACCCAATCAGACAACTAAAAACAAACTTAACTCAAAAATGACATTTTAAAACACTTACTTGCAAGGCAACAACTTCTGCTCACAGTCAAATCCATCAAAAAGACAATCAATATTGTTGCACTCAATGTTGCATTCGTCATTGCGGAAAACATCCCAACAGTTGATAGGGGCAGTGCAATTCATCCAAGGATTCATGCCTATTTGAAATAGATTACAAAATGTTTATTCTGGTTACTACACTCAAAACAATTTAAACTAGATAATGATCAAAGCCCAGATTTGTTGACATGTCATTTTGTTAGTACTTTGTAGACAATGCCCATATAGACAGAAATTGTTTGCCATCCCCCGATTCTAGAAAAGCAATATTTTTGTCATTTTTTTATTTTCATACGGCCATCTTTTGGGTCATTTTTCCAATTTTGGGAATAATGGCTGTTTTCCTTTGTGATCAATCGGTCAAGGATGCTGGCTTTTAGACCAAAAGGTTCCTGGTTAAAATGCAAAGTAAGGAATGGATATTAGTCCATTTGGAATGAATGCATGGCCTTTCTATTAACAGGTTCCAAAACCCATTCCCTGTGTTGCACCAAGGTAAAACAAAGTGGTTCACAGATCTGCTCTTGTAGTGACACAATGAGTAAAGTTCAATTGGCTGGGCATAAGAACAAAAAGTTTTGCTTTGGATTTTAATCAAATTTGTGGTTACACATTCACAAGACAATCTTTCATCCGCAGCTCCGATTTCACTATAAAACATTATAAATGATTTATTTGTCAGTGTCTAGTGCCAAAATATCCACAATCTACGCTTTAGAGCAAACCTAATCCTTTCTATGATTTTTTTTATTGACAGGTGAATTACAACACTGTCGAGTCAGGGTGGAGAATTTTTTTCAAGTCTATTTTATTTACATTTCAAAAGAAATATTTTGCTAATTGGAAGTTTTTTAATCCAATTTTTAGGTATTTGATTCATATTTTTAGGCTATTTAATAGGTCATATTTATATCAACAAAATCTGTGCCTGTGTAATGATGAATAAGATAAGGAAGAACATGACAATGAATGATCTCATACCAAGAGAACAGTCTCCACCGTCATAGTTGCAGTCCTTGATGTTACATTCCTCATTACACTTCCTGTTTCCACTTTTCTTCATACATTCATGAATTTCACACACGTCATAACTGTCTTCGTCATCGACTCTCAGTATTGTACCAGGCTTCAGATAAACTCCAATACCACCTGAAAAGGATGTGTCGTACACAGTGCAACGGGCTCCATTCCAGTTTACGGGACATTCGCACTCATATTTACCTATTGAAATGCATGTTTGAAATTAGTTTTTTAAAAGTTTATGAAAATAATCAGTTAAGTAAATTTATCATAAAGTAAGTTTAATAACTACAAAGAAAAAAATAAACACTTATACTTCTAACACTAGTTAATTTTATGTGCTATGAAACATAAGAGAGATAAAATCTTTAGCTATGGAAGACAATAAAATATAACTTTTCTACACAAAAAATTGTAGTCAAAAATTATTTTGAGTGGTATTCATTTTCAAATTCTGTTTTTAAATTAAACCTAGAATTCTTAGTTAATATAATGTTCTTGAAATTATTAAAAAAACTCATATTAACTCTTAGATGTAATATGTATGATATAAATATAAGGTAATAAAGTAATTTGTGCCATCTCGGTAAGCTGATGTACACATAAGCTCTTTATTTTTTCTGATGAGTTTTTGGTTTGTCAACAGTAAAAATTCTCAATGTTTCTTTAGAATTGGGAGTTCAAAGGTCGCTCATTTCAAACAATTATCCTTAACTGAATTGTTAAGGTAGATAATTGAATTTGTCATACTGGAGCAACAAAATGGGCTATTTGGCGACAGTCCTGGATCAATCCCGAAGAACTGAATTGGTAAGAAAGGTTTAGGTATGTTGAAAGTGTGGATGAGAAGGAATTAGTGTTTAAAAATATACTCCCATATTTAGTATATTTTAAAAGGTTTTACCATCAATTTTGTGTTTAACGCATAATTTTACCTAACGTTAAATAAAAATGCTATTATTAAAGCATAATTCTCATATCAAATAAGCCTGTTTTTTCAGCTCTCCCTGCATTGTCCCCTAGAAATGAAATATCTATGCAGGATATTTGGCATCACTTCAGAAATAGATTCTACAAATAACTGATATATAAGGTTTCCAATAAAAACATAAGCTAACACCACTTACCAATCCTATTATGACAAGTGCCTCCATTCATGCAAGGATTCAGATTACACTCATTATAAGTATCAATTTCACAGTTGCTTCCACCAGCTCCAGTTGGACAAACACACACGTATCCATGCTTCTTTAGTCGACACTGACCTCCATTTTTACATGGATTTCCAGCACAAGATGAGTTAGAATATGCACAGTTGTCTCCATAAAATCCCTATAAAAAATTTTATTAATGAGAAAACACTTAACTGTAATGATCAATTTTGCAATTGCAGTAGTACATTTAACTGTAATACTCAATTTATTAATATATAAATAAAAGCAAAAACATTTAATTTAGTATGCTAAAATTTAGATCAAATAGAAAATCGTTTAAATCTGCAGACACTATCTAATTATAGAAACCAAAGTATTCAGCAAGACATATTTTCTGGTTTCATTTTTAGATAGGTATTTAATCAACGTCGCACTGGAGCAACTCAACGGGCTATTGGCGACAGTCCGGAATCAAACCCAAAGGGAAAGTTCCGCGCGAGGACAACACCATGTAAGTTTGAATCACGGTCAGATGACGAGGTCACACCTGAGCTGGCACCCCACTCTCTAAACTTCCACACCATGCCAATGTGAGGACATTTGAGGCCATGACAGATTTAATGTGCACCAGCCCCCTTTGTACATGGCAGTCTTAGGTTGGATTCGAAATGTCAACCTTCCGGTTGCTAATCCATTACTCTTCCAACTGGGCAACTGCAGCCCGGTTTCATTTTTAGATAGTGACTTTAGGTTTCATGCTTCCAAATTCTCAAAAAATGTCAAATTTGCACTTACAAATTCAGTTAAATCCCAAATGCTTACCTCTGTGCAAAGGCACATGTGACCTTGTGCGACACGGCTGCAAACACCACCATTCAAACACGGACTGGATGAGCAGAAATCGACCCTTAATTCACAGTGTCTTCCCATGAAGCCCGGCTTGCAATCGCAGCGATAATTGTTCACCAACTGCACACAATCTTGAGTTCCAGAAATGGAGCATGGGTTGGACAAGCATTCATTGACATCGCCCTCGCATCTGTAAAACGCAATTTTATTTTATAAAAATTAGATACCATTCGGAGAGTTCTTCAATTGAATGCAAAATTATCATTTTCATTAAATCGTATTTAAACTTTAGACAATCAAAATTTAGATAAAGTTGCAATGAAATTCACATGCTGGGATCCCCATTTTGTTATGTCAAACACTTTTTGGCTACGAGCATTATATAGGGACATATTATTCTAAGCTGTAGCCTACAATTTTCACTGTATGGCCAGTAACCAAACCAGCTTTAGTTTCCTTGACTAATTGAAAATTTCTTAATATTTTTAAACCAACAGGTGTAGCTACATAGCTATAAAATAAAGTATTAAGTAAAAACAATAGTACTCTTGTTCAGAAATGACTAACAACGAGAGTTCAGGTTAAATTTGAAAAGACTAATAAATACAATACTAGCAGAAAAGTGCAAAGTCAGCAGTTATATAAAACTTCCCACAAAGATCAAAATTACTTGAAGTAAAATAGAAATGAAAAACGTAACATATACAATATTCTTTACAATTTGTCTTTCAAAGATCCACTTTTAAAAGGCTTACTAGATAATGTTCGATATTGCCAAACTGCATGCTTAACTTGAATAATCCAAAAGGCTTATAACACATATTGTTAAACTTCACTGATAGTATGAATAATCAATTTTATCATTTTGAAATCTGAAACTAACAAATGGAATATTTATTTTTGCACTTACAAAGTTTCAAAACGTAAAATTATGACATACCTAGGCCCCACATATCCAGATGGACATTGGCATTCATAATTTCCAACTTTATCAATGCAGGACCCACCATGGTGACAAGCTCCTTCAAAACATTCATTCACATTGATCTCACACAAAACTCCCTGAGTTCCGTGAGGGCAGGAGCAGACATACTTGTTGACAAGGTCATGGCAAGTTCCTCCATTTCGACATGGATTGGGCATGCAGTCATCAATATTGTGTTCACAATTAATACCTGTAAAAAGAAAGTATTCATCACAATTCGATAGTTACAGTAAATAATACATTAGTCTAATTTTATTGAGCCAGAATGGTCAATCATGTCTGCCATGTCAAATCATGGTTTGCAGTTTCCCTGGTAGTGCAGAAAAAGAACAAGTGGGTGGTAATTTTCTGCTTTCTCTTTTCTTGTATGCTGTTGCTGATGATAACTTTCTGCAGTATCACTGCAGTATCATATACTTTTATATTATTAATATTTTTATGAACATTTATTATAGATGGACAAAACTGTTTTTTCTCGAGAAAACTGTTATTGTTATTTGTAATAATAGTTATTATTAATTGTTAATCTTAAGAGTTTGTTATCAGTTATATCTGTTAACTTAACAATAAGCTACTAAATTTAATGGTTATTAACTGTTGGAAATTGACTTTAATCATAATTTTTAATAGGTAAGTTTTATTAAATGGGTAATTTTAATAGATACCTTGAAATCCTGGAAGACAAGAGCAAGAATACTGGCCAACTAGATCATTGCAAGTAGCTCCATTATGGCAAGGCTGTGAGGCACACTCGTTGATATCATGCTGACAATAACTGCCCTCGTAACCAGCAGTACAAATACATCGGTGGCTGTTACCCTGATTTTCACATCGTCCCCCATTCTTACACAACTCGCTGACAGGGATACCTGAAATCGAACATGTTTTAATTTAAAGAGAAATAATGGTGATTTTAAAATTCTACCTTTACAAATGATTTAAGTAAAAAAATAAGAAATACCAAAAAAGCTTATCTGAGCTGGAAATGAAATTCTTAAGTTTTCTGACATGTGCTCTGTTGAAAACTAAATGTGAAACTTAGAATATCTTTCATAACATTCAACAGCATACATGCTAAAAACTTAAATTAATCCAGAAAAATAGAATAAATAGGTATAAGTAATTATGGGAGTTTATGGGGAATTAGGAATAAAATTTATAAATTTTGTTGCACATCACAAAATTTGGAAACTGAAGAATGTTTTAGAAAATGCAACTGTAATTTTAACTACTTTTATCTAAAAATTTTCAATTTCTCTGAAATTTATAACGAAAGCAATTTTCTTAAAAGTAATGACAGTGATGGTAATTGCTACAAAGTGTTTTGGAGCAGATCTTGGAGCAGGTAAATTAACACTTTGGAGCAGCCAGACTGTCTTTTGGAGCAGCACCTCAAAGGAGGAGATATTTTAATAATGAAATTAATAAAAATTCAGGTTTTTAAACTTTAAACATACGACTGTATGAATGATAAACAATAAACATAATTGTAAACTATTACAAAATTCATTTTAAATACTTACTAAAATTGATCAAATAATGAATAAGGAAAACATACATAAAAATTTACCAAGTGTTTTCCATTTCCATAAAGTTATGTGCAAGGTAAGAAATAATTTTGACATTAACATGACTAATAAACATTTTATTAAACAAAAAAATATTTTATTTTCTTATGTTTGTTACATTCCAACTGCGCCTTTCTGTTTTCTTCTAAGGCACATATCGTTTTGGACATTCTATCTTTACCTTCTTTAAAAAGAATCTGTCTACTTTCAACAGCACTCATATCTTTGTCTGCAATACCTTGTGAAATCTTGCTTTCAGCATGTGATTTAATAGTTTTTGAGTAAGTTCACAAGTTCCTTTTGCAATTCAATTTGTTTCGACTTTAATTTTAAATCTTCCTCATTATGGCAAATATTTTCTACTTTCTCTTTTTTGTTCTGATGCTAACAGCAATCTGTCATGGTACCGCCTCCAGGAATTTCGAACTGATTTAATCAAAGCCGTAGTAACTTGAAAGTTCTTTATACTTTCTTATTAGTAAAATGTGACTTAATTTGCCTTATTCCATTTATCTGTATACAGTCAGATTACTCCTATTTTCCAACATGCGATTGTTCTCACTGAAGCCTCTTTCTACATCAGTTTCCATGCGCTAAACTTAAGAGACTTGACAAAAATAGGCATAATCTCAAATTTAAACCCTTGCCAGATGATTCTCTTATATTAAATATATTCCTCCAATAATGGTCTATACGACTACAAGTTGAAACTTCTGGAAAATGAAAGCTATCAATACTTTCACATTGATATTTGATCCAATCATCTGATAGAGCAGATCCTTCACTTGGTTTTACAATAAATGGAAAAGATGCTGCAAAAAACTTCAAAGAGCTTAAAGATTTTTCTTCAGTTCGCTTCATGGGATGAAGGCAAGAAAGTAATTCTTACATAGCGGGGGAAGACCTCAAGAGTGAATTTTATTACTCGAATGCGATTTGGAGCAGCTCTGGCGCAATCCTAGCAAAAGCGGGCGTTTTGGAGCAGTCTGGAGCAGGCAATACACTATGGCGCATGCTGGCGCAATTGGAGCAGCATTACCATCACTGTAATGATGAATGGTGGCGGATACACCCTTCAGAATGTATTCTAACAAATCAAGTTATAAATGTACTTTTTAAAAACTTATGACTAATAAATTCTAATCCCTTAAGATTTTAAGGTAAAAGTAATTATCTACCTTTTTGTAGTGCCGCATCATTGCAAGATACCATACTGACATCGCAAAGCATTCCTGTCCATCCAGGCTTACAAGTGCAGCCATAGGTGTTATTGATCTGCTTGCAAGTGGCACCGTTAAGGCATGGGCTTTGACTGCACCAATCAACAAAATTCTGAAAAAAATTCAAAAGTATTAATATCTGGTGACAACTAACCTTTAAGCTTTACTAACACATCTTTTAAAAGTCACTTATAAAATCACAACTTCCAAATCAGAAAAATAATTAGCATCAAGCAGCTAGTGAAAATCTACTATTGTTTTGAAATCACAAAATTCATCATCTTCAGATGGAACATACTTCACATTGTAATCCTGTGTAGCCAAATGGACAATGGCATGTAAATGCTCCGACATGGTCCACGCACGTAGCACCGTGGCGGCAAGGTTGGGATTCACACTCATTGATATGATATTGACAGTTACTTCCAGTGTATCCTGGTGCACAGCGGCACGTGTAGTTGTTGATACCATCAATGCAGGTTCCACCATTAACACACGAACTAAAAATAAAAGATTAAAATGTCAAAATTGGATCTTGCATATTTTACTACTTTTCTTGAAAAATAATTTTAAATAAAATCTGCATTGTTGTACACAATACTTGCAAAGTCGTACACTGTTGAATATATCTTGCGTTAAATGCAAATACACGCTGCGGTCAACAATCATCTTATCAGCAATGCTTTACGGGGGATAGTACCTTTTGGGTTTTGTTTGGTTGCTTTCGTGTTTTACGGTACAAGGGCCATATTTGGCCAAGCTGCGTCAAACACAAGATGTCAAGTGAAAATGCTGTGAAAGGGAAAAAAGAGGGATTGGAGAATAGGATGGTGGGATAGAAGCACGAAAGATCTCTTGGGTATCTCGGTAGCACGACCTCGTGTTTACTAAAGACGGTAAACCCCATGTGAAAAGAAAAAATCACTAGAAAACCTCAGGTCCATGAAGTCTGTACATACCTAAAAGAGAAGTGCCTCTGAGGGCCCTTTTGGGTTTAAATAAATTGAATTTTAAAAATTACTTTTAAAAAATAGTATATATACTGAAGATTATTTTCAAACAAATCACATCAAAATAAAACCAAAATTGCACTCAGCAGTAAAAAAAAGCTATTGTTTCACTCTAAAGTATGTTGAAAAGTATACTTTAAATGCATTTTGCTCATTTCGATGATTTCATACAATAAAGTATTAAAAGCTTTGTGATATAATCATGGAACCTGATTGGCTTATTTATTTACTTTCCAGTCTGCCAACGCCATTTGACATTGGCAACAAAAATAGAAATCATGCCAATTAAAGTCGTACCTTTTATTGGGATTTTACTTTTACAATGTATCAATTTTTTTAGTTCTCTTCTGATCAAAAATAACAAGCTTTTATGGTTGGTTAGGGTTTTCTTATGGCGCAAGGTCATATTTGGCGATGCTGCACCAGATACAATATCAAATAATGGACATGAACACATAGTTTAACTGACACAAGAAATATACCCAAGGAGGAATCGAACCGGATAGGAATCAAACCTACACTGCCTGTAACTTGTAGATTGCTAGTTCAGTAGGCATACCCACCAAGTCACGACAGTCCCTCAAGTTTTTATGGAAATCATGTATCACATTCCTTGAATAACTCAACAAATGTGTGTAGTAGAAACAGAATAAAACTCAATATATGGCTTTAGTTTGAAATAATTCTGGGATCTGTTTTAATTTTCTATTAAGTAAAAAACAAATATTTTGTCATTATATCCTGTTTGTTCAAATCCATATACAAAAAATCACTTTGCATTGAGACAAAATAGGTAAGAATTAGAAAAGTGATCCTGTATACTTTCTGTTATGAAAAACAGATAGTAGAAAGTGTAGAAAATATTACCTTAAATTACAATCTTCATCATTTGTCTGGCAGTTGGTGCCACTGAAACCAGAAGGACAGGTACAGGTATAGCTGTTTACATAATCGTTACAGGTGGCGCCATTTTTACAAGGGTTTCCAGCACATTCATTAATATCTTCCTCACAGTAATCACCTCCAAACCCATCCACGCAGATGCAATTGTAATCCCCGACACCATCCAAACATGTACCACCATTTTGACATGGAACTAGAAAGAGGAAGAAAAGAACACATTTAAAAAATACATTATACTTATTTCTCATTCTAGATCAAAATCAATTATTAGATCTACAACACAAAACATCACATAACAAAGGAAGTTCACATGGAATGTAGACTCACATGATGCACAATCATCAGTGTTTATCAAGCAGTCGATTCCTTCAAATCCTTTAGCACAGTTACAGGAATAGGAGCCGTTTGTATTCACACAAGTTGCTCCATTGCGACAGGGTGAAGATACAGCGCACTCGTCTATATCCTCATCACACAAACGGCCTATAAAATAGAACAATGTGTCACATAATGCCATCACAGAAAGGTAACCTTAAAGAAACTAGCCTTAACTACCCAAGACTAACCTTAGCACAAAGTAAATGTTTGGACATGCATAACTAATGCATATTATAACTCTTTGACGGTACGTTTTATGTTAAGTCTGTTTTTGAAGGTAGAAGTTTAAAATGTGGCAACAACAAAGTAGAAAATAAATTAAAATACAGACTAACTAATAATGTGAATTATTGCTTTTTCATTTAACTATTACAATTGCTGAATTATTATTTACAGATTAGTATATTATTGATTACAATTTCATGTAGTACGAAACCTTCTTTTTTCATTGGCTACGCTTTTTCATTTTCAATAGCAATTTCGTAACTGACCAATATAGTTAACAGCTGACTTTAATAAAATACATGACGTGACAAATTTACACTGTGTTTGGGATAAATGTAGACCAAATGATAATTTATTGTGCATTACCAAGAATTGCAAATAAAACGGATTGGAAATTATTGGCTTGCAAAAGAACATGTCTGATTCCCCAAATTAATAATAGGTTCCCATTTTAACAAACCTTGGCTAGCCTGGTAGCCAACTGGTTGGTGCTGACTCTTGGTGTAATAGATTCTGGATTCAAATCCAGGTCTAGACATGGGTGTTTGTAGTGGTTCAGAATCCACTTTCAGCCATAGGTCCAAAGGTCTAATTAGTACTTGAATTACAAAAAATGACTGTAGAACAAAAAACCAAGCCACATCAAATAAACTTTGATTTACAAGCACCATTTCAATGAATTTTATCTTAAGCTGCTCAGATATCAAAGATCTGCAATTCATTTCTATTAATAAATTTTCAATTTTACACATTTTTTCTTGGTCTCGAGATTTATAAGAAAAAACAGAAACTGAGCAATATACCCTTGTTAAAGTATCACTACAAGCAAATCATATTTTTTAAATTCAAATTGGTAGAAAAGATCCAGATAATAATAAATGTTTTAAACCAGACACTTTCTACCCTATGAGAATTTTAAAACAATCTTGTCGGTTTTCATTTGCAATATTATTTAAAATACTACAGAAATTGCTAGATTGTGAACTATATCAAAAGGAGATAAAATTCAACTAATAAAATATCAAAAGAGAATGTTCTATCAATAACAATTGTTTTACATAAACATTTTGTAACAGCATATTTAACTGCATGATTAAAACATAAAACAAGAATGTTCATTTCTCTGAAAAGTGAAAAAAAAAATCACTTTTCACTGCAATATTCAATTTTTAGATTCAATTATCAAAAAGTAACTTTAAAAGTTCTCAATAATGCATACCAGTATATCCAATACTACAACTGCAGGCAAAATCTTGATAGTTGGATGATGGCATGCACTTAGCACCATTTCTGCACTTATTAGGACTGCAAGGATCCAACTCTACTTCACAGTTGGTTCCAGTATATGGCACCTCACAGACACACTGGAATGCATTCACTAGATCTATGCACGATCCCCCGTTGATGCATGAATCAGGGAAACAATCATCGATATTAACCTCACAGTTCTTGCCTGAGTACCCAGGGAGGCAAGTGCAGGTGTAACTAGCAAGAGAGTCTCTGCAGCTACCACCGTGCTGGCAAGGGTTAGACTGGCATTCGTCAATGTCCATTTCGCATCTGTGGCCTCCGTATCCTGCAACAAACAAAATACAAGCCATTCAAATATGATGTTGATATTAATTCTTCCTGTTGATTCTGCATATCCACTGTTGAGTGCAATATGCTTCCCTCTCACCAAAAAGATATTTCTAAAACATATAGTATGAAAAATGATCACAAAATATCAATATTGATCACTCCTAAAGTTTTAAGTGCATAGTCTAAATCGCAGTATTGAGAATCTAAACATTAGATGGGTAATTTAAAGAGAAAAAAAAATTCTGAAAAATTATTACAGCTCTAATTGGTTTAATGAAACATTACATCAGCATGATTTAACTAAAACAATCATCTGCCATGGAATTTTTTAAAATATCTTTTATATTATCTTTTAACTATATAGTTCAATTCAAAAGCATTCTCTTATCCTCTTGTTATATTGGGGCACTAAGATAGCCAATTAATATCTACACCATAATTGAATCTCACAAAACTTGTTGATCAATGTATTAATTTTACCAAAGAATATTTTAAGAACAATTTATTAACAGAGTACTAATAATTAAGCAAACTTAATCAGATAATTAATTACATAAAACATAATTGTTTTCAACAAAATCAATGATTTATTTTACTATAATTATCTAAATAATCACTTGTTATCAAGAAACCATTGATAATTGAATTTTGCAGAGAAAAATAAATAACTTGGGTAAGTTAAATAAATGAGAAAAACATTTTGTTTTTAAATAGTGAAATATATCTAACCTGCAGGACAATGACAAATGAAACGGTCAATTTCGTCTTCACATGTTGCTCCATGTCGACAAGGGTTACTAGCACACTCATTGATGTCCGACATACAACGAGCACCATAATAACCCCTTGGACATTCACATCGATAACCATCAATAAGATCAGTGCATATTCCACCATTAGCACAGGGATTGTTTCGACAATCATCAATATTTTTCTCACAATGCAAACCTAGAATAGAAAGCATACATTGATTCATCCAATTTTTCTACATTTCCATAAAAGCTCAATTTATACAACAAATATGCACAAGTAAAATTTTTTATAGTCTGGCTCCAGCAAGTTGATATTTGAGCCTGGTGGTTTTGGGCAAATCTATTCCTCAAATTAGGGACAAATAAAATGTTCACCTGATTAACACCTTCAGCATGAATTCTGGCTGAGTTTATCAGTCTTTCCGAAGTGATAACAGTGATTATGAGAGTTGCCAAAACAAATAGTCCCCATACATGGTTGTGTGGCAGCCCTTTTCCTCACTACCTTTGTCAAAATGGACTTCTCCAAGGTCATCTGCCTTTTCACTGAAGCTGCATTGCAGTAAAAACATATTTTGTTTAAAAAAAATCATACTCACCCGAAAATCCTGGTCGACACTGGCAGATGTAAGAATTTATTCCATCTTTGCAAGTGGCACCGTTGCGACATGGATTGCTGAAGCACTCATTCACATTGTATTCACAATTGGGTCCTGATGTACCAGGAAGGCATTTGCACTGATATCGATTCACCAGGTCATCGCAGTGTCCACCATTCTGGCAGGGATTGCTGAGGCATTCGTTGATTTGCTTTTCGCAGAGTCGGCCTGTGTATCCACGTTGACAGTCGCAGTGGAAGGAGTTGATGCCATCAATGCAATCACCGTGGTGACAAGGGGAAGACAAACAGTCGTTGATATTTGATTCACAATTAATTCCAGTAAAACCTACAAAATTTGAAAAATACAATCAGAAATCAAAATATCATTTAAAATGAGGGTACAGATTTGGATATAAGGACTTTTTCATGACAATGCTTTAGGTGTGCTTTTTGTAGTGAGTTGTGACAGGCAAAGGCAACCCCACTTTATTACGATTATGGCAATCTCACGATGATTTGAATCCATTAATTTCTGTAAATCATTAACTTTTTTTTATTTTACCATGCCAAAATAACCCTATTTTGACAGAATTAATGGGATCTTTTATAACATTCATATTATGTAGCCTGGTTCCATTAGACTTAAAACTAATAAATTAATTTGGAAAACTTATTTAAATATTTCAGAAAAGTAGATATTTTCATTTTTAGTTAATACTTACCTAGTAGTAGTAAGAATAATCATTTGTGAGGAAATTTTTGAATTTTAAAAATTATTTTCGTTATTTTTTAAATTATTTTCTGTAAGCCTAAAACGGTGTTTTTCCTAAGAAATTCTTCCTTGGCGACATAATAAGCACGCCAAAAGCGTTGCCACAAAAAAGACTATATCAAATTTGTTCCAAAATGAGTTTGTCAGAGAATGAAAGTCGATTTTAGTAAAAACTGAACATCAACCAGATTTTAATAAAATAATTTTATCACCTGATGGACAAGAGCAAGTATAGCTGGC
Organism: Meta bourneti; assembly: GCA_933210815.1. Lineage (NCBI taxonomy): Eukaryota > Metazoa > Arthropoda > Arachnida > Araneae > Tetragnathidae > Meta > Meta bourneti. The sequence continues at coordinate 17,303,789 of OW119929.1, forward strand.
AATAGCATCAGTGCATCTGGCTCCATTTTGACAGGGACCACTTAGGCAATCGTCTTCGTTTGTTTCACACTTTTTCCCAGAAAATCCGATTGGACAAAGACATTTATATCCATTGATGAGGTCCGTGCATATTCCACCATTTAAGCATGGTTTCGGAAAGCATTCGTCAATGTCTTCCTCGCAGAAAACACCACTGAAACCTATTAAATAATAATACAAAAGTTAGATACTATACGGATGAACGGTGGAAAACAAGCATTTAAAGGCCCTTTTGTTGAAGATTACTTTATTCGATGGCCAATGATGATGATTCCTTGGAAAACATTTTGAAAGGGAACGGTCAACCAACTTTGTACTCGATCCTAATAACTGGTGCGATCGATAAAATTCGTCAGGTTGGCGTTTTATCAACAATGCTAACCATAGCATTTGGCATTTTGGTGGCAAATTATTGAAATCACGCCAGAGCCGCAACGTTAACAAAGATTTTACCAAAACTGCGTACGTTTCACTCAAAGCTGTTCCCCCCGAATAACTTTTCCTGACTTCGGAAATTGTATAACTTATCACTCGTCAAATTAAATTATTAATATTTCATGTTGTTTACTTTCATTTTAATTTCGTTTGAAATTTGAGCTTATCGATGTATTTGCCTGGCCTTGTACTGCCTGGTTTAATATTGAAAATCTCTCAGATACATGATACCAAGCAATTCAATAGAAAACTTTATAAATAAAAATGAGGTATCAATATTGCAATTTAGTATTCCAGTTTTTAATGTATTCGAAAAATTAAAAGTTAAAATTAATATACAGCCACAAGACTGACGTGATTGTCGGTACAGGCAACCCAAAATGAAGTTTGCAATCAAATCTCGAAGTTGCATAAGTTATACAGAACAAATCAGTTCCTCTTCATGCCACAATGTTCAAACATATTGATTCGTCTTTTACACACCGACAGGTGAATCAACTGAACAGCGTGTAAAAAAATCGACCAACCCTCAGTCCATACAAACCTACCAACTAAAAAATGCTACAATCACCCAATGTCTTCGCTAAGAACGAATACTCGCTTTCAAGTGCGAATACTTTCTCCTAATCTTATTCTATACACGCATTTGGCGAGAATTCGACAAAGAAAGCGTTGAACTGAAAGCGCGCGAAGTGGTCAAGCATGCAGTCTTTATCCAAAGGCCGTTTACATGGGAAGTTAAGCGCGAACTTTCATTCTCAGTGGAAACGATTAGAAGCAGACCTTTTAACAAGGGAAACTACGGTAAAAAAATCGTAACTCATTACGCTCTTCCCCACTCTATTTTTCCTTTCAGTGTGTTTAAGATGTGTGAAGATCTAAGGAAACATCCGTTGTATTCATATTGGTTCCTTTGCATAATTTATGCACTTAAAAAGTTTATACAAATTCTATATCATATATATTATTCAATGTAATATTCTATTCAATATAATATACCATTCTATATTGTAGATATTATTCTATGTAATATACTATTCTATATTATAATATATACTATTCTATATTATAATATATACTATTCTATGCTATGTATACTATTCTATAATATGTATACTTTTATACAATATATACTATCTATATTAAATTCTATTCTACTGTTCTCTAATCTACATTTCTAATAGCACCTTGTGCTCTCTTTGAACGGATGGTGCACTAATGGATGCAGCACACTTAATTTGGCAGTTTATTGCCATTTTGTGCAGCTCTAGCCGAAACTTTCAGTGGACGTTACTGGCCAGGCGAGGGACCTTTTGGATATACGGTAGTTTCCCTAGCTTTTTATATTTTTATTTGCCGTATTTTACTTCTGAATTTTTTATTTTTAATCTCTTGTTTTTATTTGTGTGTACTTTTGACTGAAGGTTTTGTGCCTGTAATGGCCTGTTGGGTTGGAAATTAAATATACACTATTCTACATATCTAATGCATATTTAAATCAAATATGCATTTAGATGTTGTACTAAGTTGTAGCAGACGTATTTTACAGAAGAACCTAAAATATTTGTCATACAAAATGTGAGAGAAATCATAACCTTCACGAAAAATTTTAGTTCCATAGAACTCTACGTAGGTTTCTTTACAGAAACAAAATTTCGTTTCTATAGAAAAAATTCTATCAAATTCTATAGAAAAGTAGAGTCCTGAAACAAGAGAAATGAGCTTCTTCAGAATTCTATAGAGGTTTCTACAGACATTCTTTGGGAGATCTCTAGGCTTTCTATAGAGGGATTCCTTATAGAAAAACGGGCCATAATTCTATAGGATTCTATGGACACATTCTATAGCAATTTTTATAGAATTCTATATAAGTTTTTCGTAAGGGAAAACCAAATAAACTACAAAATTTTCGTAACAAAACACGACGAGATAAGAGAAACATTTCTCACCCAAGACACGATAAAAATTCATTTGATTATACACAGCAGATTGGGCAATTTATTGTTTGAATTGACCGATTGGTGGTGGAAAATGGCAATAAATCGTCATTTTTTTTCACACGCAGAAACATAATCGTTAAAAGAATGGATCCAATGGAATTCGAATCGGGAACAAGAGAAATGTCCCGTTTGCTAGAAAATCAGGAGCATCATCAAAAGGAACATCTGGAGTACGGCAAACCATAAACCACATTCGTAGACAAAGTCATCAAACATTGCATTCGATTCGAAGATCATTTATTCAATAGGGTTAAATGGCACGTCACCCAACAGAAGGTTGCAAAACAATGTACTCCCCCCACTAATGTCTTGAAGGTTTGATATCCTCTAATTACGCCTACACTTCTGATTCGAGCTTTTGGGACTTCATAAACAAAAGTACCTCTGCAGTCGATGTTGGCAGAACCTACTGACACCGATATTTCAACATTGCTTTTGTTCTGAAAAAGCGGCATATAAAACTTTCTCATTCCATCTCGCTCGGCAAGAACACCTGCAATCAAGCAAGATGAAAGTGCGGGGGTGAGAAGAAGGAAAGAACTGCCCTCCCCCTCTGCGTTCTTTTATTCCATCGTCACTCCTGCCAGGCGAGGTGCATGAAGGGTCAAGTGAAAGAGCCATAGTCCACGTCTGAGGTCCATTACCAAGCTGGCGCTCCGGGTTCACCAACTTTCGACTGAGCAATTACATGAGCTTTCGAGTTGAGTTGAGCACCACCCGTGCTAACCTTTTATCATAAGGCAGACGGTAATCTTTTTGATTTTTCGGTTCTCAAGCCCTGAGGCGAAGACAGTGCCTTGGAAGGAATGCAAGTTATTATACAGTGCATAATGCACAAGGGTGAAAGCATTTTGTATTCCGACGACTCTACACCAGAATGTGTTATTAAATTATTGGTTTTGGAGATGGGATCGCCTGCATTGGAAAGAGAAAGTGGAAAAGCGTTTGACTTTTGGGGTAACCCCCGACTTTTATTATTATTCACACACATAAAGTGATTGAAAACCTTTTTCGTATAAACAGATCCGGTGTTTTATGATACCCAAAAGAGGTTTATTGGCACATTAAACGAATTCCCAGAAGTGAAATGCGAGACAATTTTCAAAATACTCAACAAAAAAACCTTCCGAAGCCAGGAATAAAATATATAAAAGGCAAATCTATCAACGGACATTGCAATACTTCCCTTGGATATATTACATCAGCTTTAGTTGTAATAAATCAATTTCTCAATCTAAAAAAGCTTTTTTAAGTGATAAAATCAGTTTCGCATTCCATTCTTTTTCACGAACTTTTTATAATTTTATAATTTTTTCGAACTTTCTTAATTTTTAGACCATTAACTGCATGTCTTCTCTACTTCTGAATATCCTATTCAATCTTCTAAAAGCATATTGATTACAGCACAAACGTTTTAATTCATTTAAAATATATTTAGCACCCAAATGATTCGCCATTTCTTAGGCCTTAAAATGTTTCAGAAAACCGAAATGAAAAATAACCCCCCCTCCCTCCCCAATCGCATTTCATTAACTACAAAACCCAACTCACGAAAACTTTTCAAATAGCCTTACGAATCAAAAATTTTCTTTAAAATTATCTTTTCCTGGCAGCTTGTTTTTTGCCAGCTTCACATTCCACTGGTGATTTTTCACGAATGCTATCTTTTTGTTTTGATTTTCGAATTTTCCTAAAACCATTAAGCGCCATCTGCACGTTCTCTTTTTGAATATACTATTCAAGGACATTTAGTTTACAAAACCTGATTCAAGAAAACTGTTCAAAAAAAAATGACAACCCCACAAAAATAAAAATTGAAAAAAAAAACTATCTTTACCTGGCATACAAACGCAACGAAATCCTCCTCTTTCATCTAAACACGTTCCCTCATTCTGACACGGGTTGGAATCACATTCATTGATGTTAATCTCGCACCGGGGTCCTGTGAAACCTTTCGTACAGTTGCAACTGAATGATCCTGGAATGTTGACGCACTTTCCTCCATGCTCACACGGATATCCTAAACAAAAGACATCATTATAGGGGGCACGCAACAAATTTTAAAGAACTCTAGTCTAGGTTAGCCTAGGACCTGATTTTCCTTACCTTCTTCGCATTCATCCACGTCTTCAGTACAATCCGTTCCTCTGAATCCATTAGGACAAGAACATATATATGTCCCGTCAATGGGATTGGTGTCGCACATCGCACCGGGATGGCAGGGATTACTTGCACAGGCATCATTCAAGTGGCAAAGAAGACCTGAAGAAAACAAACCGACAATCAATCGATCATTTCCTGCAATTGGATTCAATACTGCGGTCGAGTTGGTTGGTTTTGGATTTTATTACGCAAGGGGCCATATTTGGCCAAGCTGCGCCATACACAAGAAAACGAGGGAGGGAAGAAAAGGAAAAAGCAGGATAGGCGAGGGTAAAACAGAAGAAAGGACAGATCACACGGGTACCTAGGGGTTGTGATGCTCGTACACACCTAAAGATGTGCCCGAGACCACTTCGGTCGGGAATCGGATAAAGATCTTTACCTGTTTTACCAGGAGCACATTGACAGTAGAAAGATCCAACCCTGTCGTGGCACGTGGCCCCGTTGAAGCAAGCAGCCACTGCGCAATCGTCGATGTTTTCAGAGCAATCGTGTCCAGTCCAACCGTTGACGCAGATGCAGGTGTATCCACCCATGGTGTTGGTGCAAGTGGCGCCATTTTTGCAAACGCTAGGTCTCATGGCACACTCGTCCACATCTTTGCTGCAGTAAGTTCCTGCGAATGAAATGAAAGTATTGGTATGGGGGCATAGTGACACAGAACTTACCAGGAGTTGATAATTGCAAATGACTGATTCTCATTACCTGTGAATGCAGGAGGACAATGGCAAGTGTAACTGTTCACGCCATCGATACATGTTGCGCCATTTTGGCAGAGATTTCCGGGACAGTCGTTGATATTCGTCTCGCAGTTTGTGCCAGTGTAACCTGAGGAAAAGGGAAAATAGTCATTCAAACTTTTTGCATATCTTCCCATTTTGAAACATGGCAAATATCGTCGGCTTACAAGTGAAACACACTGTCAAAGAACATAGTAATGAGAAAACGAAATGGAAAAGAAATGTACTCATTACGCTTTTCTCACTGTGTTTCTCAAGAAAAATTTTAACCGTCATGTAAAGAAGAAATAACTCAGTGAACTTCATCATTCTAAAGACCACAAAGTTCTGGTCTAGAAAAGCTAAAAACTCACATCTCAAAAATGTTGACTGTGTTTCACTTGTAAACCGATGATATATTGTTGATCATTGTTTTTAACCTAAAACTGATTGAGAAATAATGGTGGTAAATGGCAATTCGTTTGAAAGAGTGCCATTCCTCGTTTTCTAGTAAACGCTTAGTTTGAAATGTGAGAGAATTTCAATTTCGCAGACAGAGAGAGAAGTTAAATTAACGTTGCACTGAGAGCAACACAATGAGCTATTGGCGACGGTCCAAGATCATTTCATAAGGGAAAGATCCGAGGACAATACCACGTAATTTTGAAACCACGGTCAGATGACGAGGTAAACACCTGAGCTGGCACCCCACTCTCCAAACTTCCACGTGAGGACATTTGAGGTCACGACAGATTTAACGTGGATCAGCTCCCACGTACGTACATGACGGTCTTTGGTTGGATTTAGTTTTAAACTCACAACCTTCCACTTGCCGATCCGCGACTCTATCAACCGGGCTACCGCGGCCCCTTTTTCGCAGACAGAAGAAACTGAAGATAATAAATCAAGTATTAAAGATCCAGATCAGAGATCTAGTTAAAACAATTATAATTAGAGCTAGTGAAACAAATTTTCTATTCGACGTTTACTCCAATCAGCACTCAAACCCCCAAACAAAAGATACTCAAGACAATAAATCAAGTTGCAGATCAGATTGAGGTAAAGTGATTGTAATCGGACATAGTTCATATAAATTTGAACCATTACACACTTTATAACAAATACAACAGAATCGCAGTAGTGACTTTTCGTAAAAAGCACAGCTCATATTGTTTTTGCCAGAGATAAATAAGAGAATCTAGCAGAGCCTTGATCTCTAACCAGATCTCGTTTAAATCTAGATTGAGAAAGAGTTATTCAAGATTTCAGCTTTTAAAGCTTGATCTTAGGTTAAAGAAGTGAAGTTTTCAGACAATGAGCCAATTGTTCCGTGCAATATGAATGACACATAAATATCCATAACAAAACTAATAAAAGCCCTTTACTGTGTTTTTTTATACATGTACACATAAAATTTTTCGAAATTTATATTACTTAGTATACTAAACATGTCATTAGAAACTTGCACATTTGCATATCTTATCTTTTCCAATTTGGGGGACCAGGACCAAACCATAAAAATCTTGCTGCCCAAAGAGATCAGGCCCTCTAGATCCCTGCTGTACGTTCTTTATGTTGAAACGGGAAATTTAGCTACTGATAATATCTTAACCCTACTGGAGGCTCATCTTTGCATCGAAAACCGACCTGTGTAGTGGCTCAGCTCTGATACAAAGAACTGTTCCAAACTCACCGGTTATAGGCCAGGAACAGTTTGTTTTGCCTACTTGAAACTTCATTTCCCTTGAAGTAATCGGGTAGTTTTGTATCGACGTGATATCTCGGCATTCGCAAAAGCGACCAGATCTTGATAGACGAGATATCTTGTCATTGGTAAAATTGACCACATCTAGGACGATATATCACGTCAAAACCACTTGGAGGGTTAATATTCACCCCTCACGTTTGGATGGCCTTAGGAGTTCGTGCCCCTAGGGGTTGGCGTCCATGGTTCCATTTGTACTCAATGCCAAATGTCAATAAAGGGTCAAAAGAAACAGGGATGCTCGGAGATTGACATGTTTACTGAACAAAAACGGAATACGCACGTGTTCGTGTCGGCTCACTATGTGGTTTGCCTCAACGAAGTAAGATGCTAAGAAATAAATGCATTTCTGTTGAAAAGGGTGGTCTTGAAATTAAAACGAGACAGTCTAGTCACATGGGCGGTCGCTTGAGGAAATCTAACCCTTTCTGGGACAGTTCTTGCTTCTTAATTTAAAAGAGAAAGACAGTTACAGCTATCAACATACCACAGGGTGGCGACTACCAGACAAGAGAGAAACTTAAAACTCCCATCTCATGAAGGATGATGCACGGCGATAACATCCCAAACAGACATCTGGGGGGAGGGACAAGAACAAAACTGGCCGAAGAAGGATGTGCAGATAAGTAATATTATGCACAACTTTTTCTTGCTCTTTGGAGGTGAGGGTGGATAATAAGTAACTCAGCTGTGACCTCAGAGCAAGAAAGCCGTACCCCTTCTCAGAATTATAACTAAGCAACGCCCAAGACCACGAGTTTCTTTTCTGTGGCGAGGGATCGTTTTGGAAAATGAAAACGAATGCTTTCGAAAGGGTTGGTCTGAAGAAGCGAATGTGGGTTTGAATCTTGGAAAGAAAGGATTAGATTGCTGGTTGTAAAATGCAAATAGAGGATATTTTTAATTTATGAGGACGATAAAAAATGAAGTTTTATTACACTATTTCTTTTTTTAATGAAATTTCCTTTTCCTTTATGGCAGCCTTTTACAAATTTTTGTGACCCACGGCTCCCTTTGCTTGAACGTAAACCTCTAAATCTTCGAATGGTCACCAATAGCCCGATGTGTTGCTCCAAGTGCGATGCAAATTCACCTATCTAAACCTTTGTACGAAAACTTGTTAATTTTTTCAATTTCTTGCACATTAATTTTTCAAGATTTGTATTTCAATTTCCAAATTAATGAATGCAGCAAAGTTTATATTTTTACAGTTGATAAGTTTGCCTTTATCAGTTCTTCAAATCGAGGTAACAAGACTGAGAACTGTAATGCGCATCGTTTTCTCGACATTTTAATCGTGATTTGTATTTATTTAGTTTTGATGACTCACAGCTCAGGTATAGTGCAGCTCCGACGAGAAGGCAGTCAACATTGGGTCAGTCGATTTTTGAATAAGTGTGAAAGCGCATCAGGAGAAGGCTGCAGTACGCAATTGCATGAATCGCCGTGGATGTTTTTCCCCTACCAACTCTATCGCTTTTGGCTCTGAACGATAAACTTTGAATCTCAATCCGCGCTAAAGACGCCAATTGTGAAAAGAATGTTTGTTACCACCAGTCCCCTAATTTAACTAATACAGGCGTTCAAAACAATGCGACTCAACAAGCCTTGTTCCGGATTAGACTTTTCATGGATTGGATGTTAGGGTTTTATGGCGCAAGGTCCAAAAGCGGATGAGCTGCGCCAAACACAAAACTGAATATAATCCAATAAAAGCACAAGACATTCAAAAATCAAGTTCAAGACAAAGATAGAGATTCAAAACATGTAAAATGTGTAGATGATAATAAAAAATATACGAATAGTCAGATGATAAAAACAAGACCATCGACCGCACCACAACCAATGAATTTAATTTACGCATACGTAAAATTTGAAATTGTGAAATTCAAAAGATTCAATTACAAAAGAATGACAAAATAGATTGATGAGTTATTTTGAATCTACAAGAAAATCAGATACTACGTAAAAACCAATTGAACGTAAATATGTGAAAAAGTTTGGATGGGGATTTTCCCCAACCGAATCTTGTCAGACTTTTCATGTTGTCCAGTTACGAACAGGCTCACCAGGAAATTGGGAAATTCCCGGGAGGTCAAGGCTCCAAGGAGGCCTGTAAGTCTTTCGATAAAAAACATCTTAAAAATAATGAAACTTTAGAAGGGAAAATTTATTTCATGCAGCAATTTAAATGTTCTTTGAATAAAAAAAACAATAAAATGTTAAAAAATTAAGTAGTTGAGCTAACGTCGCACTGGAGCAACACAACGGACTATTTAGCGACGGTCCGTAATCCATCCCGAAGAGAGATCCGAGGACAACACCTCGTCATTTTGAATCACGGTTAGATGATGAGGTTAACACCTGAGCTGGAACCCCACTCTCCAATCTTCCACGCGACAACGTGAGGACATTAAAGATTATGAATAAAATCAACCATTTTTGCGCACTAGGTATACATTCCCTCCAGACAATGAATAATCACTTTGTGTCCACGATAGGAGCAATTCCCACGCAAGACTTAAAACGAGGCTTGCTGAAGCTAACGGATCATTGGGCAGATTGCATCACAATGGAAGCATCCACAACATAAACATAGACACAACAAAAGGAGGCTCAACTGCTATGACGAATATAAACCGCATTTCGTAATGATCCTCCGTTAATGCGATCATTGTGAGAGAATCATTTCTTACGTCCTCGGTTGAGATTTGCGGTGTATGTTGCTCAGAGCAAAACATAGAGGAAACATTGTATGCACTTTTCTTAATCGAAAATTCTCTCGGCCGTAAAAAAAGATACATTAGATAACGGCCTAAAGAGATGAATTCTTGATTTCAAATTTCATACAAGCTGCAGCAAACGGCATTTTGATTTTGAAACAAAAGCCAAAAATGCATTCCGCTTCACCATAAACAGAAGTTATTTATTCTATTGTCATTTTGATAATATCTTTGAAGAATTATTGATCGCTAATTCAAAACTACTCAGTACCTAAGTTCTCGAGGAATCCTTTTGGAGATTATTTTTATTATACCCAAAGAGTATTTGTATTTTAATCATCAATCCTAAAAACATGAGCTAATTTGTTTTTAAACTGTATGTTCTAATAACAAAACTCTCAAAAAGGGGAATCACTTAGATCCAAAAACATGTTCTTGTATCTTGAAAGCAATTACCACCATTCTATTACTATCCTATCTTAATTATATACCTCCACTATCCTATCTCAACTGGAGAGCGAAATTTTTATACGCTAGCTCTCCAGTTAAAAATCTAACAAGAAAATGTAGAATCATTGCCATTGAGACATTAGACAAGCCACACATTGGTCCAAAGTGTCCTGCGACTCTAAATTGGCTGAAATACGCATGCGTACCGACATATTTTCAGTGCAGAAATGGAATACGCATGCGAAATTCGGATGTTTGTCGCATACTTCTTGAATGTGCGATACAGTTTGGCAAGCTACACATTGATCGACATGAAATATGCATATGCACACTTCGAATTAACAGGAATCAAATCTGCACCGCCAATAACTCGTAGAGGGTGTATGGGAATTAATTTAACAACCCACACATCCCATCCCACTATTTAATCTGTTCTGGCAGGAATTTAAAAATGAAACAGCACACACAACATAAAAGTTAAAAATTGCATTCAAAATCTCAGAAGGTATTAAGAAACCAGATGGGTACATCATGTAAGGATACCACGAGCACACATCCACCAGAGGGAAAGAACAATGAAGCTCCCCCAGCGGTAGTTCTTCCCTTAATAAACACTACATTAATCCCAAGACGCTGTGGGTGTGAAACAAGATCTTTTTATGTGTTCCATCGTTTGATAATCAAGGTGTGGCCACAGTAGAGTGGCAAAAACTCATCAAAAATATCCGCATCCTTTTTTATAGCTGGAAGAAATAAATAAATAAAATTCTCAGTCTTAACGACAAGCGAGAGGGAACAAGCGCCATTTTATAGAGACTCATCGTATTATCAGCTCCGCAGCTAGGAAATAAATCTTAAAGCAGCTTAAATCCGCCCTTCTATGTGCCAAAAAGGAACTTCGGAATTAATGATTCCTCCCTGAAACCCGAGGCAGTCGGTGGAGAAAGACCAGAGAGGGAGAATTTGGGGAGCTTTGATTCTCGTTTGTCGAAATGGGATAGCTTTTCTCATCTCCTCACTACAAGAGTAGTTGCGTAACGCTATTGATCACAAAACTTGTGTTAACCGTTACACGTCATAAAAAAGATTTTAAGCGAATTCTTAAGCGACTGTTTTCCTATTGAAAGATTTTTAATCAACTAGGGAAATTCTGAGTGAACAACGGAACTGTTCGGCAGTTGGCCAGTTCGTACGGTAATCCATGCGTCGATGCTGTCAGGCGTCCTTTATTGTAGGAGAATGCAAGTGTACAGCTGCAAACTAAAATTAGGACAAAAAAAATTTATCATCTTGCTGTCTTACATTTCTGCACCTTGGTGGTGTACTCTAGCACCAATCCAATCCTCTAGCATATAAGGGTGGCATTTGTGACCTTTTTGACACTAGCACATAAGGGTGACAGATATGCATTTCATGTGAATATGGTTAATTTTATGTTTCCTCCCCTTAAAGTTTGTACTGGAAGTTTTGAAATATCAAACACGAAAGAAAAATGAATTGAAAAAAATGAAAGAATCAACAGAGCCACAGCCCTGGCCAATTGAAGTCATCGTGACACTACAAGGGTAGAATTGTGAACCACTTGGAGTTACCCTGGTGCACTACGAGGGGAGGGTTCACGTTTCGCCTTACATATATCACCATACATTGAAGGCAACCCATTTATACAGAGGCTACACATTCACTCCAGGCGGACAAACATCCAAGCCTTATCCCGGATTCGAACCAAGAACCTTTCGATCTAGAAGTCACCCTGACCACCAGACCGATCAGTCGGCATTCACATAGATCGCGAGAAAAAAACAGTCAATGTGCATGTGAAGAAACTTTTAGGAGTGATAGGTTTTTAAGATCCTAACCGCCCAGCCTACACAGGTGTAAGGCAGTGTGTAAGGTGTGTATGGGTGTAAGGCTACACGATAGCCGGTCGGGAGGACTTTGACAGGCCCCGTAAGGTCCTAGGGGTCCTCAGTTCGACCGGACAATCAAAATTCAATTGATAAAGAACAAATACAATATGTGATGTTTGGGTCTCGCGAACCTAGTTTTAAAAACATCAATCTTTAGCTGGGTTGAGTTGGTTGGATTTTATGGCGCAAGGGCCAGATCTGGCCAATAATTTTAGAATGACCACTAAATATCAAACGATAGATTTTGGATGACGCTTGACCTTGGAAGAGTATAATTCATTTTTGTTTTTAAATGCAGGTGAAATAAAATATGACATAGCTCTTGTGAAACCAAAGGCTCTTTTAAAACAATTTTAAGAACTTCATCAAATATTAAAGTTTTCATTTGCCCTAAAAAAACTAAAATGAAAAATCAAGCCTTTAAGGCCCGTGGGAACCCTGGTCAAAGTATAACATTCCTCGACTTATTTATCACAGCAATAAGTGCTTAATGTTCTTAGCCTGAAATGGATACAGAATTCCTGAAGATGTATAGTACTTTTCCACTTTGAAAGGAATCACACTAGAAAATATCTATATTTTTTGTTCCAGGCTTAACTTCAAGCCTCTTGACGCATAAGCCGTCATCTCTGAGATCCATCACTCTTACATATGAAGTCCTTCAGGTGCGCTTCGAACGTCTTGATGGGCGTAGGATAGAATAAACCATACAATGAAAATAAAGAATCGAATAGTAGAACACTGGATTGCGGGGGTCATGGAACCTGGTCCAAGTGGACCCATGCTGGGTGGGTGGACTCTTCCGAAGTTGAGTTGAGTTATGGAATGAAATTATTGCCGTTGCTGATGGGAGAGGTCAGTTGTGTTTTTTTTGGCTAAGCCTCGTTCGCAGAGTGTTTGTTGATTGTAGGCTGTCACTGATTCCGGAGCCAGAGCCGCCGTGGTAAATAGATTGTCCTGTTCTATTATTGTAATTATTATTGGGAAGGGTCGGCAAAAGATCCAGCAGAGGCGGGGTGCGCGAAGGCTTTGTTCTTCATAAAAGATGCGATTAGAATACTTAAGAGATTATGCGGGAAGATTGATGATGGTGGACTTAACGGAAAATGAAGAAAGATGCAAAGGGCGATGGATGCCTTGCTGCAACGGCATCCTATCTGAGTTAATGTAGGCAGAATGGTTATTGTTATTTTAGAATCGTAATTCTCGATTAGAATAGAAATGGCGTTACCAACAGGATCGCGATTTAAGCCGAGTGAAATTCTTGATTAACTGCAAAGGCGGTGGATGCTTGGTGCATCGACATCATAACTAAGTTAATGTGGGTAGAATGATTCTTGTTCTTTTAAAATCGTAATGCTTTATTAGAAGAGGTTTGGCGTTACCACCAGGGCAAAATGCAACTGCAGGAAGAAATTTAAGCGAGTGAAATTCTTGAATACTCGCAAAGGTGATTGATGGATGCTTGCTGCAACATTTCCAAGATCATATAGGAAGAACGGTTTGTTATTTTGAAATCGGAATTTTTAATTAGAATAAAAATAATGTCATTATCAGGACGCGAAACTACAAGACATTACAGCAGGCAGATATTTTATACGAGTTTAATTCTTGAATAATTTGTGGGACATATTTTTTTCAGAGTAATTTTCTTAACCGCCAAACTGTCAATTTTACATTTTTTAACAATAAAAGAAATGCAACAATACAATTGTTAAATCAATTTTGAAGAATTTCAATCATGTATAAAGATCCATGGAATCTACAATTTCACAAAATTTTGTTTTAGATTTATTAACAAAGAAACAATTTGGAGATCTTCCAAATGAATTCGAATTAGAAGCTCTCAGTTGATCGTATTCCTTAGAATTTATACATATTTTTTAACATTACATGAAATATAATTACACACCCGTCATAACTTGTTTCGAAATATAACAATTTAGCAATTCCTAAAAATTAATTTGATTTGTAAAAGAATTAATTCGAAAATTTAAATTAAGAATCGTTTGTAGATTATTCTTGTTTTCATTCTTCAGACGCCAGTTGTGGCAACATTTAAAAATATATCTTTAGAATTTTGTTCTTGTTAGAACTTTTCGGGTTAAGAATTCAACTAGTTGTATGCCGATTTATGCCTTAGCGCAAATTTTGTACAGCCGCATGGAATCATTTCAGACCCACGGCCACTGCTAATAGTACATAGAATTTTGTAAATAACTCAGCTTTTCAATTAAACTGACCACTTTTTGAACCTACTACATCGTACGGGACACCAAGGACACCAAAAGTAGTTTTATAGTGTTTTTAACGCTGTTTCGAATGATCGGAATTGACGTCAAAAACTTTTGACGCGAACGTCCAATCGAAAAACAGACAATACTTTTATCAGGTTAGATGGCGCAGAGGACCATATTTGTCCATGCTGCGACGAACAAGTCAATTTTCAGTTTCGCGAGGTTCTGTGATCACCCTGTAAAAAAATTTTAAAACTTTCAAACATCAAAGAAAAGCATTCTAGAAATTTTCGTCATCATGACTTGTATATACTTCCCCCATTCTAATCTCCTCATTATTAAACTTTAAAAGTAAAATTTCAAGGATATATCTGGAAGAAAAGCCTATTGTGTTTCCTCTCTATATAATTTTCGCTCTCCGCCGCCGCTCCTCTCCTTTTCGTTTTAAATGAGTAGTTTCTGAACAGATTGGCAACGAACCCAAACTGCTAAAAACCACACATCTTTCAAAACAACAATAAACAGCCAACAGGTTTGCAATGACAGCTTCATTCTCATTCAGCTGAGGAGAGAATTCAAGGAGACAAGAGATTTAATTTCTGTTCCCTCGGAAATCGTGAATGTCTTTATCTTTACTGCATGCTCTTCCAATTTCTATAGATCACAGCATAAGGCACTATGAATCAGGGCAATACAATAATAATTCCACATCACGTAGCAAATCTTATCTGTGGCACAGAACGAAAAAAAGAAAATTCCAAAACTGGTTCCACGGCGTCCCTTCTCGGAGTTATACAAGAATAAAGTGATGCCGAACTTCAAATGCGAAAGAAGGGATAAAACAAGAAGAAAAAAGAACATCAGACATGGCCAGAGGTCATTTGAGCATGCTCACTCCAGGAAGATAAGGATCCTGAAGAAAGAATGGTTGTCTGCGAACGCGAAAATCGTTCCTTGTTGAACCTTTCTGCGAAATTTCCACTTTATCGAACAAGAGATCGGGACTTTTCTTTTCAAGCAACAAAATGGCGACTTTTTTAAAGTCACCGAGAAAGGATGAAAACCAGAAAATTATGTTCGATATTCGATCGGATAAATCAGGGATCTGCAAACTTATTGAGTGAAGGATTACATTAACCCTCCTGGTGGTTGTCTCGACGAGGTATCTTGATGGACGAGATATGTCGTCTTTAGAAAAAACTAACCTAATCCCGATCTGGCCATCATCAAAAAATCGTCAATATCCTGATGACGATACATCTCGTCATTAGCAAAATTGGTCGAATCATTATTGACGAGATATATCGTTGAAACCACTTGGAGAGTTAAGATATGCAAAGAGCTAAGCGGGCCGGTTTGAAATAGAATCACACATATAGCTATTAGCGTTGGTCCGGGATCAATCCCGTAGGGGAAAACCCGAGAACACCACGTAATTTTAAACCATGGTCAGATGACGAGGCCAACACACGAGCTGGCATCCCACTCTCCAAACTTCCACACCACATTTAGAAATTGGGAGATGAAAAATCCCCTTTCGAGCATTTCCTTTATATGAAATTAACACCGTTTAGTGCCAATCGCTATCAGTCATGTTTGTTACTCGTGTAAATTAAACACGCTGTTTTTTATCTACTGTTATTAACTGGTAACGCTTCGTAACCTCTGGCATGACTGTAAATATAGAACGACATAACTAAACCTAGGAAAATGCCCATCAAGGAGAAGTTCAAGTTCGTTCACACCATGAATAAAATGCAGTTATCAACCGAATTTCTTTTTTGCGACACTCCGTCTCTGGCATTTACTTCTTGCGTCTCGTGTTCCGAGTTGATATTTTCTCCAATTTCGGCCGCACGACGCCATTCTAAAGCCCTTTTTACCCCAACAGTCTGATGAACGCTTCAATTATCTTGGTTATGCGTCCATTAGGAGCTTAAAAGCATTTTAAGAGCCTTCGTTTCACTAGCAAGAATGGGAAGTACTTCAGCGGTTGTTGGAAGTAACATGCTGTTTCGTTTTGAAGCAAATCTATTTGGCCATTTGCAGGGCTGCTGCCACAGCCAAAGCATGTGTGAAATAGCATAACTTTAAAAAAATACTAGCAAAAAAAAAGCCTCTTCTTAAACCCTACATTAGTACAATTTTCGTTGCTCAGATAGAAAATGGATCGGCTAAAACGCAAAATGTGTTAATTAAGTATGAAACAGACGTTGAAGATCTCACCAAGAAATTCAAATTTTAACAATAAAAAAACTGGAATATTTTCTCAATAAGGTTTTCATGACAATCTTGCAACCAGATACCGATGTTTTTCTTTCATTGTTGCCACGTCTTGGCACAAAAACGTCGAAATTGGCGTTCCTTGGAAAATTTTCTCCCTAAAAAATCCGGAAAAAAATACTTTTTACCCCATTATCAGTTTAAAAAAAAGCGACTAAATATTCGTTGACCATTGGTGAATTCAAAAGACAGTCGGCAAAATTTTGAAATTAGCAGGTTTCGAGACGATTTTGCTTCTAAAGATACCCCTAGTCACCATGAATGGAAAATAGTAGCAAAAGTAGCCCGTTGCAGCCAGCCTTGCATTTGTTGCTTGTTTCCGTCGTTTTGTCTGGTTGGCAGATTTCATTTATTTTTTCGTTATCCCAGTGAGTCATTAATTGAGGGGCGGGCACAGGGCGACACAAATAGCCTACATTTATAAATGAATTTTCTCGAGCATTAATATAAAAATAAATCATTGGGAGAAAGAACACACACATTAGTCTACTGAGTTTTAAGTGTAATCGAAGAGAACCTGGGAAAGTATTTGTGGTATGGATTTGATATAGTAATCACGCTTTTATTAGGCATGGAAAATGGACAAATTATCGCTGAAACAGCAATATTCAAATGAGGGTTTAAACGGAGTGTGAGAAAGGAAATGAAGACGAAATTACAGGGTTCTTAATCGTTCAGCAAAAGAAAATTTATGGGATTTTCAAGGCTGTTTTTCATTCTTAAAGATTGGTTGGGTTGGGTTTAATGTCATATTTTGGCCAAGCTACCCAAAACAACGTCGAAGTAAATGGACACACACAAGTAAAGTTTTACTAACACAGGAGAGAAATACATTCAGGGAGGAAAAGAATGAAGGGAGGGGATCCAGCCTTTTTCACTTTGAAAGGAACCCAATTGGGAAAATAACATCTATATTTTGTTCTAGGCTTAGCTTCAAGCCTCTCGACGTTTAACCCGGCATCATTACTCTTACATACGAAGTCCTTCAAGCCTTATGGTCGTCTTAGGACAGCTTATACCTATTTCAAATGAGTAAATTCTTACCAGGTGGACAAGAGCACTGATAGTTGAAAGTATCCATATGCCGGCACGATCCTCCGTTGACGCATGGGCTGGGGTTACATGGAATGTATTGCGAATCACAGTTCAGCCCCGTGTAGCCAGGAGAGCAATTGCATCTGAAAGTAAAGCACATATTAATAGATGGGATAAACTGTTATTTTACGATAACAGTGTTAACCGTTATTGATATTTAGCGATAACTGTTATTATTTAACTGTTTATGTTAGCAGTTTTGTCATCTGTTAGCAACTAATGTTTATAGTTAACTAAATTTAATTGTTATAAAAAATACGTTAAAAACTGCGTTAACGGTGATTTTAAAATATTGTTTTTCAACTTTTTATTTTAATCAAATGTTTTAAACTTTGCAACTTTAAATTTAGTTTAACTCACATAGCTTTACTGCTATCCCAATAACGCTTATCGATAGCTGTTAATATATCTGATAATAGTTCAAACTGTTACTTTGTACAAACAGCTATTAAATTGCTATTAGAATAACAGCCCAGTTCTACAGATTAACGAGTCCGTCCTGGCAATGAGTTAACGGGAAATTAAACGGGATCGAATGAAATCGAGCACACTCTTACCTGTACGATCCCAAGGTGTTGATGCACAATCCATACTCGCACAGATCTTGGTGACATTCGTCTATGTCAGTGGTACAGTTGGAGCCGGTGAATCCCCGAGCACACGTGCAACGGAATGTATCCTTGACGGACTGACATGAAGCGCCATTTCTGCATGGCTGCGAGGCGCAGTAGTCGGGCAGTTGGCAGTGGTTACCTGGAAAAGAATGCGTGTGACTCTCGAGATTCCACTTTTCTAGCAAAAGAAAACGTAAGGCCGTTTTTAAAGCTATTTCCCATTTTTTAAAGCTAGATTTAAAGAACATAGAGAAGAACGAGCAAAGTCCATCCTTAACGTTTTCACTATGAGCCTGTCATTTGCGGTATGTATGTATTTTAATTAACGTCACACTGGAGCAACACAACGGGTATTGGCCTATCATTTGTGGTTCACGTTGGCGTGGTGTGGAAGTTTGGAGAGTGGGGTGCCAGCTCAGGTGTTGCCTCGTCATCTGACCGTGGTTCAAAATTACGTGGTGTTGTCCTCGGATCTTTCCCTTTGGGATTGATCCCGGACCGTCACCAATAGCCCGTTGTGTTGTTCCAGTGTGACGTTAATTGAAATACCCCCCCTATCATTTGTGGATCAAAGAGTGCGGAATGTGATAATGAAATCAGTTAAGTGAAAAATCTATAGTGCGGCTCCGACGAGAAGTCAGTCGATTTTTGAAAAGGTGTGCAAGATCGTGAGAAGGAAGGCTGTCATACGCGAACGTATGATTGGCGATCACTGTGGTGTGGTTCCCCCCCCCCCCGCCAATTCATTACTGCTATCGCTTACGACACCATAAAGTTTGAACCAAAATCCCCGTCAAAGACGTCAATTATGGAAGCGATTTGTTTACGTTCCAACCTATTACCTAACTTAAATAATAGACTCGTCCAAAACCACGTGACTCGACCGACTTCTCGCGGGAGCCGGACTATATCACTCAGAGACGTGCAAAGAAAACCACAACTGCTGGAAGAACAATCCAAGTCACAACAGGAACAACCACAAGAATTCCCTAGATTATTTGAACGCATACAGTATTTGGTCATCACACAAAATGTAAGTGTAAAGACATAATGTGAAGAATACTTACACTGCTCCCATTATCAGTAGCAAAATACAACGCTTTTTAGACACGGTTTCTACCTCAAGAATTTTGAGAATTCCCTACCATACAGGTGTTTTGCTAAACTCTACTAAGACCAATTAAACGCTTGTAACACTGAAAAAGCTGTAGCTCGTTGCTCATAATCTTTAATACCAGTAACTTACTTTTTGATATGAGCATCAATGCCTCGACTTAAATTTTGTTTTCATGTAAAAAAATGAGTTTATGGAATAGTCTTCAAAACTATTATTGTTGGTAATACCTCGTGCTCCTCTTAGCGAAATGCACTACAGTTTTAGGAAAACATACCCCTATTAAAGAAAACCTTACTAATTGATTTCCATTTTTCTGCCTTCCTTTAGGGGTCGCCGTGTGTTCGTTCACTGCGTCTAGCAACCTGCGAGTTGTAGGCGGCGCAGGTTCAATTCATCACTGGGTGTATCTCTCTTCTGTCAGTAAAACTTCCCTTTTGTATGTTTGTCCATTACTTGATAGTGTCTGTCTTTTGTTTGACGCAGCTTAGCCAAATATGGTCCCCTGCGCCATAAAACCAACCTTTCGGGATTTGTATGTCTGTAAATGCCCCTACGAAATTTCACATCATGGCAGAAAGGCCCACAAGAAAGGCTAAACTGATTGAAACAGATGATCTTTTAAACTCCCAATTCTAAAGAAACAGATTGATCTTTCGTAAGCAAATGTAAAATTCATATGGGGGACAAGTGAAAACGAGCGATATATCAAAGCGCGATATAGCGAGAGGTTACTGTACTGTTCCCAAAACACTTCGACGTATCGACATCTCGAGGGCATGTTTTCCGTCGCAATTTGACACGGACCATCCTCCGAATTCTTCCCTCCTCCTTTAATTGCGTGTGTTTGTGAATACTCCATCTTTCTACAACACACACAACAGGTCGCGGACCACCATCACGACGTCCAATCTCGTTCCCATCTTCCCTCGTGTTCTACGAGCTCAAAGAACATTAATTACCACGGCATTCTCTATTCACAGAATTCCACGCATTCACTGTTCAATAACCCCGGAGGTTACAAAGAGTGTGTTCCAATGAAGGTCCCAACCCTCTCTTGTCTCATTAAAAATGAATCGGGAAGAGAAGTTTCGTACAACTTCCCCCCGGAACGATTAATCCCGTTAATTAAATGGCTTTCGTGGAACTGTTGAAAGGCCTCCGAGTCGGGATCAGCGTAGAGCAATGGATTCTTCGTTTAAAGTTTTCAAGTACTTCAATTACCGAGGGTTTGATCGGACCATTTATTAATCTCTGGGACGACTACTGGTCTCCGGCCACGGGCAGATAAAACGATTAACTCTATCGATAATGAAGCTCGTTTCGATTATTATCAGCACTGGGTGTGCCAAATGTACTATTTTATGGCTGCGATAAAGCGGAGGAAAAAAACAGGGATGGTACGAGGTTTCTGTTGTCGAGGGTATGGTCTGGAAAGAGTTACTCTCCCTGTGAGTTAAGCACGTGCAAGGCTGCTAGCTGGGATGACAGGCTTAAATTAGCATATCGATAGCACTGCAAGACAAATCAAAAGTTCAGATGTTATTTTTAGCTGACTATAAAATGTTGCAGGAAATTTGTGCAAAGTACTTCCCAGTTAAAGCATACAGAGAAATTAAAGGAAGATCAATTTAATGACTTCTCCTATTTAATTGGCAATAGCTCGTTGTGTTGCTCCAGTGTGTTAATTCAACTACTTACCTATTCGGTTGGTTGGATTTTATGGCGCAAGGTCCATATTTGGTAAAACTGCGCCAAGCATAAGACAGACGACACCAAGTAATGGACATACACAAATAAGGAAAGTTACTGACACAGAAGGGAGAAATACATTGAGGAGGAATATAGCCCTACAACTAACTCGTAGGTTGCTTGCGCAGCGGGCAATCCCATTGAGCCACGGTCCTATTTGGGAAACAAAATCTGTTTCATGAGTTCAAAAGCTTAACTTTAGTGGCACACATAAATGCATCTTATTTGAGTAGTTTATATCATGAGATTCATTATAATCTATATTTTGGTACGTGCGACCTAACAATTACAAGGAGGTTAGCATAAAATCGGACATTAAACATTTCTATTACCATGCTTCTCTAATAACTAAAGATGGAAGTATTCGAATACAAAAGTAAAAGTACTAAAGTTCTAAAAAGTACTCGATTATGTCCATCTCCCCAACTAACATCCTTAAAATGTTCAGTTCCTGTAATTCTAGTAGTTAAATCTAACGAACACTCTTAATCCTTCAAGTGGTTTCGACAGTATCTCGTCTACCAAGATCTGTCCAATTTTGCAAATGACGAGATATCTCGTTATCAAGATATTGCCGACTTTTTTTATGATGACGAGATCAAGAACTGGTCAGTTTTCTTCTAATGACGAGATATTTCGTTCATCAAGATCTGGCCAGCTTTAATAACGACGAGATACCTTGTCGAGACAACTACAAGAGGGTTAATAGAGACCTATGACTTAAGCCATTTATGATTCATGCTGAAAAAACGTTCCTTTGAGATTCAACTAACTTTCCCACGGAAGTCGGAAGTCTTGATTTCCAATCAACTTCGGCTGATTGATGATTCTGCGATACTGTCATTGTCAATCAAACGGCAAGACAATTCCGTAGCAAACATTCCGCTAATGACATTTCTCCACTGCATGCGCGGGGGTTGATGTCGGGAAAATTCCCACAGAAGACATGCACTACCCATCTTGAGGGTGGCCATGGGGGGTTGGCCCAAGTAGTACACAGGGGGTTGGGTCTTCCCCATTAAGGACTAATTAACCATCAGAAAGCGATCAGGAGCGGACTTACCTCTGTACCCGGCTGCACAGGAACAAGTGTAATTGGTGAGGGTGACTAGGATGCAGGTTCCCCCGTTCAGACACGGGTTGCTGTTGCAGCTGTTGGGGACGGCTATTTCGCAGAGGGAGGCCGAGAAACCAACCGGACACGAGCATGAGAAAGTGGGGCCATTGGTCACGCTCATCTCTACGTTGCATGTTCCGCCGTTCTGGCATCGTGGTCCGGGTCCAGTGTGGCAAGGGTTCATGTGTTGGCAGTATTCGCCCACGAACATGGGGGGGCAACTGAAATTGAAAAGAGTCCATGGTCAGTATGTTGATTCTTAAACATTCGATAAAGTCAGAATAGGAGTGGAACAGCATAAGATATCGTTCATGGCTGTAACTCAAACAAAATCACGTCTTATATAAAATATGGGTTTAAAGTTTTCGTTACTATGAAAATACATAGCTTGCTGTAAAATAATTCTACCAAGTACGGTCCAGTACTGAATTAGATTTGCCAGATTGATGGTGGAATGAATGCAGTTTACACAACAGTTGAAGACATGTACTTACTCCAAAAATCAATTTTCTTTTAATTGTTATTGCAACCCATGAGTGATATCAATACAAAGTAATCTATCTTTAGAACAATAACAATATTTTGACATATTCTACAATCTACCGGATAAGGAAATGATGGTTTCACACATATAAACTGAAATATGCAATGCTCATATGCTTTTTTTATACTTTAAATTCTGAAAAAATAATTTCCGAAAAATAATGCTTTTCAAACAATACTGGTAAAACCTAGTTTCAACCGCAATATCGTAACAATGCTCAATGTTATTCGAATAGGAATTTCGATTTTTCCGAATCCTCTACACGCCCACGAAAAATCGAACCGGGTTATCGTGTAGCCTATATTTTTCGAAGGGTTCTAAAGAGTAAGTGTATCCAATTTTATTCGAATCGGTCAAACGGTGTAGATTTGTATGCAGAACGTATAATAGATGTCAACTATGGACATCGATGTTCCCGTGGATTCAAAGAACCTGAATGCAGGTCAGTACTGGAAAGAGGTCTTGAAGGAATACCGAAACCAACTCATTTTGGAAAATTCCTGATGGGATCGTTACTTTTATGGAATTCCATATTACTACATTTCCGAGTAATATTTAACCAGGGTCGCCCATTAAAGAGAAACAGAATTGACTCGACCCTGAATACTCGCAGAGCAGGAGCAGCGAAAACAATCTCTCATTAAGAAATAGTAATTCCCACTTGATTACCAATTGGGACAAAGTTCTTGTGGGCAGCCCCTTGATAATTCTTTTGCGGCAAAGCAGGCTCATACGCCCAGTTACACTATTCTTCCGCGACAATAAGTTTCGGCGGGCAGCACACTAAGTCCCCGCCATCAAGCATTCGAAACAACAGAAACGTCCAGGGGATCAAGGCTAATGAAAAACCGTGTAACCGAAGATAAGAATCATATCAACAACGACCTTATCTGATGCGGGAATGCATAGAGCGGAACGGCTTCGATGGTAATGATACTCACTCCCTTCATGGGATTCGAAGGATCGCACGTATCAGATAGCACGGATCAACTGTAATTTCGCTTTATAATTAGTTAAATAAGCATGTACGTGCATGCAAAATATATGTGAGTAGGTTATGAGGATTGCAAATCTCTGAATAAGTCGCACAGAGGTCATTTGCATAGAAGGTCTGAAAACATGAGTGGCGCAGGTAGAATAAACAAATGAATCATTTATCTTGGTGAGAGTTATAATAGTTTGTGATAAATTAGTGAGTCTAATTGCTTAAGAACAAAGAGATGCTTTTATCCGGTTCAATTAAGATATTTAAAGAGGCTGTTTCATAAATTAAAAAAATGGTTAAATGATGACAATTGAGAATGGTCAAGAATGACAATTGAGTTTGATGAGAATTATAAACCGGTATAAGATTTCAGAAAATTTTCACTCTTGCTTTTAACCCTCCAAGTGGTTTCGACGAGATATCTCGTCCACCAAGATCTGACCAACTTTACTAGTGATAAGATACCTCGTCTATCAAGATCTGACCAACTGTGCTAATTAATGACGAGACATCTCATCAAGATAGTGCAGATGATGACGAAATCAAGATCTGGTAAGTTTTTCTATTGACCGAGATATCTCGCCTATCAAGGTCTGGTCAGTTTTGTTAATGACGAGTTGCCTAGTCGAAACAACCACCAGGAGGGCTAAAGGACTGATTTATGTGAACGAATTATTTGGTAATTGATAGTTTTTCCATTAAAAGAATTTATCAAAAAAGAGCAGTTATTTATGTTTGTTAAAAAATTTGAACAGCATATTCTAAACCAATAAAGCGAAATGCGTTTTACTTTTGGTGATATTCGATATTCATGAGAGCGCATATTTAAAAAATTTCGATCGAAACGATTTCTAAAAATTCAAGGCCAATGCTCTTTGGAACATCCAAATTCTGCAGGTTGGCTCAGGGAAAATGAATTGCCGGAACAACTTTACGCAACTAAAGGCAGGCATCTATTAACCACGGCAATTTCCACAAGCGTGGTTAAACGCGCACGAAGCTACGGTAGAAAACTGTGGGAAATCAACGACCAAGCCACAACCTCAAAGGATCCCCTTTAAATCAAACCGTTTAATGCAATAAAAAAGCAGACACACGTAAATGCCGATTCTCGCAGCAAGAGGCTGAAGATGCTCCCTTGGAGGGCCATCCCTATTTGAGGAAGATAAAAACCCTGGCGGAATTGAATAAGACGAGCTATAAAATAGTCTGCCTAGCATATATTGTCACGCGGATGCACACGTCAATCGTCCATCTCCCAGGGAGAGTAAGTGCCTACAGTAAAAAGAACAAAAACGACATAAAGAAATCGGTCCAGCCACCCTTGAAGAAAAGTGCTTCTACAGAGGAATGCTCAGCTTGCCAGCAATTCGAATCTTCGAAGGAATTCGAGGAAGCGAGATGAAATGGAAACGGGTCGTTTCTGTCATACCTCGAACATTTTCTCATCAGAATTATGTACGTGAGGGGTGTTTCTCATGTACGAAACTGAAAGCTCAATTTTACTGAAAAATGCTGGCCCGTTATTGTTCGATCGTTCTCTTTAGAATTACTGGAGTGTTTTTGGAACAAAGGTGAATTTTGGCGGTACAAGGGTGATTATTCTCATAGTTCTCGTTAGAATAGCGAGACTTCTGGAATGAAACTGCAGAACTTGAACTGCAATTGAGGGTTGTTACTTCTCTAGATAGTGGATGGAATCAAGAGATTGTAAGAATAGTTTATTTTGTTGAACTGGTCTATTTAGTTAATAAATCGATATAACTGTCTGGTAGGTAGAATTTTAATTAACGTCGCACTGGAGCAACACAACGCCTCGTAATTTCGAACCACATATATAACTGTCTGAATCGATTTCGAAAGTTTTGCAAGCTACACCATGTGCCTGCTTAATGGTTCTGGATAAACCGAACCACGTGAGTTTCTTTGTTGGTGTTTTTAGCGATGAAATTTAGAATGATCGGAAGTGACACCAAGAAACTTTGACGCGAATATCACAGGATGCCACGTCCAATCGAAAGCAGACAACTCTTTTTCGTGTTAGTGTTCGACAAGAAATCACGTGGTGTGATAATTGTCTGATTCTGTATATTCGTACTGTTTATCTGCCATGGTTCTTTTTAGAGATGAGGAAGACCCAGGTTCGAAGACTTTCGCACTAACAGAAGATATCAGACTAATCCATAGTACCGTAAATCAAATTCTTCAGGATGTCTTAATTTCTAAAAAAGGTCCTCTTTTATGGGCAGAATACTATTTGTCAAGACCCTCTATTTTCGATAGACAGGTTAAACATGTGTCATTGTCTTTGAATTGGGACCACCCTCCAAAGAGAATGTTGAGGGCACAGATAACGAAACCCTTTAACGGGAAAAATTTGTTACGCTAGGTCTAAAATTACCGACAGTAACGTATTCAACAGTTACAACACGGTCGTATACCACACATTCCACTGATATATTCAGAAAAAGCACAGGCCCGAAGCAAAATAGTGGCTTTGTTTTTCGCCATAACGCTATTTTGAACAAGTTTGAATACGGTATTAAGACATGAATGAAAATAGTATAAAAGGTAAGGCGTTTAAATTATCATCCCAAAAGCGTAACCTACGATTGCTCACCCGTGTAGAGCGTTCAGACATCAACGACGAGGGCGACACGGACGGCGGATCGTGAAACTCCTTTATTCAGAAGATAAACGATTCGATTTTTCCGGTGTTTCAGATCCATCGGATATCGGAATGAATTCGTTAAAGCGTACGAAATTAACCATGACATTATTTAAATTCGACAGGCCAGTAGAATAAGTCTTCGAACAATTTTCATACAGTAAATGCCATTTTAGAAATTTTTCCAATATTCAAGTGTTTTGGCAATTTCACATTAATCCGTTTAAAAAGGATGGAATTTGTATTTATTGTATTAGAAAATAAATTGAAATTTGAAAACGCTCTCAAATTTAATTTAAAAAGAATTTGGGAAACTAAAATAAGGTTTCAACAGCGAAATTCATGATTAAATACAAGTCCTAAGAGTTTAAATTTATGCTAAATATAAAATTTTTAAAAAAATGAGAATTTTCCCCAAAATTCTAAAGGGGCCGCGGTAGCCCAGTTGGTGGAGTTGCAGATTTGCAACCGGAGGGTGGCGTGTTCAAAACTCGATCCAACTTGACTCGTGTACGTAGGGGCTGGTACACGTTAAATCGGTCGTGGCCTCAAATGTCCTCACGCTAGCGTGGTGTGGAAGTTTGGAGAGAGGTGCCATCTTAGGCGTTGACTTCGTCAACTGACGATGATTCAAAATGCCGAGGTGTTGTCCTCGATCTTTCCCTTCAAGATTGATCACGGATCGTCGCTAATAGCCAGTCGTATTGCTCCAAAGCGACGTAAATTCAACTGCCTATACCTACCAAGTTCTAAGATAAAATTTTGAAATTTCATACAAACTCAACAGTTCGTTTTAGAGAAAGAAATACCCTTTAATCCACGAAATTTCAACGGAAGACAATTTTCACATAATTTTTTTTCATTGAAAATTATCAATATTCCATTGAAAGTTACTTTCCTTCCTGTTTCGAGGTGGTATCTGCTGAATTTTTGTATTTCTGCGAACTGGATCGATTTTATTCAATTTTGTTCTCACTAAAAAGGGGAATCAGATGTTAGATTTCAATTCAGCTGACAGCATGCACCAGAAATTCTCGCAGCCAAACAATAAAAGAAGCTCAAAATCACTCCCAACCCACAAAAAGTAAACATGCCTTTGCCATCTCCACATACTCAACGAGAGAGAAATATACAAAAGGAACAACAAACAAAAAACACCACAGAGGGTGCGGAAGACGCTATTTTCTACCTCCCATCAATGCGCTTGTCAGATAACGCAGCATTCGATGCAACAACTCTCACGAACGCAACATGTAACGTATCAGACACTCAAAAGCACTTCTCTAAACGTCCGTTTCTTCCCAGACCTTAACCCACATACAAGGAAACAAGAAATGTGTCTGTAACCGCCAACCGAGGCGTAACCATTTAATCAGACACGCACCGTGTTGGAGGGTATCCAAAAAGGAATCTTCAACAATGGTCTGCGATTTATTGGTCATGCACTCTGGTGTGAAAGAATTAATAACTCCGAGCTACAAGATTCTGGGGAATACAAAAGCTTCAATACTCTCGTTATTTGGGTCAGACAATAAATAATGAAGTGGAAAACTGAGGTTGATTGTTTTTCATTTCGGGTTCCTAGTTGCTGGGAACGCATGCAAATAAACGGTTTTGCAATGAAACAAGCATTTAACCTTTTTAATTTTCAGAAATAAAGAAAGCAAATGACGATTGCGTGTAGGTATGAAATAAACAATTTCTTTGGCTGAGACACTGAGAGGATTGTTTGGTGAGTCGTAAGCAACCAAACTTAATTGAGAGCAAACGCCATTCATAATTACGTATGTAAATGCGGTCGTCTTTTTCCAAGTTTCGGTTCGAAATTAAATTCCTTTGTTCGTAAGGACGGTCTAATTGTCCTATAAAATAAAATTTTTGGTTTTCACAAACATAATTATAAAATGACCTCGGTTTGAGGACTTCCTGTTGTCATAAAATCACCCTGTTTACTTTCCAACTACACCTCGTCTATCGACAATTTTCGTTCATGTTGATAAGATGGACTTAAGCCAAGGTACATGTGTGAGGTAAGTATCAGAACTTAAACAAAAATCAGTCTGCAAAGAACATGGCGCTGATTTTTCATGGCAACCCCAGTAAAAATTTGGTTAGTTGGGTTTTATTGTGCGAGGGCCATATTTGGCCATGCTGTGCCAAACACAAGACAACGTCAAGTAATCGACATACACACACAAGGAAAGTTTGAATGACACACAGGCAGGAATCGAACCTTAGCCCCCCTACAACTCGTAGGTTGCTAGCGCAATAGGCAAACCCACTGAGCCACGACGGCCTCCGGTGTAAAGATTACGAAAGCTAGAACAAATATTTCACAGGATTAATCATTTTCATTCGATTTCGAACACTATTAAAAAACGAGTCTTTCATCGTTCACAGCCAAAAGATAGTAATGAATGCTTTTGTAAACAGAAGAGGAATCGGTTATCAAATCTTTCTGATCAGCTCAGATGCCCAATTATAACAAGCAATAATTCACTTCATTAAGAATACACTAATCCTATTCCAACATCGCAAATTGGCAGATTTTCAAAACAATGCAACAGAGATTTACGAAGCCTTGAGGACCAATCCAACAACTTATGAAAAGCTCATTGATAAAAAGTCCGAATAATTGATCAGGCAGGAAATTGTCCCCACGAGATGATATCTCAGTTTCCAGACACTTGTATTTCTCCGGAGAGACAATATCACGCTATAGCGCTTTCAACTCTTATAAATCAACATAAAGTTCGGTCGCTTTGACTGGGATATATATATCCAATAATCCCGACTGTCAATTCACCACGAACGTTGACACCGACGACTTGCCAATTATGCGCTCCTTTTAATTCCGTCACTCAATTTACCAACACGCCGCGTCACGTGCGATTGCAAATAAGGTTACTGTTAATCAAATGTTTACACATAAAAAAAACCCGCTGCCCCGGTTGCACATAAAGGAGACAATGTCTCATCGGAAACATTACCATACCAATAATATGTTTAAAAAAAAGCCATCGATGTTCCTCTGACACGATAGGAAAAATCTCCCACGTTATTAACAATCTATTCAACAGCCACTGTAGTGAACGGTTCTGTGAGCAATTCCGTTACGGCGATAATGGTCGGTGTGTCTTCTATCGTAGGGAACCATCTTCGACTGTTCCACCAACCCCTTTGCTCGACACGAAAGTCATGCATGACGCTCTGTCGCACGCTACCGAGCACGTAAAGGTCCTCTTTGGTTGCGCTTTTGTTCAACCCCATTGAACCCTTAACTCATTAGCTCCTTTTGTTGTTTGCCCTCTTGTTATTTGCAGCGAATCTGAATTCTGTTTCTTTTTAGCAGGGTAGTTGACAAGAGCAGTTCTTTTTTTGCGGCTCACCTTTTTTTGGCTCATCATTAGATTAACGATCGGGTGCGGATTTAATTTAGAAGTTAGCCGTGAATGATCCTTTCTTCCCTCCTCCATCGGCGTAGGTGGAATTGATCCCGATAGGGACCGATGAAAATCTCCGTACAAGTCTACCACAACAAACCAATGGTTTCGGAGCTTTAATTAAATGCTTTTCAATTCAGAAAATGCAACAACTGGGCAATGGGGTATTCATGATATTGTATCTTTAAAACAGATTATAATGGTCTCAAATCTTTCCGTAAGAAATCTTCAAGGACAAGCAATAGTAGAAAAGCTTCGAAAATGCAAATGAAGATAAAAAAAACTAGTCTATGCTATTTCGGCCACGACAGATTTAACGTGCACCATCCCCCACAACGGTCTTTGACATGAGTTTCGAACTCGCAACCCTCCGGTTGCTAATCCACTACTCTTCCTACCGCGGCCCCGTGACAGAAAGGAGAAAAATTGGGCAGGATATTATCACCAATGAGGCATGGCCGAGTTACAAGAGGTATTTTAAAATGTCAAAAAAACTAAGACGAAAAAATTCTCGTTTCCGAGAAAGCCATCGTAAAATAATCCAAAATAATCGGAATCTTTTGAACGCCGGCCGCCAATATTTTTTGAACACAGCTTCTGGTCGTTCATTTCCACAAAAATATGATACATAAAAAAACGAATCCCCAAACAACCTAAACAGCAAAACCATACCAAATTGTTAATGCAGCAGCAAGAGGAGATACGCCTAGAATGTAGTTAAAAGGCGGGTATATCTAATTACGTGGCGCCCGGAGCATCATGGGATTGAAGAAGGACCCAACTTCGTGAATATTAATGAGAAGAGGGTAAAGTAGTAAAAATACAAGGTGTGGATTGTCTCTCAAGTTCACCCGAGTCTCACCCAAAGCGGTTTCCGAATTTCGTGGAGCCGTTAAGTCGAATGCAGCCGCCATTGCATGGTATTTAAAAAAATCGCACGCCCAAGCAAACAGCATGAAAAAAGTCAATAACTGCTCTGTAGGAACAAGTTCCCTTAACCTTTGCACAGAGTTATGATTTATATCTAAAAAAACCCATCTAAGCCATATTTGCGTGCTAAGATATGTAAATGCTAAGATCGGTTTGTTCCGAACGATGTTCAGGGACAAAGACCTTTGTTTCTGTGAAACTGGAGTTCTTTGAATCTTTACGCGGAAGTAAGGATAAGGTACTTTAAACATTTATTTTTTAGATAGCTTTAATTAGGGTATGTACGCGCACAAGAAAAAGTTCAATAGACGCTTTAGCGTTATTTTTAATAACGCGTCACTAGAGGGATTCCACAAGCTTGATTGAAAAAAATATCACTCATCAAACTTCGGATCTATCCCTTGGGGATTGATCCCGGACCGTCGCCAAAAGACGACATTAATTAAAATACCTGCCTACCATTCATAAAACTAATAACTGTTTATAATGAATGCTTTACTTCGGATAAAACACTTTGGAAAGACCGGTCTTTTTTTTTTTAATTCCGTCAACAAAAAGCTGTTTCAAATTTGAAAATATTTTTATTATGTAGCAGATAGGTAGTTCAATTTACGTCGCACTGGAGCAACACAAGGGGCTATTGGCGACAGTCCCGGATTCATCACGAAGGGAAAGATCCGAGGACAATATACTTCGAAATTTTGAACGACGGTTAGATGATGAGGTTGACACATGAGCTGGCACTCCTCTCTCCAAACGTCCACACCACGCCAACGTAACTATATCTATCAGAGAATACACAGCTTACTGCTAAATTAAAATAAGGTCTCAATGTACGTAAAACAGATATAAAGAGCATCATAATTGCCTTCCAGATGAGCAAAATAACATCGAAAATTGAGAAAACTAAATTTGAGGGATGTATTTTCAAGATATAAAAAGTACTTCGAAAAAGTTCCAGTATAAGGCTTTACTGGATTCGATATTGCATGTCTATTGTATCAATTATTAGTAAAAAATCCAGTAAAGCGAAAGATATATTAGTACCATCTTTTAACAAAAAAAAATCATATCCAGCATTTGCTATTCTTAAAAACATATTTACGTTGAAAATAAAACTCTAATCGTTTCCTGGATTTTATTTGATTGATTAAAAGGTATCTTTTACAGCTTTTGAAATACTTTCTCGGAGAAAACTGCGGTAGGTAAGTAGTAAAATTAAAGTCGCACTGGAGCAACAAAGGGCTATTGTCGAAGGTTCGGGATCAATCCGAAGGAAAAGATACGAGGACAACACCTCGTCATTTTGAATCACGGTCAGATGACGAGGTCAACGGCTGAGCTAACACTCCACTCTCCAAACTTCCACACCATGACTACGTGAGGACACTTGATGCCATGGCAGATTTAACGTGCACCAGCCCCGCGTACACGACGTTATTTGGTTGGATCTAGTTTCGAACTCAAAACCCTCCGATTGCTAATCAACAACTCTACCAACGGGGCTACAAACGGCCCTCCCGGAGAAAACTGAGAAACTTTGTATATCCTTCTCGGAAAAAGCTTTGAAAACATTCGACGGATTGCATTGTTTCATAACAATTAAATCGGCACCTTCAAAAATATTCACAAATTACATCCTGTTATCCTTAAATAAAAGATACAAAAATAGAAGAAACAAATGCAATATTTCTGGTGGTATAATTTTATTTCTAGATAGAAACAAAATTAATTATCTTGCAAAATTCCATCAACGAAAAACTATATTCCAAAATGGAAAGCTTGCAAATATATTCACCAGAGAAACAGCCATTTGCCTATCTGAAAAAAAATCGATTTGAAACATTCCATTCTTTGTTTTTCCAGAATATGAGATCCGACTATCCCCTGCCTCCGTAATTATGCCTTCGTTTCAGTAGCAATTTTAAAGGATCCATTAAAGATTCCCTCATTTTGGAAGCGACCTGGGGGACGAGATACACTGACATTGATTAACGGAATTTTTCGACGTAATTATGGTGTTTTAGGCGGTGTCACAAGACATTGGCGGAGAGGGAAAAGATGGAAGCCTGTTGACAATTCCATAATTCCAATTGGAGTTAAGAGATAGCGTCACACTGGGATGCCTTGCGCAATATTTACTTTAAAATCAACTTACTCGGGTTGCTTCTGAGCGTTAAGAAAAACTTGTTTGAAATAGCACAGTTAAATAAATGCACACCTTTTTCTCGCTGCCATGGACCACTGAATATCCGAGTTTCTTATGTTTTAATCAATCTGCGGTAGTCTAAGATTCTACATTACCTCAGCTGCTATTAAACGAACGAATCAACAAGAACGATTTGTAAGTGTTTTTTATTAGCATTCCATTTCTTTCATGGAATTTGAAAAAATTAAAAAGGCAGTTGCCTTTTCTAGTTAAGAAACAGAACGGGATTTTGAAATTTTTTGTTTTTATCATTCTCATGGTTGCAATATCGTTTGCTGAACAAGTTCGGAAGAAATGCCTAGGCATTGAGAACAAAAGAGAAAAAATTAATTTAAAATTAAAAGGAAATTTAAATAGGCCGTCTAATATTGTGCAACCAGAAAAGGAATAGTTCGGAGTTCTTTCGTTTAAAAGTTTAATTGAAAATTCCTCGGCTATTTTTCAGAATGCGCATTGTAAACAAATTATACCGGAACTAAAAGTGGTCAATTAAAAATCAAATTTTATGTTATTGATTTAGAATTTCACATTTTTTTACAAAACGTAGTGAAAGAATATTATTGCACATAAAACTATTATTTCTAAGAAAAGATAAATAAGATTTGGAAAAAAATGCTTCAGAATTGTTCCGATTCCCATAAAAGGATATAAAAACCTTTTACGGTTTTACCATTTCAAACAGAACATTCCGAATTGACTTTTTATTAATAAAGAACTTGTTTTTAAAGGTACGAAGTACGTAGATGTAAAATCTTTACGACACATCTTGTTTTAAGCACTCCCTAAGTTTTTAACGAAATAAAATATCATACTTTTTATAAAAAACTAGTCATTTGAAACAGCAATAAGGAATCGTGTTATTAAGCTCTCCCAGTACTCTTTTATTATTCGAAATATATCCCTACCCAAAGGCGATTCTTTCGGCAACTAGAAACTAAATAAGGACATCCAGCTTTTCGACGGAAATTATGTAATGATTCTGGAATTACCAAAAAATTACCAGAACCAATTAAAACCCGTCAGGCTACCAAAGAAACTACCGACATTCTATCAGTTCGAGTCCAAAAGAAACCAGAAATTCAAATTTCCAAATTACATAGCATGAGTTTCGAAAGATACATCATCTGTCGCGCAACCCCTACTGATGATACCAAGATCGGCCCGCGATTTCCAACAGCACCCCTCAAGGGCCCCCTTAACAAGACACCCCTCAAGGGAAAGATGTCGCAGGCATGAGAGGACACTCATTTTCATTTTCGTCAGGCCCTATAAACCCTCATTAAAAATAATCTAAAAAAATTTCACCATTCCTGGCAGTTCCGACCCTTCATAAATAACGCAGGATCGCTTCGTAATTTATCAATGAAAAAATCCTCTTTGGAATGGTGTCCATGTAAGACTTCATAAGGAAGTACACGGATGACAATTTCTATTAGACAAATAGTGGATCAGACTCGTCCCTGAATTATAAGACCCATATTTAATCAAAAGATGGTCAGAATTTATAAAACATCACCGCTGACTAAATGTAGGTGTGGGGACCAGGATGTACTTACTTTCTGGTCCTCCCCACTTGTCATCGAATTATAGAAAGATGTCATTTGGTGTCGTTTCCACATGGAATGGTCCCTGATTAGGTTAAATGAAAATCTGACTGATGTCGATCGAAGGGATTCCAAGGCAGGAAATTAATAGCTGTGGCTGAATTAGGTTAAACTAAATGGGTAGTTGATTTAGATCGAATAATATAAGCAATGGGCAGAATATTTGCATTGATAATTAAACGAATTTCTATGCGTTAATTTGTTTCCCACAAGAGTTCGTCTCAATCTTAAAAGGAAACGTTAAAAAATAATAATGTGCATCTTTTTAATCTTTCAGCAATGAAGAATCGAGCAGAATCCTTCATACCGAGGTAGGTATCAAAGAATGTATGAAATTCGGTTAAATCCCTGGAAATGACAAAAAATACGATATAAACTTCTGAAAAGTTGCAAGTTTTTACAGTGCATAAATAATATAATATGAACAATTTATAAAATATAACAATGCACTAATACCTTACTACACGCTTCGTTCGTGTCGCCCAAGAATTGCAATATACCGAGTCGATAACTTACTTATAGATTAAGTAAATCGTTATCGATCCTAATAAGATTGTGTAATAGATAATTACACAAATTATACAACTCATTAAGCGGTGATTTTCTTATAAAAGAATCTAAAACTACAAGTAAATCTTAAAATAGATTGTTAAACCTTTTAAAACATTACTAAATACGATAGAATATTTTTGAAAACAGGAAATCCTTCTTAGCGAAATTTCGAGGTTCCTAAATCTTTTTCACTAATAAAGTTTAACAAAATTCTTGAAGATAATGCCTTTTTGAATTCCTAAATAATAAACAGATTGAAATCTACTGTCCGAAAATCGAAAATTCACAGGAAAGCAATAAACCCTCCTGGTGGTTGTCTTGATGAGATATTTCGTCCTTAGAAGAAAACTGACAAGATCTTGATGGACAAGATGGCTTGGCATTCGAAGAAAACTGACCAGATCTTGACTTTGTCATAAAAAAATCGGCAATATCATGATGACGATATATCTCGTCATTTTCAAATCTGGTCAGATCTTGATGAAAAAGATATCTCGTCGAAACCACTTGTAGCGTTAAAAAAGAGCGACATAGCCGATTGTGCGATATAATGAGGGATTACGGTTTATTGAATATTTCCCACTCCAATTTTTGTTTCAGAAAAGCAGCGCGGCAGTTAGCCTTAATGGTCGCATCGAAAATAATGTAATTTAGATTGAATTACAATGAAACTATCCGGTCCAATCACTGTAACCGCTGCACGTGAGGGTTTAGGGATCCAAAATCGAGTAATTTCTGAGGCGAATTATCTTTCGAAACAAGTTCAGGAAAGTGACGTTTTCTGAACATTTTAGCACCCATCATCAGTAAAAAAACAATAATAAAATGTCTTCCAAGCTTAGGAGAAGCAAAAAAAAAAGAAAATATTTCTTAAGCCTGCATTTTCCTTAATGGAAGGAATCGGCCGTCGTCTTTTTCTCCTGAGTGAATTATAATTCAAGGCCGAGTCACGGCAAACGATATAGAAATTGCTTTTATCCGGGATCTGCCGAAATACAATGAAATGCACTCCAGAAAGGGAACAAAACGGAGTGTACCCCTTCATGGGGCCCCTTTGGCGTGTACTCCACTCACGACCAGCGCACAAATGCAGGGGGGGTACAAAATAGCTTCCAATCCTCTTCTAGAATTAAAGGAGTAATAAAAAATATCTCCGATTACTCCTGACATTGAATGTTAAGGTCACAAGCCTCACGCGCAGCTCAAATTTTAGATCCCCGGGCGATTTTTTGCCGTGTTTAGAAAAAGGTTTTTCCTCCTTCGCAAATGTGGTCCCGCCTATAACTTACGAGTTGAGTGTATGGAAAGGATCCCGTCCATATCTGGGATGCAGTCACGTTTCGTAATAGGCTCGTTTTTTTTAATTTCAAACCTCTTTTCACATTCCATTTTTCCCGACTCGTATTGTGATGTCTAGGAATACGAAGCTACGTCCGAAGCTACTTTTTCGGACAAGCGGCAAAAGAGGCTAATGCCACCCTCTGCCCAAACAAAATTTGCTATTTAAAATGATAAGGTATATTATTAAAATAATTACTGTACAAAATATACCAATTAGTTTATTTTTTTTTATAAAATTACTGTTTCCAAATATAAATTTTTGGTTGCAATTTTTTTATTGAATATGCATAAAGAATTTCAAGAACAGATGTAAGGAAAGGTGCCCCTTTGGTGCTCCTCAGACATTTGCGAGAAGAGAATTTTAACGATTTGTCTCTTCTATCTTTCCTTCATATTAATACGAATGCAATGGGTGCACGAAAGGTAGTAAGTATAAAGGGAGGTACATGAAAGGAAGGGTTGACTTTTAAATGTTGTATCAAAAGATGGTGTGCATGAAAGCATTCACACGCACGGCACTGGAATAGACTTCTGTGACAAGGAGAAAACTGCGCCTAAAATTATGAAACATTTTTTCGAAGGTTTCAAAAGGTTTTAATAAATATAATTGAAGTACCGCCCCTTGAAACAATGGTGCTCGGGGACGCAGCCCATGCGCGCTCCCTTAGCTACGCCACTTTTAGAGAAAACTCTTTTTTAATTATGGCCAATGGTCCAAGTACTTGAAAAAGGGTTTATGAAAGGAATAAAATTTTATGAATTCAATGTACGAACTTAAAAATAATTTTCAAACCTAAAATCATAGCAAACTGTACGAGATCTCCTGTGAAAACATCTTTAATTTTTGAGAATTTTTACACAAAATTATTGTTGAAATTAACCAAGCAAACAGCATTTTCTAAAATTACTAACAAGTTTAGAACATGTGTTCCTTTTTAAAAATTGTTTTGTTATGATTTTTCGCTATAAATTTAAGCTACCAATGATTTTTCTCTGTATCTGCTTTGCGTCATTTAACCTTATCAAATCAGACACAGTGTGTCTTCTCTTTCCATTTTCTCCATTGTTGCATTTTTACTCGACCAAAGGCGACAATTGCTGTCCCTCTACAAAATATATTGGAAGCGTGTTTATTATATGGTCAACAATTTGAGAATGATCAAAGTAATATTTCTTAGTTGCATAGGGCCTAAAAATAATTTGATCAGCCACTGCATGCAACAAACTATGCTTCAAAAAATTAATGTCATTAGCCACATCCATTGCCAGATTACAATTTGTTCTTTACGAAAAAGCCATAACAGTACGAATTCACACATATAAACACGTCGGACCGGTTTTAATCCGGCCAAAATCCTTTAAGTGACGTTAATCTGATTAGTACAAACCTCACCCCAATACCTCCAACAAATGGAAGTATATCTCAATCACCATCCTAAAATCGAACGGTAAAAACAAAAGAAATGGCGACATCCAATTCGAAATGTTTGCAAAACATCCCATTGACATACTAAACAGGACCAATTATTGGCAAGTAATCTCTGACGCATCGACACTGGAGGTCTTGGGAGCAGCTCAACAGATGGCAAGCGGGCAAGAAAACGTCTTGCCAAAGTGGATCGGCCACTAATGGATAATGAATTGTCTCGGCCGAGAATCGCTTCTTCGACGTACGGTCGCAACGGTTGCGCAATGGTAATTACGGTGGGGGGCATAATGACAAACGCTTCCAAAATTCGGTAATAAATAACGACAGAGAAAGTGAATGAGATGGTAATAACAGCACGGTGCCGATGAAGAATGTTGAATTAAGTTTTCTTTCCCAATAAATTAAGTTAGCTGGAATGGCAACGAAGTGTGAGGCACAGAGCCATAAATCTCAGTTATAACGTTACGTGAGATGTTCCACGTACATGAAAAACAGAATATTCAAAGTGGATACTCTTGTCTCGAGTAGTTTCCTTATTCTTTTTTGATACATAACCCAAACTTATACCACAATTTTATAGCATTTTCATTAGGTAATAAAATGATTATGAAACGAAAGCTGGGTTATAAACAGATGTACTGTTTTCCAGAAAGAAACATTTGGAAGGGTGAATTTATTCAATAGTATGGTCGCTGTTTGTAAGCAGTATGTGATTTCTTTGATTTCATTTTAATTGCAAATAATGCATTCACATATTAGACAGTCAACGTTTTGGTACTATATTTGGCCTAATGAGATAAAGCAACGCAAAATATTCTATTATACCATACACAATAATGTAGCTGCAAACTTGATATTGTAAAAACGCCGTAAAAAGATAAATAAAAGAGTACACAAGTCTGTTCCCCAGTCGGAATCAAATTGGGTAATAGATTCCAAATATTTACCAAATTATTAAGCCCAGAAACAATCCCATATGATTCGTTACTTGAACAATATTCTTCCCCAAAAAGGGAAGCTTTTTAATGCAATCGAGAATACGTCGCATTTTATCAAGATAAAAAGATAGTAAAATACCCTTGCATGACAAAAACATTTAAAAAACTACACATTTAATAAAATAATGATGCATGCGTCAAGTTATAAAATAACTTCATCTGCAATTTTTCACACCATTAAAAAGCGATGTAGATCTGCAAAATTTGTTAAGGGGTACGACTGAGGACTTCATTAGCTGTAGCCGCACTATTCACGATAAAATCAGGCACGTCTTCCTTTCGACGTACATGAGGGCATCCGCGCGGCCTCCAGCTGATCTAACACCACGATTAAGTGACAAATCGCTTGTCATTAAACAGCAGGCACGATAAGAAAGCACACACTGATTTCACTAATAAGGATTGAAAATTCCTGCGATTAAAATAACAGCTGTATCGATGAGTGAATGATTTTGATGATTTAGTAAGTGGAATTGGAAAAAAGAACGTTCCCTGAAAACTTGAGATGGGCAGATTGTTATTGTACGATAAGTCTTGATTGTTATTGCTAATTTATGATAACAGTTACTAACTGCTCAAATCAACAGCTTTGTCGACAATCAATCATTTTTTATATTATTAGTAATTTTTTACATATTTTTATTAATTTTTGCAATAGTGATTTTAAAAGTTACTTTTTGACATTTATTGATAAAGGTTTGTTTTCGATAACAGCTGCTAACTGTTAATTTGTAATAACAGTCTCATTTAAACTGCTGTCGTAAAAACATCTCTTTTAACAAAAAATGAATCATGAAACATCCCACTCAGTATTTAATGAAAACTAGAGATGGGATGTTATTCCGATAGCGGCTAAAATAAGTGTTCTCGCCCAATTTCCATTGGTTGCCATTTGTAGCCGGAGCTATGAGCTAGTACAAAAGAAGAGAAGACTGACAATGATACCGGAGCCATAAACCTCTACTGGCAACTTGAATTCAGAATGATGTTAAATCTGGCCACGCAACAACGAAAAGTATTTTGGAACATGCTAAGATAAAGTTCGATTCTTTTAGTACGGAAAATCGGTATCAATAAAGTTTGGTTGTTTTAGATGCTTCTTATCTTTAAAAGATGAATGTCCAGGTAGGTAGGTAATTAAATTTAAGTCGCACTGAAGCAATACACGGGCTATTGACGGAATCAATCACGAAAGGAAAGATCCGAGGACAACACCTCATCATTTTCAATCACAATCAGATGACGAGATGAATGTTCAGAAAAAAATAGTTTACCCCCAATAAACAGTTATTAAAAATTAACAATTAATAAATGTAAAAAAAAGTATTGAGAAATGATTTCAACAAATGTTAAAGACACTTTCAAAGTGGCTAAACTTAGAAAATGTTTTTCATAGTTCAGGGTTTAAATTCGACTTGCAACAAGTCTTTAAAATAAGGTCACGAATTTCCAATTTTTCAACACACAGCGCACGTTGGGGTGGAGTGTTCAGAAGCCGGCGATATTGTAGCAGTAGGTAAAATGAGATCAGTATAGTCAGTATCGTAAAGTAAGACTCCCCTTTACTCAGTTACACCCCTTTCTTAAATCCTCTAAGCACGTACATCCTCATTAATAAGACGAAAATAAAAACAATAACCCATAAACCACTATAGTGAGCACGTAATTCCGGATTACGCTTCCTTGAAGAGTACTCTTTTTTGCATTTCCAATAAATACAAAAACGTTCCGAATGTTACGCATACTTTATTAGGGTCACAACAGAGATGAGCCCAACCCGTGTTTACTGCTCTTCTGCGTACGGGAAGAAGCTGACCTGCTGTTGATGTCTCTTGACCGGGTGAACCCTATCGGCGATTTCTGACTGTGAGAATCAAAATCATCAGACTGGTTACCCTTGCCTAGGGCCCCTTTTTCCTCTCTTCGGCGAATTTATGAGGAAATCCGAGAGCTTCCCATATTGGCTCATGCATCGCCATCTTTATGTCGAAAGTTTCTAGGTATTCAGTTACGCCAAGTGTTGATGGACCTCTTTGCCCGGCCACACACTGGAGCAGCATACGACAAAACATACATGATGCGCATGCGTATTCTGTTTCTGCACAGAAAACGTGTCGAGAAGCATGTGTATTTCAGTCAATTTAGTGTCGCAGGACTAAATTTTAGTGTTTTAATTAGTGTTAAATTTAGTGTTTAACAGGAATGTGTGGCTTGCCTAATTTTTCTGTCAATCATTCTACATTTTTGCCAGATTTTTAACTGGAGAGCTAGCACAAAAAATTGTTTTCATAGTTGAGGTAGGATAGTGGAAATATAGAATTAAAATAAGATAGGACAATAATTGAATGGTGGTAATTATTTTCACGATCCGAGAACATGCTTTTGGATTCCCTTTTTCGAGAACGGTGTTATGCAGTTTAAAAACAAATTCTCCCCAGGTTTTTAGGATTGATTATTAAAGTACAATTACTCTGTGCAAACAAAAATAATCGTATAAAAGATTCCCCGAGGATTTAGCTACTGAATAGTTTTGAATTTGATCGATAATTCTTAAAAGATTTTTTCAAGATGACAATAGAATAACTCGTTTCGCGGTGTGGAAGAATACATTTTTGGCTTTTGTTTCAGAAACAAAATGCTGCTCGGTGGAGCTTTTATAACAGATTTCAAAATTCGAAATCAAGAATTCAAAAGAATATTAACATTGAATGTTAATATTATTCTCTAGCTTCCTGGGTGTGAAAAATTCCTTTAAACTTCAGTTTTGGAACATGTTCCACGCGCAATGTTAGTAAATTTGTTCAAATGTAACTATATCAGAATAAGAACAACCAATCAGATCAGTGTTTTCGGATAGCTTCGAATACGTTCTTGTCTGTAAGTTCGATAGTTCAAATCACTATTACCTATCCTGTTACTTTAATGTATCTCACTATCTGTCATTACCAATCAAAATCATCACGACGGACAATCCTAAAATTTTATTTGAGAATATTAGATAGGATATCATATATCAGTTTCTGATACAATTGTCTAAATATCCAAATTGCTCAGTATTCAATCATCAAAGAACGGGAAAACGTTTATAGAACTACAAACGAAAAGCAAGCTGGTAATATTGGCGACGAAATACTGGCGATGATAACCTTTTAATGCCAACCAATACTCAAGCTGCAATTGAGTAAGAAATAAATATACCACATTAACTTATAAAATTATCCATTAATTGCCTCAAAAGCCCTAGAGGACTGCTCTTCGACCACATCAAATAACCATCGAGCTTCACAGGTGAAATAATCGTACAACGACTTGTGCCAAATAAAAAAGAGCAAGTGGTTTTTTTAATGAATTTATTT
Organism: Meta bourneti; assembly: GCA_933210815.1. Taxonomy (NCBI): domain Eukaryota; kingdom Metazoa; phylum Arthropoda; class Arachnida; order Araneae; family Tetragnathidae; genus Meta; species Meta bourneti. The sequence continues at coordinate 17,346,264 of OW119929.1, forward strand.
ATGATCATCATAGGAGATATGACTTCTCGTAACTAAGTATACTTAAAGCGTAAAATATAATTATTTTATCATTAGTGGAAAAATAATATCAACTATACTAGACAGTCTACAAAGTGAGAAAGTGATTAAGCTTTAATATAGCTACTGGAAACAAAATCGCTAGACACCAGAAACATTCTAACTTGTAAAAATTTCCACAAAAATGATTAATGTTGATTAGAAATTTTAAAAATGTCTAATGTAATCTCACAAGGTATTTGAATGTTTCTTAGATGGGGAACGAAACCTGACTGATTAACAAGTCTGATGGGTGGTCAGAGTAGACAGGTCAGGCATATATAGAGGAGAGATAATCCCCTTAGGGATTAGAGATAGGGAACGAGACAGCGAAGAAGTCGATCTTGTGTTGTACTTTGTGAAGCTCTTCCCTGAGACAAATATTGTCATTTGTTGTTTTTAACCTTTTCTCATTGACTTTCAAGTGTTCTCTTTGCTTGACCAAAAGAAAATGTAACTTGGCCTTTGTACTTTAATACGAAACTTGCATTTTTGGACTGAGGGCGGCATCATTTGCCCCAGGTCCGAAAAAGTCTAGCTTCGCCTCACTGGAACAAAGTGCTAAAAGAGAACGACGACCATGAATTTTTTTACTAAATACAAATATGAAAATTACATGTCTTGATGCCTATAGAATTCCGAGAAGTCAAACAAGGATTAATGACAGCTCACTTGATTAAAAAAAATGGTCCGCACGAACAGATGATAAAACCCCAGCAGTACAAACAGGCGAATCAGGTTAGGGGCAATTGATAGTGACCCATTTGTTTCCCCGTAACAAGTGAGTGATTATTGCTTTGGAGAAAACAGCTGTTTCTCCCAAGTCCTAGCAGCGGCGGGTATGAATTGTGATTTATGGAACATTTTGCCTACCATGTCTGGCTTCTAGGAAAAGAGTGGTTGAACAGAGGATCAAATCGTGGGAAACTTGTGTGATTGTTTTGAGATCGCTTAATGGGGGATGCTTCTGGGCAAACGCAGTAAGCAGGCTCAATATTTAAGATTCAACAAGACTTCAATTACTAGGTATAGCACAGCATCGATTTTTCGAATATCGTATGTGTGTAGAGGGCCGAGTTCCGAAGAGTTACTGTTGAGTTTGTATTGCATTGATTTTCGAAATCTACGATTCGAACATTATACAACTGAATTTTTTTCTATTTTAAAAACCTGAAATTCACTCAGTCCTACACAAAATTTCCCCGGACCGTCACCAATAGCCCGTTGTGTTGCTCCAGTGTGACGTTAATTGAAAAATACCAATACCAATACCTACACAAAATTTAGTTTTGTAAATTTTGTACACCATCTCAAAATAATGTAAAAAATGTTGTAAAACACTATCTTTATAACGAATCGAGAAAAATACTTCAAAAAACAAGAAAATGTAATGCCTGTTAGGCTCTTTGTTTAAAAACAAATTTTGTTTCGTATGAGGAGCTTTTGTTTAAAAAATATTAAACACTGCGTTTTAAAACAAAAACGGGAAAAAACGTCAATAATTTTAAGTAGATGTAAGCTAAGTACCAAAATTGCCAGGAAAAATAGTTTTCTTGTGCAAAGACAGTTCTGAAAACAGACGTATTTAAACATTGTAGGCAAGGTTTTTTTGTCATTATGACCAAACGACACAAAAAATTTTAAATACAAGTTAAGAATACGGTGAAAACACGATGTCAATCCAAACAAGAAATCCTTCAGTTAATTAACAATGATTAAAAAGGATAAATCGACGTGCAATGGAGTATTTAGAATAATATAACTACTCTAGATAATACTAAAAATTAAACTTCTATACGTAACACTTATTCCATTAAGACCATTTTCCATTAAGAAACTGTTTTATTTTTAAAACTAAAGTTAGCACCATTTTACATTTCTAAAAAGATTAAATAACAGACATAGACGGTAGTTACAATAGCAATTTACTTAAGTGTCATTGTAAAATAACAGGCAACAACTGTTACCGACTGTTACGAAAAATACTATTGACATAGCAGTGAAGCATTTTAAATTGAATTAAATTTGAAATTTAATAAATCGAAATTTATAAAAAAAACTGATAAATAGAAAAAATAAAAATTTCTAATTTAAAAAAATTTACTCTTTCTGTAAATGGTGTCATTTGAAAGCTACTGAACTACGCTACAATTTATATTGGTCAAACCAACCGTTATTTCTGATTTCTTCGTAAATAAAAATCCTTAAATTTATTTTCTAACTGTGTGTTTTGTTGCTAACTGATAACAAAACTGTTAATATTAGCAGTTAATAATAATTGTTATCGTAAATTAGCAGTTAACACTTATCGCAAAATAACATTTTCGTCCATTATTAAATAAAACACATCCAATTCTGCCTGCATTTTTCAGCAAAAATGTTCTGACTCAACAACTAGAGCCTCCAAAAGAAATGAGAATTCTTTTCGAACGAATAAGTGGACTTCATAGCAAAAGATTCCATGGCAATGCGCAGCCGCGAAGACCGTGTTGAAATTATAATCAGAATTAAGATGGAGCTGCGCATATCACATTTGGATCATAACCACGAATGCCTGCACATGCATTTTCGCTCTCTCCAGACCTGTTATTAGAGCTGAGAAAAGTGGGCTCCGGATCTGCCGTGGGCATGACGACCTGTCGCGCAAATCGTCGCGAGTACGGAAATTACGTGGTGAGAATAACGACCTTTCGGGTCGGGGTAGCCATCAACCTTTCGATAGTAGCTTCCTTGCATTTGGTTAGGTTTGCAAAAATTTGATACAGCTGGGTTTTTTTCCCTAAAAAGATTAAATAACAGATGGACTGTTGTTGCAATCACAATTTTCAGAAGTGTTACTGTAAAATAAGTCACCAAATGTTACCGAAAATATTAACAATCGCGAAAAATGCTATTGGGATAGTAGTAAGGCATTTTAAATTGAATTAAAATCGAAATTTATAAAAAAATTAATAACCATAAAAAATAGAAATTACAAATTTTTAAAAAATCACTGTTTCTGTTCTAGCCAATTGTTATTTCCGATTCCTAACAGTTGATAAAAATTTACCGAAACAATTAAAACAGAAAAAGTTAGCGAAAATTTTAAAAATTAATAAATGGTTATTTGGGGGAAAATGTATCCTTTTAAAGTTGATGTTGAACAATTAATTTAAGTCCTGTAAAATTGACTTTGAGTTGCATCACTTTGTTCGAAGACTAAAGCAATGCATCAATTTAAGATCTAAATCAAAACTCAATAGTGTTACAAATAAAAAAAAGCACTCAGTTTTTTTTAATAACACATTCTTTGAGAGACAGTACTTGAAGATGTTTAGAACATCACAAAATTTTCAGTTGATTTGTTTGACTACATAATTTGGGTTACCAGACCCAAACCGGGAAAAGTCCGGAATTTGCATGAGGTTCCCCGGATTCCGCTGGGAATTATAAATTGTCCAAATTTTTCAGAGAAATCATCAATTCAAACCAATCAGAATTGTTTTCATTTAGGAAGTATTTTTTACTTCCAATACTACTATTTCTTGTTTGTAAAAATTTGAACGCTTCAATGTAAAAGGTTTTTTATTGATAGTTATCATCAATTATTTTATTTATATGGACTTTCCCTCAAATGTTAGGAATTGTAATTGAGTTTGTCATTGGTAGGTCTGGTAACCTATTCAAAAGAATAGAAAATAATCGAAAAAAATTCTGCACATAAAATTCGCTGCGTCTCAAATAAATAAGCGTCAATAAAAAATATCCGATTAAACGAAAATAAAAAAAAACACAATTTTTCCACGAAATACATTCAACATGAATTTTTTTTATTCGTCATGTTGAATTCATTTTGAATTAGTTTACACTGATGGGAATGAAGGAAATTATATAGCGGCAAAGTGCTATGCCACAGATAATTCAAAACATTCATTACAATTATTCATTTCTAAAATCGAGGTATTAACCCACTTTAACAGCCCATCCTCGTTCGTAATTAAATTTTAAAAAGCAGTCCCAAAAATCATTTCTTCGGACAAACATTCACGAAAGTCATTGCAGCTCAATGTTCGCTAAATAAAAAAGTAATAATTATTACGAAACAGGGCAGATTTATTTTCTCATAAACCCATCATATGCAGAATACTAAAACGAATAAAAACGAGAAGATTGCTTTTAATGCCCACATGGAGAAATAAATATACTTTTATTCCATTCCAAATAAAGTAGTTTTCGTTAGATAAAAAATTGTTTCATTGAACAAAAGAATGGAAAATAAATTCTGTCGGAAAATACGGCTGTTTTACTTACAAATATGTATATTTCGTTAAAAAATACACGATCAAACGTATTTTTATCACGAAATAAATTCACCAACAATGAATTAATTTTTTGATGGCCAAATGAATTTCTTTTTAACGTCTTTTTTCAGTAACTCGAAAGTATGGTAGATTAACGGTGGCAGTGTTCTATCACAGGACATCTAAAAATGTATTTAAACATCTGCATTAAAAACTATACTTCTTACAAATCGAGACATTAATTCATTTTAACAGCCAATTCATTTTAATAACCAAAAGAAACCTCCAGACGAACATTCGCCAAAGCCATCACAGTTCAATGTTCTCAAAGAATAAAAAAAGAGTAATAATCTTTACAAACAGAAAAGAATTATTCTTACAAATCCAGCACACGCAGAACACTAATTAAAAAAGAATAACAGTAACATTAAAAAAAGCATAAACACGAGAAGATCGGCCGCATCGCTTTTGTTGCCATTCCTGGGAAAGAAAAGATGAAATGTAAATACGCGACCTGTTTCGCTTTATGTGCAACGTTGGCGACAAGTGCGGATGAATACGGCGGCCTCTTTCCCGAGCCAGTCAGTCCAGAATATGACGATGGCCCGCGGGATAATCGGCATCATCAGTCAACTTAAAGGGAGGGTAGGAAATCCGGTTGGACATTTGATGGTCCAATTTCGTGTCTTCGCGCTCGAACATTAAGTGAGGATTCTTTATCTTCCACAAAAACGAAAAGGAATACATCGCCTGCAGCGATTTCACCTAAAAGTGTATTATTATAATTCCCTTCAGAAAAATCGTTTGAGTCAAATAGTTAGTCTATCATCACGTAGATAGTTTATTTATCAAACGTCGAAAAAGAGGTAAAAAGATTAAAGCGTTGCGTTTAACGTTGTAACTAAAGCGCCGACGTCATGTTGGTAGACGAGATTCCATTGAATTGGAGGTCAAATTCATTAAATATGTATGAAACATCAGATATGCAGATTTTGTTGACTGTTTAGACACTGCACCTGTTTCGCATGATGTATGTTGATTTTTCATGCGTTTAATCGCTACAATAAAGAATATAGACATTACTTGATTTATAAAATGGCTTATAATTGAATAAACATACATTTTAACTTCGTTTTTCGTTAATTCGATGATTTTTGATGCTCCCAAAACTCAAAAATAAAACTCCTTGTGCCTTGGTGTAACAAAACTCCATTGAATTTTCGAATTAAAAAAATCGTTCCGAGTACAAATAGTTTTCAAAACAATTAAGAAAGTACATTCCTTCAAATTCAAATAGAATGAATTTGTTTGCAATGTATTTCACGGATAGTTTTACTTTTGTATTTTAATTCGGTATTTCAACACTTTTTTTTCGAAGAGGAGGATTTCTTTTTTTCCTTCATATTTAACATTCCTAAATTCTGTACTGAATCATTCTTAAAGCTACGATAATAAACACTTATATTTGTAAAAGGAAATCAAAACGGTCATTATAAACTATTCCTTAAAACTATTGCTCACGGCGTGTGAATTTGAGACACTGTCCCGAAAGAATAGTTATACCTTTTTTTAATCATCAACTGAGTTTAAAGCATACATCCTGTTCAAACTTTCATCCTGCTGACATAACTTTCACTCCTGAACTACACGACAACGTCGATAAAAAGTGAAAAGACTAGTGAACGTGGGAGTGAGGATTAAACACGTGAAAAAAACTCCTCCACTCAATAAATAACAAGACAAATAAAAAATTAAAAAACAAAACCATCTTTTAGCTGTAACCTTATCCGAGAAGAACGAAGCACCGATGACTGGTGAAATCCTATTCCAGCAGTGTCCCGTGTCAGAGGTTGGCACCAGAACACCTTCACCTCGGGGTCGGCGGTTCAAGATTTTGAGAAAGAAAGAAAATCCGAAGGGAAAGGGAGAGCGAAGCGAAGTGTGTTCAGAGGAGAAAAAACCTGCCCGTCCACAATCCAGCCGCTTCGTGACACAGGTAAACGATGAGAGGGTCAGCGAGTGTTGTTCCTCTCGCCGCGTTGGGGATGACAACCGGTACAGGATGGCAGGGGGTGACTTGAATTTATTCGAAGGTCGGTGGTGTCTTCAGGTGAGGGTGGAAGGAATGGTATTGGGGGCAGGAGATAATCGAATCGAGACGTGGGTCGAATTTTCATGATCGTCAGGCCGAGTGACCAAGAGACGATTACCGTGATCAGGTTTTTTAACAAGGAAAGTATTTTCCCGTTTTGAACATTTTTTTGCTTTGAACTGGTTTCACAAAAGCATTTAATAATGCTCAAACGGAGGCCTTATTTTACAAAGGTATTATGGTTTCGTAATGGACACTAAGGATTCGCGAAGTTCATGGATTAATAAAGAAAACTTAACATTTGCGCACCCAATTATGCTAACTTAAACGATTTCAGGCAGTAAGTAATCAACATATAACAGAAATAGTAATAATACAATGCGCTTAAGAATGTTGTGAGTGAACCACAAGAGCATTTTTATCTGTAAGTTGTTTTCGTATGTCTCACAATTGATTTCCTTACCTGAATCAAATGAATTTGAAGTTATAATTCGTTTTGAGAAATATTGCTTTTGTGCAAATATTAAGGCTTTTAAAGGACCCTTGAAATCCAAAATGAAAAATCAGGCCTTCTTAAGGCCCGTAGGAACCTTGTTAACGCTTAATTTAACATTATGAGTTCACATGCATGCATCAGTTCTGTAACCTGCAGTCTTCCCTGCATGACTTGGAAGTTTGGAGAGTGGGGTGCCAGATCAGGTATGACATCGTCATCTGACCGTGATTCAAAATTACGTGGTATTGTCCTCGGATCTTTTCCTTCGGGTTTGATCCCGGACCGTCTCCAATAGCCCATTGTGTTGCTCCAGTGCGACGTTGATTAAATACCTACCTACATGACTTCTAACCAGTTTTGACCTTGACCAATAAAATACTTTCTTGGATTCTTTCAAACAATAGATGAGTTTATTTGGTCATAATGCATATTGTGGAGCAAAAGCAGCACTACATTACTCAGAAATCTCGTGATGCTCAGAGGGTTCAACAGTTAGTAACTTCTTAAGTTATTAGAAATTTCGACTTCTACCCAAGTCAAACTTTTAAAAAATTAAATATTTTTTCTAATTTGTTAAAAATTTCTTATGACTTAAAAATGCCTTAAAAACTTAACGTTCCAACATCCATCGATAACTGTTAGTATTTTCGATAAGTTGTTAACAGTTAACAGTACTGAAAATAACAGTACTGCGATTTTCACTGCTATCGGAACAACAGTTCATCTCTACCCGAAACGCTCCTTCAAGGAGAAAACCATTCTTCACAGCATGGACACAATCTTGCGAAAACGAAAGGGGCGTACATCATCACGGTTCGAGCTCAACTACCCTCTTCCAGAAACCTGCAGGCTGATGACACCGACTCCATGCATGATTAGAGCCCATGCGGTAACTGTGCAGTATGGCGGCGGCTCCGTTCTCAGATAAGAAGACAATAAAATAGCAATTACGGCCTTAAAAGGCACTATAAAATACGATGTCTATAATTGCTCCTTAATTGTTACTCGAAAGAGAAAACCTCTGCACTCCGACATACCATCAGGCAATGGAAACTCCATTTTGCCGTTGGCCATCGAATATGAAGTCAAACCTGCTTCAAGGTAAGGGAAGCACTTGCCGATAATGATGTCACATAAGCCTGTTGTTACTGGATGACGGCATTCTTGTTTGGTTCTTTTCGATCACTAGACATGACGACCCTCCAGTTCAAAGGTCCAGCGAAAGGAAAGATTCACTTTCTTGATTTAATTTCCTCCCTTTTCTGTAACCATTTCTCTCCAACGAGAAGGTATTAAACCTCTAAGTAGTTTCGACGAGATATTTCGTTCATCCAGATGTAGCCAATTTTGCAAAGGACGAGATATCTCGTCGTCAAGATATTGCCAATTTTTTTATGATGGCGAGATCAAAATCTGGTCAGTTTTCTCCTAATGACGAGATACGTCGTCGAGAAAACCATCAGGAGGGTTAAAGGGACAAAGAAATGTCATGTCTCGGGAATGCAGTTCTTATTTGTATGGATAATTAATTGCTCAGTAAACCCAAGTTAATAGTTTGTGTTTTTAAAATGCTAGCTTATCTTTTTATAAGTTTTTTTAATGATCATTCAAAATGCAAGTAGGGAATAGTTTGTTCGTTAGAGGCATTTTCTGACAAAGTATAAGTGACAGTATTGTCTCTGGCGATACGTGTATCCTGTTAAGTATTCTGAATGTGGTCTGTGTTTAGAATACGATTTCAGTCCTACACCAATAAAAATTCCAAACAAATTTCCGAATTGATATGAGGGTGGATTGGTCAATATCAATTAGATTAAACGCCAAACGTTATCCAAATGGCGATAAACTACATTTTAAGGTAACCCCGATATGCTTGGTTGGTTTGGTTGAGTTTTATGGCGCAAGGGCTATATTTAGCCACGCTACGACAAACACAAGACGAACAACATCAAGTATTTGACATACACACAGAAAGGAGAAATACAGAGAGGAATCGAATCTGCGCAACCTACAACTCACAAGTTGCAGGGCAGTGGACAAACCCATTGAGCCACGGTGATTCCAACACCCCGATATGTATCATGCGAGAGCAGTTGGATAGCAGGAGTAAAATCTTTGCAAACCATCTGGTATGCTTGTTTACACTGAAAATCCCTCATACGCAGTCAAAGAAAAATTTATAATTAATTTTTAAATAAAAAAAACACATTTCATTAATAAATACCCTTTGCGATGCCTCATAGAGACGATTTGTCAGTGAGATAAATACAATGGAAGATTAATCAAACATTTACTAGGCTGATTAATAATTGTGGTGGAGAGGACTTGGAACTGTCAACTGTTGAATATTTGAAAAAGCTTGTCCTTGGCGATCTTCATATCATTTACGAGAAAAGAAGCGTCATATTTGAGTGGCATGAGGAAAAATGCAAAATTCAGGTAAAGAAATATTACAGACAAATAATTAAAGGTCTGAAAGAATGTCTGATACTCTTGCCCAGACCTTGACTTCTATATAGAACGACTCCTTCCTTGTAACTGATTTTAGACAGAATGAATACTAAGTAAAATACGTGCTCTTTAGTGAGGAAACAAAGATTTAGAGGAAATTCTTTTCTTACAAATTAAAATGCAGGGTGTTCCGCTAAGGACTATAATAAAAGGTAGGTAGGTATTTTAATTAACCTCACAACGGGCTATTTATAATAAAAGAAAGTATCATTTTCTTCACTTTTTTACCATGATTTATTTCCAAAATTTCTTACGTACATAAATTTTTTGTTAAGTCTAGTACACTTCAACATGTGCACCATGCACTTCTCATCATTCGAATCATTTGTTTCAATGCTACAAACTTTCTTTTATTATAGTCCTAAGCGGAACACGTGTTCTGATTAAAAACATGAACCAAAACATCGAATTCCGTAATGAAAATCCTGTGATTAAAAAAGATCTTATACATAACTTAGTTAAAATATTTAGTTCAAAATAGAATTTAGTTAAAATATTTATTTCAAAATTGAATTTAGTTAGAATATATTTATTTCAAAATTCAATTTTTCTCACTGTTTAGACTAAAAAAACCAGAACAATTTGAAGATTTTTAATAAACTAAAGGTCATTAATATTGATGGAATATTTCCTCGTGTCCTAGAACGCGAAAATAAAAATGCTCCTTCATTGCGATGAGATGCGAAGCATTTAGAAGTCATCATGGTACGCTTCAAAAACAAATAAAAAAAATCGCATTTACTGTTACTTTTCAGAGGTACTGGATTATCTTGCTATATTGTTTTGTGTATATTACCCAAGAGATCATTTCCAGATGGACGATACCTAGTTCCTTTATTGCCATTATGTTTCCCACGAACAGCGGTTACAGTTCAAATCCTCAAATTACGCGGGGGTGGCACACAGCTCGGAGATCAATCGATGAAAAAATCGTAATGGCCGAAGAGAACTAGAAAAAATATTCTCATGATGTCATTGTTTGTTACGCCGTGGGACCGAGATTAAGTCACGTAAATATGTCCATTGTCTGAGAATGGATATTATCCAAGTCTCTTCTTTTCCAACGGTCAAACCTCTTAATAATCATCATCTCTTCCGCTGTCCGACAATGGGTCACGATGTCAGTAGCGGTATATTGACATTTCTGGTGACCGTTAAGCCTATCGGCAGACGATTTCCGAATTTATGAGCGGGATTCTGGCAACAATGGAGTTCAGGTCACCGCGATTGTGGAATCTGATCTCGCTCTGCGATACGTTCGCAAACCGAATCGAAAGTGGGCTAAATCGATGGTAAAAAACACAAGAAAGGCGAGCTTTTATGTCACTCTCACACAAAAGAATACGAGGGTCATTGAAGCTTTGAAATTTCGCCATTACTTTCGTGACGTTCGGACATGAGAACAATTTTAGAGGAAATTGAAGAAAGCGAAAATTGAAGTTGCTCTTACGTGGCAAAGATAAGTCTTTCGTATTTCATTGAGGAATTTTGCGACCAGGCTATTTTAATGACATTCTTTCAAGTACAGTATTTCATTCAAAAGAATTTTTGAATTCGAATTTATTGCGAAACTCATTGCAATTAACTCATTTTAGAAATTGTAAACATTTTCCCCAAAAATATAACGAGACTTGTCTAATTGCTTTGAAAAATAGTCCCTAAATTTAATTTTTTAAAAATCATGTCCCAATTTTTAAGGGCCAAATCTCAAAAACGCGTACTGTTATGAATTTTTAAAAAATGAAAGAAATAAAGTTATGATTTCATTTATACTCTTAAAACAACTTTTTTATTTAAAAGGGCAACTGTTTTTCCTTAGCTGGAGATAGAAATGACTGCCAAAGTTATGTAACTTTACGTCGTTTTCTCCCACCTGGTTTTCGTACTGTTCATAAACAGAAAATTTGTTGATTCGTTCGTTATTCAATAAAACAGGAAAATAAAAATTGAAACAAATCTCCAATTTCTACAATTAATTATCTCGCCGAACCACACAAGAGTATGGCAAACACATTCCTTGCCATAACCTCGATTCCAATTTTCTTTTTGAAACATTCCATTCGAGACGTAGAACTCAATATTCAGTGGCGGAAAACAAACGAGAATAGGAACAATTAATTACAAAACCGTAAACAAGTATTTGATATAGAACGCAACTCATTGTTTCACACGCATTACGACGGTAAATCACCTATCGGTTGAGATCCTTCACGAAACTCGAGCGAATGAAAATTCTAAATCAATTACGAAATTGTAATAAAAATGGATGGAAATTTAATTAGGTTAATTCAGTAATTGGAATGCAACAGACATTGTTTTCTGAATTCATTGACTTTATTTGATGTTGCCATAGTTCGCTGCACAAAAATAGTGCTCACGATTTGGAAAAGAACAATGGCATCATTCTTTATTAAAAAAATTCGTAAAGTAAAAATGTTCTTTTTCGGAAAACAACTAATTTAATAAAATATAAGACAATTGCATACTTATGAAAAATAATGCATTAATTAATCTTCTTTCACATATATTCGTGGTATAATCAGAATAAAGAATCAATTTCAAGACCGTTTTGAAAAGGAGCAATTAACATAAATAGTTTTCGCAACCGTCGGAAAATAATTATACATTATGAGAAAAATGTCACGATTTCATCGCTTTTGGGAAATACTTTAGGATGAATGCATCGCCATTAAAATATCAAAGGCGAATGAAAGAAGCCGTAAATATTGCAAAAAAAATTAAGGATGAAAAAAGTGGCAACCACAAGTTTTAGGTCGGCTCGAATTCCAGTTGGTGACGCAGCGTGAAAAATAACAAAGAACATCTTTATATTTTGGAAGTTACTTATGTAAACTGCAACATGAAGTCTTAAACTGCAATCTGTAGGGGGATGAAATGAGCTATAGTACGCAACTACAGTACACAACGTGTAAGACAATGTTTAAGACGGTCGTAAAATATGGGATATCCGGATTATTGTTCCACTTTACGATGTTTGGAGAGGGTTCTTAAGAGTTGCCGCTCATGTGGATATTTTTTGCCCTCGTTCTTAGCAGTTATTAAGATTATCTGAATTGAAAGTAAAGACAAAAAATAAGAAAACTGGAAGGCAATAAAATTTAATTTCGCTCATCACAACGAAAATTGTATTCCAGGAAATTCATTTTCCCTGTATTTTCGTCAACACAAAATAAAAACTTGCTTAAGCGTAGTCATTCGTGTCATCTTAAAAATAAAAAATAAGTTTGTTTGAATTTATGGACATGAAAAAGTTTTCATATCGGAAAACATAATGAAATTTAATGTCCAGGAATAGCAACTGCCCAATGCATTTTAATTACTGTGCTCCCAGACAATTATGCGTTTTATCTGCAACAAAACTCGTTCACTTAATATGATATACAAGAATTCTTCAAGAAAAAAAGTAAGAATAAAGTTTAATCTCCTGGAATGGCATCGGTTTTTAATGACTACGTTCCCAGACTATTGTGCATTTATCAACCAACAATAAAAAAGAGAGAATTCATTATTGAATTAAGTACCGAAATAAAATAATGCACTTTTTGAAAATGTCATTAATTTATAGGGTTCCTCTTCCCTCTCTTATTCGTTTTCTTGTTAATAGTTCGGACCGGTTTTCCCGAATAATTAACAGTGTGATGTAACTGTACACTTGCACCTATCAAAATTCTAAAACTGATCACGAATGCAAGTAGTCCGTTAAAATTAAGTTTTAAACTAAAACGTCTATCGACTGTACGTCTCGTTTTCGTCTTACCACCAAACAACTAAACGTGTTACTGCAGTTTCCATGTGAAATATTTTCATAGTTTAAGAGACAAATATGTCTCAGCTAAAATAAATAATATTTCATAAATAAATTAACAATTTCCAAGCAGCAGTGGACAATATATTCGACACTTTACTCCTTATGGTCGTGAAACGTAAATCCATTGTGTTCGTTTCATATAAATTTATTCTTTCTCTTATTGGTTGATAACGACGTAGAAATATCATTCAACCAATTAAAACAAAGAACTGGCTGGAAACAAAAACAGATTGGCTTTTAGCTCCAAATTTTTAAATTATAGCATGTATCAAACGATAATTTAATTTATTTCCAAAAGATCCTTTTGCAAAATGTAGCAACAGTTCAGTTTGTTGCCCGCGAGTAAGCGTTTTTATGAAACAAGGTATGTTTTAAACGCTATAGTTGGTTCTCGAAACAAATGGATTGGGATTTTGTGAGAGAATGTAGGAAATAACATAGAATTTCAAAAAAAAGAAATGACCAAAGCGTAAAACAAAAGTATAATGGTTAGACTGGGTGGAAATAGATTTTATTTAGTTTATGTGGATGGGCATAAACACACACAACGTAATGACTACGGCCTGTTGTGACCATTTCCATTTTTGGGCTTGATTCTTTTGAATGACAATATTTTGTTTAGTGTCTGTCATTTCCTGGCATATTTGAAAAAAAGGTGACATATATTTAATAAATGTTCGGCGGGTCGATTGTGGTAAACCTTACCATAGTTACAGGGTAGAATGAGGAAGCGCGTGAGCTTGATGTCTATTCAAAATTAACACTGCACAAATTGTAAGAATATATGTTCGTTGATCTGCCGGAATTCAGCGCCATAGAAGCGAAAAAACCTGAAAAATTTAGCGTCAAAAATGACGACTGGATCGAAAAAACTCGATGGTAAAAATAGGAACAATAAGAATTTCGACTGTACCTCGAAAAGCAGGTATTCCACATTTCGTTCTTTTCTTGCTCTGTTTTATTTTCGAATTCCTCCGGCTATCTATCAAGCGTTCAAAATAGAGAGTCCTCTAACATCAACAATAAAAATTACTCCAGATTTAATTACGCTGAGACAAGAGGGGGGAAAAGCAAACCTTCCACACACATAGTAACGCGAGAAAATCCAATTAATAAATGAGGCGTCCGCACGAGAAAAAAAAGATAACACGCAAATGAACTGTCAAAAACGTCTTAAAATATCGTTATCGCAACAAATAAAAAACGCACCGATGGCAACAGCTCAAGAGAGGAGGAAGCTGTCAACGAACACAAGAAAAACAACGGGCGGGGGGCAGAAAGATCATCTCACCCCTCTTCTAGAATCGAAAACGTAAAAAAGTCCTAAAGCTAAAGGAACAAGATAATAAAAACTTATAATATCGGATTCCCGGTGAAAAAATCGGAGGGGGCTGCAAAAGAGGGCCGAGTAGAATGTAGACCAGAGCATTCTTTTCTACTCGTACCCCCTCGAGTTACAAAGGCTAATATAATAGACAGGAATCGGAGAACGATCCGCCTAATTTCATTTCGAGAGGAGATGAGTTGTTCGAAGGCGGCGGATTGGGTGACGTTATAATAATCTTAATTGGGGATTTGGGCTTGAAGTCGATACGAAAGATCGGAAGCGAAGTGAGTTGGTGGGGAAAGAAAAGAGTGGGGCCCTGGCTGAAGTTGCAAGGAAATAATTAAGACGACATGAAAATAAAAATGCCATTGTAAACTTCTTTTTTTTCCCAAAAACATAAAAGCATTTTTCCTCATTCCAAGCACAGATTGATCGTTTCGATTTTTGATTTGGTTTTTTTTTTTCATTTCTTGTTGGAATGCGGCCGAAGCAATTGTTTTAAAATTACTTATTTCGCCGGAGAGAACACTTTTGGAATTCTCTAAAAGGAAATTTGTGATTCACCTTCTATTCTTACTGTTCATTTTATGTCTGTTGCTTCGCTGAAAAAAAGACGTAATACTCATGTATTAAGATGCAATGTAATTGGTAATATTACTTAAGTGAAATTAAATAAATTAAAAACAATGTTGTTCATAAAAATTTTTAATTTAATTCATTGTTTCAAATGATGGAGATAAACTATTTCAGAGTTTTACCGAAATTTGTTTCACAAGCACACATACCCTCAAAGCACAACAAATATTTCATCGTGTTTGCAAATAAAAATACAAATTTACTAACACAAATATGATATTTTACAATGGAGTGAGTCACCAAATCTTTAACCCTCCTGATGGTTGTCTGGACGAGGTATCTCGTCATTAGAAAAATCATGAACATATCTTGATGGACGAAATATCTCGTCATTAGAAAAAAACTGACCAAATCTTAATCTCGTCATCATAAAAAAAATCGATAATATTTTGAAGACGATACATCTCGTCATTAGCAAAAATTGGTCAGGTCTTGATGGACGAGATATCTCGTCGAAACCACTTGGAGGGTTAAGTCATAAATGTATCATGCTAAGACGACAATATTTTTCTTCAACTTGTGTGAGAACTTGAGTTTGCAAGAGTAGAACAGACAGTGATAGGTGTACAAAGAAATCTTTTTACAGACAGACGAATTAAATTTTTCTAATAATTTATGAAGATGGAGATCAGTAGCCATTCCACAAAATAAACGCAACTTGTTTATTTTGAAAATTATACATTACACACGAAGCTACAGGAATGGAATGGCAACTTCGATATGCGAAGAGTTAAAAAGAAAAAAGGCAGAGCACAAAATAAAGAGTTGCATGTGCTCGAAATTATTCGAAGGAACGAAAATTGAGAGCATCGCACGCCACCACTTGTTGAGTGATGAAACGCAGCTCACCCCACCCTGCGTCCTCAGACGACACGAGAGAAGAAAAAGATGAAGAAAATATCCTCCTCTCAGGCAGGAAGTGTCCTCTTGGTAAAAGATGATGCTTTTGACAGTTGCCAGCCTTTTCTTTCAAGTGATCCAGAGAAGAGCGGTTTTGTGTTTCTTTCGACTCACATACGGGCAACTCGTGGACAGGAGCTGACATTTTATTGCGTTCCGATGAAACAAAACACGTTATTGCATTTAAAATAACGACGAATCTAATGACTGCAATAAGTAATCCGTTTCTGTGAATGACTAATTTTTAAAGTTAATACTGAGGAATGGAAAGTGCTGAAGTCCGTATCCCAAAATTCACAAATTTGTGTGAATAGTGTATATCGGAAATTAATTGTAATAGACGATACAGTGGTGAAGTTAATACCAAGAAAGCGATTCCCTTTGCTAATAGCTGACTGGCGACACACCAATAGATTTGTTGTTTACAAAATGGTCCCATTCAACAAAGTGCTTTGAAATTTTAGAACCTAGGTTGGTATTGATGAAATAGAAATAGGAAATAATCTTATCTTTCACAAAATGAGCATAAGTGATTGCAGCATTGTTTAAAACAAGGATGAAAACACAACCATAACGTAATTCAATGTGAGGCTATTGCCATGACCAGGCAAC
Organism: Meta bourneti; assembly: GCA_933210815.1. Taxonomy (NCBI): domain Eukaryota; kingdom Metazoa; phylum Arthropoda; class Arachnida; order Araneae; family Tetragnathidae; genus Meta; species Meta bourneti. The sequence continues at coordinate 17,363,004 of OW119929.1, forward strand.
TTTCGTCAACCTCAAACTCCACGTGAGATTTGCGCTGTCCTAAATTAAATAAAATACAATATCCTCTAACTTTAAACACACTGATTGATAAGGCCGAAAATATGCATCCTTTTCCAATGGATCTCCCATTTAACCTTATTTGTTAGAAGTACTCGGAAATGATTCAAATGAAATAAAACGAATTTTTTTTTAAATTTGACTGCCCATGATATATGAACAAAAATGACATTCACTCCAGGATTATTCAAAACCTTGTAAGAGACCACGTGAATTCCCATTACACAGTGAATGAATGCTCCTTCGACTTACCCCTGGTAGTGTGTCACCTGGTTTGGGGAAAGTCAAATAGCCACCTTTCAGAGTGGAAAGGAGAGGGCTGTACCCTTTCTCCGGCTGAAATTAATGGATTCCCTTACAAAAGGGGTGAGGGGATGTCCACCAAGCAATCTGTCTTAAAAGTCAAGCATCGCCGAGTAGGACATATAGAGATAAATACAGAGGATAATAATGGGAAGTGTGACACGTATAGATCATCGCACGCTTCCACTTGTAAAAAAGGAACAACATTCATCTAGTCCTCTGGTAACGTCTTGGACAGAAGGCCCTACCCTAAAGTAGTCAGGACCACCCAGAATTTCTTTTTCAGTCAGATTTAGGAATCGAAAACTTTCCTTTTGCCTTGAAGCCATTTTGGTTGGTTGGTTTGACTAGAAATCAGGAAGTAATTACTAGAAATTATGCAGTTTCATGGAATTAGAATTTTAATATGCAATTTCACTTCATTGCTGAAAATCAAGGAAACCAACTACTCATCAAAAAACCTTGAACAAAAATATTTATTGACAGGAATTATACTTTAAAACACAGAACTTTGTAGTCAGATTTTGCACAATTTAGAAACTGGCAGATTTGAATCATTGTAGTACAGCCTCCAAGCATGTACTCATTGACATATTGTTGCAGGTACCTTTTTTAAATGTTTACAAAAATAGAATCAAAGTAACCCGATAGGACAAAGAAATTTCGATTCCAAGATAATCAATCGTTCATGTTCTTCCCCGATCCAGTTCCCTTTTAAGTTACACAAAACAAATTGGTGACTTACTTTTGCAGCATTAATTTTTAGATAAGGTTTGGTTTGTCGCTCTACAGTCCATTTTTTTTGCTTCATTAGGGAAAATCGAATCGAGATCTACGGCTTAACGTAGATTCCCAAACACTACGAATATACATATTAAGACGGGGATTTGAACCCAGAGTCTGTTGAATCGAGCGCTAACCAAATATTGTTTGATGTGGATATGGACCAGTCCATAATACCTCACAAAAATGAATTAAAGGAATCAAATTTCCAATTGTATCATAGATTAAACAAAACATTCCATTTCGTCGCACTTGGAATTCCTTGATGTAACCTCAAGGAATGTACACATATCAGTGGCTCCAACTCCTGAGGCCCCAATATTTTTAAGTCACCCCTAACAAAAATGAGAGATAAAATTTGAATAATCTGAACTTTGGAAGGAATTAAAAACACAAGCGATTGAAAACTTAATTGACCCCTCCCTATAGTGTCCAAAAGTTGGAGCCTTTGATACACGAACTGTTTGCCTACCATGAACTGCTCCCGCCAGTAAGTCTTGATGGTGGCGGTCGCTAAAAGAACAAAGCTCGTTGCTCTGGGAGATGTCTTACTTTTTTGGAGGCGGAAAAAGTGATTTATTGGCTAGATACTGTGAGCAACAAGTAAAAATATCACAATAAATATATTTCGTATTTGTCACGTGCGCCAATGAGACAAACTTGAGTGATTTTCTTCCAGCATCCCCTATAAAAAATGAGATTAAGTCCGCTGTTTCTATGACAACAAACTGGCGCACACTTAGTGAAGGGAACCGTTCTCGTGGTAGACAGTACTCCAGCAGTGCAAACACTGAGACAACCTTAAAAGATCTGGATAAAAGTTATTACCCAGCCATATCACTTCCGTATACTATCAACGTCTGAATGCAGCACTTCAGGAGTGAGTCCATCGTTTATTCCTCCCTCACTCCACATACCGAAAAAAGGCCCATCAGCGTCCAGAGAAAAATGGCTCAAACCAAACAGTTTTTCAGACTCGTTGACGACGATTTAGCACGCCCAGCTATGAAAAAGCAGAGTCGTTTCGGAAGAGAAAAAAATTAAGAGGAACGATTTTCTCTTAAAGGACGAGATGGGGGCGGCAAGAAGGGGGCGAAGAAAGCCGTCCCTTCACGAGACGGGAAACTCGAGAACAAAAAGTAACTCCAGCGGCCGAGCCCTCCGAGTGGTCGATTTGGAAAAAAGGAGTGGTGTGTGTCGTCCATCGAAAGAGTTCTTAAATGAAGAAAGACCCTTCAACTCTCGAAGAGCAGACTCGAGTTGCGAGGCAGGGATGGGGAAAGGGTGGCCGAGAAAAAACAAGCGAAGGGGGATGAGGAACCAATTTTCTCTCTTTTTCAAAAACTTTTTTTCCTTTTCTAACCACTTTTATACATCGTCTGGAAAGAAAATGACAATCTTCGGAGAGACGGTCATGGTAGATTTCACTCCCTGCAAGTCCTGCCGACCTGCCACGTCGGTTGTTTACAGTTCAGAGGAGCTCTTTCTGTGCCAATCTTCTCTTTCGCTCTCTACCCTCGTATCTGCTTTATAGAGGGGCGAGGTGGCACTAATCTGGACTTCCTGTTGAGCAAGCGACGAGTTCCACCCCCAGCAGAGGATGGAATGCGGGGTGCTTTGATCCGCTGTCATTTTTGTGGTTGGTCTTTTCTTGGACCGAGCGTTGAGAAATCGAAGAGAATGAAATTCTTTTCAGCAGAGCAACGTTGAGGCAAGTGCTTTCTTTAGCTAAAATTCGCTGACGTGTGGAACTATGAAAGCAGGATGCACTTGAGTATTCAAAACTAAATTTATTTTCTCTAGTTAAGACTGCTATTTTACGTACAAATTGCCGAGTCAAGGAGAAATTTATTATTACTTCTCTTCAAAAGGCAGATTTTAAGACTGTCTCAGATCAAGAAAATACCATAATAGGATGTGGAAAATAAATGCATCTTCACAAACTGTAGTTAGGCTATAAAATCATTACTGATGTCAAATAGTCAACAACTTGGATAATAAGGACCTTTATGGGAGCGGGGCATTCCTCGAAATTAAATTCATCTTTTATTACAAATGATTTTAGTAAATAAGAGTGTAAGACAGTACAACATTTAAGATTATAGAGGAACTTCTCTTTAAGGTGATACATTGGACTTGGATAATCAAGCTTTATCAGTGATATATTTACGAGTTGGGCAGTTGTTTCCAACATTATTTTTTCATGATTCAATTTCAAACAACGTGTCCCACTGAAATTCTAAAACTTATCACGACATGCCTGAGCAAGACCGCGCACGTTTTTTGTACTAGATGACAAATTGGGATGACTCAGCCTGGACTACAAAGAAAAAAAGAAATATTTTACAAAGAATCCTCCCCAGATTCGTTGAGGGCACTTGAGGGAATTCTTTGACATCTATTTAACAACATGTCGGCAAATTGTTTATAAGGTTGGTCTGATTCAATAAACAATTCGGTAAGCATCTCTCAAATAGGCTACCATCAATACATAATAAACTGGAACTTAACAAACTTTTCTTGCATGTAAATAGTACCCAAACGCAATTGCCTACCTATAAATTTTAAAGGCCTTTAAGTACAGGACGCAGCGCTTCTTTGATACGATTCCTACCAATAGTTTCGAACGCATTTCGAAATCTTTACAACCCGAAAATACACGGGTACCCACGCGTTTTAGGACCACTTTTTATCCCCAAAAGTCCCAGGCGATAAAATTCCTCTCGAGCACTCTCCGACAGACCGAACCACACCTTCCGAACAAGAAAAACTCCCTGGAACCCCACTACCACAAGCACATCACGTAACTGTCACTATCTTAAAACTGTCGTCAAGGAAGAATAAGTAAACGAGGTTACGACGCTAAAGGTTACGACATTTATAACGTCTCTTCGGACGTTGAGAAAACCAGACTGCCGAGAGATCTTCCTGTAAGCCCAAGGTGAGCACAGTCTGAGGAGAAAAACCAGAAAAAGAACGAAAGCCTCCAACAAGCAACACCCAACTAATAGCTTATTAAGGCCAGACCCGACAATTAAAGCGTTCTAAAAGTACCTTCCCAATCAGCTGCTTTAATTACGAACTGAACGTGCGGGAATCGCACTCGGCCATTCCACACAGGTTGTAGCTTGGGGTTTGAGTCTACGGAAACAGGTGGAAAGCAGAGCTTAATTGTGGCCTTTAGCGGGGATATCAACAGGATGCATTACGGACGAATTTTCCAAGTTTCGTCCGCCCACGTGGAAGGAAGAAGATGGAGTGTCTTTAGGATAACGAAATTAAATAACGAAACAAAGGAAAGAATAAGACGGAGCAGAAAAAAGCTACCCCAGTAAGATTGCGATCCAACGGCGTGTCTTTTCTAGGGGAGAACTTTCCTGTAGGAAAGGGGTGATATGTGAATTTCGGTCTCGCGAAGAAATACGTTTTTTGAACTTCGAACGGCAATTACCTTTCAACAGTGATACAGTTTCTGCGTCAAACGAAAAAATAAAATTAAGCATAACTCTGCTTTTGCTTTTTACCAATAGAAGGTTCCATAGGATTGAATTGGAGAGTGGGGTGCCAGCTGAGGTGTTGACCTCGTCATCTGACCGTGATTCAAAATTACGAGGTGTTGTCCTCGGATCTTTCCCTTCGGGATGCATATCAGACAGTCGTCTATAGTTCATGGTGTTGCTCCAGTCTGAAGTTAATTAACTCCTATCTACCCAAAGGATTGAATTTCTGTAAACACAATTCTCGGAATCCCCACCCATAAAATCTATAAAAATGTATATTTTACAGAAATTAAATTTGACCCACAATTTCTAATTTTTAAATATTAATTTTAAAAAAAAACATTTTTATTCAGAGATTGTTACGTATTAGTTGATAGACATGTTAAATGTAATTTAGTTTCAGTTTCACACCGTCTGAGCTCAAGACAAATATTTTGATAGTTCTTTAGCATTTTATTCCATTCCAACATTCTTTTCAAGAATTAATACTCAACTTCTGTTTCAAAATTAACAAATGTGCCCGTTGTATTTAGAACACGATTCGTCAACTGCTTTTTAAAGCATTAATTCTAAATTAAACTAATATACTACACTGAAAAGGTTGAACACAGAAAAGTTCATTCAAGCTTATTAATTTTAATAGCTATTCCCGTAAAACAATTATTTTTAACACCGGTATGCATGCGTAAGGCAGGCCGTAAGAATGGAACTGGTATGCTTTACGGGTGGTGAAGCCATTTAAACTGTACAATTTATTTAATTTCATTGGTTAAGTTTTGAATTTTTGACAAGTGTGTTCATAAATAATTTCAAATACCCGTACAAATAATTTTGGGTATTTTTTTGTTTTAAAGTATCGTTAGTTATCGTTAAGTATCCGTATAAAGTGTTTCAAAAAGATCAAATAGATTAATTAAAAGATTGTTTAAATTGTTAAAAGTCACTTTGGAGCAAAAAGGATATGTAAATCAACCAAAATTATACCAATTGTGTCATGTCGGTAAAAAATACATTTTTGGTGTGCCTCAGAATTTAAGTTTATGTGTGGCATGAGAGGAAAAAATTTGAATTTCCATGCGGTAAGAGAATTCTTTGAAGTAAACAAAAAGTTATTTAAAAAAACTCTTAATTAAATGAAAAATCGAGGTTGTTTTTTTATGGCGAAAGAGCCATATTTGGTCATGCTGCGTCAGATACAAGACAAGCACTATCAAGTAACGGACAAACATACAAATACAAAAGGTAAGTTTTACTGACACAGAAGAGAGAGATACACCCAGGGATGAATCCAACCTGCTCCTCCAACTGGCAGGTTGCTAGCGCAGTGGGCATATCCACTGAGCCACGACGGCCCAGCTGCAAAAATTGAAAGTAGAAGAGTTCGTTCAGCTTTCTAATCCTAATAGCATTCCTGCCAATATTATTTTTTGTTCGAAGCAACCAACAAGTTTCTACCATAGAACTCAGTGATAGAACCACTTCTGATTGACAGCTCCTACAAATTCCCAAGCAAAACGCCACTACTGAGCCGGTCAAGATCAAACAATCCCCATGTCCAATTCAACTAAAAGCATGCCCAAGCTGAAAAAACAACACTGGAACGTCGTGACACGTTTCTAAAGAGTCCCCATCCTCCAGGTACATTAACTTGAGTGGTGGTATACTCCACACACATAAAAGTCCACATCACTCTCTGGAAACACGGCAAGGATGTCACGAATCCGCAATTTCGTGCGGGACGGGCTTATCCTTCAGCGCAAGAGGGATGCTCGCGACCTCCGATCCCAGCTGCAGAGAAAGGGGTCCCGACGAGAGAATCCCCCCGGGGATTCTTATTTTTTATCTTTCATTTATTTGGTTCTGTACCTCTCAGAGAAAGGAGTTCGTCGAGTGATGCCGAACAGCACTTGCACTTTCAGGCTGAGGAGAGGATGGAGTAGTTGCCATGCCCAGGCATGTGAGTAGGGTATTGGTCAAACAAAGGGTCTGGTCTGATCCAGGATGGGAAAGGAACTTCATGGAGGTAGAATGGCAATGTAAATAAACAGCAGACTATATGGGTGGGAGGTAGGTATTTTAAATAACGTTGCACTGGAGCGCAACAGGCTATCGGAGACGGTCCGCGATTAATCCCGAAGGGAAAGGTAGGTAGGTATTTTAATTAATGTCACACTGGAGCAATACAACGGGCTATTTCCCGAACGGAAAGATCCGAGGACAACACCAAGCAATTTTGAACCATGGTCAGATGACGAGGTCAAAGCCATGCCAAGGTGAGGACATTTGAGGTCACGACAGATTTAATGTGCATCAGCCCCCGTGTGGAAGACGGTCTTTGGTTGGATCGAGTTTCGAACTCGCAACCCTCCGGTTACGAGTCCGCAACTCTTCCAACCGGGCTACAGCGGCCCTGACTATGGGTGGTACGCGTTTCAAATTCATGCACACCAAAATCACAAATTCTTTTACTACAAGAATGTGAATGACGAGGTTTTGAGAGTTTGTCAAACCTAAAACCGTTTTGAGAAAATATCCACCAAAATAACAAGTAGGTAAGTAATTGAATTAACGTCGCACTTGAGTATCACAATGAGCTATTGGCGGCGGTCAAGGATCAATCCCAAAAGGAAAGATCCTAGGACAACACTCGTCATTTTGAGCCACGGTCAGATGACGAGGTCAACACCTGAGCTGGCACCCCAGTCTCCAAACTTCCACATCACGTCAACGCGAGGATATTTCGGGCCACGACGGATTCAACGTACACCAGCCGGCACGTACACGACGGTCTTTGGTTGGATCGAATTTCGAACTAGCAATCCTCCGGTTGCTAGTCCGCTACTCTTCCGATCGGGCTAAGAGGCTTCAGTGAAAGTAAAATATCCGCAAACCGTCTGGTTTGTCTGTTTTTACACTGAACATCCCTCTCCCATCGAAATTTGAGGACTTTCTTTTGAATTTCTCTTCCGCAAAAACAAAATATTTACTCGCCAAAGCGAAAACCTTTTCCGGGAGAAACGAAAAGTCCCCTTAAACGGGTCAGTGAACGCGCGAGCGTCCAATTTGCGCCAGAGTCGGCGAGCAATTATCAGGTCACACGTTAAATTGCTTTGACCACTGGATGAAAGGCGCGGGAAAAGGAAAATCATTTCCACCCTTCCCAAGATGTAATGTTGCCCCCGAGAGGTAAGGAAATACGAACCCATATGACCAGTGGAATTAGTTTTTTATCACATAAGGCCCATTTCTTCTAGTGTCAAATAGATGTGATTTTAAGATTGCGCTTCAAATCCATTTCCAGCTCATTTAAGTATCGCATCACGCTGCATCATTTTCGACAAATCAACATCTTGAAATCGCTATAAAACTGAATTAAATCAGTGAGTTATATACCGTAAGTGTATTAACTCTTGAATATTACATTAACTGGGGGCTAAAATATTTATATTGCGTATTTGATTGGTAATGGTTTTACGGTTTGGGAATGAGTTTTATTTTATTTGATTTTTATGACACAAGAACAATTTTGGCCAGTAATTCCCAAAGTATCCCTCAGGAGTCCATGGTGAGATTCCAGGGGGCGAAAAGCATGTAATTTTCCACTAGCCGAAATACAGAACTTTCAATAAAAATTAAATATTCCACACTGCTTTCTCCGATTCTTTTTATGTTCAAGAAAATGCTGCTATGTTCTAAAATGACTATCAAAAAATGTCTATTATACTTTCTAAAAAACGAACAATTGAACTTGCAGTTAGAGTATTTCTCAATGACTGATGATCATGACTTCGCACCCAGGTTCGATTGAGTCTGGGAAACATTCGTTCTCTTTCAACATTTAAAAGCTCTAATTTCAACTTGGAACATATAACATATGAACAAAAGATGTTCGATAATGAATGGAATGGGTAAAAATAACATCATATCCACAGCGCCGTGGTGTGATGGTGTGAAAAAGACGAACAAGTCAACACGCTTAGAAATAAAAAATAAAAGCGTCCGCAAGATGTGACTAAACTTTTAGAAATAAAAAATGGTAAAATAGAGTATACAACGCTGCAAAGTCCGTTGAGATAGCAAATACAACGGGCTTTTAGAATAATCTTTTGTTGTCAATAGCAAAAGATATCAAAAGAAAATACACAAATTGAATTCCGAAACTAAGGAAATTAAAACATTAATAAAAATCGTTTGCAAAACATATCTGTTCTTTTAAGTGAATAATTATCGTCTGATAAAATATAAATCAGAATTTTTACCTTTGAAATAAATATCGTTTGGTAAAATGTATTCCTGGTATTTGAGTCAACATTACTCCCCTACCAGTATACCAGACTTATGAACTCGGTTTGCGAATTAAAACTCTCAAGAAGTTTAATTTTCGCTTTTTCGTGCCAGGTGTATTTAAATATAATTTTAACCAATGATAGAACGAGGATAAAAAGTAATCTACGCACGTCCTCGCAAGTTTGCCTTTTATATTGTAGGGATTAAGCAGAAGGGTAGACAATATGAAAGAGATTGTCAATACTCTTAAGTTTATTAGCATTTGTGCTCTCTTTTAATTTCTATTCACACAGAAAGCATTTATGGGCAATTTGTTTCATTATCAAATGTTTTTGAGGACGGGACGGCTTATTCAGATTCTACCCAGGAGGGCAGCCATGCCCCATGGTTCAAGCTACAAAGATGTTCAATTTCGTAGCCCCGGAGGAGATCAATTAAAAAGACGTTTAACAGCCAGATGTGGCAGCCCCGCCGTCCGCAATCCGGCCACTTTCGGCAGAAGTGCGCGGGCAGAGTTGTGGGCGGGGCTTCGCTAGGCCGAGGATCTCGTTCCCACGGTGGAGCTCCGCGCGTGCGCAGAGTCCTCGGCCTTCGCTTATTCTAGGTCGGGATTAAAGTTAGGCAGAGATTTTTCATTTCTCTCTTCAATGCAGGGAGGGGGGATGAATCGAGGGAAGGATAGAATCAAAACAAACCAGAAGGCGAATCTCTTGGAAGATCCTTTTTGTTCAAAATTATAGGTCGATTCAATTTGAAACGTTGTTTTGAGAATGTTAGAATTGATTTCAAGTCCGACTTTATCAAATATAATGAGAACCCGGATACTCTAATATCATTGTTCAGTCAATTTTGAGATTTTTTAATTAAGTTGTTTTCTAGCTTCAAAATGGATGTTTTTCTCCTTTTCTTTGCAGCTGTTCCAACTTTTTTTAAGATATAAACATTCCCTGAAGCCTTTCAAATGCCCTGCAATGACTGGATTTCTCAAGTGACTCATGCCATTTTGTGTACCGTTCACGTGAAACTTTTATGAAATAATCTTACGAAATAATCTTACTTTTATGAAATAATCAATGTTTTCAACTAAAGCTTTTGTGGATATTTTTATTTATACACGAATAAAAAAATAAAGCTTTTAGAAAACTTTGGGTTTTTTAAAAATGTTTTGTAGTGTATCACATACTTTAATCAGATTTCTTTTAACAGTGAGTGAATCACTAAAATTATTTATATTCGATCTACAAATGATTAATTATTTACAAACCATTTCATAAAAATTATATACGTTCTACAAGCCTGTTCTAACTGTTGCAACAACATTTATCGTTTGATACACAAGTATTGTACTTCTGTACATTTATTTTGCATTTAAAACTATCAAACACGCTAGCAAGGAAATATCTGCAAACTCACATGACATTTTCCGCGTAAATTAAAAAAAAATGAATTTGTGTTCTCTAAAAAACGTGTGCGTTCAGCTCCGATTCTCCATACATGAACAGCAAAACCGATAAAAATTAAAACTGAATGTCTTGAAATGCATTTCAAGACATTCAGTTTTTTTATTAAATTTGGATGAAAACCGTCCACTACCGCTAATTTATAAACTCAATAAGAAATTTTATTTATAAACTCAATTGAGGCCAATGTTATCAGAAAAATGTCGTTACTTATATCAAGACGAGCGTTTTTTAACAACATCCCGAAGTGTGATCGGTGGCGAGCCCGAGTCAAAACATTATTAAAAATTATTCAAGGTATAACCTGCTAACCGAGATGTGAGGTTCGAAACTTATATAAACCCACGCTGTGCTTTTAGTCTAGTTGGTCCAATAGATATATCAAGCGACTTATACTTTGTATTGTTTTGTACTCGTCAATAAATGCCGTGTTTAAATACTTTTATTTCTTTAATCTACAAGTAGCTAAAGCAAAGGTGACCTGGACGTGATTACTATCACGATATCACCCATTTCTTTAAAATAAAAACCCAGGATAATAAAAACAACCAAAAAGTCAAGCCAGCTGCGTTGCTTTATGAAGTTAACTTCGACTTCCAACTAGCCAAACACCAAAACTCCCTCCAGCGATCCAATAGCTCTCTAATCTCTACGACCACACTAAAAAATCCACCGTCACTCCCACTAAGTAAGGAATATGAAGTTCAACCACACCACACAAACACCAGAATTTTTCAAAAAATCACGTTCCCCGCGGACTAGTCGTCTTATTTATAACATAAATAACACTCTTCCGACTGACGTTACCTCCGAAGAAAACGGTAACGGTGGACACAAATCTTAACATATTATTTAGCTCGCACAAAGGAATATATCATAAGTTTTTTTTACATGCGCTTTGCTTCTACTGCCATTTTTCTTCTCGAACACAAAGGACCCACCGAGGAATCTTTCCAGGGAGTGAAAAAAAGATGGAAATCATAAAAACGAGGGGGGGTGCTAAGAAGGGGGAACGAGGGGATTAGCCGAGCCCACCTCCACCCACTTGCATTCAGGCCTTTCCAAGGGACTAAGAATGATAACAAAGTGCATTGGAAAGCGAGGAAGAATTTGAGTCAACTTACGGTTCAGGGGGGTGAACTGCAAATTGACAATTTAAAGAGCGCCGTAAAATTCAGATCGCTTAAGAATTATTTCTGAATTACAGATTTCAGAGATGTTGATTGCACTTTAAATTCCTTAGCAACAGAAAGGAAAGAACTAACGATAAGTAAAACATGGAAGTATATTTTGATTTGAAAATTCGACCAACGTAGAGGAAATACGGCTGTAAAAATGAGAACAAAAATGCATAAGGCAAAATCTATTACATTTTCCACTAAACCAGATCAATGGAAATATTCAAGTGTGGAAAAAATTGACAGTAGAACCAATTTGGAAATCATGTTGGGTAATTTAATTTAATGGTTATACTTTCACACAAAGCCACGAGCCTTGCCCAGAGTATACTAAAGCAGTGTTCTCTCTTAAGTAGAAGAAAAATCAGGGTCTTTTTAAAACTTTTCAAGGCTATTTTTCATTTTCTAAGGCTACATTTCACACAGAACACAGTAGATTAGCCCGTGAGTGCACATGTGAAGAAACTTTCATTGGTGCTAAGTTTGGGTCTCAAGGACACAGGCTTAAAAACATCTAATTTTCAGTAAACCTATAAATATTTTATAGCATCGATTTTAGATAACACTTGACCTTGGGGACGAGTATCATTGACATATTGAATACAGATAAAATAAAATGTGCAATATTCTTGGGAAAAAACTTTTTCTGTTACAAGAATAATGTTTTAAAATTTGTTAACTACTTTCGGTTAATATCATGGTTTTTAAAGGCCCTCAAAAACTGGAATGAAGAATCAGACTTCCTTAAGGCTTTTCAGGGTCCATGGGAATCTAGTTAAGCAAAATAAATGTGAATTATTTCGTATTTAGATATCCAATTAATATAATAATGAATCCGATCAAAAATCCTATGCCACACCAAAACCATGTGATCAACACTGAAGCAGAAACTTCATTTCCACCCATTCCCCAAACGGTCAACAACAAACGATCACAAATAACCATTTCGCGAAGCCCCCCCCCCCTTATGTAATCCCCACTCGAGACGACAGTCACGTGACTCCCCTGCATCGTCGCCTGCAAAGGGGAGGACGGGACTTACTAGGAGTCCCGCAGAGGGAATGATGTTCGACCAGAACCCCAGTTCGAAAAAAAAGTCCAGGGGGAGGGTGGGCACCACTACAAGAGGCCACCGTAAAGGTAAGGCAAAGAAAAATTGTGACTCACACTGATTTGCTCAAGCTTTTGTGCAGATGCCAAGTTCATTGCAACTTATAGATCACGGTCTCCTGGTGCATTTTTTTGCACGCAAACCCGGGGTGGGTTTTCTATGGGGCGGGAGAAAGTACCCTGCCGAGAACCCCTAAGAACCGTTCGTCTGAAAGTAAGTTTGTCAGAGGATCGCGAATTTGCGGTGACAAATAACTGGTTGCGTGAAAATAATTCGGTGAAGCGGAAGCAGGATTAGAGGGGGAGAGGATTACTTACAACGATAAGTAACAGGAGAGCAAGATTCAGCTATTTATTATTTGAGGAGAGGGCATGTCCGGACGAAGTTACGAAAGTAAGATTTTTTGCCATGTTTTAAGATAGCCTTCATTTTTCTTTGAAGGAGTGAATAAGAGATAGGACCTCGGTGGTTCAGTTCAGTTGGTACAGTCGCGGATTAGCAACCGGAGAACTGAGTTCGAAACTCGATCCAACCAAAGACCGTCGTGTACGAGGGGGATGGTGCACATTCAATCTCGCCTCAAATGTCCTCACGTTGACATGGAGCGGAAGTTTGAACAGTGGGGTGCAGCTCAGGTGTTGACCTCGTCATCTGACTGGTTCAAAACAACGAATTGTTGTCCTCGATCTTCACCTTCGGGATTGATCCCGGACCGTCGCCAATAGCCCGTTGTATTGCTCCAGTAATTCAACTACCCTACCTACATATCCTAAAATTTTCTCAGTCCTCGAAAGGTGATTTTTTTCCCTTTTCCTCCTGAAAGCGCGATCGATCAAAGCGTCTATATATTTTTAACATTTCATAAAAATTATGATACAAGTGGATGCATCCCAAAACTTGTGTCCAACGCTGCAAGCATCGCCAACACACAAGTGGCTATTGGCGAAAGTCCGGGAAAGATCCGAGGAACACACCTGGTCATTTTGAACCACGGTCAGATGACGCAGTCGACACCTAACACCCCACTCTCCAAACTTCCACGCCAAGGTGAGGACATTTGAGGCCAGGACAGATTTAACGTGCACACACCCCACGTACACGATGATGTTTGGTTGGATCGAGTTTCGAACTCACAACCCTCCAGTTGCTAATCCAACCGGACTACCGCGGCCCCACCCCACCAGGAAATAAGTACACAAAGAACAGCTACAATCACGTGCAAGCGCACATTTCTCGACTCCATAAAGATGTCTTCACACAATCGATATCAGAGCAGCTATCGGAAAAGCCACACACATCTGAATGAATGCTTTTTATCGCGCTTCTGATAATGGGTTCCTTTCACGAGTGACGCGAAACACGGAGAGCGGCTCAAAAGACTCAGTTACGGTTAAAGCACTTGACCACATCTCCGAAAACAACGGTCCGTTGATGACAGGCCACTGGAAATAATTGAATCCGAAGATAATGTGGAGCTGAAGGGCAAAGAACAGACTGTACTTGTGTGCTTGGACTTTAGCTGTCAAGCGCGAAAATATTGCATGGCTCTGTTGTTGGCAAGGGTGTGTACTGCTTTGCTTTCGCTAAGCGATGACAAGTACAGTACAGTCTGTGCAAGAGCTTGTTTTATCAATCCTTCCTTGTTCAGAGATCGGGGGAAGGAACCATGTCGGGTCGTGGGAAGTTTTCAGGTCTGGAAAGTAGTGTATATAAATATCGACATGTCCCCTATAGTGATGGCAGAAGAGTTAACCAAAACATAACAGGTATATTTTTAAATAATGGGGAATCAGCGCAGAGCGGAAAATTGTGTGTTATATTGTCATGCAAAAATTAGAGTGGAGCCATTTTAATAGAAGCAACAAGGAACATAAGCTTTTAACCATCATGGTGGTCGTCTCGGCGAAGTAACTGGTCATTAGTAAAACAGACCAGATCTTGCTCTCGTCATCATATATCATCATCAAAATCGGCAATACCTTGAGATTCTCGTCATTAGCAAAATCGGTCAGATCTTGAACGAGATATCTAGTAGAAATCACTTGGAGGGTTAAATGTGACATTTATTAACATACGTCAAATAAAGCTCATTACAATATGATAGAAGTCGCCGTTCTTAGCTTGTGAACGACGGGCTTTATATACAATAGAACATTCTAGGTTCTCTTAGAACATTATTGAAGTTCACTTAGCCTGTTCACACACTGGTGCAGCATGCGAAAAAATATACAACACGCTCATGCGCACTCTGTTTCTGTACAGAAAACATGTCGGTACGCATGCGTATTCCAGTCAATTTAAATTTAGAGTTGCAGGAGTGATGCTGGTTGGACAAATGTGTGGCTTGCCTTACCTTTCTTTTATGACAAAAATTCCTTCGCATGTTAATAAAGCTTTGCTCATTTTTTCTTTGTATAACTTCTTGAAATTCAACAATAGTTCTGGAAGACGTCTATTTGGAGGGTCTGGGTTGGAGATCTAATCATAAGTGGTGTAAGGATGATAGGTATCGACTTACTCAGTTGAAATCCCTTTCATTATAACATGAATTACCCCATTTAAAGTCGTAAGTATTAACCTACACAAATGTTATGAAAACTAATGGCCATAAAGACACTTGAATGGTATACTTCAAAGCGAAAGTGCTACATAGACGTGTGAAACAAATATGCTTTCATTATAAAATAAAGACCATATTAGACTCGGGGCATTGCACTGAACAGTTACTTCATTGAAATTCACTGCATGCGTTTTTAAAGATAATGGCATCTGACGAAAAATATATTCGATCTTAATCGCAAAATGATTATATTATACTTCTCTAAAGGAAAAACACTTTACATTTTTTACGCTATTCAGACCAGAACGGTGTTCCGATACGCGAAATCACAAAATTAGTCTCCCATTTGCGAATCAATTATCCCACGTTTCTACCCAGAAAATCCCAAACATATCGCCATTACCTCCCACTTGAACTTCTATATGTGTCCCCAATCGCTCCCATCTCCAACAGGAAAAAGAATACCGACTTGAAACTGTGTAATGATAGAAAACCCTTTTCGGGATTACCGCCCAACGCCGATGTGAAGTATGGGACTTTTTTATCTAATCCGCATCAGGCTTAAAAAAGAAACTTGAAAGTTGCCCAGACAATCAACAACAAAAGAGAACGTACAAGATGTTGTTTTTCGGTACGTAACAGGATCCCCTTTACGTCCCAAACGTCACGTTCAAGACGTAGCAGCACCATTGCCGTTACGCTCCAGAGGACGTGGTGAAGTCTCGGAAAGACGGTTTTACCTGCTTTACCATGGGAGTCCCGATGACGTTGTTGTTGTAGTGATTGATAGGTGGATCACGTACGATGGAGATACATTAAAAAATAATAATTGCAGAGGGAAGTGAAGTGAATGGAGGGACAAACAAACCCCGTTATTGGGTGGGGATCCCTCCTACTGGAGAAACTGTGGGAAGATTGGAGGAATGGACTCTTCCTTGAAGTCAATCGTGCGTCAAGCTGCAAAACGCAAATTAGGCAATGCGAGCTGAAGTGAATTGGGTATCGGTTGAGGGAAATTGGAGTGTTGAGAGCTGGATTTGAAAGTAAATCTCGTAATAAAATCGAAATGCGAATTGAATCTTTTTTGCGTTCTGCAACAGTTGTCACGAAAGCGCGATCACAGAACGAGCTCATTCTCGACAAGAATGATAATTTATGAAGTGTGAACGCGCTTTATGGGGAACAACATATTTCTAAAATTCGTTTTTTTTTTCTCTCCTTTGTTTGGTTTGTCGCTCTAAGATCGTTTTTTTGCAACACAAGAGCTAATTAGACCGAGACTGTAGCTTTAAATTTCTTTTAAAGTAGCAAGTGAGTAATGCAATTTTGATTCGATGAAGATCCAAATAGGGTGGCATGGTGGAATCTTTAGTTTTTAAAACTTCAGTGTTCAAGAATTTTAGCTGACCAATCGTATTGGCTGGCAGACTGCTGGCTCCTAGATCGAAAGGTTCCTTGTTCGAATGAATGTATGGCCTCTATAAACGAGCTGTCTCTTGAATGTATGGTATGTAGGTGAGGTGTAACGTGGTGTTCTAGAGTAAAATATTTGACATGCAATCTCGACCATTTCAAATAACCAAGCTGAAAATTGTAGAAATTACTCTGACGTTATACCACAATCAAATCATGTCATAGATGTTACGCTCTCAAACTTGTTAACTTTTTAAAACTCATTTGTCTCCATTGAACTAAAAGTTTAAACATTTATTGAAAAGGAGTAAAATTATAAAACATAATTTCGTTTACAATCTATAGATTATCTATTTCCATGAGAAAAAAAACGCCTTTCTATTTCGGTAAAGTCAATTAAGTTAAAAAACGAAATAGGAAACTGAACACCTACGTAATTTTTGTAACCACTGTTGAACATTAGTGCATACCACAAAACCTAATTGCTATCCAAAAGAAATCTAATATAATCTAATAAACTAAGGCGACTAATTAAGTACTTTGATAATAGAGCATCGGACCGGCTTATATATCTACGAAAACACTACTTAATGTCACTGAACCAAAAAGTTCTTGTTATTATAAACTACATACATGATCTTTTACGATAAAACGAAGAAAAAAATGGTACTAGCAGTAAAAACGAGTTGAGGTGTAGGGAAACTTTCAGATGCGATCCAATTACTTCGTGCTGTCATATGCTGTGGAATAATTACATAATGACGGACAATTACACGAAAGCAAAACCTTTAATTTCCCCACTCAAACAATGGTCAAAAGATAATATTGATATAAAGGCATACCAGGAACAATATAATAACTACCATTGCCATATGAAAAATGCGTTTTGTGCTGTTAAAAACCTGGTGGTTATAAAACTCGTCCCCGACTGCAATTGAACTGATTTCTTCGGGTTTTTTTTAATAGTATCTCGAGAAATTAAAATCTTTTTACTGCATTAAATTATTCATTAGATACTTGTGCTTTTTTCCAACTGAAATTTTGGAGATACTTTCTTAATTATTCTCTTACTAAATTCCTTTTCCAGACATTCATTAATTCTCCGACTGCATCGGGTCAACACAATTAAGTAATTCATAAAACAAACAAGGAAAAACGAAACTACATACTATACTGTTCAAATTTGAAAGTGTTAATTATAAGACTGATTGAAAAAGAACAAGATACGTGGGAATATTTTTCAATGTAAGGTCATTCTTTTCAGTTTTTTTAAATCTTCACTTTGCATAGAAAGTAATTTAAATACAATAGCTTTCTTTTGAAGAATTATAAGTTATTTTTTAATTTCTTTGATTTTTTTCAAGTAGTTCTAACAACAATAATCGAAAAGGTATGATAAAAATTAATCACACATAATTCATTTTTTTAATTTACATAGGTTAGAATAACGTTTATTCATGTCTTTTCTTAATTATTATAATCTTTTTATACGGTATTGCATAAAATTCGAAGTTACATCTCATGCAAAAGATTTTCCTGTCTCGGTTTAAAGTTTTCCAAGCTTTAGTTAAAAAAAACTCAGTTTTATATAATTCTTATTTTTCAGTACAATTCTTGTCCCAGTCAAACCAGATAAAACAAGCCCAATGTCAATAAAAATTTTGCGGTAAGAATGATTACTCAAGAAAGAATAGAGAATTTCTAAAATTTAAAAAAGAACAGAAAATAGATGCGTCAAAATAATTAAAACGTAATTTTGAATTACGCTAGACCTAGAAGGGTTTTTTTAATTTAAAATTCGATTATCAATCAAAAGGCTCTTATCAAAACAGCTTCCGCTGTACATCAATATTCAGTAAAAAATAAAATAAAAAAGCTAAAATATTCCTGTTCCAACAAAATTCAGCTGTATAAGCTAAACTGGTTTTCAACCTTGCAAAAATATCGTTACTTGCTACTAGATTCGGTTTAAAAAGATCAATCATTTTGTTTTGTTTTGTTTAAAAAATGATAATGCAGTTCGATTAAGTAACTGAATACCGAAATATCGTATAAGCTAATCAGTAAAAAATTCCAAACCTAAGCGATTGATTTAAAAACCAGTAATGAAACAATTCCGTAAAAGTTGAAATTGTATTTCTAATATCCATAGTTTGTTTTAAGTTGAACAATAAATTTTTTTGAGGACAGAGCATTCGATTTTGCGTTATGCGTATCATTTATTACCACATTCAAGAAATATTAAAATCCATTAAATAGATATACTAACGTACGTGGCACAGAAAGTGACATTATTTGTACATGGCGAATGGGAACGAAAGGATGATAATAAAAAATCAACTGCTAATTCGCTAGTTTTGTCGCTTAATTTAAAATATTCCCAAATCTATTAATACAATATTATATAGATTTGGGATGGGGCGCTGCATAACATTGCTAAAATTATACGAAAGATCTCGCCGTTCTAATGAAATTCTTCAGCAATGTACAATTACATCAATGTTCAGGTACAAGGCAATGGGAAACATGGAAAATAGATATCAGCACAGATAAAAACACAAGTGTATGCAAAAATAGATCTGGACGTTTGTTGCAGGAAACTAGTTCGTATTCGCGATTGATGTTTCAATTTATTTTCATTTCAATATTTACTGCGCGTGAAACTTTCCCGCTCTATTTTTATTTTATCCTGAATCGGAATTGGAATTCTGATTTGAAAGACCGATAAAGTTAGTTTTCAGAACAGTTCGTCAGTTTCAGATGGGTCGGCGTCATGTAAATATGCAGTTTTAATAAATGTCTTGTTTGTTTTTGTAGTTTTGACTTCCAGTGTAGCTTCTACATGCACTATTTCGCAATACAGTGCACTTTGTTAATTTGTAGGACACTTGGGTCCTTACGTAGAATCAACGGCGGACAACGTTATAAAATACCAAATTACCTTCACAAGTGAATGGGATATAATTGAGTAACAACACTGCCCTTAATAGATGTAAGCAATTAATAAACTTTGCAGATGCTGTGCTCGGATCTGTTAGTTTTCCAAAATTTGAAAAATGAATTTTTTTAAACCTTTCCATATTAATCACTTGTTAATAGGTTAATCATTTGTTTAATTTACTATCATATATATTTTACCACAGAACTAATTAATTCAAAATGCACAGAGCTCTGGTACATCCGGAATTTGCGGATAGTTCAATCTTTTTCTGAATGTCTAGTACGTATTTTAAGTATTTGGATAACAATAGCATAACACCAGCCAAGCTGAGACGTGATGAATGTCAAACAATAAATTTTAAATAAATTTAACCCATTCCTATATCATTTACATCCAGGATTAACATTTCTTCGACTAAGAATGCTCGTCGAAAATTTTATGGAACGGCATTATGAAAAAAAAATCAAATCATAGAATGTCGTTTGTTTTGAGAGCACAATAACAAACATCGTATAAATATCTTTAAAGGAGACATGTCTCTTTAAAAGAAAAACAAATATGTTAGCATTCTAGTCGGATCCAAAGTATTCAAATTGATCGAAACTAATAATCACAATTCCTGTAATTACCCATAACCCTAATAAAAGGGTTCGTCCAGAGATACTAATCTTTACCATATTACAACGCACGCGAAGTTCGATTCCGGAAAAGTAGCATTTTAATTAGTGGTTCAATATAAAAGGTTAATTGTTCTTCATTAAAAGACGTAAATTAAAACCTATCTATTAGACGTCGGATGCCGGGTTAATGATCGGGTTATACCTTTTTTCCATCGTAGAGGGGGCAATGTCCTTTTATTTTCATTTCCCCCTTAGAACTAATAATCCCGATCGAACTGGGGATAAATTCTGAAAGTACATTACTTGTTTCATATTCCAGGATTTTTAAATTAACTAAAAAGCGTGTATTGCATTTCTAGAATTTTGAAGAATTGATTTTATGGATGAATTGGAATTCTCTTTAATGTTTTTATAAACTTCAACAAAATTTCAAGGTATTCACATGATGGTGGTTAGTTTAAAAAAAGAAGGTATAAAAAAATATAGATCAATTTTTGAAAAATTGTAATTCCACAGAATCGTAGCAAGAAAACATTGCAAAGCTATCAATGTCTCAAACATTTCAGTTCTTTTTAATAATTCAAAATGTTTTCATTTAGAACAAGTTGATAAATGTGCGCTTTGTAATTAAACTGCTTTAATGCAGAAAGACTTTTTTGACAATAATTGAAATTTATTACCACACAAGAGTTACTACACTTAACTACATTAACATAGAATTTAATCAGATTCTTCTAATGCTCCTTCAAATCAATTACTGAAAAAACTTTCTGTGCCTCCCCCCCTTTTAATTTTTAATAAAAAAAATTCCATAATAGATTTTTTTATTTACATTCGAACTCTTCGATCAATAATACTTACCATAGTCTCGTATGTTTTTAAATCAGTGGAATGATCAGAAAAAGATTTTTCTGCTTTGCAAAAAAGTAAAATCGTAAAACAAAATAAAATCGAAGACTTACTTGCAATAAGGTTCCCCTCTTGAATTGAGCATACATGAAGCTCCATTTTTACATGGGTTGGAAGAGCAGGACGGCAGACCTAAAAAAGAACAACGATTAGCGACAATTCCACAACTGTTGCAACGGTCGTATGAAAAACAAAACAACTCAACTATACTTTTCTATGAAGAAAATGTAAAAAAAATGGACAGCACTGTTCCATTTATTTCGAATTTTAATCTCAAGATGTTTTTCAGATTATTTTTTAACCCCGATTTAACTTTCTCTCTTTTAATTTCAATTATTAAATAGCACGGAACTGTTTCATGAAATTAGAAACAGAGCGTTCAAATTAATGTTGCTACACATGTTAGATGTACTTGAAACCATGCAAATTCAGTTTATACTCTGAAAACGGATACGTTGCCAATATACAGCAAAACATTTTCCAATTCATAAAGATAAATTATGTATAGATAATTATGTATTTCCTTGTATGAAACGCTTTAAATTTTGTTACTTTTGTTTTAAAGTGTTCTTTTCTTTCCAATGAGTAATGAATTATGTACATAAATTCATGTACTATTTTTTGACATTGTTTGCTATCTGATCTGCTATTTATCATGAGTTCCGTTATTTTAAATATTCTCGTTTACAAGATGAAATAATTTATTTTTAAAATAGACTCGTGTGGCAAAACAATAGATGATTTATGTTTAGATTTATTCCTCCATTTTTACTCAATATTGACTTTGTTTTGGAAGTGTTCTTTATTCGTATTTAGAAATTTTATTTCCTTTTAAATCTCAATTCCCCATAATTTATTCTAAGTCGCTCAATAGTTGATAAAAAAAAATGTTTTTCATCATGCCTATGTACAGTTGGAATTCGAAGCGAAATATTGATAAATTCAACGAAAATCAGTCACTGAAAGTATCAGAACGAATGGAAAAAAGCCTACCAAGTCATTTAGTGATTGCCAAGATTGCCTTGGTGTATTGTATCATAAGGACTAACTTTTCTTCGTGAAAGTCGACTGATGTTTTACAAAACGTAACGGGGAAAATATTGAGATCCTTTATTGATTACGGGTTCGTACATTTAAGCCATTTTTTATCCAATATGGGAAATTCGAATACCATTCTTAAATGTTTCAAAGTTCAACAAATGAAAATTGAGAATTTTAAAAGATATTTTATGAAAAAGAATTTTAAAAATATTTTTAATGCCGTCGTAAATTGTCGTTGCATTAGACGAGAGCATTCGAATCACCAAAGGTCAAATAGTTTAAGATAAAACTGAAAATCGACGAGTGATTCGATAGCAAAAGACTTGTATGTACTTTCATGTATTAAACTTTCTATGCTAATGTAAGGGAGTGGAGAAAATGGTTTTAGCGATTAATGGTCGAATGATATCAGTAGTGTGTCTTAAAACAAATACATTTCACCTCCATTATCGTAGAGTGAAAAAGATTATTTTTTCCGACCGGGACACTTTTTTTAAGTAGGCTTACTATATTTGCGCAAACCGGCACACTTTTATATAGTACCGTAATCAATAGGCAGGGGTAATCAATCACAGGGTTCAATAGGCTCTGGGTTCGTATACCTTAAACTGGAGGTCCAGACATTAACCACGAGTTTCTTTTCGAGTTCCTGTAATTTTCTTCGAACACTCTTTCGTTCGATACTTGTGCTTTTTAGAACAATGATCGAGACACTAGCTGCTTTTTTATTTCACTATTCTAAAAAAGAATACATTAACCAAGATAGTTTTTTTTCGAGTTTCTATGCTTTTCTTCGAACATGTGCTCGATTTTTGCACTTTTAAACAATTCTCAAGATTAGAACAATTCAAATTCAAGACACTCGCTGCTTTTTTTTCTGCTGATGTTCTAACAAAAGGTTACATAAACCACTAGTTTCTTTTCGAGTTCCTATACTTTTTTCAAACACTCATTCGTTTGATACTAGTTCTTTTAGAACAATGATCGAGTCACTCGCTGAGATTTTGTCTCCACTGCTGTCTGACAAAAGATTACATTAATCACGACAGTTTATTTTCGAGTTCTACACCTTTCTTCGAACACTCGTTCGATATTTATGCTTTTAGAACAATAATCGGGACACTCGCTGCTTTTGTCTCCACTGCTGTTCTCACAAAAGATTACATCAACCATGATAGTTTCTTTTCGAATTCCTATACTTTTCTTCAAACACTCTCTTACGATATCGGTGCTTTTAGAACGTGCTTCACTCGCAATCAAAGTCGACCTCCCAGACGGAAATGATCACTCGCAGATACGCGCAGTCAAGACGAGGCTACAACGAAACGCACTCGAAGGACTTGGGCAATTATTATCAGCGGTTTACGTTCGGATGATTAGAAAAGCCTCGCTTATCTGGGCGCTGGGGCAGATAGTGTCACTTTTTGTAGAAGAGCAGGCAGCCCACTTGTAAAGCAGTTTCCGTTTCAAATAGCTTTCCCGCTTGCAAAACATCCCATTCAAATCAACGGCCACCAGCAGAAAAAACAGATAGATAAATTGAATTTATGTTTCTGTTTAGAATACCATTCGAGTGCCCTATTAGCAGTAGTCGGCTGGCAATAACTCCACGTGCTCTGTGTCATCGAGTTGTGATACCCCTCACGATTAGAAGTGTTGCTGAAGGAAAAAGTTACTTACTGTGAACCTTTTCGTTTTGGTTTTCGGCGATAATGTCCAAAAGGAAAAGATAACAGAAACTTTAAATTAAGGATATCTATATTTTGCTGACAAAATGGGTTTTTTGTAGAAAGTGTTTCAGATAACTTTTCTGGTTATTAGGAATAAACACACCTACGCAACAATTCCGAAATAATTTCGTATAGGCCCGATCATTGCTTTTCCACACCAATCGAAAGGTCATAATGCAAAGTGAACATTAAGGTTGTTTAGTTGGTTTTGGCTTTTATGGTGCAAGGGCATATTTGGCCAAGCTGCGTCAAACAACGTCAAGTAAATGGACAAATACACAGAAAGAGTTTTACTAGCAATGTGAACATTAAGGAAGGAAGGTAAGGTAGGAAAGTATTTTAATTAAAGTCAAACTGGAGCGACACAATGGGCTATTGGTGAACATTAAGGTAATGAGACAATTTTAAGACGTATCCAAGTGCATATTACCTGTGTTATGACCGAAACTTAGATTTTCGTTGATTAAATCAGCTTCGATGTGTATTTTGGGTGTGGTTATTTTAAACAATTAAAATATGACAAGGTGGGTTCGAGTCCCGTAGGCCTTTTCCCTGAATATGTCTCTGTTCACTCATGTTTAGGCGAATAGACAAGATAATTTTCTAATCCAATCCCTTACCACTCAGACAGTTAACACAGAGTGGGACCGCCGTAGCTCAGTAGGTTTGACCATTGCGTTAGAAACCTGAGAGTTGTAGGCGGGATGTTCAATTTCTCAGTAACACATTCTCTTAATGTGTACATTATCTGTTACTTGACGCTGTCTGTCTTGTGTTTGGAGCAGCTTGGCCAAATATGACCAGTGGCCATAGAAACCCAGCCAACCAAACACAAATGGATTCTTCGCTTGCTTTAGCAACTCATCAAATTGCAAAATTCTGAATTGGCATTTTGTTTGCAAATATATTTGAAAGCTTTCAAACCATCCCACGATTTTTCTACTTAAGGGCTTAAAATTTAGATTTTCGTCGATTCAGCTAACTTCAGCACTTAATTTTTGAAACATCAATAATATTTTGAGTTTCCAGGATCACCACCACCCTTCTGAATACGTCCTTGAGCACACCCATCAAACAAAAACACCTAGACTCCTTTCATAGAGCTACGTAAATTACTAAAAATTGATTACGTATTTTCATTGCAATTTAATAGGTACATATTTTTAAGAGAATAATTTTAATAGAAATACGAAAAATGTTCATTGTATCCGTTCAAACTGCTAAATTCAATAGCTCAAGAAACAGAGAATACCCCTTTGAGATTTTCAAAACAACGGCAATAACACGATAAATAGACATCTTACACCATTTTTAAAAGACCGCGTTCTAACTACGCACGAGAATTGCAATAAGACAATGACACGTCCTAATTAAAAACGGCACATACGCGATTTTTATTTTACTTGCAGTCAGTTTACATTACATTCCGTTAAATGACATTTCAAACATTTTTATTACGTGAATCGAACCGTTTCCATATAATTAGAAAGTATTCGCTTGTTAAAAATTGTGTGAAAATAATTCCTGAGCAAAAATCTACCAACTGTTACTGCTTCTAGAGAAGGTAGCAAAACCCTTCAAGGTCAGAACACACATGTAGTGCAAATAAAAAATAGCAATGAAGTATTCATCTCTGTGCTTATTGGAAAATATAGTGTAAAAAACATGTTTCAGACAATGGAAACCATAACTAAGCGCGTTAAAAAGAAGTTAATAAGTTTTCCGCACTGTTAACAACTCTTGGAAGAAATCCAAAGCCTGATCGACAATGGCGAAAGGTTCTTCCGAAACAAAAGCTTTCTGTGCTGATTCTTGTTCGCTTTCAAATCATCTTCCTTTGAATCAGTCATGTTCGGAAGTTCGAACACGTAATTGAGTTCCATTTTAACCGCACAATTAAGTTTAGCGGAACTAGTTTAGCACGGTAAACAAGTTTGGCGATAGCGCAGGATTCCAAACTTTGTACTTTAACTCTATGTTGTTTGTCATGCCGTTTTCGACTGTTGAACTCTTCATACAGAGTAAATATGAAAGGCTATCTGTATTTAAATCTTTAGTTCACGTACTATGCTGCTTCTAAATTGAGATTCAGTAATCCAATTTAGAGAAAGCAATTATATTAACAATTACTTCAAAACTTATCTTAAAAGTTTGGAAGGTTCACACACATAATTTGAAGTGCCTTAGTAAAGAATTAAAATTCATTAACCAGAAAGTTATTGAGGCCCAGTTGGAAGAGTAGCGTTTTTGCAACCGGAGGGTTATGAATTTGTAACTCAATCCAACCAAAGACCGTCGTGTACGTGGGGGCTGGTGTATGTTCCTGACGTGGTCTCAAAGGTCCTCATGTTGACGTGGTGGGGATTTTTGGAAACTGGGGTGTCAGCTGGGGTGTTGGACCTCATCATCTGACCGTGGTTCAAAATTAAGGTGTCCTCGGATCTTTCCCTTCTGGATTGATCCCGGACAATCGCCAGTAGTCGGTTGTGTTGCTTTACTACGAGGTTAATTCAACTATCTACCTACCAAGAAACCGAAAACTAGGATTCATTGACCATAAAATGATTCATTCGAACTTTGATAGATTCGTAATTTTAGAAAATAAGGACAAAACTACTTAAAATTGGTAAGATCAAAAAGATTCTGGAAATAAAACAAAACTGTTAACATGTAGATAGGTAATTAATTGATGTCGCACTAGAGCAACACAGCGGCCTATTGGCGACGGTTCGGGATCAATCGTTAACATAACTACGAAATATTCAATTTGAAAAGGTGCATGAAAGGTTGTTTCCTAATAAACAACATACGACTAACCCATGCGATTTCTTTTTATAGTTCCTTTTTTTCAATTGGTTACAAGTTCGTGAGTCTTCAAAACGATGCTCCATAAAATGACCCGAGTATGCATAAGATGCAATCGTTGTCATCCTTTAGGATAGAACAAATGGAGATAAAATAGAAAATTGAAGACAAGGAAGTTCGGCGTGTGATGGAAACTTCCGTGCTAAAGCAATAAAAACAACAATAAGAGTTAATGTGTCTTCGCAGCTGTACAACGGTGATATTTACAGGGCTGACACTGCCAAAGCACTTGTGAAATAGCATAAATGTTTAAAAATAGTAGCAAAAAAATCTATTAAATACTCTATGGTAGCAATTTTAGTTGCTCAGATACAAAATGAATCCACTAAAACACAAAAAGTGCGAATTAAGTAGGAAACACATTGAAGGTAGGTAGTGAATTAAAGTCGCACTGGAGCAACAAAAAGGGCTATTGGAGACGGTCCGGGTAGGTAGGTATTTTAATTACGTCGCACGGGAACAACGCAACGGGGCTATTGACGAAGGTTCGGGATCAAACTCGAAGGGAAAAATCCAAGTACAGAGCCTCGTAATTTTAAACCACGGTCAAATCGACGAGATCAACACTTGAGCTGGTACCCCACTCTCCAAACTTCCACACCACGCCAACGTGAAGACATTTGAGGCCACGACAGATTTAACATGCACCAGCCCCCCTTACACGACGGTCTTTGGCTGGACCTAGTTTTGGAACACATTGAAGATCTCACCAAGAAATTTAAATTAAAAAAAAACTAAATATTTCCTTAATAAGTTTTCATCACAATCTAGCAACCACAGATTCCGATGTTTTTCTTTCGTGGTTGCCACGGCTTGGCACCAAAACTTCGAAATTGGTCCTCAAATTTCAACAAGCCGTCCATTGCCTACTTTTCAAAATTATTTGATACTCCAAATAAACCGACAGTGAAAAATAATTTTGGACTGTATTAAAAATTAAGAAAGAAATTCTCCGATTCATAGATTTAAGCTATCCAAGCGTGCAAAGATAAACCTAAAAATATTGACAAGAAAGATTCACTTCCTTCTGTGTCTATTTTTATTGGTAAATGCAGTTATATTGATTCCTAAAAAGTTCTTACATCTACCTTTATTGCTGTTGAGGGGATTTCACTTCAAGTTTCTATTTTTCCTGTCAACGTAATTGCATGTCCAGCACCAGGAAAATTTATAACATTTTCTACAAAAAACGTCGTTTCTACACTTCACATTGAAAGATCTTAACGCCAAGAAAAAGAAATTACTGATCTCGTAAACATGAAAATATTTACATAGGCCGCGGTAGCCCACTTGGAAGAGCGACGGATTAACAACTGGAGGGTTGCGAGTTCGGAACTCGGTTGAGCCAAACTGTCGTGTACGTTGGGCTGGAGCATGTTGAGTCTGCCGTGTCCTCAAATGTCCTCACGTTGGTGTGGCGTGGAAGTTTGTAGAGTGGGGTGCCAGCTCAGGTGTTGACCTCGTCGAAATGAAGGTGGATCTTTCCTTTCGGGTTTGATCCGGACCGTTGCCAATACTCCGTTGTGTTGCTCCAGTGCGACGTTAATTCAATTGCCTACCTACACAAGAATGTGAAATAGGAATGGGTTCAATTTGCACAACCCGTACTAAATGAAAGTCGGTGGAAATCCACTTTCATCAGCGTATGAGTAGGCTTTCGCTCAGAGAACGGAGTTCCTTTCGATCATTTCCATCTCTGAATTAGGAAGGCAGGAAATGCCAATTAAAAAGCACTTTTTCAAGCTTCTCCCCTCCGCGGACGCCATTCACTGGTGATGGGACTCTTCCGGGTGTCAACACACACCGAAATCGAAAACGAGTCATTTGCCCTCTGCCCAATAATTGGAAAGCTCGTTGGACCCACGCAATAGTTTCCATTTCTTTTATGCCACAAACTGGAGTTTTAACAATGTACCGTGAACTGGATTAAAAAAAAAACAAGATCATGAAAACTAATATTCTCCAAGGCTCGCATGTAAAGCACTGGTTATTACTCTTCAAGAAAACACGTATTTTAATTAACGTCGCACTAGAGCAACACAACGGGTTATTGGCAACAGTTCGGGATCAAACCCGAAGAGAGACCCGAGGACAACGCCAAACAATTTTGAATCACGGTCAGACGACGAGGTCACACCTGAGCTGGAACTCCTCTCCAAACTTCCAGACCACGCCAACGTGAAGATATTTTAGGCCAGAACAGATTTAACATGCACGAGCCCGGTACAGACGTTAAAGCATTGTTATTGAGAGGTATGGTATTTTAATTAACGTCGCATTGGATTTAACGTGCACCAGTCCCCTTTGTACACGACCGCCTTTGGTTGGATTCGAACTCGCAACCCTCCGGTTGCTAATGCGTTACTCTTCCAACCGGGCTACCGAGGCCCTCAAGAAAAAGAAAAATTTTGGGCTTTTTCAAGGCTTGTTTTTAATTATTTATTCCTCTGAGGCTTCCACGAGATATTTCGTCCGTCAAGGTCTGACCAATCGAGGTCTGACGTAGAAATGTAATGAAAACACGAGAATGCCTACTGAGGGTTAATGCAAATGAGCTGTTATATTCTTCTGGGTATTTAGTATTGTTACCTTCATGTCACGAATTATATTTTCATAGACCCAAATGGCTATTTCCACCTATATATCTCTATGTAAACCTCAACCAATTTTGCTTATGACGAGATATCTCGTCCACCAAGATCTGACGGCCATATGCTAGACGAGATATGTCGTAATCAAGATATTGCCGATTTTTTGGTGATGACGAAATCAAGATCTGGTCAGTTTTGCTATTAATACGGTTAAAAAGGTTGAAACGAAATACCCACTTTCCCAGCAAATCTAGTTTCTAAGAAACCTAGTTTCCAGACAATAACCAGTTGCAACTTTTTTTGAAGATAGTTTTATGGCCCTTTGTGTCAAACCACAACTGTATCTCAGCATGTTGTCCCTTTGGTATAGAAACAGAAATACTACAAAAATGTCTGCTTCAACAAGATTTTCCCAGACCTGCTGTGTTTTCTTACTTCCTATACAAATCTTTCCTTTCATCCACAAAAACGAAAATCGCATTACGTCGGCTTAGAGCAGAAACTCATTAACTGACTAAACGATTTTTACTGCAAAACTGAGTAGACTAACGATTAGTGTTTTGGTCGAAAAGGTAAAATTTATCAGCATTTGACAGTGCTAAATATTTTTAAACAGATTACACACACACACAGTACGATGTATTCTGATCATCATGGAAATAAGCATTAGTATCTCCGAAAAAATGTCAGTAATGAGTTTCTGCTCTAAGCCGACGATTAGATTTTGGAAAAGTATCATTAATCTTGGTGTTTGAACGCAGGCGAAATAAAATATCCAGTTTAAAGTATAAGTGCAATTGTAAAAATTAGGGCTTTTAAAAAGTTTCAAAGCTTTTTAGGAACCCCTAAAATCTTTGATGAAAAAACAGGTCTTGATACGGCCTTTTAAAGGCTAGTGGGAACGCTTGTGCCGGGACCCAATTCACAAAGGGAGGAAAGCGAAAATATTTTTACTTAATATGCAGTCTGTTTTCTGAGCTTAAAAAGCTATAAATATTTTAAATATTTTCGTTGCGTTCATAAAAAGCTGATACGAGTCCAAGGAAAAGAGAAAAATGTATGTATTTGTGAAAGTGAAACATTGAGTATTTGAGATACATAATACGCCATTCAACCAACCTAACCCAGTGTAAATGTGGGGTCATTGAAATTCTTATAAAAACTGAGAACAAGTTTCAGACTCCAGATATATTTTCAATTCTTAAAACGGAAATCATGCCGTGATAAATTCAAATTATTTTCAAACAAAATGTAAAGCAGAAAAGATTTTAAATAGAAGGGTTTTATGATAAAAAATGTGGGTTTTGTAAGGCTATTCAAAGTAAATTTGCACATCATAAAAAAGCTGTTAGTATTATTTTTAAAGTTTTTGTTTCGGTTTGTCGTTCTACGATCACTCTTTACCAGACGAGAGCTATTTCGACTAATATTTGTTTTCAATTTTGACTAGAATAATTCTTATTCGAGTTTAATTGGCGAACTCTGTTCCATTATTCAGAATTCTAGTCCCCATGCCCCAAAACTGAATTCATAAATGCTTTTAATTTTTCATTTCAATTTCATTGAATGTTTATTCAAAATTTTATGTCAAACTCTGTTTCTTGATGTTGATACTGCTGACTCATTATTAAAAAAATGAGCCATGGTTTTTGGTTAAACTTGAAACATGCATGCTATAGATGCAATTTCTTACGCTTTCATTAAAATTAAAGCGAGCTGAAATTTCAATTTAAAGAGAATTTCACTAAAATAAAAGGACTCATTCTTTCCAAACGGCGAAATACAGAAATCGATTTCGATGACTTTTCTTGATAATTTTAGAACTCGGAGAATAAAAAAAAGGACTCTCCTTTACTACAAGTTAAAAAATTCATTTCGAAACACTCGCTGCCCAAAAACACTCCATAAGAAACAATAGTATCGGGCAAAAATAAACGAAACACACGATCTCAGAACATCACGCATCGGCAAGCGCGAGAAACTCAGTCGCGGGTACAGTTAAGTTGCGCGGAGGGATCGAGTCCTGTGCAATTTCGACAACGCAAGTAATAATTTTAAGCTTTATGTGCTCGGTCGATCGTCAAAAGAGCCCAGGATGGAAGGAGGGGAAAGAACCCGTACATTGGGCCTAGGGGCTGGAGATATGAGGGTTTCGAAATCCAGTCTAAAAAATCATTTTGCAATTATTTCTCGTGAATCATTTGCGGACCGTTCTTGATCTCGGTAGAAGCGGGAGGGGAAATATTTTATTTATATTCTCCTTCCGGCCAGCGTATCATGGAATAAACTTTCTTCGGGTTTTTTTTTTGCTCGAAATTATGTTTTCGGAACTTTGAAATCGACGATGGTTTTTTCACTCTCGAAGTCGAACAGAAACGACTTTTATAAAATGGCTTTTTTCTAAACACGGAATTAAAAAACGTAATGAAGGCGGAATTCTAAACTTATTGTTGAGATTCTGCGAAATGATGGGTTCGATTTTGGAGGATTTTATCTTAGTCTAATTTTTTTCAGACGGTCTCTTAAAAGAGAAAAAAAAATGCTACAGAAAGGAGCCAAGGAATGTTTTAAAAGAAAATGCTCATTTATTTCCACAATAAATCGTCGGATTACTGCACAAAAAGATAACTCCTTTTTTTCTTTTTTTTTCGAGATAAATGACTAATTTATAAATAAATTTGTTTTGTTCACGATTGCTTGCATTATATTTTTATTGCTCAATAAAATGTTTTTGTCAATAAACTTTTATTTTCCAACTTGATTTATTACATAATTTCAAAACTTAAAATGCTGATTACTCAAAACTACATTTTAAGAGTTGTCTTGTTTTTGCCCGACGAAATATGCTTAATAATCTCTCGATAAATCGTATTTCTTGATGGTCAAGGTAAAATAAAGGCATGATATACCAAGCGAAACGAAAAATGAGGGTCGTGAAAAACTAAACGGAAATCAATAATAAAACTTTTGAAAAATAATACTACATGTGTTACAATTATGTTTGAAGCCAAAAATTCGTTTTAATTCAAGATTTTGGGACACCCAAACCTTTTTCACCTATTCTCATCGGAAAAAATGCTTGAAACAAGAGATTTGAGCGCACAATTATAAAGAAACAGATTGAGGTTTACTGCTGTTCGCAAACAAAATATTTATCCGAGACAGGAACAAACAAAAAGAATGATATATAGCCAAATGCATGATATATCGATGCACGATATAATGAGAGGTTGTTATAAGATTGTGCAAATTGTTAAGGTAATGCGGATATGCGAAAGGATATTTATCCTTCACAAATTGTACACGCATTGATTCTTAATAGAATTTCAAGTATTATAAACGCCTCAATCGCTGGACTTGCAAAACTGTCCCAGGTCAAGAATTTACCAATGTTAGACGGTTAAAAGGTCTTTTAAAAGAATTTGGTGGCCCAGTGATACATCACCTGATGCAACAAGTACTTATCGAGTCCAACGCAGGAATAGACAGGGCCGGCCTCCCACCAACTCCCTCAAATGGGGACCTGCACACATTAAGGGGTCCCGTCTCGAATACATTGGGTCAAGATTTGTTATTCCTAATTTTGACCTTAATTTTTGCTTAACGAGACACTTAATTCACACAAAGCGATAACATGTTCATAAATAGCTTTCAGTGTTTATGGGCAGGATTGTAGTGCTCTCTAAAAATAAGAATAAATTGTCAACAAAAGTTCGACGTCATCACATCAAGAACAGTATTCCTTAAGCTTTCACAGAAATAGCAGATAAGATCACGTGTTTTAGTAAAAGTACAGTACTTTGAATATTTAAAAATTCGAATGTAGTGAATATGGTATGTATGGATGGGGGGCGGAAAGTTGAAAAATAGAGTAGGGCTTCAAAATTACAGGGGAATCGTTTCATGTTTATGTTTTTCTTCAGAGTGTATTTTTAAGATCCGTGGGAACAAATATTCCGTTATAGGAGGTCTAAAATAAGGTTATATCAAGGACAGGGTATGCCGATTTAAATCATGATTTAAATCAAGTGATTTTTACTTAAAAAATCATTGATTTAAATTTCCTTTTCTTTTCTGTATTATGTTTAATAATATCGAAAATGAAATAACTATAAACAAGATGCAGGTTATTTTATTCAAATAAGTTAAGAACTTTGCTCGTACTGAGTTCATCCCACAATTATACTGAAAATCATCCTTCTCTTGAAGACTAAATAAACCTTTTTTGATAGGGATCATAATTACCAGACAACTATGTATTTCCCTCTTGGGCCATTGACCAACAGGTGTCCTTCACAAGCCTATTCAGCATGGGTTTTACTTTAAACATTCTATGTGATTAAATCACACATGGCCTATTTTGAACCGTTCTTCTCCATATGATGGGTGAAGATGCTTAAAATATACTCACTAAATTATTATAATTATGCCAACTTCTATTCTTTAAGATGTTCTAGTTATTTATTTAGCGTTGCAGTGTGTTCTCAAAAAAATATTTATAAGACAGTTATACACAACGTAAAAGTTTTCTGTAGCAACAAAAGCATTCCAATTTTGCACATACATCTTAAAATGGGCAATTTTAATATTTTTATTTTGTTGTTTTTTTGGTGATTAATTTTCATTTTAATTTTATTGGGAAATTTTATGAATTTCATCCTTTGGAATTCATTACACAGCAAGCATAACTATTCTGTATTTATGGAATTGAAATTTGGAAAGTGAAAGTTAATACTCATCTGATCATTGAGTATGTTGAGATAATGGATTGAATCAGAAAACTATTTTTGAATGATTATGATGATTGCAATGATGAATTTTTTATTGTAAGCTCAAAATTCCGCTGACTTGACCTGTTCTAGGGGATGCTATTACACGTGTTTTGATGTTCATAGAGAAAAGCTTCATTTTCTTGTATGTCATGTATAAGCCTTTTTTGTTTGCTTGGAATATTCTAAAGAAATACTACTCAATGGAAAGAAAAAAATAGGCATTTTACTTCAAATTTATGTATTTTCATGTCTCATTTTTTTACTGTTTACTTATAGCAATTTTTTCACAAATAAGTTATTTTTGCAAGCTAAATATCAATGAGATGTAGGAATGTTTTCACGATCCAAGTTCCTTTTATTTTATATTCTATTGGTGACATGATTTTTTCTCAAAAGTATGTCTTGAACCAATTAATTATTTAATATTGAAATAAAGAAATTCTATACATTTTATTCATGTATGATAAATAAAAATGCAAAAAAATTCTGAAATTTGTATGATTGAATAATTTTATACAAAAATTTATGATGGTTGTTGGGATCCCTGACATACCTTATTTATGTAAGTCTAAAACTGTCACGTCACTGGTTATGGGTTAAAATCAAACTAATCTAAGCTGCTCGAGAACCAGATTCATATGTCGAATATGCCTAATCCAATTCCATATGTCGAATTTCAATCTTTCAAAAATTTACCCTGCTATATTTCCTAATACATTAATGTTATACATCATATATTTTCATGTTTAACGTAAATCAAAACCATCTAAAAACTACACTGATTTGCATCTCATGTCCAACAAATTTAAACTTGCACGGGCAAGGAATTAATTAAAATTTAAAAAATCCGATTTAAATAAAATAAATCCGATGTTTTTAAATTTTTTTAAAAATCATGATATTTTCATACCCTGATCAAGGACCGAACTCAAAGTAATATTTTCTATGGTGAGAGAATTGTTCATTTAATCAATATTAAACTTGGAAAGATGTGCTCGTATAGCAAGTAATATGCGTGAAATGCGATTATTTCAAATCAGTCTAGGATAAGGGGTCATCATCACCATCATATCAACGCAAATGACAGCATACTCCACAATTTTAAGTCGTTCTTTCCGAAATGTAAACTGGGGTACGGGGATAGAAATCCATGAACCTGCTCTCGACGTAGGGGATGTTAAGAATGTGCATTCTCTCTAAAATCCACCTGTTCTCTCATCTTTGAAACAGCATCTGCACGGATAGGCACAGGAAGTGAGACGTCCTTACACAACGCGTGTACCGAAGCGACCTTGTGACCTCTCCCCCCCCCCCAGTCCTCTTTCCTCCACCCCTCGAGCGAAAAAAGCGACAGACGAATGCACGTGCGATTCCTATTCTATGGAAAGCGCGTCCAACAGGTGAGCAAAATACACTTTCGCGAAGATCACGCTCGTTCGTTTGCTCATCAACACGTGTGTGTATTCTGATCATTTCGCCGATGACCCCTAATTCCATATTTATTTGTTCGGCGTTTTCTTTTCCTTTGTGGGGAAGGAATGAACCACGTGTGAGGTTTTATGGTGGGCATCGTTAGGTATGAGCAAACGAAATCGGTTGTTTGCTTCCAACGCAAATGAGACGCGGTGTGCATAAAACAAACAAGGTCAATTTCCGCAGATGCTCATAAATATTAATTCATGATAAGTGAACAATAGCCATGCTGATATATCATTGCTTGGTTTGTAGTTCAACGGTCATTTTTTCGAAATTCTCGCGTTGTGAAAAAAATTTAACTTGTCATGACTGTTTAAGAAATCTGTACCTTGATAGAAAGAGGGGGCTGATGCACAAATTCGCTAATTTTGAATTATGTCCATTTCAAGGAAATGAAAGAAAAACCTATGTCCTCCACTTAATAGTACGGCTAAGATGATAAGGCAGGGCACTCGTAGGTTCGCCCACTGCGCTAGCAACCTCCGAGTTGGGGGCGTAGATTCGATGCCTCCCTGGGCATACTTCTCTCTAGAGTATCAGAATTTCTTTGTGTGTATGCCCATTAACGTGTTTGGCGCAGCAAGGCCCTATCGCCTTAAAACACAAACAATCGAAGACAGTGGAACTTGGGTCATTTGATTTATGTGTATGTGTGAAAGCGCGTTTGGAGAAGGATGACAGACGCAAAAGCATGAATGACACGATCGCCGTAGATGGTTTTCGTCCAACTCGTTATCAAATCTATCGTTTTTGGCACAGAATGATAAACTTACCACCAGAATTCGCTTACAAAAGATGCCAATTGTGGAAGGGATTATTTAAGCGTTACCACAAATCCCCTAATTTAACTAATAGACTCGTTCAAAACCACGTGACTCAACTCCTTCTCGCGCGAGCCGGACTATAGCAACGTAACCACGAACATCGATGATTTGAGTAAGCGTTGTTCAATGGAGTCTGTCACTCTTTGTGTCGATTTTGTTATTTATAAGCACAAAATGCAAAGAGGAACTCACGTTTTATTTCATTTTCGTTTGTTATACTACAACTATACTTTTTATCCATCTGCCACAAGGGGTACGTCAATTACATCCACATTTAAAGGGGAACAAAGGTTGAGAACCACTGACCTAAGGTTTCAATTCGTTGAACCCCACAAATTTCGTTGCAACCAGTCACAAACAATCGCAGCCCTGCGTTAGATGGATCGCTTTGTTTAAAAAGTTTCTACCTTGAGGCCATGACGAAAGGTCCAGAAAAAGCAAGCATTCGAAGACGGAAAAATTTCGAGAAAGTTACACACAGGCTAATGATGACCGATCGTTCAAGGGCCCCTTTGCATTCGAACAACCCTTTCCCTCTACCATTGATGGATGAATGCGAGGACTGGAGTGTATTATTTACCTATCTCACGTCGAAAAGATGGATATCGACCTTCGTGTGACAAGTATCAATTTCGTGTGGCGATTTTTTGAGACAGAGTAACCCCTCGATATATCGGGTTTCTCGGGGGGCAAGGAAAAAGTGGGGAACACGGAGGGGAGTGATAGAGGTAGGTAGTTAATTAACGTCGCACTGGAGCACCACACGGGCTATTGGCGAAGGTCCGGGAAAGATCTAAGGACAATAATTTTGAATCACGGTCAGATGACTAGAGCCACACCTGAGTTGGCACCACACTCTCCAAACTTCCACACCAAGCCACCGTGAGGACATTTGCGGCTACGACACGTCTAACGTGCACGAGCCCCCTTTGTACATGACGGACTTTGGTTGGATTCAAACTCGCAAGCCTCTGCTTGCTGGCTAATCGGTTACTCTTCCAACCGAGCTACCGCGGCCCGGGGAGTGAGAGTGCTATGAGAAAAGGAGTGCTTATTAGAGAAAAAGTGTCATTTACACATCACACAACGCATTTCTTATTTAAACTTTGTTCAAATGTACAATACGGTAGAATATTTTAGTATGCAAGATTATTTACGGTTTTCCTTCTTTTCAGGGGAGTCTTAACTGATGATGCAAGAATCTAAACCCCCTTGTAAATGATCAATTGAAATTTCTAATTATAACAGGCAGGGCCCACAGAGAAAAATTAAGATAACCGATTGAACCATGCGACTTAAGCTCTTAATTCTAAAGATACACATTTTGATTTCCTATGCTGCTCTCAAACTTAAAATTGATGGCGAATAGGTACAAAATAGAGATATAGCTAGAAGAGCGATATATCGAAACGAGGTGTAATGAAGGGATCCATTTGTAAAGGAAATTGGTTTGGATTTCAGTATAAATTTAAACTTCTTTTTTCAACGATGATATGGCACAAAGAAAGGTTTAAGACAATTTTTTTAATTGAAATGCTTTATTTTTAAACTAAGTATGTTAATTAATAGAAGTGTTAAGTACAGAAAATTTTAAAATGTAATTAAGTTCTCCAAGAAAACCTAAATTTTAATTTACGAGCTAGAGATAGATTAGAATATTTAATTTTGTTAGGAAGGAAAAATTTTGTGTTATTTAATTTTAATTAAAATACTGATTTTTAAAGTTAACTTATAATACTTAAAAAATAGTTAAAGTAATATTGCTCTTCATAAAGTTAAATTCAGTAGAATTTTTAAACCACTTAATTTAAAATATTTATATAATGCTTAGATCTATATCACACCAATATAATTATAATTTTAATTCGTTAATATTTTCAAAATTGATGCTTTGTTTAAAAGGATTCTTTTTAAACTAACAGATATTGAACTATAAAAATTTTCAAACTAGTAGCGAACCACCTGAATAATTCTCGCGACCCAGTTAGTGATTAATGATAACAGGCCATTAACCTGGATTTCTTGAATTAATAAAAGATACTTTATTTAATATAATTTAGGTTCTTGCTTGGACTGCTGAGGGCATTAGTTAAGCCTAAACACATGAATTCGTTACTTAAATACCGCAGAAACGAGTTTAGGCTTGACTAATGCCCTCAACAGTTGCAGGATCCTAAACTGTGTTAAATATTATACTTATTTTATTTTACTGAATTTAACATCAAACAGGATTACAATATCCAGGTGCTGCATCATCAGCAGTGGAGCAACTTTTATATGAGCCTTTTTACGAGCACCATTTAAGAAGGGAAAAATGATTATCCTTTCCTTTGTAGCCCTAAAGCACATGATTATGTTTGATACTTAATTCAAGCCTGACCGACCCAAATATATAAAAAAGCTCTTCCTTTAAATTCTTAGTTTCTTGAGGTACACCTAAGTTTTAAAGCATGGAGTCGCGAATTTTGGTTCTGAGCCAGTTGTTGCCAGTTGTAACAGCAACAACTTGATTCTCGTACAAAAAATTAGTCATATTCAAAATATGATGCATTATGAGCAAGGTTATAACAGTTTCGAGCAACATAGAAATGCTATTTAGAATTGAGACATGGATGAATTTTGATTTTTAAAACGTTTTGATGGCAATGAATGTCAATATTGAAACCTTAAAAACAGCTCATTATACATTGCGGAACGAATCATCAAAATCGTAATGGATTTAACGGGAACGAATTGGATTTTTTAATTTCCTATACAACATTTCTTTAAATTAATCTTTGTTTTTTTAACTTTTACTTGCCTTAAACAACGTAAACAAGAAATGATACACCACTCAGATGATAGATTATCGAAATAGTATCATGCTCGTTATTTGGAAAGTTTTGATGGCCTTCAATTTAAAATATCATTTGATTAAAAAATAATGTGGCAATTGAAAAGGAATACCTTTAGAAATAGCACATTTTTTCATATGGGAATAAATCCGTTTATACTATTTTGAAGATGGAAATAAATGCTGATGCTGTATGCTACTCAAAAACTTCACGACTATTATTGATTTAGTTTGTCGCTCAATGGTCATTTTTTCAACACGATGGATAATCAGATCGTCTTGAAAACTGATTCTGACCATAGCAACAGAAAGGGCAACGGTGCAATGTTTCTCAGAACCTATTTCACTGTTATAACTGATTTAGAACTAAATATTAGACTGAAACAGAACAACGCTGCTTGAACTTATCAGAAAATATACTATATCAGAGAAAAGAACATTACAAAGCAAAAACACTCTTAAACATATTCACAGCCTACTTGCCATTTATAACCAAGTTCTGACCTTAGCAACACGAATTCATGTAATGGAACTATATTACTAAAACCTTGCCTTC
Source organism: Meta bourneti (assembly GCA_933210815.1). NCBI lineage: Eukaryota > Metazoa > Arthropoda > Arachnida > Araneae > Tetragnathidae > Meta > Meta bourneti. The sequence continues at coordinate 17,402,814 of OW119929.1, forward strand.
TAAGCTGAGTTCTGACTAGAGCCACATAAAGGCATAAAATGGTTAGACTTTTCTAACGATTTAATATTTAAAACTAAGCTATACTTAACAGCACGCCGCCTTCACCTTATCTATGAGTAACACAACACAGGATTATTAAAACAAGACATTTCATACAAATATGATTTGTACTCCCGAGCTGTTGCTACCAGCAAGACGTAAATTCAACTATCTATCTACTTTGAACTCCTGACCATAACATGCAATGGTGCTACAAGTTCCTCACTATACATTTGACTTTAATAACTGAGTTAAAAGTAAAACAAGAATTTTATTTTATCACAGCACTGGATTTCCAAAGCAAAAGACGTTCATACAAAACAGTCTGAATTCCTGACCTTAGCAACATGAAGATGGGTAATAATGCTAAGCATTCCTCACATCCTGTTTATCTTTTATAACTGAGTTATACATAATAACATGCACCCAATACTTTATTGAAAACACAAAACATGAGTGGTAATACAACACAGGAATTCTAAAACAAAACACACTTCAAGCAAACATAGTTTGAACTCCTGCCCATAGAATGCAATGCTGCCTAAATGTTACTTTCAACTAATTTATCATCTGTAACTCAGTCATAGGTAAACAAAAGCACCTTTCCCATAACGAATCTTGAGTAACAGTACCAGCGAGAGGAAGGGTGTGCCCCCTTCGAACCTCCGCCAAGTGGTATCGACAAGATCCATCATGAGACGATCAATTTTGCCAAGGATGGAGATGCCCCCTCATCAAGGTATTGCCGATTTGGAACTGTAGTATAGGACATTTGGCGTGTTTTTACCTTGGTGACCAAAGTGGTCGCCAAGGGCCAAAACATTGCACATTCGCCTTGATTAAATATTAAATTTGATTAATTAATAAACACAACATATAATTAAAAATATTAAAAATAAAACAACATATATTGCATTAACATCTTAAAACGTAACATAAAATAAACACAATAAATCTGTTTTGATTAAAAACAAATCTGGATTAAATATATAAATCTGGATTAAATATGTAAATCTTGACTAAATATAAATATTGATTAAATAATAAAATATTTAAATTACAAAATTCAAAACCACACAAATGTGAAAAAATCAAATATCGGCGTACGAAATAAAACCGCGCCAAAAAATGTCCTATATTACCGCTGTTCCGCCGATTTTTTTACGATGGGGAGATCAAGATCTGGTCACTTTTCTTGTACTGACAAGGAATCTCGTCCATCAAAGTCTGGTCAATTTTGCTAATGACTACATCGAGACAACCACCAGGAGGGTTAATCTATGCGTATCGAAGTTTAATTAGAATCATGAACAGGTTTGAAAATATTCAAAAATATCTGCTAACTAAATGCTAAGTTTGCAATTTGGATCGGTCGCTAAAACAAGAGAAGAATTTATCTATGAGCTAGGCGAATGTGATTGGACAAGACGAGAAAAATATCTTGTCGATTTGACTGGACACAAGTGATCAAGCAAGCATCCCCTTGGTGATTGTCTCGACGAGGTATCTAATCATCAGCAAAACTACAACCAGATCTTGATGGACGAGATACCTCGTCATTAGAAGAAACCTGACCAGATCTTGATCTCGCTATCATCAAAAATGGCCAACATCTGGATGACGAGATATCTCGTCAATAGCAAAATTAGACAGATCTCGATGGACGAGATATCTCGTCAAGACCACTTGGAGGAGTAAGACAAGGCTCAAATCTTCCTCGATAAATTTTAAATGTAAAAACAATCGAAAATTCCTCCTGAGTTAATTTATTCTGGGTAAATCCAAGTTCGGTCTATCACAGATAAAATGCATGGAAACAGTCAAAAAATCGTGAAACTCATTGAACATTCCGGTCTTTCGATTGGAATATAAAACGGGGAAGAGGACTGCACGAACAAGTGCCTGAACAGAACATAGAGAAAGCATGCAAACACGGGTGCCTTACCTTGCGGGGTGACGGGCAGTACAAGCGCAGCCGCCAGTAGGGTCAAGCCGACCAGCCAGTCCAGATGATGGGACTGAGACGGCATTTCGGCGCCGAAAACACACCAGGAGACGAAGAAAAAAAATCCACGACACTACGTTCAATTACATTGGTAGTCGATCGTCGTATATCCCACGGTATCCAAAAGGGTGTAATATCCACGGATAGCGCACACACACAAGCTGATTCTTGAGCAGAATCTTCGAAAAAACAATCAGAGGCTGATGTCCCGAGCGACGCACCGAGTAAAAAAGCGACGACCTGTTGTGTTCACTTGTTGCACCTCATCCCCCACCTACCGTATCGTTGGACTTGATCGCAGAACCACACTGCTCGCTTCCAGAGTGGCGGGGTTGCCGTGATCTTTGGTCGCGATGGTATTTGGCGACGTGGGGAGGGTGAAATCGCCAAACGGGCACGGGATTAGCAGACAATCAGAATGATCGCCATGTCCTGGCCGACGAGATTCGTATCTTTTGCCGATTCCACCGATTCCCTCAAATAGGGCCCCGTCTGTTTTACACAGACCCAATGACTTAATGTAATTTGTATTTTTACACTGGGATCAGAAAGAAGCAATTCGTATTTTCACGTAATTGCGAACTATTTTTCTTTTACATAACTAAAAATATGATGCAAGAAAATAATACACAAAAGTTAGATTGATTTATTCCGAAGATTGTTAAGAAAATTGTAAAGGGGGAAAGTAACACTTTTTCAAGTAAAAACGGGAGACAAAAGTACATAAAATTTGGAACCGCCGACATGCCCTATTTAGAATTTCGGCACTGTAGATGAATTACTGCGCAGGCCCTTTTCGGAGTGGTGTCCTGGGTGTGCCCATGCACGTCAACAGGAAAATATAAGAGCCCACCAACTTAAAAAAAACACTCAGTAAAGGCTCATTTAAAGATAAGTTAACGTTTCAGAAATAAAATGGTGGTAAACAAAACATTCTTGCATTATTACTAATTAATATGGAGATTTGTTGTGAAAATCAATTGTTTAAAGTTTTCTTCGTGTAAATGAATGAATCCATGACAACTATGAGGTAGGAAAGGAGTTAGGTATTTTAATTAGCGTCGCACTGGAGCAACACAACGGGCTATTTGCGACGGTCCGAGATCTAAGAGTTTTGATAATTTTTTTTATTGAACAAAAGCAAAATCCAGTGGCTACCTTGGCAATCCTGCTGATAAGCAAACAGCTAATCGTTTGCAACGAAATTTTAATTCGAGTGGCATCAGCAGAAGATCGTAAATCAGAATAAAAAGTAGTAAACATGACAGACCTACTCGTGCTCTTTCTCTCGAGGAGAAAACGTTTTTCTGTATTCCGTAGCGTTAATGTTTAATAAATGTTGGTTATATAAAATTGCCTTCTGATTTTTTAAACAACTTGACTAGCCAACAATCCCCGTGCACCACAGAAGTACAACACGGGGCTCACAGAAGCTGATTTAACAAAGGAACAGTGGAAAATAAAATTTAACTAAAATTACAAGATTTGATGAACTTAACAAATGAGAAGAAAAGCAGATTAGATTTTTAAAAATCATTGAGTTTCACTGGCCATGTTTTACCCAATCTTCTCAAATCACTTTGAAGGCACATTCTTTAATTTTCAAATGCAGGACAACTGAAAAGCAAATGCTCCACATCTTGCGCCTGCTTTTTTTAATGATTGCACAAATTATTAGTCAAAAGTTGAAACCTATGTAATTGGAATTACTAATATTGTGATTCACTGACGAGTCATCGTGAAAAAATTCTAACTAAGCCATTGACTCCAAACCTTACTAGACTGAGCCAAATGAATTTAATCTTAGAATACCCCCAGATTCCTTATTCGGCCCATTCTTTAGTTTAGTGATAACATGGTTCTCTCTCCCCAGATAAGGGTAAGAAACTGCTATTTCGCCTTATCAGAAAGGGGAAGGTTAAACAGCAGTTATAAAATCAGTCTTAACTGTTACATACCAAGGAAGATTTGCATATTTTGTATGAGTCACATAAAAGCCAGCATATTTCTAATTTAGGTACCCCAGATAGGAATTCCAACTGCTATAGGAGCTGGAGGATCCTAAAAACGGGAGAGGTGAATATTTAAATACCGTAGTGCCGCAATATAGAGCGCTTGTTGAGGGAAAGAATAAAACGTGACTCATTGGATAAAAAAAGTGGAATGCTTTTTTTAATTAAAATTATGTAAGACTACAACTCAGTAAAATATTTTGGTATATGTGATAATCCCTTTACGACTTTTTTACCTTCCTTTCGCGGTCCGATTGATTACGAACCTCAATCCCTCCTCGAAACTTGGCGATGTCAGTGTATGTCCTTACGAAATTTCACATTATGGCAGAAGCGACCACTGGAAAATGTTTAGGTAACAAGTTGAAACAGGGTCTTTAAACTCTCAATTTAGTATCGAATCAAGAACAGCATTCCCCTTAAACTTTTCACAGAAAGAGCAGATATCCTTCCCAAGATCACGAGTTTTAGTAAAAGTACTGTACTTCGAATGTTTCAAATTTTAACTGAAGAATGAAATATGCTTCAATGTGTTGACGAGGGAGCTTTCAAACGAACAGTTCAAAAGAAGAGTAGGGGCTGAGGCCTCATCTAAAACCTTGAGTTAAGTGGCCGTATTTCATTAAATGAGAACTGAAAACCAATAATTATCAATAAGTAACCAAGTAAATTGATAGAACTAAACAACGTACACCAAGAGGGACCTACATACAGACCTTGGTCTCTATATATCTGCAGTCGCTGTCCGGATCCCTCCTCCAACAAGAGAGAAATGTTTCAAACGTATCGATAAAATTGGTAATAATTTGTATAAACAAAAGAGCACCGACAATACTCATATGAAGCAACTGGGGTCTTACTTAGCCCCCTCTCCATTCCAAAAAACTTACTTTTAACTTAGAAATGGCAATTTGAGAAGTGAGAAGTGAAGAAATAAAAAGAATAAGAGAAATGTAACCTTAAGAAGTGATACCCAAATCGGAAAACTATCCAGACACTACGAACTTCATAATTTTAAGACTGGAAAATAATATAGGAATTTCGAATTTAAGAAAATCCCTGTATTTACTGCAGAAATTACATTAGAAACCAAAATGGTGCACATTCAGGAGTGATAGCAATTTTTTTACAATACCTATAATGTCATAAATTTTAATCAGATATAAAGTTGCATTAAGGTAATACTTTTTCGGTATTTATAATGTACAATGACAGTAAAAAAATATTAAAATTACTGTTATATTAAAAATACCGAAACCAATATCTAAATTTCGAACGTTTAATAAACTAACGTTAGATTCAAAATGTTTATTTAGCATTTAAATTTGATTGAAACGAATCTTAAACATCTGAAAATGTTGTTTGGCTGCTCGAATTTGTTTTGTCGGTTTGGTTTATCACTCAACTGTTATTTCACACCCGGGCTAGTTAAATCGGGACTTACAACTCTAATTTTCAGATTAGAGACATTTTTCATTGTTCTTTTGGAATGAGCTGTAGAAATTCCGGCATTTCCACACTTGAATCTCTAAAGTCTAAATTTTTTTCCAGTACCGGGTGGTCATAAAGTAACTGCCTACTGCGCTGGCAACATGCGATTTGTAGGCGTTCCAGGTTCGATTCCTCCCTGGGTGTATTTCTCTCTTGTGTTAGTAAAAACTTTCCTCGTGTGTCCCTTGATGTTATCTGCCTTTGGCGCAGCATGGCCTAATATGGCCCTTGCGCCATAAAACCGAACCAGCCAGCCGAATGAAGCTTGAGATTCAGAGAATTAAGTAAATATGGATCGAGCTCTCATGGTTATGGATATAGTTAATAAATTTCGAATAGCAACTTCCACTTTTCTTTTTATCGCAATATGATTGGCACAGTGAAATATAAAAAATGGCGTTGAAGGTTTACCTTTGTCTAAAAACGACTGCGTACGAACACTGTCAAAGAAGATGAGTGTGAATGACAAGAGAAAGAAAGACAACAGGCAGCAGTGATAATCACGTAATTTGCATAAATCACAAGCACCAATCACAAAGCGCCAATTGGCACTAGCATTTGTCAAGACAGGTAAAATGTTTTCTTGTTTCCTCTTGTTCCTTGTCGTTCACATTCATCTTTGACAGTGCTCTTGCGCTGGCGAAAAAAAGCAGAACGCTCTGAAAGTAAAATTTCATATCCGAAATTTGTTAACTGTATCCGTACCCGTGAGGGCTCGATTCTTGTTATTTACATAACTCTCTTGAGCGCGTGCCTTGAAATCTCTAAATCTCGAGTTTCATCTCGATTCGTTGAAAGTTGCGGTTGCTAGGGGCTCGTATATAGGGGAAGTTACGTTATAACCACTCGGTAAATGAATCATTCATTTTGAATTATGATAAAGCCATAGACGACGAATGTGTTTTTCTAGGAATAATGCCATTGAAAAAGTCATGTTTCAGTACTGAAATTTAAATACGCACTAATAAATTAGCGCAAGTGAGAAAAAATTCATTTTAACGCTGTAAAATGAACTGAAGTGAAAACGTTTGCTTGCGATTCAAGGCGTATTTCTCAAGTTTAATCGCCGGTCATCTCTTCCTGTTTGTCCTTTTCCGAATTCTCTTCTAGGTACCGCAAAGTAAATTTCAATACATATAATAAAGAAGCATTTAGTTGCATTGATCATCCTTTAGTTGTAATTGAAAGTGTATATGAATTCAGAGAAAAATTTAGTTGAGCATCAATCACATAGTAGACATCAATTTTGAATTCTGAAACTTTAAAAGTTTATTAATACGGAGTTGGAGGTTTCACTTTGTGTGTGTGTGTGAAATTAAATACAAAAACTTAAACTCCTTCATAGGGTGAACCAGCTAATAGCTGGTTTCTTATTCAAACAAACGAGTCTAGTCTATCAACAAGCAAACAGTTGGACATACTTGCTGGCAATGAACTAGAATAAATGGTAACCAACCTAATGTGTTGTAATTAGATGTGTGTTGGTCAACTCTGGTCAAATTACTATTCTGAACTAGGAGAAAAACAATTGTTTTAAGTTATCAAATTTTAAATTATACTAAGGCAAATTTTTATCACCTTTTTTTCGAACACTTAAGTACAAAATCATGTAATAACCCCAGGGTAATTTTTCATGAATAATGTGCATTCTCTACTCTCTAATTGGTCAGATTCTGATAAGTTCACCCACGAACATATTAAAAAAAATTCGGGGTGACCCAATTGTCGCCACGTTCCCTGTTCCATCGAATAGAAATGTTGAATGAGGGTTCCATTTAGTTTTTCGACTGTTTTCAAACATGTCTGCTGTCTGTCTAATACGAGAACTGCTCCCGTCACGAAGTCTGGATGGTGGTGGTCGTCGCTATGGTAGGTAGGTATTTTAATTTACGCCACACTGAAGCAACACTCCACGTAATTTTGAACCACGGTCAGATGACGAAGCAACACCTGAGCTGGCACCCCACTCTCCAAACTTCCACACCACGCCAATGTGTAGTCGCTATGGAAACAGGGCTCGTTCATTCTGAGTAGGGGTGACTATGGCGGATTTCTTATTTTATTTGTTTTTGCAGAATGTCGAAGGTGGAAGAAAAGATGTTCTTGCAACATGTAAAAATCACATCTATATTTTCAATGTGACAAACTTGAACACATTTTATCAAGTTCTGGAAAATGGAAAAACGTCGCTCTTTTCAACTGAAACAGACAGTGACAGACTTTGTATCGAGAGCAGTTCTCGCAGTAGACGGACACTTGTATTTTACCTGTTGTGATACGCGAAACTTTAGTTTTCGCTCATTCAATTAGATTCAGAACGTGCTTTTGATTGTTTTTCAACATTGAAAAATATTTCGGACGGGAGAGTTTTCTAGAACCCCTGAATGTCCCTGGATTTATACCACTACCATCTGAAAAATATTATAGTTCAGCTATTTTCAACCGGTGTACGGAAAGAATGGTTTTGGCATGCCTTGCGGATGGTGAAACGGATTAAATTGTGTAGATTTGATCTTTCGATTCAGTTTCGTTCAAAAATAATCTTAATACGCGCACGAATAACTGAGTATTATTTTTCATTACAAAGTATCACACATAAATTGTTTCAAAAAGATTTTTTAAAAAGCTACTTTCGAACACAAGGAGTGGTAATTACTATTATTTTTTATCTATCAAAACTACTTTTTTCTGTCAGATGGGCACAAATATAACATAGTTTTGGTATACCGCAGAATTTTAAGTGTTTTGTCATGAAAAAGGTTGAAAATCGCTGAAATAGTTAACCCTCCAAGTGGTTTCGACGAGATATCTCGTCCATCAAGATCTGACCAATTTTAATGATGACGAGATATCTCGTCATCAAGATGTTGCCGATTTCGGTACAGCTGTAGTCTCTGCCGCGCGCGGTGGCAACGCGTTTTGGCGCGGCTTTTGGCGTAGTTATAAGCGACTCATGCAGGCTGATGGTAACCCATTTTTTTCTCGAATTTTCTCCTGGTTAGGGTTAACCTATTTTTATGGCAACCTTGCCGGCGTCCAGTTCTCATTTACAGTGTGAAATCTGTTAAAATATTAGAATAACTTATATTCTACTAATGTACATTTTTTTTATTCATTTCATTCATATGTGGAGAATGATATCGATTCACTGTTGGAAATCCGAGAACAAATGGGTTACCCTCACCGGCATGAGTCGCTTATAACTACGCCAAAATTCCATACATTTCATCCATATTTGCAGTGTTTTTTTATTCAAATGTTGTTTCATTCAGATTTACATATTTCATCCATACGTATGCAGTATATATTCGATGTTGGATTTCCGTGGCGACATAAAAAGTGCGCCAAACACGGCGCCAAAAAAAACGCGTTGCCACCGCGCGCGGCAGAGACTACAGCTGTACCCCGATTTCTTTCGAGATCAAAATCTGGTCAGTTTTCTTCGAATGAGGAGGTACCTCGTCGAGATAACCACCAGGAAGGTTAAAAGTAGCGCGCTTTAGTTTCAGTTCATTCCATTTCAAAGAGCGATAAGTTGCCAATAGAAGTAACCCGACTGCTTTGCTGAGATTGGTGGCGAGTGTAGAAGTGCCATTCGTGTATCTTTTCGGGGAGAAAAAGTAACATGGGGGAAGACGTTATTTCTTCTCGGTCCAACTCTTAATTTAAATCACGTGTCAGTTTTCATCAATACTTGTTTGATGAGTGACATTCATTTGCTGCAGCACTGTCGTTCAAAAGATTCAGCAACGAAAATTGAAACACATCTCGATTCGCCGAATCGCCCCATAGTCGTGTTTTTCCTCTCTCCCGTTCAACGCACCGAACTTTCTCGGAGAAAGATAATTTGCGAAGTACTTGGAAACACGATTCGAGTTCGGTGTTTACAATAGTTAAAATCACGAAGGTATGAACGAGATAAAAACTCGTTGGGAATATCCGCGCGATTGGTTACTGAGATAAGAAACCAAATCATTTATTTATCCAAGCGATGATTCGAAATGAAGCTTGAAGAAAGTTTTGACAGAAATGTGCTTTCAAAAAATAAGTCAATTCAAAACTCATTTTGCTACAATGCCAGAAGATTGGAAGTAGTTCTTTTATCGGTTAAGCCATCATTTTTGAAAATCTGATTAATACTATTATTTTCCAAAATTAACGTCATTACTGTCTGATTTATTGTAACCGAAGCAATAAATAATCAAACCCAAAAAACTAGGTTCTCCGAAAACCGTCGTGTACAAAGAGGGCTGGTGCACTTTAAATCTGTCGTGGCCTCGAATGTACTCACGTTAGCGTGGTGTGGAAGTTTGGAGAGTGGGGTACCAGCTCAGATGTTGACGCCGTTTGTACAATGTAAAAAGATTGAAAGGAAATAATACATTCTAAAGAAATTAGACTTAAAATAGTTTTTTTTTTGTGGTATGGGACAAATCTGGCCAAGTAATGTTTTTCCCGTCAAGAAAATTGACAATTACGCACACAAGGAAAGATTTTACTGGTACAGAACCGTCATCTGACCGTGGTACAAAATGACGAGGTGTTGTCCTCGATCTTTCCCTTCGGGATTGATCCCGGACCGTCGTCAATAGCCCCTTGTGTTGTTCTAGTGCGACGTTAATTAAAATACCATGCCTCCGGAATAGATGGTCGGAAGGTTTTGGCTGGATTCGTTGTTTAAAAATGCCTGATTTGAGCAATAGAGCAGAATAATATTGCCAAAACTTCAAGAAAGCTTGCCACTCTAATGAAACTCTTCAGCAATCCGTTTACGGGAGCTATATGGTAGGTAGGCTCAATTAACGTCGCACTGGAGCAACCCAACGGGCTAATGGCGACGGTCCGGGATCAATTTTGAAGAGAAATATCGGAGGACAACGCCTCCTAATGGTTGAACCACGAGGTCAACACCTGAGCTGGCACTCCATTCTCCAAACTTCCACACCACGCCAACGTTATAATATTTGACGCCACAACAGATTGAACCTGCACCAGTCCCCGTGTACACGACGGTCTTTGGCTGGATCGAGTTTCGAACTCGCAACCCAAGAACCGAGGACACCACGTAATTTTGAACCACGCTCAGATGACGTGGCAACACCTGAGCTGGCACTCTCCAAACTTGCACACCACGCCAGCGTAAGACATTTGATGCCACGGCAGATTTAACGTGCACCAGCCCCCTTTGTGCACGACGTCTTCTGTTGGAACTCCGGTTGCTAATACGTTACTCTTCGAACCGGTCTCCCTCCGGAATGATTAAGTGTCCTTAGCGGACAGGCGAAAAACGTGTCTTGAGCAGACGGGTCCTATTCCCTATTTTGGTACTGGAATACCATTGTAGTACCATTTTTCTCACCTTTTAAAATTGCCTTACAAGATAAATTGTCCTGAAGGAAAGTGACATCTTAAGTTTTGGGTCCTTGACGAGTTGCTCTGTATTGGTATGGAAGGCGTACCCCGTAGTCGTAAATTTAGAATCCTTTTATGGCTCCCCTGACAAGATCCTGGGGGGCTTTCCTTTCTACGCTCCTTCGGGACAGGCTTTCTTTGTCGCAATCAGGTACGCATCTAGGCTAGTTTCCACCCGGGGCAAAAACTCGCCTTGGCGCCCTCCCTCCAAACCGAACAACCAAACCTAAACCCTCCCCCACAACACCTGATATCGCCACCACACATTAATCCCACTATTCCAATTTTTTTTTATTATTCAACTTAGATATAAATACTTGATTTCAAAGGCAAATAGATTAATTTGCAGTAATTTCATTTTTAGTACAAGATAAAACACCAAATTAATTCTAAGATATTAGAATTGACAAATAATCTGAGAGTAGCATGTTTGGTATATTCTTTCACACTTATCACAATCGCTGCAAATGAAATGAAAAGGTTTATCAAATGATATCGGGATATGTGTATGGTAAGAATAGCATTAGTCACTAAAAATACATTCAAGCACAGTTTACTTGCCTATCCATCCTCTCCTTCCTTACTCACATCAAACTCATGCTCATGCAACACCTCACACATTCTGCATTTAGCTCCTTTTATAGTTTTTGTAGTCTACTAAGTTTTTCCTCTTCATTTTTTATCATACGTAAATATCTATAGCATAAAAATACTCGGCCAGTTTAGCGCCACCCCAATCCGGGCACATGCCCTGTCTGATCCCCCTAGTTACGTCCCTGGTTGCAACCACCTGAGGAAGGGCGACGGTGCGGGTCCATCGTGAAGGATCGGGCCTGAATTTGCGGCGCTGCTGTCGCTTTGACGTCACGATAATGGGGCTATCGTTCCCGTTTTCGTAGACATGCAGGCGCTCGAAAAGTACATATATATTTATCTTTCCTGGGATTTTAAAGTGATAATTGATTCAGACCGTTCCTGAAAGGTATGAGTGTACATAGTAAAAAGAAGGAAAAAAGGGAGGCATCTTCTCTTCTCACTTCATGGTATATGAGTGATAGATACTTTTATGGGGATTCAGGCGCTTTTCATTGTTAATGTAGTAAGTATAAATGATACGGAAAAGATCACATGCCATCTAGATAAAAGTTCGAATAGAGAAAGAGGAAATGTTCCCAAGCCCATCCCTCCGAGCAGTGATCAGGAGCACGCAAGTACCAGATGATCTTAATTTTTTCAATCTAAAAAGGAAAATATAAGATCGTTTCATTTTCCAGTCCTAAAGATTCTTATTACGTTAATGGCCGCATGAATTTACTACCACACAGGTGCAAAGATGTTATTCATTAGTAACAAATAGATTGTAAAGGAGAATTCGATCTAAAAGGTATACTAATGATTAGAAGACCAAGTATAAACCATTATAGACATTGATTAAGTCATTAAAGTTAGTCAACTCAACTTGCCAGCCTACTTCATTTGCGAACAATATATGATTATGAGGAATCACAGGTCATTAAACAAGCCCCAAAGTCATCACAGAAAGTTCTTTTCCCTACATCGACTGAAAGGTAAAATGTTGCTTATGCATTGAATCTCTTTCGTGAGACTAAAATTGTTGCCTTGCAGTTAAATAGCGATAAATTTAATTCAGACTTTCTGCAAACCAAGAATTTTATATCCCTCATTTTATGTTGGTGGAAAATTGTAAATGCTAAACATCATTTAAAAGGAAAACATCTCGGGGATAAATTTAGCAACCCAATAAGCAGTAACAAAGACGGTAATTGAGAATTAAAAAAAAATTAGTAGATAGCTAAGTACCTATCTCAACTTTCTAAAGAATTAAAACAAATTTAAAAATACCAATTAAAGGTGGAATGTTGTCTGCTGAAACGAAGTTCGCTTTAAAGCACACAACAGACACTAATTGAGTTAATCCATTACATATTCAGAAGAATTAAACCACGATATTTGCTACTCGGCAAATTCCAGACCGATAATGTGTGGGGGCAATTACAATGTTTCCATACGCCAAGTGTTAGAACCAGAACGTAGACTGAAAATTTTAAGTCTAATAAAGCTACAATCAAAAAGCAGTGGTAGCTTCCAAATAAAAGACTAATTTTAGGGATTCAGCTGTAGAAACTATAATTGACATACCAAATGTATTTGAGATCATTTACAGCTGTAATGTTAATGTTTCAAATGATGTTCTGCCTGTTCTAGTATATATATATCTGGCTATGTTGCCAAAAAAGTACAACATGAACTGATTGTGAGATGTGCTGTTCGATCTTGTCAAATGAAAAAAAACTAACTTTTGAATGTTCGGATGAGTTTATTCACCCATATTTAAAATTAAGTGGGCTTAAATGGCCTAAGGAATTTACGGTATGACTTATTGTTTGTCCTTACTAGTTTTTTAATGAATTGATTAAATGAGCAGTATAAAGACTTTCTGTCACAAATTTCAGAAAAGATTGTTAGATGAACTAATTCTACTTAAAATAGGTACCTTCAATGAAATAATTGTAGAGGGTCACATTTGTAAAATGCCACAAAAATTTATCATCGGAAAATGTGTGTACATAATAGCAAAAATTTTACTTAACAATTATTGTACAGCAGAAAATGACCTGCTGAAAACGAAGCAAAGAAAACTTACATTTAAAAATTAAAAACATGTGTGGTTGTAACCATGGGCGTCACCGCTTGGGGGAACGGGTGGTATGCGTCCCCCAATATTTTTTTTGAAAAACAATTTGAATTTTTTGAGTCCTTGTTGACAAAAAATGTGTTGGTGTTTTAAAAACTCTTCAATTCGAAATAGTTTCCAGGCCAAACCATGGGTTATTTAGGACATAATTCATAATAATTATATGCATTCTGTTGATAATTCTAAATTTTAATATCATATAGCGTTTTTGTGTCTGATGGACGAGATATACGTATCTTCATTAGCAAAACTGACCAGATCTTGATGGACGAGGTAATGCCCCGATGAACGAGGTATCTCGGCATTAGAAAAACTGACCAAATCGTGATGGACGAGGTAATGCCTCGATGAACGAGATATCTCGGCATTAGAAAAACTGACCAAATCGTGATGGACGAGGTAATGCCCCGATGAACGAGGTATCTCGGCATTAGAAAAACTGACCAAATCGTGATGGACGAGATATGTCGTCATTAGGAAAACTCACCAGATTTTGATCGACGAGATATCTCGCCATTAGAACAAAATTAGCCAGACCTTGATAAACGAGACATCTCGTCATTAGCAAACTTGGTTTGATCTTAATGGACATGATATCTCATCCAAACCACTTGAAGTGTTAAAATACAAAACAAAAGTCAATTCTTCTTTTCATTTACCCCTTGTAATCGTTCAGGACAAGAGAAAATATTTAAATTGTCTTCTCACAAACGTCTGGTGAGCATAAAACACATGGGAGCTGTCTTTCTTCGTTTTGGAGACTCCAGCCAAAAACAAATTCGATCTCTTGCGAGTTTTATGAACAGACAAAAACTACAAAAAAATGAATATTTAGAAAATTCGTATATTAACAAATCTGATTTTTGGGGGGAGGGTCAAATGAGTATGTTGCATCCTAATTATCTTAATTTTAAATAAGTAAATTTTGTTTTGGGTTCTAAGTTAATTATTCGATGCCGAAAGCGATAACAGTAGTAATGAGTTGTCGGGGGAAAATCTCGCACGGCGATCGCCATTCATGCCTTTTGCGTATGGCAGCCCTGCAAAGGTTCCACATCTATCATAAATCGCTTGACCCAAGATCGACTGTCTTTTTGACGGAGCCGCACTAAGAATTCAAACACGAAACGGAATTAAGAAAGTGGGCTTCGGATTTCGACGCCTGGAGAGTGACTTTTTGGAGAAGAAGGTTGGGGTCATAAATTTCAATTCCTTTCATAGCTGCTTAGACAGGAACAACCCCCTTTCCGCCGTTTCCTTTGAGTTTGTTACTGGTGGCAGTCTAAGTGGCGCCAACATTTCGCGGGCTGAATACATCGGCGAAGACGGCGCGAAAAATTATTTATCTTTGGAGGTAGGTTGGTATTTTAATTAACGTCGGCAGTAGAGTCTAGTGCGTGACCAACACGCGGCCCGTCACGTTAATTTGTGCGGCCCGCCGGGCGATTTTATATTTCTATTGAAACTTTTGTTTTTCGTTGCATGTATACAAAAAATATTAAATAAATTAATATTTGAAATAACGATAAAAAATTAAATTTTAAATTAACGATAGAAAAACCACGTAAAAAATGTAATATAAATTGCGCCAGTAAGTGTTAATTTCTCCAAGGGGTAATCTAGGTTGTGTATGGAAGCCGGCAGTCAAGGCTGACTGGAGACACTAGTCTAGACACGTTTGGGTCCGTCATCGTTTCGTTATCCACTGCACGAAGTTATTATTTCAAGTGAATCTCTGTTTATGTGTTAGGTTTGTTTTTGACTTACTGGCGTGTTTACTAAGTTTTTTGTGTGTGGTGCTGATAGTTGAATAAAAGTGATATCTGAAGACATCCAAAAAAAGTTTGAAATTTATTCAAGTGAGTATATTTTTACTAATGCAGGTAAATTTTAAAATTAATAAGAATTTAATAAAATGTTAAATTGATAAAAGTTATAAATTTTCAAGTATCAAGTGATCATTATTTGCATTAAGTTTAAAAAAGTTATTAAATATTGGTATTTTTACCAGGGCTTCGAACCGGAACTGAACCGAAAAAATTGAAAAATTGCGGTTCTTTAACCGTAAACCGAATCCCAAAAATAGTCAACCTCTGAACCCGAATCGAAATCGAAAACGTTATTTTTTTGTACCGGTTTTCAGTTAATTTATACTTATTTCGGTTCAGACACAAATTTTTAACCTAAAAGACTTTCAAACTCTCTTTTTTATCTGCCGCTCAAATATAGCAAAGAGTAGCTGACTGCGTGCGCTTTCAAGGACTATTTATTGCATTGCAAGCAAAATTCCGCAGAATCCACTAACTGGCATAAAACATTGACAGTTCTTTCTTTCGACACGTTCCCTGCGAGAATTCGAAAAGTATTATGAACTTTATAATCAATAATAATTTATAATAAAAGTATTACGTACTTTATAATTTACATAAAGTGATTATCAGGTTAAGTGCAAATATTTTCCGCTATAGGTTGAGTGCTTGGTAAGCAAATCTAAGGTACAGGGGATTTTTATAAATTTAATTCATGATAATTTATTTCACAAATTAAATTTTTGAAAATTTTAAAAACATCTCTTTAAAAGACTTTAATGACCCCTAGACACCCTAGATGACAACATTTTAATGTAAATCGAATTGCAATAGGAGAGAAAAAAACTATTCGAATATACGTAAACCGGTTTAAATGGGCTTATAATATTGATGGCGCAAACCGGAACAGAACCGAATTTTAAAAATTTTGGTTAATAGAACGAAAACCGGAACGGAAAAAAATACGGTTCGAAGCCCTGATTTTTACATAATTAGAAAACAAGAATTCTAAATTTACTTAAAAAAGTAATTTTTTTTTTTGCTCTGTGTAATGTACCAATATTCTCCAACTAACATTTATTTGAATTTTTTTTGGTCCATAACAAGGATGAATTCAAAAAGAAAAGTTATTGATGAAAACAGGAAATTTAATGATCGTTGGGAAAAAGATTATGTTTTCACAATGCAGAATTCAAAATTAATGTGTTTAATTTGTAGAGTCGCTGTATTTAAAGAACATAACATTAAAAGGCATCATGAGACAAAACATATTGAATATGTAAATTTCAGTAAAGAAGTAAAAAGTTTTAGTTAACTGCGCTTAAATCGCATCTGAAAGCTCAGCAAACGATGTTTGATTCATTATTACAGCAACCATCCACCATTGTCAAAGCAAGTTATTCTGTTGCCATGTTGATTGCAAAGAAAATGAAACCATTTTCGGATGGTGAACTGGTAAAGGACTGTTTGGAAGCAGTTTTAAAGATGTTTTGCCTGATAAAAGCAAATTATTTTCAAGTATCAGTCTTTCACGCCAAACTATATGTCGTCGCATTGATGACATTTCAGCTGAAATCGTAGTAACTTTGCGAGATAAAATTAACCAATTCAAAGCATATTCTTTGGCATTTGATGAAAGTACAAATATATCAGACACATCTCAACTTGTGATATTTATAAATTCGCGGTGTGAATCATTCATTCCAAGTGACAGAAGAAATGTTAAATCTTTTACATTTAAAAGACTCAGCTAGAGGAGATGTTTTCCAGGCGATTGAAAAATGTTTAGCCGAAAATAGCTTAAATTTTGAGGCTCTTTCAGGATTAACAACAGATGGTAGGTAAAAATAAGAGAGCTGTAAAATTACTTATGGATAAGCTAGATTGCAGAGGCATTAAAACCAATGATATTTTCATTAGTCACTGTTTTATACATCACAAAATTTATGTGCTCGAGTATTATCCATGAATCACGTTATGAAAGTAGTTCTAAAAATAGTAAATTACATTCGTTCACATGCTCTTTAGCATCGACAATTCAAAGAATTCCTTAGCGAATTATCTTCTGAATATGGTGATATCGTATATTTTACCAATGTTAGAGGGCTAAATCGTGGAAAATATTTAAAAAGATTTTTTAATTTAGGGGAGGAAATAGATATGTTTATGAACGAGAAACAAGAATCTGTTCCTGAATTAAGTGATGATTATTGGTTGTTAGACCTGTTTTTTAGTGGATATAACAGAAATACTTAATCAGCTAAATAAGGACTTGCAAGGGCAAGATAATTTAATAATCGATACTTGTAATTTCATCAAAGCTTTAAATAAGAAATTATTGTTATTTGAGTGCCAACTTAGAAATAATAATTTCATCCGAGAGATATTCCAACTTAAGATATTTTGCACGAGTTGTAAGTGCTTTTGGATCCACATATGTTTGTGAAACATTTTTTTTTCGAAAGATGAAATTTACAAAGAGTTCATCACGTGCTTCATTAACTGATGCCAATTTAAAAAACTAGCTACGATGTGCAACGTCGAACATAAATATAGATTTACAAAAATTAAGTGAAGGAAAGGATAAACAAATATCTCATTAATTAAGACTCGAAGAGTTCATTATATTTGAATCATAGTATAACAATAAAATTTTATTCATTTTGTATTTGTATTATATTTTTTAAAAGCATGTTTACCTAAAGTGCGGCCCGCTGTAATGTTACTCGTCATCAAAGTGGCCCGTTAAACCATTTGGGTTGGCTAGGCCTGCACTAGACCAACACAATGGGCTATTGGCGACGGACCGTCACCAAATAACCCGTTGTGTTGCTCCAGTGAGACGTTAATTAAATACCTACCGTTTGCTAATCCGCTACTCTTCCACAACTGTGCAATCGCAGCCCGAAAAATTGTCTAATCAGACAAGTACAAGATAGCCAGTACGGAAATTTGAACGGTTCGAGAAAATGAGAATCGAGTTCGATCTAATAATTTCAAAAGCCACCACTTCACGACTCGCCTTTAAGGCTTAGAATCCTTTGGTGGGAAGGGGAAAGGACGATCGCCGCAGGACACGAAAGAGGAAAGCGAGCCAGCCAACCCCGGCGGCGAAAAGCACACCCGACTCCAACACGTGCGGCCCCAAGCAACAAGAGACCACTATTTATTAAATTCATTTAAAAATTTACAACACAGAAACAATGGCCAACAGAAAAAACAAAAGTGACGACCGACACACTGTCGGTTTACAGGGACGACAAATTCACATAGGCGCAATATAAGGCAGCTTAAATATAGAACCAAAAGAAAAAATAATCAGGTTGATAAAATGTGGCTTATAAAAGGCGCCAACAAGAAAATATTTTAAAATTTAAAGTATAATAAAATAAAGGGAAAAAAGAAAAATTATAAGAGAAAAAATACCATAAATACAACTTAAATCAACAGAGAGAAGGAATGGGCGGGAGATCCAAAGAACAAATTCAAACATTTCGGAACAATAAGAACATTTAAAAATAACAATGAGCATGATATGAATGTGAATTAAATAAGGTGAAATGCAATGAAAAATATAAAAATAATGAGTAATTACAGGTGAATAAATAAAACTAACGGATGAAATAAATATATGGTATGAGAAGGACAAAATGACATGTACGATTTTAAAAATTAAAACACAATTGGAGAAGTTTGGAGCGGCAAACACCAGATTGTCACACATCAAAAAAGAAGATTCATTGATCAGTGGGAGGGATCTAATAATTTGTATATCATCAACGCGAGTCACACCAGCCTATGTCATTCGATAGCTGAGCGAACAGACTTGTTAGTGACCTTGATTTCGAGCGCCGTGATAAGGGAGTGGTATTTGGGGGACTTTTTGCTGCGTCTTGCAAACTTCAAAGCAGTATAACTCGGGATTGCAAAGCGCTACGACGCCGAAACGGGTCTCATACGAAAGCTAACGTCGAGACCTTAGAAGTGAAATCGAAAGCAGTGTCGATTGTGAAACTCTGGATTCCGGTTGAAAAACTTTAAAATTTTCGCAATGTCGGCATAAAACTCGTCGGAAAGCCAAGCAGAAATACATCGAACGTGTCAACGCTGAACATCAAACTCATCATTTTTCGATAAACACTGAATGGGTTGCTGAATTTGCCTTTCTTACATTTACTACACCCAATTAAATACTATGCTCTAAGCCGATTCCCCAAAATGGGGTCTCCACACACCCCAAGGACCTCTTCGTGAATGGATTTGGGAAAATATGCATTTATTGATAAGTAATTGTATACGTAAATTATTAAGTGACACGTTTAAACGATTATTTTTACTTTACAAACTTTTTCAACCGTCAACCACTCAATTCACTTCATTTCAAAAAGCGTCACTTACGTATATATATTTTTTATATTTTGTGACCCTTCAGAAATTGATCGAAGTAAGCCCTTCGAGTGCCCTGACTAGCACATACGATTAATACTATTCACTGTTGGTTGGTTGTTTTGGCGTCTTATGGCACAAGGGCCATATTTGGCCAAGCTCCACCGAACACAAGACAACCTCAAACAAAAAATGTCATGCAAGGGGGAATGGATTGGGGAATATAGTGGAGTGAAAACAGGAAAAGATCGATTGGGTATACCGGGAGCGCGACCCCCCGTGTTTATTAGAGTAAACCCCACGGAAAAAAGAAAAGATCTCTAGAGTACCTCGGGTGCACGGAGCCCGCAAAAAAGGTATGCCCCTGAGAGTAATAGTAAGGGGTAGTGTTGAATTGACATCGCACGGGCTATTGGCGACGATTCGAGATCCTAGGACACCCCGTTATTTTGAATCACGGTAGCTGTCACCCCACTCTCCAAACAACCACGCCAAAGCGTAGACATTTGAGGCCATGCCAGATTTAACGCGCACCATTGGCGGCTTTTCAGGGGAAGGAAGGAAAGTGCCACTTCCCCAAAAATTTTCAAATTACATTTCTCAAATTAGTCTTTTTTTCGGTATTTCATATCTATATATATATATATATATACATTTTTAATAAAGTTTTTGCTGAAAAGTAGGGCTGCGCATATTCTGTAAGCCAGATGGTGGTTGCTATGACAACACCGCCGCTAGCAGCCAAAATGACTGTCGGCTCCGAAGGAAGGCAAACGCTAGAAACCGTGATTTCCCTTCCTAAAAATAGATGTCTCTTGTTTCCCGCGTTGCGAGCAGCGACCACAGAAAACTAATAGAGGGAGCTTTAGATCTCCAAAAGGTCTAGCCAATCACGCCGAAACTGCCGATATCATTACATGAAATAGAGCAATGATTTTGTTGACCATTTTGTTCTAAATTTTCAGCGGAATGAATCCAACTAATGATATTGTGTGTAATTTACTGGAAACTCCCTTTAGTCGGTGGAAAGACTAAGACAAAAGGGACGTATTACGTCAAGTACGTCCAACTGATTTATTGACGACTATAGCTAAAAAAGAAATTAAAAAGAGCGGTATGTCGTACAATATTAGTTTTCAAGAGTGTTGGTTTACTCAGTATAAATGGCTATGCAGTAGTATAACCTTAAAAAGATTATTTTATTGGCCGTGCTTGCTTTTTAGTAATAAGCATTCTGTTTGGAATAAAGACGGATTCGCAGACTTATTAAACATAACACGAGCACTCCATAGGCACGATGATTCTGCTGAATATCTGAAGTGCGAATTAATGCTAAGAAATTTTTTAAAAATCAGAACACGATTGCCGATTCCCTGCGGGAGAATGCTATTCTTTTTAAGTGCATTTCAAGAAAAACGTTCGATTGAATAGACTGTTTCTACAAACAGTGATTTGAGCAAACAAGAAATGGCATTCCGGGGCCATGATGAAAGCAGTGATTCCATAAATCGCGGAAATTTTAAGGAATTACTAGGATTGTTGATAACAAAAAGTCCATTAGAAATTCAAAAAATCATTACAAAAAGATTAAAAACGTCTTCACTGGTGACTCCAAAACTATTCAAAATGAAATGATTGAATGTATTCCCGATTATATAAACGATCACGTCAAAGATGAAATAAACGGGGCTAAATTCTTTTCTATTCAAGTGGACGACACCACTGACATAAATCACACTTCCCAGTGCTCCTTAATATTAAGATTTGTGAAGGCGTATTAGTTGAGCGATTTTTGGGTTTCCATGATGTGAGTGAAGACAGAACGTCAGAAATGTTATACAAAATTTTGGATCCGTTTTATTATCAACACACATTACTAGGACAATGTTACGATGGGGCCAGTGTAATGTCTAGACACTTGAATGGACTCCAGAAAGAAGTCAAGGATGAAGCTCCTCAAGCCGTTTTTGTCCATTGTTTACCACATCGTTTCAATCTTGCAGCAGTTTTTCTAAAATTTCTGTGACGGAATTTTTTTGCAAGCCTGAGCGGCATTCCTTCGTTTTTTCATCACTCGGCGAAGCGATCTTATGCTCTTACATCAAATTTCGCAAGGCGCATACCAACCATAACACAAATCCGATGGTCCTCCAATTCGAAATTAGTGAATGTGATTGTTGAAGATTGGGATAAATTAAAAGAAATATTCGAATTTATGACAGAGAACATTCGGACAAAACAATTCAACTTGCAAAAGGATTTTTAAATGATATAAACGATTTTGAATTTACATTTTTGGCAGTAGTATTCAGCGAAATTTTTGGCCTTACTGATATATTATTGGAAATCCTCCAGAAAAATCACTAGATTTAAACCATTGTGTACCTCAAATAAAATACTCTCGTGAGCTATTGAGCTGTAAAAGGGACGATGATGTTTTTAAAACACTGCTTGAAAACACACGTAAAATCACAGAAATAGTCCAATCTAAACGGGAATATGCCACTTTTTCACCAGAAACAAGTTTTCAAAATTATAAACAGCTATATATTGAAATTTTAGACCATATTCTTATGGAAATAAACACAAGATTGTGAAAAACTTCAATTTATTTGTCTTGCTGATACAACGAAATTCGAACAATTTAATTTACATTTTCCATCTCAGGCACTTGAAAATCTTCAACAGTTTTACAGCGATGTGCTTAAAAAAACCCAGCGCCTTAAAAATGAACTGTCTTATATATACCGATTGAAAATTCAAGAATATATCGACGCAAGAACTTCTTCGAATGCTTTATGATGATAAAAAACTTTTTACAGAAGCTTATAATTTGTTTTCTCTCGTCTTAACAATTACATCTACAAGTGTATCAGTGGAAAGGAGTTTTTCTTGCCTTTAAAGAATAAAAACTTACTCAAAAAATACTATTTCGCAAGAGACTTTCTTCTTTAGCAAATATTTCTATTCAAAAAGACGTATTAGTGACGTGAAGAAACAGTCATTTTACGATGACATAGAAAAATTTGCAGCATTAAAGGACAGAATTGATTTAATTTACAGAAAATAGGTAAATCCTCATTAACTAATTTTCGAAACTGCTATCTTTTCATATCACTGGCATAGCCAGGATTTAATTTCGAGGTGTGTGTGTGTGTGGGGGGGGGTGATTCTCGGGGAGGCCCTTCCCTTATTTTTCCAACCACGTGCCACCGCTGGCACCAACCCCCACGAACACGATGGTCATTGTTTGGGCCGAGTTTCGAAACCACAAGCATCCGGTTGCTGATCCGCTACTCTTCCAACCGGCCTTCCGCGGTCCTGATGGCAATAGTATCCACGATGACAAGTGACATCTGAAATATGGTTTTAGACCTCTGCTGTAGGCCACCCCATTGCTGCAGGTGCATGGAGCAGGACCCCCAAGTCGGAAATATGGAATGTAAAGAAATCCTGGTGGTCCGACAGGAACAACCCTTTGACACACGATGACAGTTCATTTTCCGAACAAATTGCAATCCTAAACCAATCAGTTTCTGGAGCTGGGAAAGGCAGGCAGAGCCCTATCATTGGCCATGCCGAAACGAAGACGTTCCTTTTGTGGATTAGACACTGCTCCAGAAATAGGATCGAACCCCCTTGAAGAGAGGTTGGGGATTAACAGCAGGTTCGATTCGGAGAAACTTTCCACCCATTTCGGGGGTTTTCGAAGAACTCCAGAAAAATCCCCGCTTGTTCAATGTCATCACATGACTCGAAAGGGGCGCGGATAATTTTGTAACAGGTTTGAAGATTAGGAAGAGATTTAACTCTTTCTTTCTAAAGAGGAGTTTTATTTCTTTGCTTCGCTGAACACTGCCTGAATGCCAGGTGAGTTGTGTGGAAAAGGCGATTTTCTGCCATTTCTTAAAGTCGCGTTGAGATTATCGGGATGCTTGTCCGAGACGTCACATTGCGAACATGCAGGTGTTAAGGAAATGTAATGTGTTAATATGATGTCGTGGCTCACAAAAATATAAAACTTTTGTGGACTATCTCTGTTTATTAACATTGTACTGATTTGCTCAAAATTTTAATTACCATCACAAGGAATACTCCTTTTTTTTGGTTCAAACCATTTTAATGAACTCACAGGACACAGTACAGGCACGACACACAACACAAAATAATAAAGGTAGTAAATATCAAAAACGAAACATCTCAGTCTCGATCACTCTCCAAAAAACACACAACCCACACGTCTCTCGCCACACTCGTTCTTAACTCTTTCCTTTCTCAAAGTCCTTCTGGGCATGCGCAAGAGCGCCATCTATCTTAGTCTGAAGTCTTTACAGACTTATAAACTCCTCCCCACAAGGAGGAAACTTTTCTCGAAGAATGAGGGAAAAGTTTTGATGACTCCACTGCCTGAAAAAGTCTCCAGATAGGTGCAGTCATTGGAAAAGTTCAAGAGTTCAAGTACACAAAATACACTGCACATGTACCAGATTATAGCAATCAGTGCCTTGAACTCAAAATATTATACAAAAAATTATATACTTATTAAAAATTTAGGAAAACAATTTACACTAATGATAAGAAAAATTTAAAATTTTCACACATAATACAAATATCAAAATAAACAATAAACTTACTAATATAAAATAAAAGGATATGAGGTTTATGGGATGCAACTTAATGAATCAGCATTTTGATGCTGTTTCCCCCTCTTATGGACAACCTCATAATTGAATGGCTGCAGGATCAAAGCCCAACGTAAAAGTCTAGGGTTGGTTCCCGTATTTTTGTCCAGCCAAACAAGGGGATTATGGTCCGTCTGGATGATGAACTTCTGGTGTCCATCCAAATAACATCGCAGCTTTTGGATGGCGAACACGATAGCTGCGCACTCTCTCTCGATGGTACTGTACTTTTGTTCTGCATTTGAGAACTTCCGACTCAAGTACATGACAGGATGTTCCTCACCAATGTCATTAATTTGGGACAAAACGATGCCAATCCCAAGATTTGACGCGTCACATTGGACGAGAAACTGTCTCGAGAAATCTGGACTGTACAACACCGGATTCTCCGACAACCGTTTCTTTAACTTGTCAAACGCCTCTCGACAAGCATCAGTCCATATGACAGCAGCACGACGATTTTTTCCTTTCAGCAGATCTGTAATTGGTGCTGAGAGGACTGAAAAGTCAGGAATGTATTTTCGATAATACCCCGCAAGTCCTAAGAAAGATCGGATCTGCGTCTTAGTCGCAGGGGTCGGAAAGTCCTTTACAGTTTGGATCTTCAATTCTCCAGGTGTTCTCTGGCCCTGACCAACCAAGTGCCCAAGATACTTTACGTACGCACGAGCAAACTGGCACTTAGAAGGCTTGATGTGCAGATGAGCTGCATTCATCTTTTCTAAGACGGTTTTCAAATGTTGTAAATGATCTTCCCAACTTAGGGAATAGATGGCTACATCATCCAAGTAAGGGCATGCAAATTCTCCACAGTCTTTCAACAGTTCGGCCATCAAACGACTAAAGTCATAAGGGGCATTTTTCAAACCGAATGGCAATCTCAACGGTCGAAATGTCCCAAAACTGGTTACAAAAGCTGAATATCTTTGGGCTCGTTTACTCAGAGGTATTTGCCAATAACCTCGGGTCAAATCTAGAACGGTGATATACTTGGCAGCTGACACTTTTTCAACAAGCTGCTCAATGTTTGGCAGAGGAAAGTACTGGGTTCTAGTGACCTTGTTGAGTCTTCGATAGTCGATGCACGGTCTTGCATCCTTTCCTGGTACTTCTACCAGAATAAGAGGAGAAGTAAAATCAGATTCTCCTGGCTCAATGACTTTGAGCGACAGCATCTTCTCCACTTCCATCTTCAAAATTTCTGTTTGGCGTGGAGACATCTTGTAAGGTTTGGCACAGATGGGCCTCTCAGATTCAAGCTCAATGTCATGTTCAGTAAGATCAGTACACCCCGGCTGGTTTGAGAATGAGCTAGAGTATTTTGATAGCAACTCTCTCAGCTGCTCCTTCTGATCTTCTGACAAGCGACCATTTTGTTCTATGTCTTGCCAAATTTGTGTCATTTCCGAGACTTCAGGCTTCTGCTCGAGACTTGGAATGTCCTCCTCGTTGTCACAGTTACTAATCTCTTTTAGACAGATTAAATTCACATTTTCGGGTCTCTGGAAATATGGCTTGAGCATGTTCACATGGTACACATGGGATTTGTCTTTTTCTGGAAACTGCACAATGTAGTTGGTTTCGGAAAGCTGTTTAACGACTTTCCCTGGGCCGATCCAATGAACTGCCATTTTGTTAGGCCTAGATGTAGCGACAACCAGCACAAGGTCGCCTTCACAAAATTTACGCTTCACAGCCTTGCGATCATACCATAGTTTTTGTTTGTCTTTGGCGTTCTCCATGTTTTGGACGGCTAATTCTTGACACCTTTTCATGCGGTTTAGTAGCTTGAAGACATATGATACTACGCTAGTCTTCTCTTCCTCGCTTTCCGTCAAGTTCTCGTACAGTAGAGTCATGGGAGTCCTCAAATTCTGTCCATGAACCAGCTCAGCTGGAGTATATCCAGTACTGTCATGAGTAACAACTCGTAGAGCAAACAGGGCATGAGGCAAGATTTTCTCCCAATCAGGTCCTGACTCCAGACACAGGACTCGAAGAATTCTCTTCAAAGTTCTATGTAGTCTCTCCACAGGATTGCTCTGGGGATGATGTACGGAACTTCGCACTACTTTAACTCCAAATTTCTCCAGGAACTCCGTTGTGAGTGCACTTGTAAACGACGTTCCTTGATCGCTTTGCAGCTCCCTCGGGAAACCCATCCGACTAAAGATTTGCAGGAAACTATCGACCACGGTTGAAGAACTAAGATTTGGGACAGGAACTGCATCGGGATATTTGGAAGACATGCAAATTGCAGTGATGAGATACCGGTTTCCAGATGGTGTAGTAGGTAAAGGACCACAAGCATCCACATTAATCTTTGTGAAGATCTCCGAGATGACAGGAACGATCTTCATGGGTGCCTTCTTCTTATCCCGAGGTTTCCCGACTCGCTGACATTGGTCACAAGATCTGACAAATTCTTCAACATCTTTGTAACAATTCGGCCAAAAAAAAGTTTTAAAAAGAGCATCTTTAGTCTTGGTCACTCCTAAGTGAGCCGCTGTTCCTTCATGAGACAGTTTCTTTAATTGGTCCCGAAACTTCTCTGGAACAATCAGCAGTTTTCTCTGCGTACCATCCTTGTCACTTTTCAGATAGAACAGCATTTGATTAACGATTGCATACTTGGTTTCCTTTGCTAACTCCTCAGCTTCTAGGAAAAGTGGTTTCAACTCTTTACTCTTGCGCTGCTCTTCGACAGAATCATTCCGTGAGGCTTTAATCAGATCTGGAAGTGAGGCTTCTTCCGCCATAGGCAATACCTCTCCGTCTTCCTCTGTTAACACGGTACTGTCATTCTCTTCTCCAGGACTCGACTCAACTGGATACTCTTCAACTTCGGCTGTCAAAAGACTTTTCTGAGCTCTCGTCTGAACTGCATTAATAACTTGGATCTCCAGCTCCTTATCTTTTTTCATACTCTCGATCAGAGCAACGGTTTTGTTACTTAGTAGGTAATGCTCTTGATCCAGAAAACTGTCTCTTACAGCAGCTTTCGTAAGGACATGTCCCAATTCGCAGTTCAAATCAACTTCTGCAATGGGCAAGCAGACCGGGCTGTCTACTAATGGAGAAGCGAGCCACACATGCTCACCTGTGTACATATGTGGTTTGATAAATTTTCTGGGAATAAGATCGATGCTGGCACCAGTATCTCTCAAGATAGACATTTGGGCTCCATTTACTGTCCCAGCACTAGTATAAGGAGACATCAACTCAGGCACGTGTCTTCCAAAGACTTCATTGGCAGCTACTACTTCAGATCTCTTGAGCTTCGGGCATTGGGGTCTCAGATGTGATAACGAACCGCATTCATAGCATCGGAGCTGTCTTCTCTTTTCAAACTCTCTTTCACGGTTTTCGTTGCTTGCGGGTTCGGTTTTGACCGGATGTTTGTTCTTGTCATCCTTGAATGGTACTTTGGGTCTACTTCCACTAAAATGTCCCTTTGAACCTTGATAGCCATACTTCTTTGGAAATTTCTTCTTCCTGAAACTCTGCCTGATGGTTTCGTACTCCTCGATCACTTCTGCCAATTCAAAAGGTGTCTTCAACTTCATCCATTTGTCAAGAAAATGCTACTTGATTTGATCTGGTACACGATACTTCAATTGCTCGGCAACGATTAAATCTTTTAGTTGCTGAAAGGTTTCAATTTCCAATTCAGCAAGCCATTCAGTGAAGTAGCTGTACAGTTCATGAGCATAATTTCTCCATGTTTTCTCTGCTGTTTTCTGATGTCTGTAGAAACACTGTTTCAATTTCTCAGCGTTCATTTTGTATCGTTTCAGAATGAGATCTTTCACAACATCATAATTGTTGGCCACTTCAGGAGGTTCTCGGGCAAGCATGTTAGATAACTCGGCTGGCAAAACGGCCAGCAAATAAGCCACCCAGTCCTCCTTCGGCACTCGAGCCATCTCTGCTTTCCTCTCGAAATTGATCAAATACAATCCCATTTCATCCCCTTTTTCGTCAAATTTGGGAGTGATTTGGGTAAGTTGGATTTTTCTGTTTCTATCCGCCCCATTTTCAGATTCCTCTTCAGACCGGCGAAATTCCTTCTGAGCCATTTCTAGTTTTTTAATTTCGAGTTCATGTTGTCTGACCCTTTCCCGCTCTTGTCGTTCTTCTAGTCGCCTAGCTAATTCTTCCTCACGAATTTTTTCTTGTCTAGCTAATTCTTCCTCACGAATTTTTTCTTGTCTAGCTAATTCTTCCTCACGAATTTTTTCTTGTCTAGCTAATTCTTCCTCTTCCAGTCTATCTTTTATGACTCGTTCCATGATTATCGTTACCACATCCCGATCGAAATTTGGGCTTTTTAAAATTATTTGTTTAATATCCGCAACCTTGCACGAAGTTGGTACCTTCTCACCAATTTCTTCCGCAACAGCAATTAAGTCCTGCTTTCTACCAATTGCAAGAAATGCCATGATTAAGGGCCAGGGGAAACACTATCAAAAACCTCTATTAAGGTATTAAATTCCAATAGAATTCACAAGACTTTATCAAAGAATTAAATTCGCTAATTCTACGTTACAACTTTCTTACCGAACAACCAAAAATCAATAGAAATAATTTTCGAACACATAAACAAATTAAAATTTTCATTCATTAAAACAATATCTTTTTTTAAAGATGTTTTCAAATTGAGAAGAAAATAAACAGTTAAAGAAAAGTTCAACTAAAGAACAGCTGTTTTGAAAATAATACTACAATTAAAATACAATTCAGAATATAAACTCAACTTTCCTGTCTAATCAAGAAAAGGTATTTTCAGTTCAAAAGAATTCCCTTTTCTCTATGAACAATTGATTCACACTCAGAAGCATAAATGCACACACAAAAATATAAAACAGAATATCATTCTTTTCCTTTTCTTTTTTTTCGTCAACAAACACAGGAAGTGAATAATTCAAATCCACACTTTCAGATTATTTTTTTTTTCGAGTTCTTTTTCTGAACACAAAATGGTCTCACATTTGCCAAATTAGTTACACAAAGCAATTTCAAATTACTAACAAAAATTTCCTTAAGTACACAAGTTAGACATTCAAAATTCCGCAAAATAAATAAACAATTCTAAGGGGTTTCTTAGTCATTTAAATGAGCAACAAATGAAAATGACAATTTCAAAACACTCCAAAACTCTTTTAAATGAATTTCCGATTCATTCAGAAATATAACAAAATATTTTCCAAAGCAAAATAACCCAAGACGCACTAAATATTGAAAATTCTAGGCATTTGGTGCTGTTGACAACACTCATCAAAAAGAATTATACTTGTAATTCAAACTATATACTTCTACACCAAATTTTTAATTCTATTTTGAATCATACAACAGAATCAAATCAAATTTTAACAACACTTCAATTGTCATCAGATAGCATCATACAAAAGAACACAAAACAAACTAGGCTATCTCAATTTAAAATTTTAAAATAATTCTCTTTTCTCAGAAAACAAAACTCAAACTGACCATTTGAATAGTTCTAATTCTAACCATTCAGAACAGAAAATTCTTTTTTATATACCACATGAGTGTCCTAAATTTTCTTTTTTTTTTACAATCAAACAAAATTTTAACTATATCAGTCTAGCTAAAATAAGAATAGTTTTGCAAATCAACAGAATAAATTTGCCTTTCAAAATCAGACAAAATTTTAACTATATCAACCTAGTTAAAATAAGAACACTTTTCAAAATTACCACTCCATTTTACCAAACAAAATTTTAACTATATCAGCCTAGTTAAAATAAGAACACTTGCAAAATTACAACTACCTTTCACCAAACAAAGTTTTAACTATATCAGCCTAGTTAAAATAAGAACACTTTTCAAAATTATCACTCCTTTTACCAAACAAAATTTTAACTATATCAGCCTAGTTAAAATAAGAGAGCATTTTTGCATATTACAACTGCCTTTTACAAAACCAAAACTGCATGAAACCAAAACAACGATTCTTCAATGAACCAAAACTCAACATGCAAAACTTTACAAATTACAATTAAAAAGGCACTGTTGCTAATGAAATCTGGTACTCACCCAATAATTTGCACTGGAGATATCCGTAACACCAGGATCGTATCCAAACGGCTGCCACCATTTCTTCGTCGTCTGTACTGATTTGCTCAAAATTTTAATTACCATCACAAGGAATACTCCTTTTTTTTGGTTCAAACCATTTTAATGAACTCACAGGACACAGTACAGGCACGACACACAACACAAAATAATAAAGGTAGTAAATATCAAAAACGAAACATCTCAGTCTCGATCACTCTCCAAAAAACACACAACCCACACGTCTCTCGCCACACTCGTTCTTAACTCTTTCCTTTCTCAAAGTCCTTCTGGGCATGCGCAAGAGCGCCATCTATCTTAGTCTGAAGTCTTTACAACATTGATTCAAATTTTTGTACTATCCTGAATGCACAACGAGTTATTTAAGTATACAAAGAGTTGTGTTATCCTAAATACACAAAGAATGGAAAGGAAGTTTGGCGATATCGACTTCTCGCGTCAAGCAATCAGGCACAAACATAGAAATTGACAACATTCTTGGCGCTTGTAAGTACATAAAGTTACGCCATTTAAAGAGGGAGATGCGCAAGGCGCGAACATAAGGAAAGGGAACGAAACAACAGTAAATGTAGACGAAGCAAGTTTTGGAGGAACAGTCTATACCTGTCTGTTGTAGAAACGAGACAGCCCATTTTCTATAGGGTATTCTTGGAGCATTCGAATTTGTTACATTGGCGCACTTAGCCACAGTTGGCTTTCCAGGAATGAACATTAAGTTCAATGATTAGTTGACTGTTTTGTTTCATATCTACGTGCATTTTTACCTGTGTAATAAGAGCCCAGTTGGAAAAGCAGCGGATTAGCAACGGGAGGGTTGCGAGTACGAAACTCGATCCAACCAGACTCGCGCAAGTGGAGGCTGGTGCACGTTAAATCGACCGTGTCCTTAAATGCCCCCATGCTGACGTGGTGTGGAAGTTTGGAGAGTGGAGTGACATCTCAGGTGTTGACCTCGTCAACTGTTATTTTTGTATTTCAGTAATTTACATTTTAAAGTTTTTCAGTAATTTATTTTTGTAACATCAGTAATATTTCGGTTGGTTGCACGGACTCCTGATCCCACCTCCTGAATGTCTCCCTGGTGGAGTGCCATGCAAAATCATTTTACACCTGTGACCACATTACCTAACCTCTTTACAAAATTAGTTCAATGTTCTTCACCAAACCCAAAAATCCCACGTGAATTTCGCACATTTTCAATCCAAACATTCCGAAAAATCCAGCGTGGAGCTGGTCCCGGCAGGTGAGATACACAGAAACAAAGCAGCGATCCATTCCCATAAAGAAGCGTTGGGAAAGTGCTTCCATTTTTCAACAAGTCCGTTCAGGATACGACCACTTTGTGCTCATATCCGTTGCTTTCGGATGCACCCGCGCTGCAACACGCACACGTCAGGACACACTTCGCTTGCCACCCAATCAGGGGTGTACTTTAGGGGCGCGGAAGCCCCGAGCGCCCCTAACTACGCTTAACTACCCAGTCAGAAAGGGAGGCCCTAAAGTAATATTTAATTAAGATTTTTGTATGTTTTATAAATTTTGACTGTAGACGTCTTTAAAATCGGAACAGTACTGGGGCCACATAAAAAGTCGAACGTTAAAAAAGCGTTACAGCTGTTTGGTCTTGTGATTTCAGAACTAGAAAAAACATCCAGAAGATAAAAGCGTCGTGTAGACAAAGGATGTCCGGATCTGACATGACCTTTGAACCGAATGCACAGGCGCACCGAGCGAGGGGTTCGCAATAGGTCGAAATTCTACGGTGCTGTGCGAGGGTTTGGGACAGTGCAACTTTTGAATTGGGTGGAGTGAGGACTGCTTAAGTGGTGTCAAATGGAAGCTACCAAACTTCGGTACAATCAGACATTAATTAATCAATAAATTATCCTTCAATATTAACATCAAACTGCACTTTCATCGTTCAAATAGTATATTAATTGCTGAATATTTCCAATAAACAATCGTTCAAACTTCCTATGCCTGCTTTATTCATTCCACAATCCTACATCAGGCCTTGCGAGTTCGAATCCAACCAAAGACCGTCGTGTACAAAGGAGAATCTGTCGTGGCCCCAAAAGTCGTCACGTTGGCATGGTGTGGAAGTTTGGAGAGTGGTGTGCCCGCTCACGTGTGACCTCGTCATCTGACTGTGGTTCAAAAGTACGTGGTGTTTTCCTATGATCTTTCCCTTCGGGTTTAATTCCGGTCTGTCGCCAATAGCCCGTCGTGTTGCTCTAGTGTGACGTTAATTAAAAATACCAAATATCAATACTTAATGATTTCAGAAGTAGTAGAAAGCCTACTAGAATTCGAATCGAGTGCGCAGGCGCGGGAGGGGGTCCGTAATATGTTAACATTTTAATGTGCTGGTCAGTGTAACTTTACGTGGAGTCAAGACTGCGTATGTGGTGTCATTCGAAAGCTACCCAGCTACACTACACAATCAGGCTTTTAATCAATAAAATTATCCTTCAATGTTAATATTAAACTGCACTTTAAACGTCCAAACTAAATTAATTGTTGAATATTCACAATAGTTCTAACTCTTGTGTCTGCTTCATTCATTCCAACATCAGGCCCGAGTATTCACGTCAAAACTACGGTTTTTGTCCACGACGCAAACCATTTTTTTCTGCTTTCATCGTCTTTCTCAATTTCCCAATCCCTCCTTTTATCACTTTTACGACATTTTTTACTTGACGTTATCTTGTGTTCCGCGCATGTTGGCTAAATATGACCCTTGAGCCATAAAACCTAAAAACGACCAACCAACTCTTACTTAATGCGCCACTGAACTACGAAGGCAGTTTACAAGCTAAGAGAAAAAAGAACTCAGACCTTTGTACTCTTCGACTGCCCGCACACTAAAGCACACCACATCAAAAAACTTACTGATGCACATGCTCCATTGTGGTGTGCTAATATTATGGAAAATATAATAGCAAGATAAAATAAGATCATATGTGCTGGCGGCGAGTGGGGTGGCCGACGGACTCCCCCCCCCCCCTGATTGAATCCTCATGGCCCCCGCCTCATCGTTTCTCCCTTGTCGGGTAGTGGACTAAGGACTAGGTCCGGTCCAATTCTAAATTTCTTTTTAAATTTTTAAAATTTTTAAACTTTTAAACCTCTACGTCATCTTTTAACCTCTAGAACTCCTAGAGTTTTAAATTTTAATCTTTTAATAATCACCTCACTTCATTCATATGTATGTTACCGGCAAAGTTTGAAACGCCGGCATTGTATAGAATACCTAGGCATTTTATAGAATGCTCGGCGTTTTTAGGCAAAGTATGAAATATGAGAATGTATATAATAATACCTAGGCATTCTATAGAATGACATGCTATTTAGGCAAAGTATGAAAAAAGGTCATGATAAGGCTATTTAAAAACCAGTTTATCCTCGAATCGTCGTTGCATGTCTATTGACTGTGACTCCTTCTCTAACACTATATCTTGCTCTTCCATTTTCATACAGCACAGTATAAAACTAATTTTTTGTTGAACAAATTTAAGTAAAATCGCGTATTCTGACACTCCCGAACAAAGCGCAAAATGCAAATTCTGAGCCTAAGCGGAGGATTAAAATCACGTGCCTTGCCACGTGATATTCGAAACGAATCGGAGATGTATTTCATACATTGCCGGTTTGTCATTTGGCATTCTATAGAATGCCTAGGAAATGTGTGAAATATTACATTACCGGCCAGTTTTCGGCATTCTATAAAATGCCTAGGTATTCTATAGAATGCCGGATTTCGAACTTTGCCGGTAACATATACTTTTTTTTTAATCACTCATTTCATAAAAACATAATTTTATTTCTTTGGTTATACTGATGTGTTTGTTTTATATGTATTACCTTGTTCAAATATCTTTCCTTATTGGCGCCTAGTATGAGCCACCCGGTATTTTATAAACCGGCTCCATTTTTAACTGTATTATATAAACCGTCTTTTTATTACATGTGTGTTCACCGGGTGGCCTGCTGGACGCCATTTTCGTCCCCGTAACCCGGCAGTGTACCGGTCGTCCACTTTTTTGTTGGCCATGTTAGCCGTTTTGATGTAGTTCGTTTTGCGTTTTTAAATAAATGGTGGTGCCCTGGACTTTGGTGGCGCTGGAGTTAGGGTGTGCCTTCTCTGCGCGTCCGGGGTGGACTGCCTCTTTCGTGTTCGGTGTGGTGGAAGTCATCCCCTCCTCCTATACAAAAACTCTAAACCTACTGCTGAGTTGGGAGGAGGTAGGTCTAGAAGCTAAGAAGTTCAAGAAACCTGATCCCACATTGTTGATCCTTAGTCAGATATAAATGTACGTACAATATTTTTAAATTTTCAATATGAAAGTACTTTTTACATTCTAGGTAGGTTGGTGGTTAATTGACTTCTCACTGGAACAACACAATGGGAATTGGCGACGGTCCGGGATCAATCCCGAAGGAATCAATCCCAATCCGGGATCAATCCAAGGAAAACACCACGTAATTTTGAATCACGGTCAGATGAAAATCAATTGCAAATGGAATTTACACCTAAATTTTTGATAAAACTCATTGTCTTTAAAGTATACTAAATTATTATAATTAGTTAAGTAGCTAATTGAAGTCGTATTGGAGCAACACAACGGGTTATTGGCGACGGTCCGGGATCAATCCCGAAGGGTTTATAAGGTAGTAAGATTATCCTAGGACAACGCCTCGTAATTTTGAACCACGATCAGATGACGAGGTCTACACCTGAGCTGGCACCCCACTCTTCACGCCAACGTGAGGACATTTGAGGCCACGATAGATTTAACGTGCACCGGCCCCCGTGCACACATCGGTCTTTGGCTGGACCGAGTTTCGAACTCGCAATCCTCCGGTTTGCTGATCCGTTGCTCTTCCAACTGGGCTAATATGTACCTCTTTTACAATCTAGGAAACTTCATTTTACGAGCTTCAATGTACCTCGGTATCGTTTTTGCAGACGCTACAACAATCTCGGCAACTATCCACAGTACCTCGCACCTCATCTCGCAAAACAACCACAGCACCTCATCTTGCAAAACAACTGGGGCGTCCTATCCACAGTAGACTAAACACGGACTTAGATCCACAGCAGACTAAACACGGACAGCGTTGTAGATCCACTCCTCTTCCAAGCATAATGACCGCGTGTTTTCTTCTTTTAGGCTCTCATCTGTATTTATTTCCGCAAAAACTGGAATTAGGCTCAATCACTGATCCCATCTTAGGCCGAGCCTGGGCCGTTTTCGTCACAACATTTTAGAGGCCGTTTTGAGAAACAAAACACCCGCTTTCTGGAATCTGACCGCAACTTTGCTCATTGTTCCAACCCCTCGCTCGCTCCGATTCCATCTATTGCTAGTCTCGAACCGCGGTGAAACTTGCTTTTCTAGATTCTCGATAACAAACTCGGGGTTTGTTTCAAATCCTGTGTAGTGGGTTTAATTTTCCATCGGCGTTTTAAGTGTTTTGATTTTTTCTCCCGAAGTCTATTCTTATGACCCTATTACGGTCGGTAATGGTTTTCAGGCTTTTGCTCTACAACGTTATATCGCGTCAAAGGCCAGTCTGGTGGTAGGACTGGACTTGAGCAACTCCAGGCCGACCTAAAGCCTACCGTCCTCATTCCGTATATTGCCGCGTTAGCTCGGTTTGTAGGTATTTTAATTAACGTTGCACTGGAGCAACACAACGGTCCGGAACCAAAGCCGGAGGGAAAGATCGAGGACATCACGTAATTTTGAACCACGGTCAGATGACGAGGTCACACCTGAGCTGGCGCCCCACTCTCCAAACTACCGCACCACGCCAACGTGAGGACATTGGATGCCACGACAGATTTAACGTGCACAAGCCCCCTTTGTACACGACGGTCTTTGGTTGGATTGTAACTCGCAACACTTGCTAATCCGTTACTCTCCAACCGGGCTACCGCGGCCCAAAATATCCAGATGAGTGATCGAATGGAGACTTCAGTTGGAGAACGGGAATTTATTATTAAAAGGGTCAAAAGGAAAGCAACGTTTTGGCATTGAACCCAACAGAATTCGTACATTAGCATAGGCTGTGTAACCTCACTTATGGTAAAGAAAAATAAGAGGGGGTAGGTCAGTTTCCAGAACTCTTCTTTTCTGCTGTCTTATTGATTCTGTGAGTGGCTCATTCAAATGGAATGCATGGGTATGATTCAAATCACAATTTCTCACAGATTTCGCTGTTCTGCACTTCGAATAAATCATCAACCGCTGCTGATATTAGCATATTCATTGATCATGTTTTGTCTTTTGATCCAAATGAAACCGTAATCTCTTGTATAAATTTCGGTTGCGTTAATTAGTGGATAGTTATAATCAGTGCCTGGATTTTGCTGACATGTCGTCTTTTGTTCGCACTTCGGGGATATTGCCTATATAAATAGAAATTCCGTTTGCGATCTGATTCCAGATAATTTTACAGTTCATTTTTGAGATTTTCAGGACATTTGTTTGGTCATTTGAGATTTTAAAGATAATTTTTGAGTTATTTGCGGGCCGCTATAGCCAAGTTGGAAGAGTCGCGGATCAGCAACCGGAGGATTGCGAGTTCGAAACTTGATCCAACCAAAGACCGTCGTGTACGTGGGGGCTGGTGCACTTAAATGTCGTGGCCTCAAATGTCCTCACGTTGGCTGGGTGTGGAAGTTTGGAGAGTAGGGTGCCAGCTCAGGTGTGACCTCACCTGACCGTGATTCTAAATTACGTGGAGTTGTAATCGAATCTTTCCTTTCGAGGGTTGTTCCCGGACTGTCGTCAATAGCCCGTTTTGTTGCTTCAGTGTGATGTTAATTAAAATACCTACCTTTTTATGTGGTAATGGACAGATCTAGCCAAGCAATGTTTTTCCCGTCAAGAAAATTGACATACGTACACAAGGAAAGATTTTACTGATACAGAACCGTCATTTGACTGACCGTGATTCAAAAGGGCTAGGTGTCCTCTTATCTTTCCCTTCAGTATGGATCCCGCATCGTCGTCTGGCGCAGCTTGCCCGCTTTTGGACCATGCGTCTTAAAACTTCAACATCCAATCCCGGACCGTCGTCAATAGACGGTTGCGTTCCTCCGATGCGACGTAAATTCAGCCACCTAACTACCCTACTATAGAGAATACCCAGGGGAGTCACAGGAATCGAACCTGCGCAGCTTAGCTCGCAGGCAATACTGAAAATGATTTATGGGGATAGGTACTTTTTTAACGTCGTACTGGAGCAACACAACGGGCTATTGGTGACCATCCGAGATCCATCCCGAAGGGAAATATCCGAGCACACCTCGTTATTTTGAAGAAAGGTCAGAGAAGTTCTGAGCTGGTACCACACTCTCCTAACTTCCAGTGTCAACGTGAGGGCATATAAGGCCTCGACAGATTTAACATGCACTAACACCCGTGTTTTCTTCGAACTTTAAACTGAATTGATGCATTCTTAAAAAACCCCAGTATTTTACAAAATGTATTTTAAAATTATAAGGTCATGTGAAGAGTTTTGACCCCACAAAGTAAATCTCTTTCGAATTTCACAAAAGAAAGGTCACTAAAAAGGCACTAGCGTCAATCATAAGGCTCGATAAATGATGTTAACCGCCAATATTTCTCGCACGCAATATGGCAACAACCGTGCACAGCCGATCCACTTAACCCTTCGCTCCGCCCCCACTGAGTCTGGGGCAGCCGATAACACAAGAACATTTAGCTCCATTACACAATACCGCACCGACAATGCCCACTGAAATCCCTCCCAAACAAAAAACCCCGCTACGGTTCGACCGGCTTTCCCACGGATCGGACCCGGACCTCGCCACGCGCCTGCCACGTGCCTCGCCGAAGCTCCCACGGCCGGACTACCTGAGGGCCCGGATGCGACAATCGGGGGCGGGTCCGGCCTCATGCAAATTCTGTGGAGAGAATGGTCCCTTCCTCCGCACCTAATCTTTGTGACTCTTTTGTGGCGGAATTGTTCAGCTGAGTGAAAATGTTTGGGGCCGTCAAACGAAAGGGATGGAAGTGTGGTGAAAGGCGTTGGTTCTTTGTGTCGGTTTTTGTTACTTTTCCATATTTTGCGGGACTCGGTTATGCTGTGTGTTTGATCGTCGATGCGTGCGTTTTTGGGTTGCGTGAGTTCTTATTTTTCAAATATGGAGTGTTTAAAACTGCTCTATAATTTTAATGGTTCTGGTCTTGTCAGTGAGATGGTATGTGATGCCTTCAAGCAGGCCCCAGGCCTCAGCAGGGCCTTAACCAGAACAGTTCCTGGGGTCGCTGGCTGCGGAAGGTAGGAATTTCAATTAACGTCACACTGGAGCAACACAATTGGCTATAGGTGACGGTCCGCGATCAATCCCAAAGATCAGAAGACAACACCACGTAATTTTGAACCAAGGTCAGATGACGAGGCAACACCTGAGCTGGCACCCCTCTCCAAACTTCCACACCACGCTAGCGGGAGGACATTTCAAGCCACGACAGATTTAACGTGCACCAGCCCCCCTTGTACACGACGGTGTTTGGCTGGATTCGAACTCGCAACACACCGGTTGCTAATCCGGTTACTCTTCCAACCGGGCCACCGCGGCCCTGGTAGCTCGGTCGGAAGATCAGCGGATTAGCAACGGGAGGGTTGCGAGTTCAAAATTCGATCCAAAGACCGTCGTATACATAGACGTTAAGGTAGGTAGTTAATTAACGTCGCACAGGAGCAACACGCGGGCTATTGGCGACGGTCCGGGATCAAACCCGAAGGGAGAGAAACGAGGACAACACCGATTAATTGTGAACCACGGTCAGATGACGTCACACCTGAGCTGGCACCTAACTCTCCAAACCTCCCCACCACGCCAACGTGAAGACATTTGAGGCCACGACAGATTTAACGTGCACCCTTTGTACACGACGGTCTTTGGTTGGATTCGAACTCGCAAACCCTCCGGTTGCTAATCCGTTACTCTTCCAACAGGGGTACCGCGGCCCAAAATATCCAGAT
Source organism: Meta bourneti (assembly GCA_933210815.1). Taxonomy (NCBI): domain Eukaryota; kingdom Metazoa; phylum Arthropoda; class Arachnida; order Araneae; family Tetragnathidae; genus Meta; species Meta bourneti. The sequence goes on from OW119929.1 coordinate 17,442,488, forward strand.
AAGTGGTCGAATGGAGGCATCAATTAGAGAACGGGAATTTAATTATTAAAAGGGTCAAAAGGAAGGCAACATTTTGGCATTGAATCCAACAGAATTCGTACATTAGCATAGGCTGCGTGACCTTACTGTATGGCAAAGAAAAATAAAAGAGTGCTAGGTGGTCAGTTTAGTTTCTAGAACTCTTTTCTTCTATCGCGGCCTGTTATAGAGAGGAGCTTTAAAAAGTGACCAACATATCGTCGAGTAATCCCATGACTGTTCTGTGAAAAATTGATTTGGTTGGGTGATTTGGTATCTTATCGCCTCGTTCAGCGATGTAACATCTCATGATAGAGGCGTTTGAATGTACATTTGTGCAGCATGACGACAAAAGTGGTGAAATCGACAAAATCTATTACTGTATCAAATCGAACTATTATCGCGTTGAAAACGAACTGAACTATTGGTGTATTGACAGCCAACTACACCATAAACTTTCAATCCTTTCTTGGCACTTTGCAAATTGCGTCATCGAACTGATAACCCTTTTCTTTGTAGGTATATTTTAATTAACTCGCACTGGGAAAACACGACGGGTTTTTGGCCACGGTTCGAGATCAGTCCCGAAGGGAAAGATCCGGGGACCAACACCATGTAATTTTTTACCACCGTCAAATAATTTTTCTTCTTTTTAAAAAGAGGAGTTCGGTCGGTTCCTTCCAGGCGAGTGACTGTGCTATGGTCCTCGTCTTATTATTGGGTCGGTGCGAATGAAATGTCCGGAAAATGACCATCACACTTCGATGGCGATAACTGAAAAATAAAGTACCTGACCTACTCGAAATAATCTCCCTCTGAATTGACACACTGTTGCCACTTGTCTGACAAGGCCATGATCCCGAAACGAAATGAGCCTTGTGGCTGGGATGCGAAGAAGTCATCAACTGCACGGTGAACCTCCATATCTTGGGTGAACCGTTTGCCAGACAGAAAGCGATCCAGGTGACGAAACAGATGAATCTGTAGGTGACAAGTCAGGGGAATAGGGGGATGAGGCATCGCTTCGTAGCCCAACTCACGTAGTGTCGGTATCGTTCGTTGTGCGACATGAGGACGGGCGTTATCTTGAAAGAGAACGCCATGCCTGTTTACCAAAGCCGGTTGTTTCACCATCAATTTCCGGTGCATCTGTCGTAATTCATCACAATATCGTTCTGAAGTGATGGTTTGGTCACTTGGCAGGAAACTGCGATGAATTCATTCATCATTATTCAGCTGTAGACCACCATACAAGAAGCATAATCTTCCTGGAATGTAAGGGTGACTTGGGATGGCGTCCAGGAGGCTGTGCTTTGCTCAACCATAGTTTCCGATTGTCATAAAGGACCCATTTCTCATCACAGTAACGATTCGCTGCAGTAGAGGTTCTCTTTCATCCTGGAAAGGAGCAATGCAGACTTCCAAACGTCTCATTTTGTTGGCAATTGTCGATTCATGAGGCACCCAAGAATCCATCTTTTTGACCTTATCCAGTGCAGCCAGACGGCGAACAATTGTAGGGTGGACACGTATCTCGGCCGCTACCTCATGACATGTTTTCCGCGGTTCAGCTTCAACCACACTTAGCAGAACATCGTCAGAAACTGCAACTTCTCGGTGACCACGGTTCGTTTTTCAGGTCCATATCTCCACTTCGAAACTTCGCAAACCATCGCCGAATGGTTCGTTCATTGGCTGTATTCTCCCCTAATGCTGTGTTAATGTTTCGAGCAGCAACTGCAGCAGAATGTCTCAGTTTAAATTCGTAAAGGAAGATGACTCTCAAATCTGAGTTTTCCTTGTCGAATTTGGAAGCACCTTACGCCCAAACAAATTAAATCTGGAACTTGTACTTCACACGCGTGATAGCTATTTATAGCAGCTCTGTGACGTAAGATGCCGGAAGCTTGTAGGTAATTACTTTTAGCTGTATGGGGTTCAGTCCCAAAGCTATTTCTAATCGGACATTTCATTCGCACCGAACCAATACTTACTAAATGTTTTCTCGTAATTTGAAGAAAAGTTAAATAAATTGTGTTAATTTTAACCCCCTCCCCCGAGATGCTTACTAAACTCCACTCAACCACCTGTTACACTACAGTCAGATGATGAATCAATGGAAGGACGCTTTCTCTCGTCCCATGGATAAATCGAACGATAAATGTTAGGTTCCACCCAGCAGACAAAGTGGTGTAAGGGTCACATTACTACTAGTTTCGGTCATATGATTCTGGGCATATGAAAAGGTTACCATTGCTCACTTACTTTTATACTTCCTCTATGATCGTGTACGTGGGGACTGGTACACGTTAAATCTGCCTCGGCCCGAAATGTCCTCACGTTTGCGTGAAAGTTTGAAGAGTGGGGTGCCAGCTCAGGTTTTGACCTCGTTATCTGACCGTGGTACAAAATGGCAAGGTGTTGTCCTCGGCTTTCCCTTTGGGTTAAGCACCAAGCCAAGGGACACAAAAAATATACAAATACACATTGGTGAGATTTATGGAGAGGCTCCGGGGAGAAGGCAGTCATTCTTTGGTCAGTTGATTTCTGAATAGATGTGAAAGGACGCGTTGGAGTTGCGTTGCCATACGCAAAAGCATGAATGGAGATCACCGCGGATGTTTTTCCCTACCATACCAACTCGTTATCATTGTTATCGCTTTCCCTTTATGATTGATCCCCAGATTGCAATATACACTGACTTTCATAACCACTTGCTGTCCTGCCAAATTTGGTAGTAATACAGAAATATTTTAATTTATCAGTTAAAAATAAATCGATAACCTCAAGTTGAAGTTTTCTTTATTTTTATTTGCTGAACGTTTTTTTGTTGGTCACCCTTATTTTTTTTGACTAGGTATAAATGCATGCTGTTCCGTAATGACGGTAGGTAAGCGCTCTTGCGCCAACCAGTTGAACTGTAACAATAGAAGTGTAATGACGCTAAATATCTTGGCCGCGAAATGAAGCGGAATTGTATGGCAATTTTAGATGTCACCTTATTAAATTTTTTGTTCTCAGTGAATTTATTGAAACTGGATCATGAATCTTGACTCTGAAAATTTGCGACCTATGACACTTGAAACAGATATCGACTCTTGAAAACATTTGCTCTCCCATCCCCTCCTACATTTTTTGGTGCCGAAACCCGGGAATGGAATATTGCCTTTAAAAAGGAAAGAGAATTTTGAAGTATCTGCATGAAAAGAAATATCGATCTTTGAAAAATGGCTCTTTCGGGCAAAACAAAAACAACTTGAAAAATTGAAAACGAAACGCTCTTTTAGAGCTGCAGTTACGAAAATTGTAACTAAAGTTGATAATTTGCTTGTAATTTCTGATTTAAACCCGCAAAACATTCAAGAACTGAATGAATATTTGGAAATGTTAACTGACAAACATAAGTCTTTGAAAGAGCTTGATAAAGACATCGAAATTCGCATCGCTGACACAAACGAATATGAAAAGGAAATAAATGTCAGTGAAGAATATAATGAAAAATTAATTTGTTGTAAATTGAAAATTACTAATTTTCTTAAGAAATATGATATAGGAATTAGAAGTTCTAATACACAAGTTGATTAGAGTAATGAAAATAATTCCTCAGTGTGTAATTTCGAATTCGCCAAATGTTTCTATTAGACTTCCTAAATTAATTCTAGAAAAGTTTTCTGGCGATTCTAGCATGTGGCCGGAATTCTTTAATGCATATGAAAATTCAATTCATAACAATCCAACTCTATCTGAAGTGGAAAAGTTTACATACTTGAAATCTTAACTTGTTGGAGAAGCATTTAATTGTCTGGTTTCTGTCTTACTGAAGACAACTATGATAGTTGTTTAATATTTTTGAGAGAGATATGGATGAAAGGATTTAATAATAAACAGCCATATGTGATGAATAAGGTATTGAATTTAGAACCTGTTAAACATTCAAATAGTGTGTATGGAATGCGTAAGCTTTATGATCAACTAGAAATCAGTATAAGAAATTTAAATTCACTTGATGTAACAAGTGGTAGTTACGGACATTTATTGAATCCAATTATTCTAAAATTACTACCACAAGTTTTAGCACTAGAGTTTCATAGAAAACGCACTTCTAAAGAAAACTTTGAAATAACTCAACTAATTGAATTCATCAAAAATGAAATTGAGTGTCGCGAAGTCACTTTAACGATAAATAACTGTGAAGTGTAAAAACAACAGAAACATTTAGTCGAAATCAGTCGTCATTTAGAAACAAAAATACTCATAGTAATTCTAGGCCGTCAGCCTCTGTTTTTAATACATCAATGAAAACGTTTGCATATTCTGCAGATCTAATGAACATGTGTCCGCCGAATGTTTTAAATATTCCGATGATCAGAAAAGACAAGTTAAAGAAGGCAGGTGTTACAGATGTTTCCTTAAATCTCATTTGTCAGTCGATTGTCGATCAAAAATACAACCGTGTAAAATTTGTAATGGTAAAAATCACAATAAAATTTTTTGTTATACCAAATCTAAAGAACAAAAAGAGTTAGAGCCTGAAAATAAAACTGTTGTGTCAATATCACATTGTAATATTCCGAAGGCGTCATGGAAATCAACAAGAGTTCGAAGTATTCAGTCTGCGATTAATAAAAAACGACGCTCGCTCCAGTATAATGGCAGTTCTCGCCACATATCTGATTTCCTGTATCGCTGTCAAGGTCCCTGTAACTGTCTAAACATTCAGGAATTTACGAGTAGGCGAGGATGGGAACTGTCCGATTCGAATCCTAATAATGAAAAAAATAAATATTTTACTAGGAGCTGAATATTTTTGGCGTGTATATAATGGTTGTGTTACTCAAGTAGATGATGATTTATTTGTTTCGCCAACTATTTTCGGTTTTAATTTAATGGGCAAAGTCGAAAAAAATACTAGAATTAATGCGTTATTTTTATCTAGTGAAGGAAAAACATTTGATTTGCAATCCTTTTGGAAACGATAGGATTCGATAGGCAGTGAAAATAAAAACGAAACATTTTCTGAGACTGATTTAAATACCATCAAATTTTTCAATGATAATTTGAAATTTAATGATGATCGATACGAAACAAAACTTTTGTGGAAAGAAAATAAATCGGAACTTTCAGATAATTTTTTTGTTGCTAAACAACGATTTCTTGGACTAGAAAATAAATTAAAAGGAAATTATATCTTGTATAATGAATATGATAATATTATTAAAGAACAAGCTGATAAGGGAATTATTGAAGAATGTAGGTTTGTTGAAAATGAAACTAACTATTATTATATGCCTCATAAACCCGTTATACGGGAAGACAAATCAACAACTAAAGTTAGGATAGTTTTTGATGCTTCATCGAAAGCGAAAGATGCTAAATCATTGAATGACTGTATATCTGGCCCAAATTTAAATCCCAACCTGTTGGATGTAATTTTAAAATTTCACATATACAAAATTGCGTTTTGTGCCAACAGAGAGGGCTTTTCACCAAATTCAAATTGCTGATGGAGATAAGAATTTTTTGAGATTCTTGTGGTTTGACAATTCTTCTGACAACAGTTTAGGTTTTAAAGTTTTTTGAATGTACCGAGTAACATTTGGTGTAACAAGTCCATTTATTCTGTCCGCCACTATTAAGCATCACATAAAAGGTTACGAAAAGGAACATAGTGAAGTGGTTGATATGCTTGATAAGTCCTTATATGTGGATGATCTGATTTACGGAGCAGACTACTGATGAAGCTTTTTCATTGTCTACTACTGCAGTTAAAATACATAAGAACACTAGTATGAATTTAAGAAGTAAATGGGAAGAGAGAAAGGAACCGAAAATCCTACCAATATAGTCTCACGTGGATCCACGGCATTTGATCTCGTAAAGAATGAAATTTGGTTCCATGGTCCGGTGTGGTTGAAAGAAGGAAATCTGCCAACGTCTCAGTTTGATCCTTTGATAAATCCTAAGGTAGAAATATTTCAAGAAGAGTCGAGCTGTTATATGTTCTATTGCTAGCAGAGTCCGAATTTTTGAATTGATCTTCAAGTTTTCTTCCGAAATTGAAACGCGCAACTGCGTGGTGTTTGAGGTTCTACAATAATGCTAAGCCAACATCTTCAAAACTTAAGGGATTTTTGACTATTCAAGAACTTGAAAAAGCAATCATTTTGATTTTGAAATTTATACAGCAACTTGAATTTAGAGAAGAAATTAAGCTTTTGAAAACCGGGAAGAATTTAACTCTCAATAGTAAAATCTTGGCATTGAATCCATTTCTTGACAAAGAGAAAATCCTCAGAGTTGGTGGAAGGCTTAGAAATTCAAACCTTTCAGAAGATCAGAAGCATCAAATCATTCTTAAGAAACACCATGTTACAGATTTGATAATCAAACATTTTCACGAAGTGAACCTCCATGGAGGTCTTACGTTAACAATGTCAACTCTCCGACAAAGGTTTTGGATCATTAACTGCCAAGAAGTTAGAAAAATAATTTGGAAATGTATGAAGTGTTTTAGAAATCGAACAGTACTGCCACTCAGATAATGGCAGACCTCCCAACTGCTCGTGTTGTGCCAAACAGAGTTTTCCAAAATTGGACTGGATTTTGCAGGACCCTTCCTGATTAAGACACGAAAGGGAAGAGGCGTGAAACCATTTAAATGCTATGTTTGTCTCTATGTATGCTTCTCTACCAAAGCCATTCATCTAGAAGTAGTCAGTGATCTCACTACAGAAGCATTCATAGCATCGCTGAAAGGATTTGCTGCACGTAGAGGGAAACCAAAAGAAATCTTTTCAGACAGAGGTACCAATTTTGTTGGAGCTGACCGAGAATTAAAAAGAATCATGGCCACACTTTCTTCTGCTGAAAAAACTCAGAACTATTTAACTGAAGAAAATATTCAGGAGGCTGGTGTAAAACAAATTAAAGTTTGTAGCGCATCAGCCCCTTAACGTGTGTCTCAGCGATATGCGCCTTGATTGGCGATGGCGGACCACGTGACACACTCTCCGCGAAAGAGAATGAATCCTTTTTCTCTAGTTGTTTCCCAAGGCGAGCGTAGAACTGACGCGCTGAAGTTTTGTTCCCCCGAGATGTTACTTTTTATGTTTGTTTATTCTTGTAATTGTTTTGTCTTGTGCTTAGTGTTAATTAAAATTGCTCTTTTGGCCAATTCTTGCATTAGTCATTGGATTCAGCTCTAAAATTGACGCCCAATCTTGTGGCCCGAATTAAAGCCTTTGGGAACAACTCGTTTTTTGTTCAGGAATCTAGGTCCAATACTGTTGGTATTGAAAGAAAAACACACCCTGTGTTTCATTGATGTTTAGAAACTCATCCCGAGTTAGCATACTGGTAGGAAAAGCCATGGTTTTAGTGTTCTGCAGCGGCATCGAACTCACTATTTTAGGAAACCTCATCCCAGGTGTATCCTATTGAATATAGGTGGAAATCCCTTCCACGGATCATCCTTATGCTCGTATCCCCAAGTGGTGATGAAGAATGAGATAAGTTTATTTTAATTTGTTTAAAATCATTCTTGTCTAGCAGTACTTTCGATTTGGCCAACCCGTGTCCAGCAACAGAATTTTGAAGTTTCGTTTTGTGTTCAAACAGTATTCTTGTTTAAAATATAGTGTGAAATCACTTTAAATGTTATTATTCCTTTGGTTCACAAGTGCAAAGTATTTGTGTTTTGTGAAAAGTATTTGTGTTTTATGAAAAGTTTTGTTCGTAAAGTAAAAGTGCAAAGTAGTATTGTTTTGATTAAGTGTACTGCTAGAATAAGTTTTTTTGAAAATACGTTATGTGTATTCATTTTGTAATAAGCTACTTTGTAAAATTAATAAGTGGTGTGAATTAATTGTGTTCAAAAACGAAAGCTACAGCGTTATTTCGTTTCAAAAGTGCAAGAACCGATCGCATTCTGATTCGGTCATGTTCATGAGTCATAACTCAATAGATTCAAGGTCTGTTTTCTGCCAGCTGCATTAAAAAAAAACCTTTCTAGATGTTTAAAGAGATTTTTTTTCTTTATTTTGTGTTTGAGCTATATATATATATATATATATATATATATATATATATACATTGCGATTTCCTTTTGAGAGTTATTGGTTTTGTTAATATATGTATGAAACAAGTGCAACGTGCGCAGAAATGTGTTTATATTATGCCTTTAAGGATTAGATATTAGGAAATATAGATTTCATTTTGTTTAAGCATTGGTATTCTTTTGGAATTTTGAAATATTACGGGAATTTATCATTTCTTTTGAAGTATTATTGAAATAAGACTAACTCACGAGTGGAATGTTATCTAATGTTTTGGTTTTGAATATTTAAAAGTGTTTTGGAATTTAATATTCATAAATAACATGTGTTTAAGTGTTATTGGACAAATGTTAATGTTTTAAAAGTAATTTGTTTAACAATGCTAAACAAGTAGTACCTATAAGAAGTGGTCATTAATTTAATTTTTTTTTCTTGAAAACAAACTGTGTGGGATCTATTTAAAAATTTTTTTTACTGAACTTGTTTACTTTCGTATTCAAAATTATTTGTACACTTCGTAACCTAAAGATGTCTTATTTGGCAAGAGCTCTTAAATGTGACCTGATAGAGTTGGCGAATGAACTCGGCATCGAAATACCTGCTGATGCTAGAGTAGTTGATATAAAAAGATTTATCACTGGAGATGAAAGTTATGATGAAGACTTCACGAAAAATCTGCTTCTGTCTATAAGCGAAAACCGTGCAAAAGAGAAAGCAGAAGAAAAAGAAAGAATAGCACGTGAAAATGAAAGAATAGAACGGGAAAAGGCTGAGGAAAAGGAAAGAATAGAACGGGAAAAGTCTGAGGAAAATGAAAGAATAGAACGGGAAAATGAAAGAATAGAACGGGAAAATGAAAGAATAGAACGGGAAAATGAAAGAATAGAACGGGAAAGAGCGTACGAGTTGGAAAGACTCCGTCTGCAGGTAGAATCTCAGAAATTGGAGCAGGTCTCTGGTTTTAATCCTCTGTCTGCAGACCATCAACCCAACTTTAACTTGAAAAAGTTGCTACCTGATTTTGATCCGAATGATGGTGATATGACATTGTTTCTTCAGTTATTCGAGCGACAGATGAAAGTTCTTAAAGTAGGGAGACATAACTGGGTTGCCTATCTCCTGGGCCTATTACCTAATAGCGTGGCACAACTCATCGCCAGAGAACCAGAACAGAAGTCTCATGATTTTGATCACATTAGAACAATGCTGCTTCAGAGATTTAAATTAAGTGCTGAGAGAATGCGACAGCTCTTCGCAACTCACTAGAAAAGTCCTGAGAGCACATGGAAGGACTTCCATTTTGAACTGCGTAGCTATTTTGAAGCATGGCTAGCAGAATTGAACATAACGGATTTTGAGAAATTGAAAGACCTCATGATCCTGGATCAAATGAAGAAACGTGTTCCTTCAGAGGTTAAGAACCATTTCTTGGACGTATGGAGCGAATGGGTCACCCCAAGTGACCTAGTGGAGAAGATGGACAGTTACGACAACTTACGTACTGTCAACCCGAAGCTTCCACCGAAGCAACATGAAACAAAACCCGTGTTCCAAAAAAGAAATTACTATAGAACCCAACAATCACAATTGGAACAAAGAGATAATAGACAAAGTCTGCCAGGGATTCCCAGTAACAGTAGGCGGGATCCCGGGGTCCTCAGTCAAAGTAGGACTCCTTTTCACAAGGCAGAATTACACCAAGGGGTATTGAAGAGAAGAAAGAAATATCGTGCTACGGATGTGGAGCACCAGGAACCATCAAATCAAAATGCAAAAACTGTTCGTCATCGACAAGAAGGGAGCCATTCCAAGCGAACTCTATCCGCATGTATACCTGTCACACCGATGCATCCCCGTTAGCGCTAATAGATATCTGTATATCGGGAGTAAGAGCCAGGGTTTGTGTTGATAGTGGTGCCAGCAGAACAGTCGCTGGAGAGATCATGTACCACCAATTAAAAAAGAGAGGAGTAGAGTTCCAAAGAGAAGTAGTAACAATGACTTTGGCAAATGGTTGTCAAACAACTGAAGAGGCTTGCACCACCATGGTGAAAATAGAGATTGAAGGAAAATCAGTTTCGCTGAATTTGCTGGCATTACCAAATGCAAAAAAGAATCGTACTCTACTAGGAACCGACTTTTTGGAAAAGTCCGGAATTGTTCTAGACATGAAGAACAAAAATTGGCATTTCTCTGACAATCCCTGTTGGAAGATTGGTTTCAAGAAAGATATCCCTGTAAAATATCTGCTATCTGTTGAAGACCCACCAGTAGAGAGTCAACAGCCTGTCGACAACTGTAGCAACAAAGGAAATTTTCATGAAGAAGATGAACGTTCAAGTTGCAACCAGCAACTCTCATACAGCCAAGCTATATCACCAAGCTCACTGCGTTCTGATGAAGGAGAACATTTAATGTCTGATCAGCGCAGAAAGATGAATGGTTTGTTAGAAAAATTTGAGTCTACCTTCAAGCTAGGGGGAGAACCTACCCCTTTTATAGAACATCGGATCAATACTGGTGATCACGTTTGGGTCACCATGCACCCTGTGAGTAACGCAGAAAAGAAAAGGACTGCCAAATTCATGCCTCGACGTGACGGACCTTACGTGGTGCTCACACAACGGTCACCTACAACTTATGAAATTGCAGATCCCAAAAATCCGACCACACCTATAGGAGTTTATCACTCTTCAGCTCTCAAGGAATGTAAAGATACTGACAGTACTCCTGTGGTCCCATTAAGAAAGAGAGGACGCCCTCCTAAAGCACGTAATGCTGACTCCTCGTCGGGACGTCGTCGGAGCCAGAGGGGGAGGTTGTAGCGCATCAGCCCCTTAACGTGTGTCTCAGCGATATGCGCCTTGATTGGCGATGGCGGACCACGTGACACACTCTCCGCGAAAGAGAATGAACCCTTTTTCTCTAGTTGTTTCCCAAGGCGAGCGTAGAACTGACGCGCTGAAGTTTTGTTCCCCCGAGATGTTACTTTTTATGTTTGTTTATTCTTGTAATTGTTTTGTCTTGTGCTTAGTGTTAATTAAAATTGCTCTTTTGGCCAATTCTTGCATTAGTCATTGGATTCAGCTCTAAAAGTTCACTTAAAGCGAACTGTTGGAACACAAGTTCTAACGCATGAAAAGTTTCACACACTGGCACAAATCGAAGCATGTTTGAATTCCAGGCCGATAGTTTCCATCTTTTCGGATCCTGATAACCTAAGTCCCTTAACACCTGGGCATTTCATAATTGGAACTGCATTGACTGCTATCCCTGAACCTGATTTTACTATAAACAAACTGACTCCAACAGAAAGATGGAAAATGACCCAATAGCTTTTGGAAACGTTGGTCCACGGACTATCTCTCGCAGTTTCAAGGACGTGCTAAATGGTTGAGGGATAAGCCCAATTTTAACATCAATGACTTAGTCTTAATTAAAGACGACAATTTGCCTCCACTCAAGTGGCGACTTGGGCGAATGGTGAAACTGTACCCTGGTGCAGATGGAAAAGTGCGTGGTGAAATTAAAAACTTTATTTGGAGAACTGATACGCCCAATCCATAAACTTTCACTCTTGCCCTTATCTAAATAGACTAACATTAATTATTTCTTGTTTTCTTTAAAATTTTCCATTTTACTTTTTATATGTCAAGTATTGTGTTTTTCAGATTAAAAGTGTAAATTTGCTAATTCTTCAGATTTGTGAATTTTTAAGCAGGTATTATTTTTTTTCTTTTAATTCTGAAGATTTATATAAGTGTATTTCTCATGTTTTAAATTTAGTAATTGATAATATTTGAATTTAATTTTGTAGTATTTTGTTGTCAACAGTTTACTTTTATAAGCTTGTTTTGTTGAACATCTTTTACATTTTGTTTAAAGCTTAAATTTGAACATTTGATATTTTATCTATATATTATATTTTTATAATGAACCAATGTTCATCGTGGCGGAGTATGTTCCGTAATGACGGCATGTGGCGCCCTTGCGCCAATCAGTTGAACTATAAGAATGGAAGTGTAATGACGTTAAATATCTTGGCCGCGAAATGAAGCGGAATTGTATTGCAATTTTAGATGTCACCTTATTAAATTTTTGTTAAGTTTTGTTCTCAGTGAATTTATTGAAACTGGATCATGAATCTGGACTTATGAAAATTTGCGACTTATGACACGAAACAGATATCGACTCTTGAAAACATTAGCTCTCCTACACATGCCCAATACTCCTCTGAAGATCAGACCAGGTTTAACATGGGGTGGGGTCGCAACGGGGTTTGGAAAATGTGAAACTTTGCATCGTTAGGATCGTTCGTTTTAGGGGAGGGGCATGAGATGAAAACTACAGGTAAAAATATTTTACCTGGATACAAATATTTATTTTGCCATACCTCGCATGATAAAGAGAATAAAATTGAATACCTGAACCCTAAGTAAGGCCCTAAACTGAGTCGAGGCTCATCCGTGGATATTCGCCAATAGCCCGATGCGTTGCTCCAGTGCGACGTTGATTAAAATACCTACCACCCATGGATAGCGAAATAATTTAAAATGCGTTTTCCTCCTACGGTAGGTAGGTATTTTAATTAACGTCACAGAGGAGCAACACAACGGTCTATTGGCGACGGTCCGGGATCAATCCTAAAGGGAAAGATCCGAGGACAACATCACGTAATTTTGAATCACGGTCAGATGACGAGACATCACCTGAGCTGCCACCCCACTTCCACACCACGCCAACGTGAGGACATTTGAGGTCACGATGAATTTAACGTGCAACAGCCTCTTCTGTACACAACGGTCTTTGGTTGATTTGAACTTGCAACCCTCCGGTTCTTAATCAGTTATTCTTCCAACCGGGCTACCGCGGCCCCTTCTTCCTGGAGCCGTACTCTTTATCTGACCGTGGCTCAAAATTACGTTTCGTTCTCGGGTCTTCCCCTTTGGGATTGATCCCGGTTGGTTGGTTTTGGGGTTTTATGGCGCAAGGGCCATATTTGGCCATGCTGCGCCAGTCACAATATCAGTAAGAGACACACAATGAAAGTTTTACTGACACAGAAGAAAGAAATACACCCAGGGAGGAATGCACCTGACAGGGCAGCCTACAACTCGAAGATTGCTAGCGCAGTGGGCATACCCACTGCGCCACGACGGCCCCGGGATGGATCCCGGACCGTCACCAATAACCCATTGTGTTGCTCCAGTGTGACGTTAATTAAAATACCTACCTACGTGGTGCAGTACTATAAATATTAATACGTAAAATGCTTATTTTAATTTAGAGAAGCCCGCAATCTGATCTGGTACAGGGACTCGTTCATCTAACATGGTTAACATTAAAATATATTCACAAAACTGATGTTGCTAATCTTGGAACATAAAAGTTTACTTATTCGAACACAATAACAATCAATTGATTTTGACTGCCTCTTCACCGGCCACCTTTTAACCGGCCTCCGTTTTAACCGGCCGCCACTGACCAATTATGTACCGTAAATACAGTAACCTACAGTAACATGTGTTTAGTTTTTTCCAACAAAGGAAGTTCTTCCAGGTTAAGTTTTCTTAATTATACATATCATATTACAATAAAGTAGGCTATATACTTAGTTTTATTCTAATAAAAACGATTTCGGGAGTGTATTTTAATGCTATTAAGGGAACGACGGTTTAACCGGCCAAATCGTTATCCGGTCCGGTCCCGGCCGGTTAAGAGGAGTGCACTGTATGTATTGCTCAGTATTCTACATACAGAAATATATAAAACTTTATCTTGCCCGTACAGAATTAATATAAAAACAATAAAGGATTGAAAAACTTTACAACGCGTCCTTACATTAGTAGAGTGCTGAAGATTACGTTCCGGTGATTAAAATGTTTTATTTTTTATTAATTAACACATTCATGTACAATTGAAACAATAGATTTCGTAATAAACAAGCTTAAAACAGTATACAATACAAATTATTCTCACCTAATTCAAAGTTTCCAAGACACCAGTGTTTGTTTTCTTTCTACAGGTAGGGAAATGACACGCCCATTTTAGATTACAATTAAATTTTAACTTCAGTAGGTAGGTAGGTATTTTAATTAACATCTCACTAGAGCAACACAACGGGCTATTGGCGACGGTCCGGGATCAATCCCTAAGGGAAAGATCGAGGACAACACCAAGTAATTTTGAACCACGGCCAAATGACGAGGCAACGCCTGAGCTGGCACCCCACTCTCCAAACTTCCACACCACGCCAACGTGAGGACATTTGAGGCCACGACGGATTTAACGTGCACCAGCCCCCTTTTTACTCGACGGTCTTAGGTTGGATTCGAACTCGCAACCCTCCGGTTGCCAATCCGTTACTCTTCCAACCGGGCTACCACGGCCCCATAGGGCGGCACAAAAATTATAGTTGGTTGGTTGGAGTTTATGGAGCAAGGGGCATATTTGACCATGCTGCGCCAAACACAGGACATACAGCGTCAAGTTAAGGACATACACACTCACAATGAAAGTTTTACAGACACAGAAGGTGACAAATCCACCGAGGAAGGAATCGAACCGGGGTCGTCTACAATAAGCAGTGGGCTGACTCATTAAGCCATATTGGCGTGGTGTGGAAGTTTGGAGAGTGGGGTGCCAGCTCAGGTGTTGCCTCGTCATCTGACCGTGGTTCAAAATTACGTGGTGTTGTCCTCGGATCTTTCCCTTTGGGATTGATCCCGGACCGTCACCAATAGCCCATTGTGTTGCTCCAGTGTGACGTTAATTGAAATACCCCCTTAATACCCCCCATTAAGCCATGACGTCTTCGGCGCGAGAAAACTATGAAAAGCAATAAATGAAAAAATGGATATTCCTTTTTAAAATCTGTTGTTAGTAAATTTAGAAAATTGAGTTTAACACCTCGTCATTTTGAAACAAGTTCAGATGACGAGGTCAACACCTGAGCTGGCACCCAACTCTCCAAAATTTCCACACCACGCCAACGTGAGGACATTTGAGGCCATGGTAGATTTAACGTGCTCCAGCCGCCAGGTACACGGCGGTCTTTGGTTGGATCGAGTTTTGAACTCTCAACCCTCCTGTTGTGCTAATACGCGACTCTACCGACTGGCCTGCCACCCCTCCCGAAAAAAAATTACTGTTGGTAGATATTTGCATTAACGTGGCAACGGGCTATTAATTTACTGTGCAGCCCAAAACTTAAATGCCCTCACTTTGGCCTGGTGTGGCAGTTTGGAGAGTGCGGTGCCAGCTCAGGTGTTGACCTCGTGTCTCATCTGAACTTGTTTAAAAATGACGAGGTTTCTTCTGATCTCTGCCTTCGGGATTGATCCCGGACCTTCACCAATAGCCCGCTGTGTTGCTCCAGTGTGACGTTAACTGAAATACCTACTACCTACCTTCAACATATGTTCAACGTTGAAAAATTGTTTTATCTTCAACGATGACCGATTCAACAATATTTCAACCTTTATCAAGTGGCTGTTTTTTAACGTCAATTTCCACCTTTATATCACGTTGAAAATCCAATTCAACCAATTTTTCATATTTTTATAACCGTTTTTCAACTTTGAAAATCCATATGTGCTACTTGAGACCTGAGAGATTGCAACCCACACTCCAAACTTCCACACCACCCACACATGAGGACGTTTCAGGCCACGACAGATTTAACATGCATCAGCCCTCACGTAGACGACGATCTTTATTTGGATCGAGTTTCGTACTTGGAACCCTCCAGTTGCTTGGAATAAATAATTGGAAACGAGTTTTATTTTAAATTGAAGGTTCGTTTGCTTCTCTCTAAATACTCAGGGAACAAGGATTATAGGAACAGTTAAATTTTAAATATTTGAAAAATATAAAATTATTAAAACATCGGGAAACTTATTAAAATTTAACATAGTTAAAAGCTATTAATTTCTAAAATACTAGGCCAAATGATTAGATCCAGTTAAGAATATTCAATACATACGATAAGTTTCAATATTACAAAACAGAAACTTTAAAATCTTGAAAAAAAACCCATAGAAATTTGTAAGAACGTTTTTGTGCATAGTGTAACATACTTTAGTGGAAACAACAAAAAGAATTTTTTAATGCTGTGAGTATAATTTTTGTGCGATTGTGATGTGTGTAAAAAAATTGTTTCAAAGTATAAATTATCCTTTAAATTAAAAAAAAATCGACTTTTTTCAAACTTAAACTGTGGACTTTCCTTTTAAACTTTTCAATCATTCAGCCGAATCATCTGACACATTTCGTTTTCGACAACCGTTAACATATTTCATCTTATGCACAAATTTTCACATTTCACTTTCACAGTTCCGCCGTTTCACTGCTTCAGCCATCCATTCAGTTCCACTTTTTTTATTCCACTCTTCAAGTTTGCAGTATTTGCCGATAGATGGCGGATACTGCTTCCGGACAGTAGATCTTCCACGTTTCCGGTTAGGGTTATTGTCGGCTTCGAAAACGCGTGTTTGTTTACATTTTTAGTTTCATCTCGCTTGAGAGTTTAGACATTTCTTTGCAAACATGGTGCGAAAATTAAAGTATCACGAGCAAAAGCTTTTGAAAAAAGTTGATTTCATATCATGGGAATGTGATAATAATCTCCACGAACTTAAAATCATGAAGAAATTCTTCGTTCAGAAACGTGAAGATTATACGAGGTAATGGAAACTGGTTCTTTACTAATTACTTGGCCTCTAACATTTATCTTGTGCCAATTGATAAATTTTGAAATGTATTATTAACTTATGTTTGTTCTCATTTTGATCACACGATTCTATGACGGATGGAACACTACTTATTGAGTGTTTTGGAACAGCGTTTTTAACAATACTATAGATATTCTTGTTTACTGTTGTCGGAAGATTCATCTTGTTCTTTTTAAATTTAGTTATGAATTTGTTAACTGCTGTATAGTTCATTGCTTCAACCTTCTAAATATGTTTTATCCTAAATTTCATGCCCTGATCTTATTTTCACCTAGACCTCAAGCTTATACCTTTCATTTACTTGCCACCTTTTTAAAATGACTGATTGTCAGAATTCCTTTCCCTCAAATATTTCACATGAGAAATCCTTTAATATGATTGATTATTTTGTGAATATTGTTAGTTATATGAACCAATTAGCCTAAATGTTTCAACGATACTGCTTCATATTAACCTTAAATTATCAATGCCCTACTGATTTGGGAATACTTATGCAGATTTGTAGAATGGTATTTTCATGTGTTGCTTGGGTAATGAGACTTATAGTTCTGAATATCAAGAACCCAATAAACATGAATTTGTTGTATATTTCGAAGTAAGTGATTTGAGTACAGTATTCAAGAAATCATTTTTGCTATATTACTCTGAATATCGCACGTTGATACCAGATGTGGCATAAGGTCTTAGTATATGGTTCCTATATTCAGGGTAGTAACAAGAGAAATAAAATGTATGGTTTGAAACTGAATGGTAAGGCTTAATCGAACTTGTGTACTATGAATTTTTAATCAAATACCATTTCTTTCCTTTCTTTAATTTCTTCCCTTTCTTTATTGGTGGTGTGGGAGTTTGGAGAGTGGGCCAGCTCAGATGTTGCCTCTCATCTGACCAAGGTTCAAATTTAGGTGGCGCTGTCCTTGGATCTTGCCCTTCGGGGGTACAGCTGTAGTCTCTGCCGCGCGCGGTGGCAACGACTCTTGGCGCGGCTTTTGGCGTAGTTATAAGTGACTCATGCCGGGTGATGGTAACCCATTTTTTTCTCGAATTTTCTCCTGGTTAGGGTTAACATGTTTTTAGGCTAACTTACGGGACTGAGGGAGTAGTTAATCGTTTTTTTGTTACGAGTTGTGTCGCGATAAAGAGCTTTTTTTAACTTTTTAAAGGAATCGGGATTAATTAAATCTAAAGTTTCTTGCGATAAATGTAACGGGGATATGACTTTTTCAGTTAGGGTTACCCTCACCGGCATGAGTCGCTTATAACTACGCCAAAAGTCCAAATATTTAATCAATATTTGCAGTGTTTTTCTAGTCAAAATGTTGTTTAATTCAGATTTACATAATTCATCCGTACGTATGCAGTATATATTCAATGTTGGAAGATTTCCGTGGCGACATAAAAAAGTGCGCCAAACACGGCGCCAAAAAAAACGCGTTGCCACCGCGCGCGGCAGAGACTACAGCTGTACCCCTTCGGGATTGTGTCACTCCAGTGCGATGTTAATTAACTACCTAACTACCTCCTCTTTGCTCTTAGACAAGAAACTTTCTTCCCTCCTTCACATCAGTCAAATACAGAAGTAATTTTCAGCACTGGGCATCTTGAAAGTTTTGTCCACTACTATGTGGGGTGCAGACTTGATTTCTGTAATGCATATTTACATAGCTCTGATATGATCCAAAATAGATTATGACTGGTATTGGCACTGCTTGGCCCATTGTCCTTAAAAAATGACCCAGTAATCATCAGGGTCTTAGATTGTGTACCTGAGTTTTCCTGAGTCTAAAGACTATGTTGACTCAAACCCTCTACCAACATATTTTTCTGTCTGATCTGAAAGAAATCATCCCTGTTGCTCGAGGTAGAACCACTCAATGATCGATTGTTCATAACTTGACTGTCCTGAGTACCAATCTCTTCGATACAGGCTTCTTCACTACTTGAAGAACTAGAAAAGGCGTAAGTGCATGGGGAACCTGCAAGGCACTTTGATTGACTTCCGTGTTCGACAACCCTGTGAACACTTATCATGTTTTGGTTCTTTTTATCTACCAGAGAGTGATGCCTCTTCATGGGTACTTGATTAATAGGCTTTATTTACATAACATTAATAAGTTCAATATCTTGCACTATGCCAGCGAAAGGACCCTCCCTCGCACGTCCGTCCTACTCTGTCCCATAGTAGAGTCTCTTCATCCCTCCCATTCTCCTTACCCTGATGACTGTCCAAGGACATCCCCACTGATGTACCTCAGGTCCTCCAATGGTTCCTTCCAACCAACATTCCTCAGTGGGTTGGTCGAAGAACCTCACAAACCATATCACTCATGATTCCCTTTACAGTTTTTAAGAAATCATCTATTAGTTATTTTATACTCTAATCCTTTTTTTGGAACATAGAGCTTCTTTTCCCACATCCATCCCTGTGTATACAGATGGTTCAAGATCTTATGATCATGTAGATTGTAACATAGTGGGCTGGTGTGCCAAAAAACCTTGATACAGCCAAAATACAATTAAACGATTTACTTTAAAACAGGAATTTACGTTATCTACAGATCTAATCAGGGATTTGTGTCCCTTGGTTGTGGCACTGGAGTATCTTGAAACGGCTGTTGACTGAGCACCAAAAAAACCCACCTGCTCAGTTCTAGCTGTGCGGCAATTCATGTTTCTTGTTCCGCCAGTTCACTTGGAGACAGTTGAATCTCAGTGGGCAGTCGTGCACCCCTAAAAGACCATCTGGAGGGGAAAGACTACTCTGCTAGATATTTCGGGTTTTACGACTGGCAGTCAGTGGTGTTGATGTTTTACTCCAAGTTGTTGCTATGGACGTTTCAAGGGTCATCATTTGTCAGCAAATATGCAACAAACAGCTTTCAACATCCTTTTATCTCTATATTTATGGCTGAAATGCATGCTGTCTGTAGGATAAGTACTTTTTTCAAGCCAGTACCATAAAGATTACATTCTTTACTCTGATTCCATGAGTGTTCTGCTATGCATGATTTCTTGTAACAGAAGATCAAATGAGCCCTTATGAATAACCATCCATCAGAAACATTCCCAACTGGCTCACATTGACTATAATATCAAATATTGAATACCTAGTTGTGGGCACTTTTACAAATGAAAATGCAGATCTCCTAGCGAAATCAGCTGAATGCGACGATTATAGCACTTCCATTATCTGATCTGAAGATTGCTGTTAAAATTAAGCTTTAATGAAAAACTGGCAAGTATCTTTGGACGGCGAAATAAATAACAAACGTTATAGTTTAAAACCACTTTTAGAATCATTTAGTTAATCTTTTCTAAGATAAGAAAATTTTAACTCACTTAAGAATCGCTTTTTGATAAAAACTACATCAAAATAAAAATACATCTTTTAATGGGAAAAGTAAATTTTCTTCAAAAAATGCTATTGAAAACTCATGTACAAATACATGCTGTAATTAAGTTCAAATTGTTTCAAATCTGCTCGGGGGCTACATATTTTGTTTCTGAAACTAAACTAGAAATGTGCAAATAAAATTCATATAAAAAATCTGACTTTTTATAAAACTATTATTGAACTGGTACAACATGACAGTAAATGTTTCTTTTTGTTTAATACTCTCTTAATCAAAAATCTGATCTCATCTGTTCATAGCTACTCATTAAAATTTTTTTTAGCATTGAGCTTCAACGTTTGTCTTGTTCCTGCTATTCGATTAATAATCCCCATATCTTGATATTGAGTTGTATTGAGATATATGCTTGCCATAAGACCTGCTTCATCTCTAATCTTCAAAGGTATTGTTCATTGACCTTGAATCATGACAAAAAAGTCTGATGGGGGTTATGAGGGCAAAAATTTGATTGTAGAAAAGCTTTGGTTGTGGATGTATCTTTAAGATGAAAACCTGATGCAGGAAGGAATGAGCAAAACTAAAATACTTGACCAGGAAGGGGAAAAAAGGTACTTACGTATTAACCGCATGCCAGCCGTTAATCGCCAAATCTGTTGAAAGGGGTATAAGACGGAAGAACTGGAACAATCTGGTTATATTCACTGCCAAGTGAACCACAAATATAATTTGATTGATTCTGAAACTGGCATGCACACACAGAATATAGAACGTATCTGGGAGTGAAAAATGGCGAAATAAAAAACATCGAGGAACATCTCGCCACCACCTCGAGTCCCTATCTCGCTGAGTTTATAATGATAATGATATGTTTGATGCCATCCTAAGGGCAATTGCTAAACATTTTCCGCCCGAAACAAAACTTGACTGATATTCGCCAATGGCATGTGGTTAATACGTAAGTACCGGAAAAAATATGTGGAGACTGCTAAAAAACATTTGACCATTATCTTAAAATTCATCAATATTTTGTAGAAAATATACAATTTTTATATTTTTCTTATAATTATTCTATCGTATTGTTCTAATTTAAAATTAAAATACTACACTGGTGATGAATATTTTATTTATTTTCTGAATGAATAATTGAAAAAGTGAAAACTCCTGAATTTCAATCATAGTGTCAGTTGTCTAATAAGCTCAATTTATTTAAGGTACAACAAATTGTCTCGTAAGATACGAACTTTGGCTCGATTAATAAAGGATTTGGATATGAATGACCCATATCGCAAAGAAGTTGGAGATAAGCTTTTACAGCTGCTGTAAGTAAATTTTTATTACTTTGTTGATTGACTTAAAAATGCTATGAAATTTTACATGTTGGCTAGTCATGGTTCTTTTAAATGTCAGGAACATTAGTGCTATTGGAATATAGTTATTGTTCCCAAACTCACGAAGTGGCATGCCTGAGTACAGCTCGGAAGGGTTTCTGTGAGGTGGGCTGCACACCTGAAATATTTCGAGGAGCACAATGTCTGAATATTTCAGGTCTGCTGCTTGACATAATTTTTCCAAACTATTCAAGCTGAATTTTCTGAGGTATGTTTGAGTGTAGCACATGGAGTGTTAATGAGGTTGTTGTGTGAGCTTTGATAGAGCTGCAAACTATTAGAGATTTTTACCTTTAACCACAGCGTTTACTGTGAATAGTGACACTACGGGTAAATCCCACTTGATGACGAAATGGTGCAGTCACCAAAAATTGGCAAGTTGGCAACCTACTGTTCTTTTTTCTCCACAGGTCGCGAAATTGGTGCCTTTTAATCATTGGAAAATTTCAATCCATATTATATTCGCATTACAGTGTGGCATTCTTTTTGTCCAATTATCATTTGACAGTGACTTGATGACAAAAAATTGACATCACTCCAAGGCAACAACATTAACTAGAATGTTATTAAGATTTGAGCATAGAAAAGAAAATATCCAGCAAGCAGAGATTGTGTAAAAAATTTAAACATTGCAAAAGGGCTAAAGGCTAGAACTGTCAGTTTTCAGATGGAAAATCTTTTTTGAAACTGCTACAATTTTTTTAGCATGAAAAAATTTCATCTTACATAAGCATAGATTGTTCTTACATGTCAATGATAAATCACATATTTTCTGACTCTTGTAATGTAAATATAAATTACAAAGACTGATGGCATATTTTTTTAATGAGTATAGTATTTTTGTTCTACATTTATCTACCAAAATGTCTATTAAGGCCAATAACATTAACTATATTTGAACATAATCATTACTGAAAACCAATCATCTTATTCTTGACATGGTCAACCAAAACTTGGCATCTGCAATACTTTTTGCACCCATTTATCTAACGATATCTGTTAAGGCTCAATTAAATATTCATTATGTTTAAATGTTAGTTTTAAAAATATAATCATATTACGGAAATTCTATGTAATCATTACTGAAACATTGAAAATCAATTATCGTATTACTGTCGTAGTTAGCCAATAGTTGGCATCTCTGCATGATAGAATATGGATAGTTTCACTGTAATTAATAATAAGTTACAAATTAAAGACAACAATAAAGATACTTGTCTTATTTACATTTGAAGCAATTGTTTAACCTTTTGACAGCCTTTGAGTTACTAATGACAATCCATGACTCCTTTTCTTAGTTTTACGGTTAACAGGATTGATAGATGATTATACTGCATTCTAAGCATTATTTTCAAAATTTAATTTACATTAAACCCTATCAAAAACAAATGTCTTACTATTCAAAGTTAAAATAGTTTCTCTGAGGAGTGATGAATAAAAAGAATTTGAGTAAAAATTGAGTGAATTGGGGTATGTAAAATTTACAGATGCATAAAATAGTATAGAGAATGTATGGAATTAGCTGAGTGCTGAAAGAAAATAAAATTTCTATATTGGTATAACTCAATAATCTTTTTTTCGATGTACTGTATTTACTGACATCAAGGTCAAGTGTGGTGAAAGTTGGGAATTCCTTGCCTGGTCATTTTTACTTTTCAAGGAGGCTTGTGTGGTAATTCTTAATTTCTTATTTCTGAGGTAAACATTAATGAGAATAAAATCATACCTTCTGATTGTGAACTATTCCATGACCAGTCTGAGTGCAGCATCTTTAAACAAGGGCCGCGGTGGCCCGGTTGGAAGAGTAACGGACTTGCAACCGAAGGGTTGCGAGTTCGAATCCAGCCAAACACCGTCGTGTACAAAGGGGGCTGGTGCACGTTAAATCTGTCGTGGCCTCAAATGTCCTCACGTTGGCGTGGTGTGGAAGTTTGGAGAGTGGGGTGCCAGCTCAGGTGTTGCCTCGTCATCTGACCGTGGTTCAAAATTACGTGGTGCTGTCCTCGGATCTTTCCCTCTGGGATTGATCCCGGACCGTCACCAATAGCCCGTTGTGTTGCTCCAGTGTGACGTTAATTGAAAATACCAAAATACCAATACCATCTTTAAACAAATTTGTCTTGCATATCGATTTAAAGAATTAATATCCCAATAAAATGCAAAAACATAAACAATGTAAAAATCAATTAAAATTATAGATAAGTGATTTAAAGAGAGTAAATAAAAGGAATAAATATAAAATTAAAAAATAACTCAAATTCTTGATTTAATATAGATTCATTGATATCATTTGAAAGAAATTGGTTCAAACAGTTTCTTGTACAGTAACTCCTCAATGTATCTCACTTCGAAGACAAGAAAAACATGAAACTGAAAGGAGAGATATTACGAAAGCCAAGAAATTTGAAAATAAAAAGCCGTAAATTTTGTTTTCATTAATGGAAAAATTGCAAATTTAAGCCAAATCATTTGTAAAACCTTTTATAGAATAATATTAATTACAGTAGAATGTGCAATATATATATTTACAATTAAAGTACATTGAAGGTAGGACAGGTTTGAATTTTCTTCTATCCTGTGATAATTACTTTGTTTTCTAATACTATTTTTACAAAAAAATTGAGGTTCTATGAAGTGTAAGCTATATACACTGTACATATCGATCTTGTATATAATTAAATGTTTTTCAGCCAAACAAATTATTAATATCTTAATTTAAAATGTTATTGCTAAATGATTTAAATCATTTCTTAACTGTCTAGATTTGGGTTGGTGAATCTTGATATAATTGGTTGGGTTTTATGGCACAATGGCCATGTTTGGCCAAGCTCTCCAAACACAAGACAGACAACATCAAACACAAGAAACGTTTTACTGAAACACTAGAGAGAAATGCACAAAGGGTAAGTTATAGAAATCGAACCTGCACAGTCTACAACTCACAGGTTGCTAGGGCAGTGGGCACCAATGAGCCACAAATTTTAATATGAATTGCATTGTTTTATTGTGTTGTGCATGATGTTAACTATAGGAGTTGTTCCAATACGCACTTTGCTTTCTAAATTTCTCTATTGTTTGCATAACAGGTTTCCCATCCCATATCCAATTGATCAATTTCAGAGATCTTGCACACAATAAAATTGTTCTCCACTGAAGGAGTAAAACGAAAGTTAACTATTTTATTCGAGGAAATAGAAAAGGATTACCAATTCTAAATGGTGTTGGTTTGAATGCTTGCAAAATATCTAGATCTGAGAATTGATAACGATATGATTTGGATTTTAACATTTGCATTGCTTACATGGGTTTTCTCTTTTGTGGCATTTTTTTGAGGTTTGGGAATATTTTATGCTTACAAAGCATTTTGATTGTTGGTAATTTAGTGGCATTTACTATAATTTTTTATTAAAAAATTGCATTTACATTTGCATGATGCTTTTATATTGCACCACATAAAACTGGATTCCCTATGGGGGACGCGTCCCCCGCTGTGACTCCTGTGATTACAATCACACGTTTTTCATTTAAGTGTTGCAAGTTTTCTTCTATTTTGCGTCGTTTTCGGCAAGTCATTTTTTGCTTTACAATAATTGTTAAGTAAAATGTTTGCTATTATGTACACACATTTTCCAATGATAAATTTTTGTGGCATTTTACAGATGTGTCCCTCTAGTTGTTTCGTTGAAGGTATCATTAAGTAGAATTAGTTCAACTAACGATCTTTTCTGAAATTTGTGTGACAGAAAGTCTTCGTCATACTGCTAATTTAATCAATTCATTAAAAATCTGATAAGAACAAACAATAAGTTGTACCGTAAATTCCTTAGGCCATTTAAGGCCACCCCTATCACTTAATTTTAAATATTGGTGAATAAACTCATCCGTGCGAACATTCATAGGTTAGTTCTTTTTCATTTGACAAGATCGAACAGCACATCTCACAATTCAGTTCATGTTGCACTTTTTTGGCAACATAACCAGATTTATACACTAGAACAGGCAGAATATCAGCGGAAATATTAACATTATTACAGCTGTAAATGATTTTTTCCTTAAACCGATCTGGTACGTCAGTTTAAAAGTTTCTACAGCTGAATCCCTAAAATCAAAGTCTTATTTGGAAGCTACCACTGCTTTTTGATTGTACGAGTAGTTTTATCAGTTTTTTACTTAAAAATTTTCAATTTACTTTTTGATTCTAACACTTGGCATATGGAAACATTGTAATTGACCCAATCATTTGGCAATATTGTCCGAAGCGCGCCTCTAAACTATCGGTCTGGTCTTACAAACAGACTACTTAATTAAACTTACTTAAAAATATGAAATATTTTTTAGTAAGTAAAGCTTATCTTTTAACCCGCGAGAAATAATCGAGAACCGAAAATATCGAACTGTTAAAAATAAACGTACAATTGCGAGACAGTTCAGTGAAACAACTAGATGAGAACATACTCCAGCTATGGTACAAACCAGGGTTTATATAAGGGGATAAACATGTACCTAAAGTAATGGGGGTGGCAGGTTTGGATAATCAACGGGATAATTACAACGTATGAGTGAGGCTAAATCATTTGAAGTTCCTAGTATGTTTTTCGGTGCTATAAATCTCGACTTAGTTCAAGTTAGACTAAATCAATGACTATTATGGTTTATACTTGGTCTTCAAATGTAATAATCATTAGTATAGCTTTTAGATACAATTCTTTACAATTTATTTGTTACTAATGAGTAACATCTTTTCACCTGTGTGGTAGTAAATTCATGCGGCCATTAACACAGTAGGAATCTTTAGGACTGGAAAACGAAACGATCTTATACCTTACATTTGAGATTGAAATAATTAAGATCATCCGGTACTTGCGCGCCCCTGATCACTGCTCGGAGGGATGGGCTTGGGGACATTTCCTATCGAAAATGTTCTCTTTCTCTATTTAGACTCTTATCTAGATGGCATGTGATCTTTTCCGTATCATTTATACTTACTACATTAACAATGAAAAGCGCCTAATGAATCCCCATAAAAGTAACTATCACTCATACCGTGAAGACAGAAGAGATGCTCCCCTTTTCTTCTTTTTACTATGTACACCCATCATACCGTTCAGGAACGGTCTGAATCAATTATCACTTTAAAATCCGAAGAAAGATAAATATGTGTAGGTTTCGAGCGCCTTCTAAAGCATGCATGTCTACGAGAACAAACGGGAACGATAGCCCCCATTTCGTGACGTAAAAGCGACCGTAGCGCCGTAGTTTCTGGCCCGTTCCTTCAAGATGGCCCCGGCTGAATCCAGTTGTCTGGCAGAATGGTTCCTCTGACGTCGTGCAGTTATCGCTAAATATCGATCTTGCCGAGCGGTTGTTACCCTTGGCCGACCTACTACTGGTCGTCGGGTAACATATCCAGCGGTTTGAAACCTCTGCCACAGTCTGGAGATCACACACTGAGGCACATTCAAAATTCGAGACGCTTTGGTTTGGGATCGATCGGATTCCAGCATTCCAATAATTCGTCCCTTCACAAACATGTCCAGTTGGCATCTTTGACATCTTTCGTCCTTATTGATTGTTAACAACGCTCCGTACCACAGCAATTGCGAAATTTCTGTCTAAACTTTCCATGCCGCTCGAGGTCGTTTCATACTCGTTCCGACGTGCGCCGGTGCTTTGCTCCTGTTGACGTCGACTGAACTGTTTTGCATATTCACAATGTTTTACCTTCGTCCCACGATTCTCCATAAGTGAGTTTGAACCATTGTATCCATATTCACTCCGATTTTTTCGCATTTTACGAATTATGCTTAACTTTTGAACATGAGTGTATTTCTTCACCTGCTTAATCCTTGACACATCTTGGTACTGGAAATGAAAACTCAAGCAGAGACCACTACCAGAGAAACTTTCAACTTACTGAGGAACATAAAATTCACACAAATTTGACTCATTCACAGAAATGAGTCAAAAAGGAGTACCTGGTTTCCTCAGCATCGATACCGTCAATGTCGTTGGGTTATAAGCTCGCAAATTTATTTTTCTACAAGGGATTCAAAAACTACTCTACGTACCAGAAGTTTACTGTTAATGAAGAATCCGATCAATCAATTTCAACTTTCAGTAGAAAAACATTAGTGTAATAAAGAACCACTATGTACCGAATGACCATGATAAATCTTAAGACATACAAAACTCGAAGTACGTTAATCAAAATAAAATACTTTTATTTAAACGCTTATTTATATTTTTGCTGCATCAGAAAACATTCGTCAGTTTGAAATGAAATATTTAAAACACTGACTGTTTAATACAGATATTTTACTAGTTACTATAAAATCTCTACAAAATTTCTATATTTGACTCATTTATTTACCTAAACACATTTTTAAAACTATATCAGGATTTCGTGCTTTACTTTATAAAAATGAAACCTAGAAAGTTTTCAACAAAAACTAACATCACGCCGATGCATTTATGCAATAATACAGCACTATTTAGTCGCCAATAAAACAATGACCCCCCCCCACAAAAAAAAATCCTTAAGACCCCCAAATGCAAATGGGTCATAAAATTCCAAGCCCTAGTCGTTAATTAAAATGGGTGGACGTTATGGGGGTTCTACTTCGTTAAATGCAGAAGGCGCTAGTGTTCTAGTACCCTCTTTCGTAACCTGTGGCGAAATTTGGCATGTTGCTTATGAAGCATATTCTGTCAAGCTAAATATAGGTGGCGATAGTGTTTCTGAGGCGAAACGTTTTCCTGTGCTTAATCCGAACATGACGTCACTTGGCTTGTTTTTCGAATGCGATTGAGCACGTCGCTAATAAAAATCCCGAAGAATGAATTCCGAATTGATATGTGCCGATTAAATTAAACGCCTAATTTTTGTTAACTACATTTTGAAGTTATCCCGATATTTATCGTGCTACCACATTCGGACTGCATAAGTCCGTGTTTGAAACTTAGTCAAATCTCAGTACTCGGGTATTGGTACACGTTAAATCTGTCGTGGCCTCAAATGTCCTCACTTTGGCGGGGTGCGGAATTTTTCATTGTGCCACACATCTCGGGTGTTGACCTCATCATCTGATCGTGGTTCAAAATTACGAGTTCCCCGACCGTCATAGCCCTTTGTGTTGCTCCAGTGCAACGTTAATGAACTACTTACCGTTAGATTTACTTGCACTGGAAAACCCTCTTACATGAAAAATTAAGGCCAATCCGGTAATAAATAAAATTAGTTCTCAACCGGAAATATTTCTCCCCCCGGTGGGTTGTTTTTGTTTAAACTGAAAAACCCTCTCACATGTGCGTAAATAAAACATATTTTGAAATTGCGCCAAGTTTAATATTTTGGCAACTGAGGAAAAATGTTTATGTGCTTTAGACGCCTGAGTGCTGTTTCTAATTTCTAACCAGCACTTAGGAAAAGCATTTTCTGTCGAGTTAAATGTAAGTAACGGTAGTGTTTCTGCGGCGATACGTGTTTTCTCTACTTGACTTCAGGTGGCGTGTTTCTCGAATACGATTTCAGTGCTTTGCCAATAGACACTCCAAAGAATTCCGAATCGATAATGATAGTTCATTGGACAACACCAATTAGAAAAATGACAAATATTGCTTAAACGGCGACAAACTGCTTTTTAAGGTAAACCCTGATATGTATCATGCGATTTCATTTGGACAGCGGAAGCAAAATCTTCGCACACCGTCTGGTATTCAATAACACTGAAAATCCCTCATAATCCAGTTGATCAGATCTGGCTCTTGTGCCATAAAATACCAGCCGACCAACTTATGTTCCGGACGGCTCAGTGGGTATGCCCACTGCGCTAGCAACCTGTGAGTTGTATGCGACGCAGGTTCGATTCCTCCATGGGTGTAGTCTTCTCTCTTCTGTGTCAGTAAAACTTTGTGCGTGTGTCCATTGATGTTTGTAGTTTCTGATGTGTTAGGCGCAGCATGGCTATTTTGGTCCTTGCTTCATAAAAACCCAATCATGTTGCGGGCATGCTCTGCACGGTGGTAGCTTGTACGCGTACTGCCTAGATCTTGCTAACCTAACCTAAGATCTTGTTAACTTAAACATTACTGTTGCTGAGTGGGTTTGCCACTGTGCTAGCGACCTGCGAGTTGTAGGCGGCGCAGGTTCGATTTCTTTCTTC
This sequence comes from Meta bourneti, assembly GCA_933210815.1. Taxonomy (NCBI): domain Eukaryota; kingdom Metazoa; phylum Arthropoda; class Arachnida; order Araneae; family Tetragnathidae; genus Meta; species Meta bourneti. Next base: position 17,472,195 of record OW119929.1, read on the forward strand.
TGTGTCAGTTAAACTTTCCTTGTTTGCATGTCTATTTACTTGACGTTGTTTGGATCAGCTTTGCCAAATATGGCCCTTTTGCCATAAAACCCAACGAACCTTAAATATTGCGTGGTCAGATATGACCTTTACGCCATAAAACCCAACCAATTAAGCTAAACATTGCTTGGCCAGATCTGGCCCTCGTGTCATAAAATCCAACCAACTAAGCAAGATATTGCTTGGCCAAATGTAACCCTTTACTATAAAACAACCTACCAAGCTAAACATTGCTTGGCCAGATCTAACCCTTGTATCATAAAACAAAACCTACCAAGCTAAACATTGCATGGCCAGATATCGCCCTTGCTTCATTAAATCCAACAAAGTTAAACATTGCTTGGCCAGATATGGCCCTTGCACCATAAAATCCAACCAAGCTAAATATTGCTTGGCCAGACGTGGCTTTGCAATAAATAAACCCGAACCCCTTGCGCCATAAACCCGAATCAACCATTGAACTCAATGTGAACTTGGCCATGAGAACGCTGGGAAGACAATTTCCCCTCTTGCCTAAGGTACAACCGTGCGTCTGAAGGCGGCTGTCGAAGCACGGGTCATTCATTCATCGCCGTGTCTGAATGTTTTTCGATTTAGCCGTTGCCTCAGACAGCGAATGCCTTTTCTGGCAGCGAGGGTGGAGCACCTCTTCCGATGCCCGAATAATCATAAGCGAAATGGCTTTTGTGTGCCGTTTGGCAAGTGGTTATTTCCTAAAGGACCGAAAAAAATCTCCAAGTTAATGATTGCTCACCCCGGGAGGTGATGCGGTTTCCAGGGGCAGCCACTGCAGCGCGTGGACTTGCCCGCAGACACACCCCGCCGTAATTACACAGGCCGCTGCTGTTCTGCAATCCATGGATTTCGAGTCGTGGGGTTAATGTTTCGCTCACCGCTGTGCTTTTACCCCCGTCTGCCCGATCTTTAGTAGCGTTTTTTTGCCATTCGTTTATGGGAGACCATCGGCTCATAATGGTTATTGGATTTTTCCTACTAAAGACGCGGCCTTTTATTATTTATCTTGGGTGCGGGATATTGGGCTGCGTTTAAGGGCTTCTCAATCTTGTCATTGCGGGGTCATAGTGGGCATGCCCACTGCAACCTTCGAGTAGTAGACGCAGGTTCGATTCCTGTCAGGTGCATACCTTCCTGGGTGTGGGACTAGCCCGGTTGGGGAAGAGTAACGGACTAGCAACCGGAGGGTTGCGAGTTCGAATACAACTAAAGACCGTCTTGCAAGATAAGGATTCGAACGAAGGACAAGGATAAGGGCACCCCCTCGTGGTAATTATATTCGCATTTATGTCTTACTAATGATGGTCGGCGGTTATTTTTCAGTTGTTAATTCTTTCTGTGATCTCTTTGGACCGGGTTAAAGCGGCCCAGTGGGTGGGAGGGAAATTATATTCTAATGATTTTGCGAGTGAATTGAAAAAAGGAGGTTTTGTACCGTGGTTCAGAATTACCTGGTGTAGTCCTTGGATCTTATCCCAGACCGTCGCCAATATCCCGTTGTGTTACTCCAGTGCGACGTTAATTAATTACCATTACTATTTATTTATCTTGGTTGCGATATTCGGTTGCGTTTAAGGACTTCTGAATCTTGTCATTGCGAGGCCGTCGTGGTTCAGTGGGTATGCCCACTGCGCTAACAACCTTGCGCAGGTTCGATTCCTTGCAGGTGCATTTCACTCTGGGTGTATTTCTCTCTTCTGTGTCAGTAAAACTTTGATTGTGTGTGTATGTCTATTACTTGATGCTGTATGTCTTGGGTCTGGCGCAGCATGGCCAAATATGGTCCTTGCGCCATAAACCCCCAAACAACCAACCAATCTTGTCATTGCAATTTGACGACTGAAGGAACTGTCTTCAGGATCGTCGAGGGTTTTGGCATTATTTTTGGACTGGTGACCTATAGGTTGGAGAAGAGGAGGTAAGTAGTTGAATTAACGTCGCGCTAGAGCAACACAAAGGGCTATTAGCGACGGTCCGGGATCCATCCCGAAGGGGAAGATCGAGGACAACACCATGTCATTTTGAACCACCACGGTCAGATGTCGAGGTCGAGACTTGAGCTGGCACCCAAATCTCCAAACTTCCGCACGACGCCAACGTGGGGACATTGAAGGCCATGACAGATTTAACGTGCACCTGCGCCCACGTACACGACTGTCTTCGGTTGGATCGAGTTTCGAACTCGCAATCCTCCGGTTCCAATTTATCATCTAATTTTAAAATATAGACTCGTTCAAAACCACCTTCTCGCCTCAGCCGGACTATTTGCTTCTGGAGGTTGAACGAGGTTACTCTAATGAAATCGCTTGAAGTTCTGTATTGTTTTGCTCTGATGAAGACTTAATGGTTGCTACTTTTTATAACTTAAACGTTTCGTGTTACTGTTAAAGAAACGATTCCAACGCACATTTCGTTCAGATGAAGCGTATACTTTGAATAGCAACCGGTATTTGTTGCGTGTAATCATGCAGATTCCTTTTATGCTTACACATGCTTGTTCGGAGCTCGTGGTAACCCAAACAGGGGTAATTGTTGTTTGGTAAGACTTCGTTTCTTAGAAGTGCGTTCTCCGAGGTGATTTACATTGTTGCTTAAGCGTTCGCTCGCTTGATTGCGTCTTTTTCGGACGTTACAGCCTTGAATGCCTTTTAATGAGTTATTGGCTATTTGGGTAAAAGGGTTTAGTGCATCTGCAGTTTTATTTTAATGTTGTATTTTGTAGAAATGTCTCGAGTCATGCCAACGGTTTTCTGGGAATTCGATAACGTGCCCCAAAATTAAGGATAATACTGAATCCGTCTTAAGCAAGGTTCCTGATCGCAGTCCAATGGAGCATGCTTGGATGCTCTCGTACGTCGCATTGCAACCTACACAAAACCAAGGACATCACTACGCGGATTTCGATATTATTACTTCGTTTAAAAAAATATACAATTTCTGGAAACCAGAGCTGACACTGCATAGATCTGTCGTAAACAAAAATAAATTTGGTGCATTATTGGATTATTAATTAAATTTTGAAGATTAATGTTCCATTGACCTAGATGCAGAATATTTCTGGTCTACAGTACATTCACATACGTTTATGTTCCTGATTCTGTGTAATGTAAATTACTTAAAATTTTTCGTTTGCACTCTAAATCGGATATAAATTTTGAGATTCTGATTTACGTTAGTGCCCACCGTCTACTTTAAGTAATCAAGTTTGTACCTTTATCCTCAACGCTGGATTCCATGAAAAATTAGACTAAGGATAACTACTAAATAGGTTGTAAGGTATTTAGATACTAAATAGGTAGATAAAAAATAAAAGCTGTTACTACTGTCAAACCTTTCTTCATAATTTGCAATTATTGTTGCACTTGAATATGTCTTTGCTCTTGTGCTGTCCTTGGTAAAGTTGTGTAGGCTGCAATGAGACTTCCGAGAGCATCCCAAGCATCTCTAATGGATTAGGATGACCTCTGATGACCGATTTAGATAGGTATATATTAATAAATTGCAAAGATTTCCTTCGCTCTGGCCGTCATCTCACCGTGGTTCAAAATTACGTGGTGTTGTCCTCGATCTTTCCCTTTGGGATTGATCCCGGATCGTCACCAAAAGCCCGTTGTATTGTTCCAGTGTGACGTTAATTAAAATACCTACCTACCTTCGCTCTGGCGTAACACAACGGGCCATTTACGACGATCTGGGATCAGGCTCGAAGGGAAATAACAGAGGACAACACCTCGTCATTTTGAACCACTGTCAGATGACGAGATCCACACCTGAGCTGCCACGCCACTCTCCAAACTTCCACACCACGTCTACGTGAGGACATTTGAGGCCGCGACAAATTTAACACGCGCCTGTTCCCCTCGGTTGGATCGAATTTCTATAACTCGCAACCCTCCGGTTATTGATCCGCTACTCTTCCAACAGGGCTACAGCTGCACCGAATGTTGACCTGACAAAGACGACTGGATAAATGTTGCAAATAAGTAGTTTGCATTTCATCCGAAGTCGGTTTTTTAGACCATTTTCCACCGGGAAGTGATTGATGGATATTTTTAAATTTGTTTTACTGAAACTCCATTGCGGAACGTTAAACTTCTGCGGAACCTACTCTGCGGAACACTGTTGTTGCAAACTTCGTTCTATTGTAGTTTTGAGTAGTTAACATATCAATGTTATCCTTCCAGTTTATTGAGGCGAACACGAAACGAATCTTGTTGATAGTTAGTTGACTTGTCTTCTCAAGAGACGGTATTTCTTTCTTCAGCTCCGACTCTTAAACATCAGAGCTATTTTAACTCTGAACAAAGAACAATTTTAACTTTTGTGTAACAACGAGGTAAAACAGAAAACAAAACCTGTTGACTCATCAGTTGAAAAATGTTTAAACGACTCGCTACACTGGATAGGACATTACTCTTTTTCAGCTTCAACCTGGTGGTTGTCTCGACGGGGGATTTCGTCTTTAGCAAAACTGACCAGATCTTGATGGACGATAGATCTCAAAAAACTCTTGGAGGGTTAACCCTACTGGTGGTTGTCTCGGTGAGGTATCTCGTCATTGGCAAAACTGTTAGATCTGGATGGACGGAATATCTTGTCAGAAGAAAACTGACCAGATCTCTTGATCTCGTCATCATAAAAAAATCGGCAACATCTTGATGACGAGATATCTCGTCAATAGCAATATTAATCAGATGGTAATGGACGCGATATCTCGTCGAAATGTCTTGGACCGTTAACACTCCTGGTGGTTGTCTCGACGAGGTATCTCATTAGCAAAACTATTACCAGATCTGGACGGACAAGATATCTCGTTATTGGAGGGAAAACTGACGAGATATCTCGTTATCATAAAAAATTGGCAATATTTTGATAACGAGATATCTCGTTATTAGCAAAATTGGTCAGATATTGATGGACGAGGTATCTCATCGAAACCTCTTGGAGCGCTAAAACACCGGAGCACTCAAAACAAAAATCCTTTATTATGGGTCTGTGGATCAGTGGATTCAGCGGCACATTAGGCAAGCTCATTGTCGGTCAACAATCCCTGCCCTCCCCCCTCGGGGGGTACCGTAAAACGTGAATCGGAGGGTGATGTTCGTGGCACGCCGTGCCACTTTCCCATAACCTTCCCCGACCGTCTTCTCTCCGGTAGCGGCGGCATCGTGATCCTCGGGCATCCGGGATCCCGGACCGTCCCGACGAGGACATGGGGAACGGGCGCAAATTGCCCCGCGACGTTCTCGCCAGAGGGCGGGTGCTGCACGCAGGGGCTGTGTTCCCCTGGGAATGTCCTGCACCTGAGACGGATATTTTGCGCGGAATTGTGTTGATGTATGGGTCTGATTGTGTTCAAAACGGGATAATTTTGCTGTGAATTACATAATCGTTGTTGACTTTCTTTGGATGAAGAGTGCGTACACAAACTGTTGAAAACATTTTTGTTGGAACTAATCATGTCCGCTTTTGATGAATTTAGGATGCATGAGTCACGTGAAAAACTTAGAATTCCCATGGGAAAACGAGTTAGTGTAAAGTGATTATTCAGTTAACATCAAGGGTGTCAGGTTATAAGAGTCCGAATCTCTTGTCCCTCTAATGCTTTTCTGATTTGGACTCGTCCATCCCTTGGACAGTCGCCGTGAGTTCAGTAGGCGGCTAGGGAATCTTTAAGCGAAATCGCCTCAAAAGCTCCCAGTTTCAATTTTTTGAAAATTTAACGAAAATTTGGTCTAACTTTTTGCGGACAGAAAAAATAATTTTAAAACTTTTCTTTGGGGGATTTTCTAGGGACTCCAGTTTCGAAGTTTTGGCACCAAGTCATGGTAACCATGAAAGAAAATCATCGGTATCTGTAGTTGCTAAATTGTCACGAGAACCTTATTAAGAAACCATTTAGTAGATCAGACCAATTTTGCTTATAACGCGATACCTCATCCGCCAAGATCTGACCAATTTTGCTAATGTGGTCATTCCATGAAAAATGAGCAAATTGACTGTGGCTGACCTATCACCGATTTTAATGAAAATCAGTTTTTAAATAGTTCATATGTAGTAATGAGCAACTGCAAAATGTTAGAAATCTATATTTTGTAAATTATTGACACTTAAAGGTCAAGATTACATAATAATTGTAGCACAAGTCGCCCGTTTTCGACCCTATATTTCGTTAATTTATTGACTCCAGTTTAAAATTTTTATATCGTTACATTCTTCAGAAAAAGATCTCTTAGAAGTCAGAATATAATATTATTGCCGTCACTGCTGAATCTGAGAGATCGACGAAAATAAAAATGTTACCAATTTGCTACAAATTTCAAATTGCCTTGGTATCTCTAGAAATGGAAAGACAATACGTATTAAAAATTATTCTTAATAAAGAGCGTTTTACATAAATAGCGTGATGTAATTTAGTGATTGTATATTTCTATTCCTTAGTAAAGAAAAAAACATATAAAAAGTAAAATTATGGATTTTTCACTTTTTAATATACATATTTAACTGAAGGAAGACTCCGAAAACATCAAAACTTTTCAACATTATAGACCAAGATGTCTATTGTATGTCCTGAAGTTTTCATTATTGTATTTTGCTTATTTTTGCCCCAGGAATATTTTTAACTAGATGTGTGTGTAAATCTGACTTCTTTTTTATCGCAGCTTAAAGTTTTTAATGGTATTTTTGATGTTCTGATTTTATAATTTACTTAAGTTAAATATAATTTGGTATTTCATTGTTCATTTGGGGTTTCGTTGTTTTCACTTCACTGTTGTCATTTGAAACGCGCAATATGAATATAAAGGGAAGGGGATGTTATGATTGGCGATAATAGACATTGCCAGTTATGCCGATAGTTATAGAATATGGTAACTTGTAGGTATATCCAAATAGGCGTTTGACGACGAAACTTTAAGTCTCCAAATGACCGATGGCCTAGAAATGTTTTTTAGTGTTACCTCTTTGATTATACTGTTCGTTTGGGACTTAAAATACAATACTGATTTTTTTTACAATTAATTAAAGTATGTTCCTCTAAAATTAGTTTTCGTCACAGCCCCTTCCTTCATTCGATTTTGTGGATTTATTATGTCAGTGGGCTTATTTTCAGCGGAAAACCATCATTTTATAATTTTCCTTTGCTGTTTTGAAGGTGAAGGTAAGCCGACTTCCAAACTTCAGCAATAGTTTTGTAATACCCAGCACTAACTGGCATGAATTTCAACTATGCCTTTAAATTCCTTTAGCCCATAGAAACCTTTTAAGTTCTATCAAAATCAACTATTTTCCATTTTTTACTACTAAGTTTTAGCTATATGTAGTATTTAAAATCGTTATTTCCAGATAACCCAAAAGAAAATATTTCATAGATTACAAAATATGAAACATTGTTGTCTATGTTAATTAGTTTTTGAGAAAGATCTTCAAACTTGCAACATCAAGCGATTTCACAACTGCTCTTCAAAGTTGCAATTCCTTAAAATACCTGTAGCTTCTAAAATATTTTTGATATCATTTATGCATAAACTAAACCCCTGATCCAAATTTCATGAAAATCCGTCACCATACGGCCACAGGCTTTTCCCGATTTTTGCTCATTTTACACGGAATGACCCAATGATGAGATTTTTTTGCCATAAAGATATTTTCGATTTTTTGATGATGACGAGGTCAAGATCTTGTTAGTTTTCTTCTAATGGCGAGATACCTCTTCGAGACAACCATCAAGAGGGTTGATGTTGCGTTCAATTTGTAGCCGAACCCCCTTAATAGAGTCAGGCAGATTGGCACGATCCAAGCCATCCCAGGCTGATAGAGTACATCCTATCTGGGATGCCCCCTCCTCCGCTTCTACGAATCTCTTCTGGAACCAATTGATGATGTGCCCGGTACACAACCGCCACGACTCCCGGCCGATAACGAAAGTTTTCTCTCTAGCCCCTCACCCACAGGCACGATTGCCCCCCCCCCCCCGGCAGTATCCTCCGAGGTACCGTTCGGATTCTTTTCTTTCATTTCGTTCTCGAGGCCGTTCGGTAGTTTACTGGGTACTCTGGAAGTCACGCTTTCCGACTACCGAAGGCATTAATTTCTGTTTGTGGCGGGTTTCGTTTTTTTGCCTCCCTCCGTTTGTTTGGGTTCGCGTATGTTAAAAGGTTGGGCGGATGGGCTTTTGTTATATCATTTCATAATTAAGTAATGCGGCTTCAGGTGCGGAGGCTGCTTTGCGCCTGCGGGCTAGGCCGAGAGCAGTGTTGAGGTTGTTGATTAATCATCGCGAATGCTTAATCGAGGTTCTAAAGAGGGTATTAGAAGCTCAGGTTCTTGTGTGTGCGTGGATCGGCTTACTATCGGGTTGTCCGGAAAGTTCGTAGCCGATTTTGAAGGAAAATTGAAACGCAGATTTAAATTTTAGTATACATTTATGAAATTATATAGGTGCTATTCTGTTCTACAACCTTTCTCCATCTTTCAGGCAACTTGAAAATTCCGTCCTTCCAGAATATCTCAGGTTTTTCAGCGAAAAACTTTTCTACGTGATTTTTTATCTCGACCAAAGAGTTGAAGTTTTTTCCATTAAGGGAATTTTGTAATGATCGAAATAGATGGAAATCAGAGGGCGCGATGTCTGGTGAATATGGTGGATGGGGTAGAACATCCCAACCGAGTTCCAACAACTTTTGTCGAGTTATCAAAGACACATGAGGCCGCGCATTGTCCTTATGAAACACGACGCCCTTCCGATTCGCTATTTCTGGACGTTTTTGTTCAATCTTTAATTCGTCTAATTGGGAATTCAGTCTTTAATTCGTCTAATTGGGAACAATACTTCTCTGAATTTATCGTCTCGTTGTTTGGTAAAAGCTCATAATACAGGATCCCTTTCCAATCCCACCAGACACAGAACATGACCTTCTTTGAATGAAGACCGGCTTTTGGGGTGGTTCATTCCGCTTTCCCCAAGATCTTTTTCGCTCAACATTATTATAAATGATCCATTTTTCATCCCCCGTCACTACTTGCTTCAAAAATGGTGTCTCCTCGTTGCGTTTATAGAGCGAGTCACAAATGGAAATGCGATCCATCAGATTTTTCTCCGTCAAAACGGTTTATGTACCCAAGCTTCACAAAATGCTCGTGGATGGTGGATTTTGATACATTTAACATTTCTGCTAATTTACGTGTCGTATAGCGTGGGTTATTCTCGATCAGTTTTTTAATCTGATCTTCATCTGTGGTGGAGGGCCTACCCGGGCTTTCTTGATCTTTAAGGTTGAAATCACCAGCTTTAAACCTAGCAAACCACTTCCGCACAGTTCTTTCAGCTACAGCACCTTCGTCATAAACAGCGCATATCTTGTTTGCCGCTTGTGTGGCATTTTTGCCTTTCCGGTAAAAGAAAAGCATTAAATGCCTAAAATGCACTTTGTTTTCTTCCATATTCAAAGGCTTATAAAACTGACAAAAATTAACGTATCGTAACCAAATTTTTTTCCAAATATGCCTGAAGTACCGTCTTTTACGATATGTACGCATGTCATTTGTTTTCAATCGTTCTGATATATTCCGACCTGTCCTTACGCCACCTACCAAAAATCGGCACGAACTTTCCGGACAACCCGACAGTTCTGTCCGATGCAATGTGGGGGCCGTCGTGGCTCAGGGTATGTCCACTGCGCTAGCAACCTGCGAAATTTAGGCGGCGCAGGTGTGTTTCTCTCTTCTGGGGCCGCGGTAGCCCAGTAGGAAGAGTAACGGATTAGCATCCGAAGGGTTGCGAGCTCGAGACTAAATTCGGGGCCGTCGTGGCTCAGTGGGTATGCCCACTGTGCTAGCAACCTTCGAGTTGTAGGCGGCGCAGGTGCATTCCTCCCTGGGTGTATTTCTTTCTTCTGTGTATATCTTGTGTTTGGCGCAGCACCAAATATGGCCCTTGCGCCATAAAACCCTAAAACCAACCAATAGAGACCAAATTCAACCAAAGATCGTGTACGTGGCGGCTGTTGCATGTTAATTCTGTCGTGGCCCCAATTGTCCTCACGTTGGTATGGTGTGAATGTTTGGAGAGTGGGGTTCCCGCTCACAGTTGTGACCTCGTCATCTGACCGTGATTCAAAATTACGCGGTGTTGTCCTCGGATCTTTCCCTTCTAGATGAATCCCAGACCGTCGTCAATAGCTCGTTGTGTTGCTCCAGTGCGACGTTAATTAACTACCTACCTCTCTCTTCTGCGTTTGTAAAACTTTCCTTGTTTGTGTATGTCCATTACCTGGTGTTGTCTGTTTTGTGTTTGGCGCAGCATGGCCTAATATGGCCCTTGCGCCATGAAAACCCAATTCAACCAACCTATGCAATGTAGTATATTCAAGTAAGTGGACTGAACAATTAAAAAACTTATTTATTTACAAAATTCTATGTACATTAACCCTCTAAAGGGTTTTAACGAGATATCTCGTCCATCAAGATCTGACCAAGTTTGCTTATGAGATACCTCATCATCAAGTTATTGCCAATTTTTTGATGAGATCGAGATCTGGTCAGTTTTCTTCTGGAGCTCGGATCAGGTATCTCGTTCATCCAGATCTGGTCAATTTTGCAAATGACGAAATACCCCGTTGAGATAACTAACAGGAGGGTTAACAGAGGCCGTGGTTCTCTGCATAATCATTGCATGCGTCCGTACAAAATTTACACCAAGGCATAAAATATCGCATACATATAGTCGAAGTATTCTGAACACGAACAGATCTAACGATATCACAAGAACACAAATTCCAGATATCTTTAAATGTTGCCACAACTGGCGTCTAAAGAATGAAAACAAGAAAAAACCCGCATTAATTCTTGGCGAGCAAAGATATCAATACCCGCTCAAGCGATAATCATTCGGCACGCGCAAACAAGTTCTCTCTCCATTCCCCCTCCCTTAAACAAAGCAAAGAAAAAGTGGACTAGCCGCGGAAAAGTTCTCGATCGGCATGTTAATTTTGAAGTGCGCCGTCTTCGGTCACGCCAGGCGAACAACGAAAACACAGAACTAAAAAATTCTGTTATGGTTATAAGGAGCAACAGATATGTCATCCTATAGGGACTTTACAAAAGTAACACGAGCCTTGTTTTCACAAACACCGCACTTTAATTTAGAAACAGAATTACATTTAATTACAGAAAAGGAAAATTAACATTTGTTCGCAGCTAAGTGCTGCTTTTACAAAAAAGACCTTTGACCAAATGACTTACTAATGAAAAAGTAGTAGCAGTTCTCGAGCGTCAGATGGATTATAACATTAAGAGAATTATAAGTGATCTGAATTATTTGGTTTATTGAACGTGGCCATTTTTGTAATTTTTTCGTTATATTTTAAGCTTTCGTAATTCAGTTCACCAATGGTAACCTACTTGAATCACATCGTTTCGCTTACACCTTTTATATAATCTAAACTGCATCATATCCGTACTATAAATATATAATTTTAAATACACTTTTTATACACAGTCGATTACAATATTTTCACCCTTTACTTAGTTTTACTGATTTGCATTATCTTGCGTTTGGCGCAACTTGTCCGTCTTTGGACCTTGCGCTATAAAACCCAAATCAACCTATTCTCACTAACCATTTTCTTCGATGCATGAACTCGAAATAAAAATAAAAATTTTCAACTTTGGTTACAGAAAAAAACTCTAGATAATAGTTCTTAAAATTATTGCTGAAAGAAAAAGGACATGTGCAACCATTTTATTCTTTTGCTCTCGTGTCTTTATGAACATCAGACACAATTACGATTTTATTTTTTATTTATTTGTTTCTCTGCGGAAAATATCCAATTACAGAGAACCAAAAAATGCAAGAACAAAGACCCACATATGCAGTAAGATAAGAGATAAAACTATACACTTCATTGAAGCAGATTACTTATTGAATTGAAAATGGTTAAAAAATATATATCAACCTCCGCGAGAAAGAATTATACAGTTTAAAAAATCCACTTGTAGCAAACTTGTTACATTAATTATTTTTTAAAGGTGGTGCCACGATAACCCAGTTGGAAGAGGAACTGATTTAACTAACGTTGGTGCACCTAAAAATCTGTCGTGGCCTCAAATGTCCTAACGTTGGCGTGGTGTGGAACTTTGGAGAGTGGGTGCCTGCTCAGGTATTGACCTCGTCATCTGACCGTGGTTCAAAATTACGTGGCGTTGTCCTTGGATCTTTCCCTTCTAGACTGATCCCGGATCGTCGCCAAAAGCCCGTTGTGTTGCTCCAGTGCGACGTTGGTGTAGCAAACTTAACGAACTTTCAATCAACGCTGTTTAATGTAAAGAGTAATAGTGAATGCACTGGCATTCCGTCGTTAAAGTAAATTAAAGTCTAATGTAAATTTTTGGTAAAGCAATTAATTGTTTGCTCAAATTTTAGACACATGTGTACTTGTGGAAAAAATAATTTCTTACTAGCTTTATCAAGACGTTTGCATTCCATTGAAGGCTTTTTTATATCTAATTAATGAAGTGTAATTCCACATTATTGTGTATAAAATAAAATAGTCTAGCAATATCATTTGTTTCAACGTACTTCAGGTCATTCCTCTGTCCTGAAAGAGAAACGAATATGGCAGCCTTTTTTTTCCAAAAAGTACCGGTGTGATCTTGATTCGTTTTGATATCAGCTTTTGGGGACATGGCAACAGCTTTAATATCAAGTTTTCTGTGCTCACGAAGGGAGAAAATCTTTTTTTCTCCTTGCTGCCATTCCTATGTAATAAATACCAGCTGGGAAAAACGATCGTCTGCGAACGAATTGAAGAAGCAAAAGCAAAATGCCGAGATCAAATTTTATTTCTGCTGCATAAATTCTAAGGCTCCCCACCTTCTAATTTATTTTACTTGTTTAAATATCAATCCGTCTTTTTTTTGTGTCGAAAGGAAGGAATTGAAGCCTCAATGACAAAGAATAGAACGCCGTCTTTGTGTCACACAATCGAACCTTTTTCTTCCGCCACGTGCTCGCTGTGATGGCTGTCATAGCGATTTTTTCCCTCTCTGTCGTCTGCTCTTGTCCGTGTTCTCCGCACTTTTTCCCGGATCACGTGTCTGTTTATCAAGGAGGGACGCCTATAATGACCTCTTTGTGTGTGCATTCACGTTTGGCACTGCATTAAATAATGGAATGAAGATAACGAAAAATAATGGCATCGCCTTTTGCTCGAGTGGAATCTTCAGAGGCTCATGTCATGTCGGAGTTTAGTTGTTTTTTTGGGCCGGTTGTTAATTGCGCCTTGAACCGTATTTATAAGAAGGCGCACATTCACACAAGTGTGTTTTTGTAAGGGCATAAAAGCGGTATTGTGTTAAGTCTGGTCTGGTATGTAAACGATCGTGTAGTTTTTGATTCTTTTAGCGACGGGAAACGCTTGCTGGAGAACATTTGACCGCACCTCTGTTGGATAACCCTCAGTAATAAATTCTTTATTGTCTGGATATTGAAATGGTTTCTTGATATGGAAAACTTCTGATGGCTAGAGGGGATTTAAAATAACACTAACAGTCTCGCACATAACATCTACGCTGAAGTTTCTTAATTGCTTATATCCATTATGAGACAGTGTCGTTACTCACAGTTTACGTATTAAATTTTTTTATAATGAATATAAACATCCATATGCATATTTCATGCCTCGAAATGAAATAAAATTTTGTGTACTTACTGGTGTTAAATAGTGTTGCTCCAGTGTGTTGTGTTCCAGTGCGACGTTAATTCAACTATCTACCTAGTTACTGCTGTTAATTCTTGTTTCCAATGCAGTGCATGGTAATAAAGCGCGCACCAGTCATGTTACCACAATCAGCATCTGAACGTCCACCTCAATTACACTTGTTAAAAGCGATTTGTTGTTTTTTGACGTCTAAACCTATTTTCGCGTTCGCTCACATTTCCTTTCCTCTGCTGATTAGGTGACCAGATTTCTCATTGTCTTCTGTCATCAAAATGCTGAAGAATGTCATTAGAACGTCGAGATCTTCAGTATAGTTTTAGCAATATGTTGGGCTCAAACCAAGCGGCAAAATGGTCGAAGCTCCAATGTACAATAGATGGTACAAAGTTCTCAGTTCGACGCATTCTGAATTAATGCCCTGTTTTAAACGCGGGCCCAGTTGGAAGAGCAACGGATTAGCAACCGGAGGGTTGCGAGTTCGAAACTCGGTCCAGCTAAAGACCTCGTTTACAAGGGTGGGACTGGTGCACCTTAAATCTGTCGTGGCCTCAAATCTGGAGAGTGGGGTACCAGCTCAGGTATTGTTCTCGTCATCTGACCGTGGTTCAAAATTACGTGATGTCCTCGGATTTTCCCTTCGGGTTTGATCCCGGACCATCGCCAAAGGCGCGTTGTGTTGCTTCAGCGCGACGTTACTTAAAATACCTACCTACCTTTGGGTTGTGCTTCCCCAATCTCTCTTTTTTTCTCTTTAAAATTTTTACTTGACGTTGTCTTGGGGGTTTGGCGCAGCTTGGCCAAATATGGCCTCTTACGCTATAAAACCAACCAACCTTTTTCAAAGTTCATTTCAACCCTCTGATTTGAATATTCCAGTGCTGCCACAGGCGATTAAAAGGCGACTTTTTGCTGTTTTTCAAACTTTGCTTCTCTAGGATATCTTTTTTAAGCAAAACCGTCTTAAAAGCTACCAATTAAAAAAATTTGGTGGTTCTTTATTGGAAAATTCAGCAAAGGTCAACGAAAATTTAGTCCCTTTTTTAACTGACAGCGGGCGGAAAAAATATATTTCGGATTTTTCTTTGGTGAGAAAATTTTGTATCTAATCAACTAAAATTGCTGCTAAAATAGGGAACTTTTTTTGCTATTTTTAAACAGTTATGCTATACTAATGAAGGAGAGTGCTTTTTCTATGGCAACCCTGAAGATATGATCGCTGCTCTAATTAAACTCAACGATGTGATTGAAAGGGGCATGGTATAATGAGATGTAGGTATTGAAAATGTAAGCCAAAATAGACTTAGGCGTCGATAAACAGTGAATCTTTCCATCAAGTAAATACGCTGCGATTGAAATAGACGTTTAAGTGCTTGAAACATGACTCGTTGGGTACTTTATTGGAAACGTGAATTAAGGGTAAGTAAAAAATACAGGGAATGTTGTTTTTTCATCTATCAACGAGAATTATGAAATGTGCATTTAGATACTTAAATTAGAAATGGTGGTATGGATTGCAATCAGTTATGTTTATGGACTAAATATGGCTTTGCTTCTTTTTCATTATTATATTTACCTGTGTTACAGGTGGGTGAGTGGAGTTCAGTGGAGTAAGCATCTCGGGGTTAAATTTAACACAATTTATTTACAAGTGTATGATTAAGGGAAAATATTTAGTAAGACGACCATTTAGTAAGCGCGCCTGGAAGTAACCGACATAACTCCTCTTACAAGGAAGAAAAATGGTTATCAGTTCGATGACACATTTGGCAAAATGTGAAGAAAGGGTTGAAAGTTTGGTGTAGTTAGCAATGCGTCAATAGTTCAGTTACCTGTCAACACGCCAATATTTCAGTTCGCTTTCAACGCGCTAATAGTTCGATTTGCTACACCTGTTTTTTAGGCAAGCCACGCATTGGATCAACACATTAGTCCTCCGAAAGAAATCTGGCTGAATACGCATACGTACCGATACATTTTCTGTACAGAAACGGAGTACGCATGCGCATGTCGTATGCTACAGTAGTGTGGCCGGACTTATTGCATATTTTTTCCTTTTAATTTTCGATTTTAGGAATTCAAATGTATTTCTAATCTTTATGGAACGCTGGGTGCCAGTCGGCCAAAAGATTAAAATTAAACTTAAAGAAAAATGAAAATTAAACGAGCAAACCGGTTTATTATGCTCTTAGAGCATTTTTGCAGTGATTAATAAAAGATATTAAGCGAATATTAAAAAGGATTTTTTAAAGTATTTGCAGGCTATTAGTAGTTAAACTAACGACTATAGCCTGATTTATCGGATAAGTACATCGCTGTTTTCTGTTCATTTCTTTTAAATTGATGACCGTAATAACTGTCGATGATGATATAATTACTGTACGCAACATGCAAATTGCGTTATAAAAAATCTTAATCGAAGCACTCCTTGCGATATTAGTTTTATATAATTAAATTCCTTGACACAGACTCTTAAATTCAACCTCTTTGGCTGTTGCTTTTGCACTCTCTTCACTTCTCTTCCAGCGGTCGAGATGAGTGAGATTTAACATTCAGTTATCGTTTGCGGGATGGAATTTTCATTTTGAAATTTAATTACGTTGTGGGAAGATGAGAACGCGGGCACGCCCAATCCTCGAATAATTCTTCCCGCCACGCGTATTTAATTTCGAACGTCAGGCCTCGTGAGGTGTGGTATTGATTTGTTGCGTGCGTTTTTTTTCTTTTGTTCTTTTCCGAAATGGGTGTTTATAAATGTAGGTTAATTGGTATTGATGTTGCTATCTAATTGTTTGTTTTATGCATGCCTATAAATACGTACCCCAAATGCCTGTAAATGTACTCGATTGTTTAAGTTTTAATTTTATTTTCAATATGAAAAAATATTTTAAGGTGCTTCTTTCCTGTTGGATATTACCAGGTCCTGGATTCGCCTGACCTAATAATGTTTAAAAATGACCTAAATATATACCTAAAGATGGGAAAAATGACCTACAAAATTGTTTACGTTTTGGCATTATTAAACATTTCAATTATTTCGAAGATCCAAAATTAAATTATCTTTCATTTTCGATTAAAACTAGATTCCGTCTTGCATTAGAATTCCCACTTTTTTTCGCTGTCAGTGATTCGCACACCAATACAGGGTTAAAACGCGACTTTTTGCAACTATTTTTCAATCTTGGCTAAGAAGCACCGTATCTTTTCGAGCCAAATTGTCTTAAAAGGACATATTTTTCATTTTGTCGCCAATACCTCGCTGTGTTGCTCCAGTGCGACGTTAACTAAAGTACCTACCTATTTTTCATTTTGGCAACTTTTTGCAAAACTTTTGCGACTGCTTTTGAAAGTTCACCTAAAAATCCAACGAATTTTTTGTCACCCCTTTTTTTTCTTTCTAATAGCAGATGGAAAAATATTTTTTCGGATTTTTCTTTAGGGAGATAATTTTCAATGAAACGCCAATTTTGAAGTTTCGGTGCCAAGCCGCGGCAACCTTGAAAGGCAAATATCGGAATCAATGGTTGCTAGGTGGCCATGAAAACCTTAAGAAAATAATCAGTTTTCTTTTTAAAATTTTAGTTTCTTGGAGAGATCTTCAGCGTCTTTTTTACACTTAATTAATTTTGTGTTTTAGCCGATTGAGTGTGAGTAACTAAAACTGCTACTAAAATAGGGTTTAAGAGGAGACTTTGCTACTATTTAAAAATTTATGTCACTACACACCTCACGCCAACGTGATGACATTTGAGACCATGACAGATTAAATGTGCACCAACCCCCACGTACACGACGGTCTTTGGTAGGATCTAGTTTCGAACCTGCAACCCTCCGGTTGTTAATCCGCGATTCTACAACTGGGCTACTGCTTTCTCAAATGTCCTCACGTTTGACGTGATGTGAAAGTTTGCAGAATGGAGTGCCAGCTCAGGTGTTGTCTCGTCGTCTGACCGTGGCTCAAATTACGAGGATCGACTCGAATTGTTCCCCTTCGGGATTGGTCCCGCACCGTCGCCAATAGCCTGTTTTGTTGCTCCAGTGAGACATTAAATTCAAGTATCCCCCTTTGGAATATTTATTGCCGAAGTGCTGAGATCGTATTCAAACATAGCGTTCAGAATATTTACAGGAAACACATTCCGCCCCACTGTATTTATCTTGACAGGAAAGCCTCCTACAAATCCTAATGTGGGCGTTATACTATCAAATATGTAGGTACACACATCTCCGCAATGCCACTTGATCCCGAACCGTCGCCAATAGCCCATTGTGTTGATCCAGGGCGACGCTAATTAAAATACCTACCGCAATGCCACTTTCAATCAAAAATAGATAATTTTTTCCAGTTGGTTTTGGATTTTTGTGCGGTCGATTCTGACCACCCTGAATTAGCCATAGTGATTAAAAATCGTAACCTTTTTCTTCATCTACTCCGACGGCATTTAAAGCACATCAGATCAATTTCAGTTAAATATCTCCAAGCGTGACCAAGTATCATTTCCCAAAACGTTTCCCCATGTCATTTAATTGTGGACTCCCCATTTTTAGTCTTCCTTAGGTTACAAAACATTGCCTCCTGCAGCCTCAAAAACTTGACCTTTTCCACCACTACCAAGAAATCAAACTCACATAAAACTGCACGCCGGAATTACCACGGATGCTCTGCGATCGGTTAATTGCCGATCACCCCGTCTTTGTTTGATCACTCGAATGTCCCTTAACAATGGGGGCGACAGCTCCGAACAAAGCCAGGGGCTTTCGGACCGAGGGTATTCGATAGAAGATGACGGTAATTAACCACCACTCCGGAATCGGGTCTGAAATAGATATCAAAATGCTCACCTGCTGTTTCTGGAAACGGAATTCGATCGTTTGCGGTGACTCTCACCCCCCTTGGATTCGAATGCAGTCACGATTGCGTTCGAATTACTGATTGTTTTCGTTAATGGGCTTCCTCTTCTGTTCGATTTCATTACTGGTAAGAAATTTGTTCGTTGTAAGACAATTTTTTTTGCTCGATTGAAAGATAATTTTTTAAGACTTCATTTTCGGGTATAATCAGTGAAAAATAATTGACTAAAAAGTCATTATGTATTATGCTGTTTCTACATATGAGATTTTTGTTCCTGTTGTAACGTCTTCATTGAAAGTTCAATATTTTTCTTCATTTGTACAATTTTTTGTGTGAGGGGAAAGGGAATCATGCTCAGAGGAAAATCCCCATCCCCATACCCTCCCGACCATAGAAGACAGCTTTAATCTATGCTTCCAACGAACGACAGTGGTATTGTGGGGCAACTGATTGCAGAGAAATTAGCAACATCGAACTACGCACTTCTGCTAACTTTTATTCGAGGTAATGGGATTAAACTATAACTTGCTATTTTGAGCGAATTTGTTAAGATAGGTAGGTAGTTGAATTATATATATGCATACAATATGAAGCGCACTGCAGGAACACAACGGGTTATTGGTGGTGGTCGTGATCCATCCGATCCAAGGACAACACCGTCATTTTGTACCACGTTCAGATGTGGAGGTCAACACCTGAGCAGGCACCCCACTCTCCAAATTTCCACACCACGCCAACGTGAGGACATTTGAGGCCACTACAGATATAACATGCATCAGCCCCACATACACGGTTTTTGGCGAATTTCTTAAAAAAAACCAACTAAATTTGAGAAATATATCTTTCTACTTTTGATCAGTGTGTAATAACAGGTTTTATTGCGTTATTTTATGGCAATTTCAAGTTATTAAAGAAACTTAAAAACATGATGGTAATTGAACTGGGGGTATAACTTCTGATGGGGTAATGATACGCATGCCTACAATTGTATGTAATTATTAATTGTGTGAATAATGTTACACATAATGACACAATATAGCGCTGTGGTGAATATTTCAGGGTGTCCACGGAAAATATACAATATTTCCCTAGCCATAACCTTCTAAGAAAAAATGAAATATTCTATTATTTTCTCCGATTCTTTTATGTTCTAAAATCTAAATTTTGGAATCAATCAAAAAGTCGGTCATTCCAATATTTATCGATTTGACAGATCGACATACGCCAACTCTGCTTTATATTATATATGTAGATGTTAGTGCCAAATGTCGTTTTGTGATAGGTGCCTTGTGATTATGCAAATTATGTGCATTATCACTGCTGCTTGTTGGCTTCCTTTCCTCTTTTGTATTTCGCTCATCTGACAGTGCTCTTGCGCCGTCGTTTTTAGAGCTAAAGGTATTTAAAAAAAAAATTTGTATAAAAAAAATTTTAACGCCATTCCGATCACATCGTGATAAAAAGAAAAGAGTTGCTTTTCGAAATTTGTTAACTGTATCCGTAGCCTTGAGCTCGATTCGTGATATTTACATTAACTCTTGAACGCAAACCTTGAAATCTCTAAATCTCAAGTTTTGAGGACTCATAGTGGAAGTTGCTTTATGACCACCCGATATATTGCACCCCGGCTGCAATACCGCCATAAGTAAAAAAACCTTTTATGCATGTAAAGATTGTAAAAGCTGGTTTCTTCATGCTGCAAAACTGCCATAACTCTAGTTTCAACCAGTCTCCAGCAGAGGACAATTGAGAGATCCCTGATTTAGGCTTTTCAATGTCATGTTAAAATTTTACAAGCTCTCCTATAAAATTATACATTTTTGACTTATGGCGGTATTGCAGCCGGAGTGCGATATGATTAACTTGCTTTCAACGAGTTTTATTTTAATGTAAATAATTTTAATTTCCGTTGCCTATTCAACGTTTGCAATTTAAAAGTAATCTTTGTTTTTTTTATGCCCGACCACTGACCACTCGGTCTTCGGCATTGCAAGAGGATAAATGACGGCAACCTGTAAAGGAACACCCAATGGTTCAGCCGCCGCTACTCCTATTACAAGGACAATTACTAAGATCCTTGCGCTTACAAACCGGGATTCATACCCGCGATTTTCTGGGTGGCAGACAAGCGCATTTACCACTTCACCAGCTAGGCGGCATATTTAAAAGTTTTTTTATCCTACGCTCGTCTCTTCCCTTCGTGATTGATCCCGACCTTCGCCAATAGCCCGTTGTGTTGCTCCAGTGCGACGTTAATTAACGGCCCACCTACCTACGCCCGTCTCCGGCCATCAATCGACGAGCAGCCCAATAGAGTTCTGAAGTGGAAAAATATGGCTTAGAAACATCTACAGTATAATTTGCAATTGTATTGCCAATAATTTTAGGACAATCTTTTAAGTGGTTTCCAGTAATTTCATCCAGTTCGCAAAGGGGACAGATAGCTGATCTCGCTACTCCAATGTGGTGTGTCTTTGTAGGTAGTCATGTCCGGTAAGAAGTAATCTCGTACTTGCATGGTGTTCCACGAAGCTTGATCAAAATTGCCCCTTGCCCCAAACCAACCCTCACGCTTGAAGAATTGAATGCAACGCTATCTTGTCTCAAGATCAAAACAGCAAGACCGTCTTTTGGGGTTAATCGATGAATTAAAATGCTGTCTTGGTGCGATATGATGGATAACGTTCCCAGGAGTCGGCAATCACCATCCCAGTTGCTTTCGAAACAAACATAACCGGAACGAGGCCGCGCTAGGACAACTATACCACCTAGGCGGCATATTTAACTCTCCTGGTGGTTGTCTCGACGTGATATCTCGTCATTAGCAAAACTAACCAGATCTTGATAGACTAGCGACCTCCTCATTGGAAGAAAACTGACCAGATCAAGATCTGGTCATCAAAAAAAAATCGTCAATATCTTGATAACGAGATATCTCGTCATTAGCAAAATTGGTCGGATCTTGATGGACGAGATATCTCGTCGAAATCACTTGGAGGGTTAAAAGTAATCGTACTTGCAAGTTGATCGACTGGTCAAAATTGACCCTTTCTCGAAACCATCCTCATGCTTGAAGAATTGTATGCAACGTTATCCTGTCTCAAGGTCAAAACAATAAGACCGTTTTTTGGGTGTTCGTCGATGTGTTAATAAGCTGTCTCGGTGCGATATGATGGATAACGTTCGCAGGAGTCGGTAATCACCATCCCAGTTGCGTCCGAAACAAACATCACCCGTACGAGGCTGAGGACAAACGTCAACTATTTATCTCACGCAATCAAGCACGAAAACGTCTCAACCCGAAAAAAAATGCACGAGTGCAGCATCAATTAAGCATTCCGGTCGTCGTCGTTTTTTACCAAAAGCCTGAATGATAAATCCAAGACATGTTTGGAGATCTAATTACCCGTTCTCACAAGACGCTGCAAGAAGGGGTGGATTGTTTTTATTTTCTTCGGAAGCCAGGTTCATTGACAGTGTGCAACAGGTGCGCCGTTCACCGTCACGTGAAAGGGCTCCTTTGGGAAAATGGTACTGTCAAGTCCTGACTTCTGGATGCCATATTTCATGGGCTGAGGACTCTTCCTCATTAGTTATTCACGCCCGTGTTGTGTTAGGGAGATAGGGACGCGACTTGCTCCTTTGCTGAATGGAGGATGGTTTTGCATTTTTTTAATGACTAATCCGATTTGGATCTGACAGTCGTGGCGGATTATTTCCATCAAGTTAGGATAAGCCAGATGCGCTCTGGAATGCAGGCGCCAGGAAGGGGTTCTTGTTCGCATTTGTCGGACCACCTGTGGTTTGATTTGACTTAAATGCTTTTTTTCTAATGGTATCTGGAATCATCTCTGTCCAACCGGAGTTGGATGTCAGCGAAATCGTCTCTAAGCGCATCTTAGCGTTGTTTTTGTTTCCCTTGAAAAAGTAAATTTACTTATTGGTGTGGAGGATTAAGTTTGAACTAGCAGACCCGGGCATAGCATCGGAGCTAAACTTTAATTGTGTATGGGGTAGCCCGGTTGGAGGAGTAACGAACTAGTAATCGGAGGGTTGCGAATTCGAATCCAACCAAAGACCTTTGCGTACAAAGGGGGCTGGTGCACATTAAATCTGTCGTGACTTCAAATGTCCTCACGTTGGCGTGGTGTGGAAGTTTGGAGAGTGGGGTGCCAGCTCAGGTGCAACCTCGTCATCTGACCGTGATTCAAAATTACGTGGTGTTCTCCTCGGATCTTTCCCTTCGGGTTTGATCCCGAGCCCGTTGTTTTGCTCCAGTGCGATGTTGATTAAAATACCTACCTACCTCTTGATTGCCTATATCTATCGACGACAGAGTATCTTTGCTCACATTTCATATCTTATTTCAATCCATTTCTGTGAAAATGGAGGTCCAGAGGATCCCTTACCTCTAAATGAAATACAACTATCCAAAAATATGACACATCATTTCGTTTACTTTTACTTGTGTCAATTTTTTTCCAAAAGCACACCTCAATCGTGTTGCCACAATTAGAGTCTAAACGTCTCCTCCAATTTCATCCCGTTTCTTTATTCAATGGTAGGGGCTATCGTGGCTCAGTGAGTTTGCCCACTATGCTTGCAACCTGCGAGTTGTATGCGGCGCAGGTTCGTGGTGTGGAAGTTTCCAGAGGGGGTGCCTGCTCAGGATAGATCCCAGAGAGTCACCTAGAGCCCGTTGTATTGCCCCAGTGCGACGTAATTTCAACTACGTACCTACCTTTTATTTCTCAAAATCATCACATAATTTGATGCTAGGGCGCAATGCGTGTTAAGGGTTACGGTGTTCCTTAGTTTCATGGCCCATGGGCACATCTAATTTAGGTGTGTACGGGCTTCACGGACACGAGGCACTCTAGTGATCTTTTCTTATCCTATGTCGTTTACTGGCCGCGGTAGCCCAGTTGGAAGAGCATCGGATTAATAACCGGAGGGTTGCGATTTCGAATCTAGGTCCAACTAGACTATCGTGTACACGGGAGTTGGTGCATGTTGAATCTGTCGTGGCCTCAGTCCTCTCGGTGACGTGGTGTGGAAACTTGGAGAGTGGGGTGCCAGCTCAGGTGTTGACCTCGTCAACTGACCGTGGCTCAAAATTACGTGGTGTTGTCCTCGGATGGATCCCGGACCGTCGCCAATAACTTGTTGTGTTGCTCCAGTGCGACGTTAATTAACTGCCTACCTTTGTGGTTTTTCTGTCCTTAGTAAACACGGGGTCGCGCTCCTGGAGATACCCAAGCGATCTTTTCCTGCTCTCATCGGCACTATATTGTCCGATTCCTCTTTTTTCCTTTTCACGGCACTTTTTTGCTTGACGTTGTCTTGCGTTTGGCGCAGCTTGGCCAAACATGGCCCTCACACCACGAAACCATAAAACGACCAACCCTTATGAATGAAAACTCAAAAGAAACTTATGAACTATTGGCTTCCCATTCGTTCTCTACTCTACTCGCAACCGATAATTACTTTTCGCAGAGCAGTCTGCAATTGAGTCATCCAATCCTCGAAACGTCCACTTCAATTGTTTCCCCGGCCTCCAGATAAATCAACCTCCCGACCACACCGACTTCGCATTCCGACCCGCCCGCATCCCCGCTTTTTATGACCACCATCATTCCGAAACTCGATCTGCAGCAGAACCATACTCTCCTTACCTCCACCCGGATGACCTCACGGGCTCTCTCCAGCGAATCATCTCGAGGATACGCCCTTGTCCTCAGACTCTCCGCAACGGTGCTCTGTTTTCAACACTCATCATCTCTGGCCCTCGTTGATTGTTTCTTTTTTTCCTCTCGCTCCCCCAATGCCACATCTTGTTTTTGCAAGACTGGGCGGACCCTCTGTGCGCCCCGTGGAGAAGACCCCGGGGCTTTGCTTGTCCAGCTCGGTCATTTATCACGCGATTTGGAAAATGAATTATTTAAATCTCCCTTCAGTGTTGGATTAGTTATCGTAAATAAATATACAAATTAGTTCTTGTAACGACCCCGGATTTGTGTATGGAAGTGGTGTTGACATGGGGTTTGAATCGTATTTGAATATGGATGGTCATTTGGTTGTTCCTCGGTACAGCATTCTCCTGAAGGAGTGCATGTTCGGCTTTAATGATGGTTTGATGCTTGAATCGTGCTGGTAAATGTCTTAGATCAGTAACCACACTAATGTCTTAGTTATCCCCCTCAGCTGGGTTTGTAATCGTAAAGAAATATACGAATTGGTTCTTGTAACGACCCTGGATTTGCGGATGGAAGTGGTGTTGAGTTGGGGTTTGGAACGCATCTGAATAGACACCTCAGGATGATCATTTGGTTGTTCGTCGGTACAGCAGTTGGTTCGTCAGTCGAACATAAACATATATGTTCGACTTTGATAGTTGGATGTTTGAATCATGATGGTAAAATTTGGTAAAAAGGCAAGTTAAAACACATTTTCTTGGAAAGAATCGATTTTTTTTCTCAAGATGGTCACCACTGAGGGGTGCACACTTGGTTCAGAGAGTGTCTTGTCTAATTTTGACATCCCGTCGGAAAAGTATCTTTCTCGAAGGTTGGAACATACGAATTGACTGCGGGGATGACATCCTTATTTGACGAGAATTTTTTTCCCACCAAACAAATTTTCAAATTTGGAAACAAGGAGTAGTCGCATGGGACCAGGTCTGGAGAATGTGGCGGCTATCCACTTTAAATAAAATTGTTTTATAATTGCACTGAACTAATCCCCTCCCCATTTTCGTGGCAACTGCAGTAAGTTTGAAGACTCTTGCAAAACATTTATTGAAAGTTCTATCAAGTACATTGATAATTTTGATTCTTAGATTTATTTTGATTGATAGTTTCCATTCTTAGTTCATTCTTTAGTTCGAACATTTATATGAAGCAATTCAGTGTATGATTAAATTAAAAAAACACTGACAGATCCCCCAAAATAGTGATGCTTTTTGGAGGACTATAAAAAAAATGGAATTTTTTCTTGACCTAATTTTCTGAGATTATCTCCCAAAATACGCCTGATCAACCATCATAAAGGGTCAAACCATCAAAAGTCAAATCATGCAGTCAAACCATCATAAAGGGGCCGTCGTGGCTCAGTGGGTTTTCAACTGTGCTAGCCAACTCGAGTTGTAGGCGGCTCATGTTCGATTCCTATCAGGTGCATTCCTCCCTGGGTGTATTTCTCTTCTGGGTCAGTAAAAATTTCATTGTGTGTGTCTATTACTTGATATTATATATCTCGTGTCTTGCGCAGCATGGCCAAATATGGCCCTTGCGCCATAAAACTTCCAAACCAACCAAACCATCGTAAAGTTTTCAATTTTAATTGGTGTAAAGTGATATTTTATTGGTCAAAGAAATCAAAATAGCTTAACGGGAGACAGAAGTTGGTTGCTTTGACGTTTTATGGCGCAAGGACCATATTTGGTCAAGCTGCGCCAAACTCTAGACAGAAAATGGCAAGTAATTGTGAAAAGAAAGAAAAAGGGGAAGGATAGAAAGTAAAGATATCTTGTGCATCTTGGGGTCGCTACTCTTACGTTTACTAGTCAGTTAATCCCATGGGTAAAGAATAGATCACTAGGGTACCTCGGGTTCGAGTAGCCCGTATACACTTAAAGATGTGCCCCCGAGAGAAAAAATAGTGATTGGGAACAGTGAGATGAAAGCAGAAAGATTGCTTGGGCATCCCCGGGAGCGCAACACCCGTGTTTACTGAAGACAGTAAACCCCATGGGAAAAGAAAAGATCAGTAGAGTATCTCGGGTCCGTGAAGCCCGTACACACTCAAAAGAGATGAGCCCCTAAGGGTGACGGAAGACCAGCAACCCTAAAATATTATTTTCAAATGCGCGTCTGGTCCAATACAGTACCGCCTACTGTCTGTCTACCACGAGTACTGCTCCCGTCACAAAGTCTGGTTGGAGCGGTCGCCATAGGAACAAGGCTCGTTCATTTTGACTAGGGGTAACAGGTGGATGTCTTAAGTTTTTTTCCTCAGAAAATACCGGCGGCGTAAGGAGATAGTTGGATTGGGCAACAAGCAGAAATCAACTCTATTTCCAATTTGTCATTAAGTGCGCCAATATGGCCAACTTGAACACTTCAATAGGAAATGGAATGAGATCCGTTTCCTCGTCAACATAGGCGTAGCACTGACCCATCTTAGACAGACAATAATTCCCAATGAATCTTCAAACTGGACCGAAAAAGACAAGAGGAAAGACATCACGCATCTCATTCATCCTGCATAAAACGCACAAAGAAAAGGGAGAAAATACACACGGTAAATCTCGAGCCCGAAGGAAAAGGAGCTCCACCCACAAATTAAGAGGCCTGGGTAGAATTGCCCATCCGCCGAATGACGGAGGGTCGCGAGGAGCTCGGCATGTCTTGTCTGGGCAAACCAGTCCGGTCCATCCTTTGTTTTCCTTCTTCCCTGGGCAAGCCCTGAATTTTAGTGTCCCGAGTGGGAGGTGCGCCCTCTACAAGAGCGAGGCTGTTCACAACAGGTTGGCTTTTTTGTTCTCAGACCTACTCGAAGAAAAGGTGGGTGGAAAAACCCGGGTCGTTATTTCGCGCTCGGAACCTTTGAGCGAGGCACACTCGAAGGGAAATAGGAGTTGGCTGAGCACTTTTTGACACAGTGGTGGAATTCGAGGAATGGAGAGTCCTCCATCATGAGACGTGCTTAAGCTAGGGATCGACCAGCGTTTTTCTTAACGATTATCACACTGTTTGCTGGTTCGATTCCTGTCTGGTGCGTTCCTCCCTGGGTGTATTTCTCTCTTCCGTGTCAGTAAAAACTTTAATTGTGTGTTTGTCTATTACTTGATATTATATGTTTTGTGTCCGGTGCAGCGTGGCCAAATATGGCTCTTGTGCCATGAAACCCCAGCAAACTAACCAACCATACTGTTTACGATCGGAATCTCATTTCGAAGAGGGCCCAAAGTTGGAAATATAAACTTTCGTGAAGATCTTGGTTAAAATCTCATCAGAATTTTTAAGCTCTTATTTTATTTTTGTTTACCAGGCTGAACTCTTTCATGGTTACTGTAAGCACGTAAAATGGGACTTGTCGATTCAATGAATAGTCCTAGGCAGGTAGGTTGAGATTTCCTGGTGCAAGAGAGCCAACTTTGGATAAGCTGCGCCGAAACCCGTTTCAAAATTACGTAATGAAAGGTTGGTTGGTTTTGTGTTTTATGGCGCAAGGGCCACATTTGACCAAGCTGCGCCAAACACAAGACAGACATCTGCAAGATTTCATCTGCAAGTAATGCACATGAAAGGGGGGTAAGGTGAGAGAAAGAAGAGATCGTTGGGTATCGCCCGGGAGCGTTACTCCCTTGTTTGCAAAAGGCAATAAACTCCATGGGAAAAGAACAGATCACTAGGGTACCTCGTGTTTGTGAAGCCTGTACACACCTAAAGGAGATATGTCACAGAGGACCGTAATGAGAGTTAAAAAAATGTCTTCAATCAGAAATAAAACCCATTAGAAATAGAATAACAATTTGAGTTATATTACATAAAAGTTCATGTTGGATTTTAAACGTTGAAATCAAATTTTTCCAGTATTGTCAGATAAGTTTAAAAAAAATTAAAATGTTTTCTAAAATATTTAAAAGGACATTCGATGTGGATGCGTCTTACTGTGATGGGACAGTGGGATCTCGTGCACGTAGAACACTACACCTTGTAACAAATGTTAGTGAGCAAAACGGCCATGTCCTTTTAAGCGAGTTAAAGCGACTTGTCTTTTCTTTAAAAATAAACTCCATGATTCTAAAATTGGTTTTAAAGTATAAAATTTGTTTTCTTTCCAAGCTATATACCAACTCTCCATTGAAGATTTTTAACAGCAATCTTCAAATCAGACAATGGAAGTGGGAAAATTGTCGCATTCGCAGCCGATTCCGCTAGATCCGCATGTTCATTTCCAGATATACCCACATGACTAGGTATCCAATATTTGGTATTGTAGCCTATGTGTGGATCCAGTTGGGAATGTTTCTGACCAACAGTTATACAGAGATTTATTAGGTCTTCTGTTACTAAATTGGATTGGATGTTGGGGTTTTATGGCGCAAGGTCCAAAAGCGGACAAGCTGCGCAACTTCTGTTACTAAAAGTCATGCACTGCAGATCACTCATGGAATCAGAGTAAATAAGTCTTTATGCGTTTTGGCTTGAAATAAAAATAAGTACTCTATAAGTAGTATACGGGCCCGTATAGTAGGCGGAAGTGACGTCATACCACGTGACCGGAAGTGGGCGTGGCCAAGTGACGTCATACCACGTGACCGGAAGTGGGCGGGGCCAAGTGCCGTCACACCACGTGACCGGAAGTGGGCGTGTCCGAATGACGTGACGTATTGTTTGTTTACATTTTGGACTTGGAATTTTTTTTTGTCATCGTGCAGGCGTTGAGTTGTTTCAAGATGGCGTCGTTTCGTTGCCATGGTGATGAATCACTCGCGTAGTGCCATCTGGTGGAGATATTCGAAACCCTATTATTTTTAATTAAAAAGCAATTTCGTGGATTCGAACCGAGGACCATAGGATCCGAAGTCAAGTGCGCTATCCGTTAGGCTGTAAGAGAGTTAACTATGGGCGGTGAATTAATGTAGTGTTTTATTTCTCTTTCTTTTGGACTTGTATTTTTTCTTAGTATTAGGAATGGGTTATTTTTAGAAAATGTTTTGAATAATTGCATAGGGGTTTTAATAAATGCTTTTTCAAAATGACTTATGGCGCCATCTAGTGATTTTAAAACTAATTAATCTAAGGAACGAATTGATTTCTTAATGGTTTTACTTTATTCATGACCAGTGACGTCAGTGTGTTTACGTTTGGGACTTGGATTTTTTTTCCTTCTGAGATTTCGATGTGACGTCACGATTATGTCCATCGAGCAAGTCTGAACTTGAAAAAGTCTACTCACAATTCTTTATGTTATGAGTATGGTAAATTGTTTACAGATCGTGAAGGCTAGGCATATTTCCGTCGATTGGAAAACGAATTAACGTATTAAAAAAGACGAAATTTAGAAATTTTAGGTCAAAAATATACTGTGCCTTGTCAACTTGTAGCATACGAAGACGAAGGAATAAGCTATACTTTTAGCGGGTCTTCTATTGCAGCCAAGCCTTGATCTCCTTAAGTATTGGAAATAAAGGGAGAAATGGAGCGAATAATTGGTGCAAGATTTAATTTTGAGTTGGTGAAGCGTTATAAAGATGGTAAGGACTGCATAGTTGCCCATAAAAACAACGAGAAGGACTTGGAACTTTATGCACCCATAGCGTCTGTTTCATTTGGGCAGAAAAGACAATTTGTGTTTTCTAACTACAATTGTTTAAAAATTGTTCTGGAAAATGGAAGTTTGCTTGGAATGAAGTATCCAACAAACCAATTTTGGTTTCACAGCTTGCCCCGTGGGAATGCATTATGCCCTAGAATAAACTTAACGTTTCGTAAAATTCTTGTATAAAGCAGCGATAAACCACTTATGTGCCCCCGAACTAGAACTCAGTGTCGTACACTAGACGATATTTGGACAACGTTGCAATTGATCTTTGCCTTTCAGAATAGTATTTTTATAAATGCTTACATCTCGTTTTTAAATAAATTTTTAGCGTGTCTTACCACATATACTGTATTTTGGATTATTTGGTTTTTTTTATTACATGGTTTCATAAATTTTCTTTTAAAATGCAAGATCTGAAATGAAATTTTTCTTTGCTATATAGATTTATGTTTTTTTTTAAGTTAGATGTTTTTACTCAAAAATTAATTATACATTAGATGCTATAACACCTATTTTATAGCAGAAATTTTGTTTTAAATAATATACACTTAAGTAAGAGTAAAATTTTTGAAACTTTACAAGACAAATACTATGAATATGTTTTCTTGTACGTTATAGTAGTATAAAAAAACCATATAATAGTATAAAAAAGAAGAAGTTATAATAGTATAAAAAAAAACATTTATTCTATAAATCTAAATTAAATGTTATTTTTTAATTAATCTTTCCTTGCATATTATTTTTACTTTGAATAAATCTTCATAAATTTTAGTGATTTAATTTATATTATATAGATTTACAAACCTGTTTTTGGATGAAATATAAGGATTTAATATTTTAAAAATTAATGTTTTTACTTAAAATTAATTATATATTAAATACTATTACACATATTTTTAATGTTGAAGATTTTTAGAAAACATTTTACAATTGAAACATATACATTAAATATTATGACAAACACTTAAATGCAGATCCATAAGGGAATATTGGAAATCTTTTTAATGCTTACACCTTTTCTATTCTAAATAAACTTTTGCTTGTCTTACCACATACACTGTATTTTGGATTATTTGGGGGTTTTTTTATTACATGGTCTTATAAATTTTCTTTTTAAAATGCAAGATCTGAAATGAAATTTTCCTTAATTTTAAGATTTATGTTTTACTCAAAAATTAATTATACATTAGATGCTATAGCACATATTTTATTACAGAATTTTTTAATATTATACACATAAGTGAGCGTAAAATTTTTGAAACTTTACAAGACCCATATTATGAACATGTTTCCTTACACATTTGAAGTAGTGAAAAATAGTATTAAAACCCTTTATCCTGTAAAATCTAAATTAAATATTATTTTTAATTAATCTTTCCTTGCATATTATTGTTTACTTTAAATACATTTTCATTCATTTTAGTGATTTTATTTATATTATAAAGATTTACAAACTGTTTTTAACGAAATTTTCTTTGATATAGGGATTTATATTTTAAAAGTTAGATGTTTTTTACACAAAAATTAATTATATATCAAATACTATTGCACGTATTATAACATTGAAGATTTTTAGAAAGCGTTTAACAATTGAAATATATACTTTAAATATTATTACAAACATTTAAATGCAATTTGCTTTTTATTTTTTAATTTTACAATTGAGACATTTTTAAAAGTTTGGTTCTTAAAGTGCGTTTTATGCATAGTAAAAAAATTATTATAAAAACCTGTAAGAGTAAAAAGAATTTTATGCATTAATTTGAAACTTTACAAGACCCATACCATGTTTCCTTGCACATTTGAAGTAGTGAAATATAGAATTAAAAACCATTTGTCCTTGAAGATCTAAATTAAAAGTTCTTTTTCTTTAATGCTTTTGCAAACCACACATTTTACTAAATATGAACTTCCTTTTATTTATTTGAAATCCTTATGCACATCGTACAATTTACATTGCACAGCAAAATACCAATACTGTACGAAGCTATGAAGTATTTTACAAGATACTTTGTACTGTTTTCTTAATTTTAAGTGTTCTACATTGCTATATTAAATGGATAGTAAGTGGGTTTTCTGTTTTTGAAAATAATGTGTGCACATCTGTGCTGCTAAGCAAATTAACTTTTGCCCTTTTCTTGATATTTAATGCATAATCTAAATATTTACTCACACCGCTGATAGTTTTACCCATGAGTAAAATTAAATAATAACTGAAAATTTTAAGTATTAATGTGAATTTTAAAAATGAACAAAAATTATTGAAATAATGGATTAAATCTGAATTCTATGTATTCTTAAAACAATCTCTGCAAATCCAGCAGACAATTCTTAAACAGATTGAAGGAAGCCACATGGAAACAAAGTAAATTAGAACACTTTTTAATAGTAAAAACATTATGATTAATATTTTTACAAAAATAATACATTGTAGTAAAAAAGAACTTATTTTTACATACTTACATTTTTTTAAGAGACTTATTTCCGACAAGCCAATTATTCAATGCCATCACCTCAGCTATGGGGCAATGCAAATTATTTTTGTGATGACCACATTATAGTTTTTGGATATCTTTGTTGCTACTTAGAGCACAAAATGCATCGAATTTGGGAAACCCATATTGTTCTAAGTTGATATTCGGAAGTAATGCATCTAAGCGTTTCTTTTCCACACAACCACCTTTGTAAGCAATTAGGTACTGAGTGACCCTCTTGGTCTGCTCGTAATATTCTAAAAGCTTAGAGTCTAGATTTTCTAAGGGAGCACAATTTGCTATGTCATGGGACAGAAATGAAGTGCACATACGTAATTTTTAACATATCACACAGTTGTACGATCTTTGGCACTCAGTTTATGCTTAGACGATAAGTTAAAACGAATACTTGAAGCTACTTGCGATTTTTACAGCGATGTATGCGTATTTACGTACTAAGAAACTTTCTTGAATCTGAAATTCATCAAAATGCACAATTGCACAAATATTAATCATTGCTATTGAAAAGCGTTAGCTGTTCTTGGAAAAATAATTGTAAACTGGAGGCCACGAAGAACTGGACTATATAACACCATACACTTACTAATCAGTAAAGTTAAAATTTATCTTTTGCGTTCCATAGTTACTCACAAAAGATAAGACTAAGTGAAGAATGTACATACTCAGAAAACATGGTGTTTGTGATAATGCGCGAAATACAATTTTGTGTTATAATACAAGATTTTAACGAAAGGATATACTTAAATGTGCGTGTGATTTTTTGACTCTACCACGTTTATGCGCTGAATGCATTTCAATTCTACGACTAAATTTGAGCAAGAAAAAAAATATAACCAAATATAATTTATAAGAGAAACGTATTTTGACTTTCTTTAAAATGAGAACTTTAAAGTATACTGAATTCTCTTGATTCTGCAGTTTTATTTTTTCTAAAATTACATCAACAAATTGAATTATTTTATTTGTGTGCACACACAAGTCTTTGCCTCTGTTGAAAGGAAACTAGTATCTTTGACAAGTATCAGAATTTTAAAAATTAATTCAGAGAAGAACCTTTTTTCATGGGATTTAACTCAATCTGCTCCATAATTTTACCCTTAAGAGTAATAGAGCATATTATAGTTTTAAGGAAAATGAATAACCATTATGCAAATTTGAAGCCAAAAGTTCCAAGCATGTCTTTGCGCCTATCTACGTTTAGAGATTGACCAACGCACAGACGTTGACATTAGGGACCTAGCCGTAAACGGATCGTATTATACCGGTGTCTTGGACGTGATCAGGTGCTATTGGTGTGGCGAAGGGCTTGAAAATTGGTAAAAAGATGTAGTGAGACACAAACACAAAGTTTTATCCAAAATGTTTGGTAGCCCATAGATGAAATTGTACAGGTGTTGGATGAAATCAACAATACCAATGGTTTTATAAAAAAAAAACGATGTATGGCTTTACTCCTTAGACAACGACAAGGACGAACGACTTTGTAAAATTTGCAAGGAATCGGAAAATGAATGCTACTTTACAGCCTAGCGGTCATCTGGTGACATGCATGAGATGTACGAAGAGTCTTTCAACGTGTCCTATGTATCGAACCAATATTTTACATAAAATTTTAAAACGTACATTTGTTACTAAACTCTATTTATTAGTACATGTAGTACATGCAATTTCAAGTGATATACTGAACATGGTGAGGAAGAAAATCCAATTGTAAAAGGGTGGTATTGAGTTGAAAGTTATTAAATTGGCAAAAGTGCTTCAGTAAGAAGATTAGTAAGGAAGTTTGAGACTCTAAAACCCTAAAACTCTTTATTAAGGAAAAAAATCGTGTAGGAAAGACTTATACACCCTTATAAATATATTGACTATTTTAATTATTAGTCGTTTGTTCATTATATGTTAAACCTATTTACTAAAGAATTTTAAAGGGTGCCTTAAACAGGAGTTACTAAATGCTTTAGGAAAGATGTGTAAATGTACTCTGTAATGCAAGAAAGAATGCTTGAATTAAATATTCATTTTGAGTGTTTCCTTCTTGTAGTGGGGGCTTATTAATAGTACTTTTGTTAGAGCATTTTAAAATATTTCACACTTTAAAAGAATTATTTATATTTATTTTTTATTAATTTTTAAAACTTTTTAACTTTACTGCTTAACTTTTTTATTGTTACTGCACTTTTCTAAATCAAAATATATTTTACCTAAGTTTCGAGTAATGAACCCAAGGAGAAATAGGACATAGATATACATGCAAATGATATTTTATCTAAAATTACTATATTTGTAATCCAGGCATTCTTTTCAGAAAACATTCATTTTCACAAGAATTTTCGAAACATCCTGAATAATCTTAGACCTATTTTTATAGTAGAAAAAACATTAAACAGTAAAAAACCAATTAAAAAAGTTAAACAGTATAAAAAGTTAAATAGAAAAAATTAACCAATAAAAAGTTAAACAGTGAAAAAAAGTTAAACAGGAAAAAAAATTTAAACAGTAAAAAAGTTAAACAGTAAAAAAAGTTAAACTTAAAAAGTTAAACAGTAAAAAAGTTAAGCAGTAAAATAAAGTTAAACAGTAACTATAAAAAAGTTAAGCAGTAAAGTTAAAAAGTTTTAAAAATTAATAAAAAATAAATATAAATAATTCTTTTAAAGTGTGAAATATTTTAAAATGCTCTAACAAAAGTACTATTAATAAGCCCCCACTACAAGAAGGAAACACTCAAAATGAATATTTAATTCAAGCATTCTTTCTTGCATTACAGAGTACATTTACACATCTTTCCTAAAGCATTTAGTAACTCCTGTTTAAGGCACCCTTTAAAATTCTTTAGTAAATAGGTTTAACATATAATGAACAAACGACTAATAATTAAAATAGTCAATATATTTATAAGGGTGTATAAGTCTTTCCTACACGATTTTTTTCCTTAATAAAGAGTTTTAGGGTTTTAGAGTCTCAAACTTCCTTACTAATCTTCTTACTGAAGCACTTTTGCCAATTTAATAACTTTCAACTCAATACCACCCTTTTACAATTGGATTTTCTTCCTCACCATGTTCAGTATATCACTTGAAATTGCATGTACTACATGTACTAATAAATAGAGTTTAGTAACAAATGTACGTTTTAAAATTTTATGTAAAATATTGGTTCGATACATAGGACACGTTGAAAGACTCTTCGTACATCTCATGCATGTCACCAGATGACCGCTAGGCTGTAAAGTAGCATTCATTTTCCGATTCCTTGCAAATTTTACAAAGTCGTTCGTCCTTGTCGTTGTCTAAGGAGTAAAGCCATACATCGTTTTTTTTTTATAAAACCATTGGTATTGTTGATTTCATCCAACACCTGTACAATTTCATCTATGGGCTACCAAACATTTTGGATAAAACTTTGTGTTTGTGTCTCACTACATCTTTTTACCAATTTTCAAGCCCTTCGCCACACCAATAGCACCTGATCACGTCCAAGACACCGGTATAATACGATCCGTTTACGGCTAGGTCCCTAATGTCAACGTCTGTGCGTTGGTCAATCTCTAAACGTAGATAGGCGCATAGACATGCTTGGAACTTTTGGCTTCAAATTTGCATAATGGTTATTCATTTTCCTTAAAACTATAATATGCTCTATTACTCTTAAGGGTAAAATTATGGAGCAGATTGAGTTAAATCCCATGAAAAAAGGTTCTTCTCTGAATTAATTTTTAAAATTCTGATACTTGTCAAAGATACTAGTTTCCTTTCAACAGAGGCAAAGACTTGTGTGTGCACACAAATAAAATAATTCAATTTGTTGATGTAATTTTAGAAAAAATAAAACTGCAGAATCAAGAGAATTCAGTATACTTTAAAGTTCTCATTTTAAAGAAAGTCAAAATACGTTTCTCTTATAAATTATATTTGGTTATATTTTTTTTCTTGCTCAAATTTAGTCGTAGAATTGAAATGCATTCAGCGCATAAACGTGGTAGAGTCAAAAAATCACACGCACATTTAAGTATATCCTTTCGTTAAAATCTTGTATTATAACACAAAATTGTATTTCGCGCATTATCACAAACACCATGTTTTCTGAGTATGTACATTCTTCACTTAGTCTTATCTTTTGTGAGTAACTATGGAACGCAAAAGATAAATTTTAACTTTACTGATTAGTAAGTGTATGGTGTTATATAGTCCAGTTCTTCGTGGCCTCCAGTTTACAATTATTTTTCCAAGAACAGCTAACGCTTTTCAATAGCAATGATTAATATTTGTGCAATTGTGCATTTTGATGAATTTCAGATTCAAGAAAGTTTCTTAGTACGTAAATACGCATACATCGCTGTAAAAATCGCAAGTAGCTTCAAGTATTCGTTTTAACTTATCGTCTAAGCATAAACTGAGTGCCAAAGATCGTACAACTGTGTGATATGTTAAAAATTACGTATGTGCACTTCATTTCTGTCCCATGACATAGCAAATTGTGCTCCCTTAGAAAATCTAGACTCTAAGCTTTTAGAATATTACGAGCAGACCAAGAGGGTCACTCAGTACCTAATTGCTTACAAAGGTGGTTGTGTGGAAAAGAAACGCTTAGATGCATTACTTCCGAATATCAACTTAGAACAATATGGGTTTCCCAAATTCGATGCATTTTGTGCTCTAAGTAGCAACAAAGATATCCAAAAACTATAATGTGGTCATCACAAAAATAATTTGCATTGCCCCATAGCTGAGGTGATGGCATTGAATAATTGGCTTGTCGGAAATAAGTCTCTTAAAAAAATGTAAGTATGTAAAAATAAGTTCTTTTTTACTACAATGTATTATTTTTGTAAAAATATTAATCATAATGTTTTTACTATTAAAAAGTGTTCTAATTTACTTTGTTTCCATGTGGCTTCCTTCAATCTGTTTAAGAATTGTCTGCTGGATTTGCAGAGATTGTTTTAAGAATACATAGAATTCAGATTTAATCCATTATTTCAATAATTTTTGTTCATTTTTAAAATTCACATTAATACTTAAAATTTTCAGTTATTATTTAATTTTACTCATGGGTAAAACTATCAGCGGTGTGAGTAAATATTTAGATTATGCATTAAATATCAAGAAAAGGGCAAAAGTTAATTTGCTTAGCAGCACAGATGTGCACACATTATTTTCAAAAACAGAAAACCCACTTACTATCCATTTAATATAGCAATGTAGAACACTTAAAATTAAGAAAACAGTACAAAGTATCTTGTAAAATACTTCATAGCTTCGTACAGTATTGGTATTTTGCTGTGCAATGTAAATTGTACGATGTGCATAAGGATTTCAAATAAATAAAAGGAAGTTCATATTTAGTAAAATGTGTGGTTTGCAAAAGCATTAAAGAAAAAGAACTTTTAATTTAGATCTTCAAGGACAAATGGTTTTTAATTCTATATTTCACTACTTCAAATGTGCAAGGAAACATGGTATGGGTCTTGTAAAGTTTCAAATTAATGCATAAAATTCTTTTTACTCTTACAGGTTTTTATAATAATTTTTTTACTATGCATAAAACGCACTTTAAGAACCAAACTTTTAAAAATGTCTCAATTGTAAAATTAAAAAATAAAAAGCAAATTGCATTTAAATGTTTGTAATAATATTTAAAGTATATATTTCAATTGTTAAACGCTTTCTAAAAATCTTCAATGTTATAATACGTGCAATAGTATTTGATATATAATTAATTTTTGTGTAAAAAACATCTAACTTTTAAAATATAAATCCCTATATCAAAGAAAATTTCGTTAAAAACAGTTTGTAAATCTTTATAATATAAATAAAATCACTAAAATGAATGAAAATGTATTTAAAGTAAACAATAATATGCAAGGAAAGATTAATTAAAAATAATATTTAATTTAGATTTTACAGGATAAAGGGTTTTAATACTATTTTTCACTACTTCAAATGTGTAAGGAAACATGTTCATAATATGGGTCTTGTAAAGTTTCAAAAATTTTACGCTCACTTATGTGTATAATATTAAAAAATTCTGTAATAAAATATGTGCTATAGCATCTAATGTATAATTAATTTTTGAGTAAAACATAAATCTTAAAATTAAGGAAAATTTCATTTCAGATCTTGCATTTTAAAAAGAAAATTTATAAGACCATGTAATAAAAAAACCCCCAAATAATCCAAAATACAGTGTATGTGGTAAGACAAGCAAAAGTTTATTTAGAATAGAAAAGGTGTAAGCATTAAAAAGATTTCCAATATTCCCTTATGGATCTGCATTTAAGTGTTTGTCATAATATTTAATGTATATGTTTCAATTGTAAAATGTTTTCTAAAAATCTTCAACATTAAAAATATGTGTAATAGTATTTAATATATAATTAATTTTAAGTAAAAACATTAATTTTTAAAATATTAAATCCTTATATTTCATCCAAAAACAGGTTTGTAAATCTATATAATATAAATTAAATCACTAAAATTTATGAAGATTTATTCAAAGTAAAAATAATATGCAAGGAAAGATTAATTAAAAAATAACATTTAATTTAGATTTATAGAATAAATGTTTTTTTTTATACTATTATAACTTCTTCTTTTTTATACTATTATATGGTTTTTTTATACTACTATAACGTACAAGAAAACATATTCATAGTATTTGTCTTGTAAAGTTTCAAAAATTTTACTCTTACTTAAGTGTATATTATTTAAAACAAAATTTCTGCTATAAAATAGGTGTTATAGCATCTAATGTATAATTAATTTTTGAGTAAAAACATCTAACTTAAAAAAAAACATAAATCTATATAGCAAAGAAAAATTTCATTTCAGATCTTGCATTTTAAAAGAAAATTTATGAAACCATGTAATAAAAAAAACCAAATAATCCAAAATACAGTATATGTGGTAAGACACGCTAAAAATTTATTTAAAAACGAGATGTAAGCATTTATAAAAATACTATTCTGAAAGGCAAAGATCAATTGCAACGTTGTCCAAATATCGTCTAGTGTACGACACTGAGTTCTAGTTCGGGGGCACATAAGTGGTTTATCGCTGCTTTATACAAGAATTTTACGAAACGTTAAGTTTATTCTAGGGCATAATGCATTCCCACGGGGCAAGCTGTGAAACCAAAATTGGTTTGTTGGATACTTCATTCCAAGCAAACTTCCATTTTCCAGAACAATTTTTAAACAATTGTAGTTAGAAAACACAAATTGTCTTTTCTGCCCAAATGAAACAGACGCTATGGGTGCATAAAGTTCCAAGTCCTTCTCGTTGTTTTTATGGGCAACTATGCAGTCCTTACCATCTTTATAACGCTTCACCAACTCAAAATTAAATCTTGCACCAATTATTCGCTCCATTTCTCCCTTTATTTCCAATACTTAAGGAGATCAAGGCTTGGCTGCAATAGAAGACCCGCTAAAAGTATAGCTTATTCCTTCGTCTTCGTATGCTACAAGTTGACAAGGCACAGTATATTTTTGACCTAAAATTTCTAAATTTCGTCTTTTTTAATACGTTAATTCGTTTTCCAATCGACGGAAATATGCCTAGCCTTCACGATCTGTAAACAATTTACCATACTCATAACATAAAGAATTGTGAGTAGACTTTTTCAAGTTCAGACTTGCTCGATGGACATAATCGTGACGTCACATCGAAATCTCAGAAGGAAAAAAAATCCAAGTCCCAAACGTAAACACACTGACGTCACTGGTCATGAATAAAGTAAAACCATTAAGAAATCAATTCGTTCCTTAGATTAATTAGTTTTAAAATCACTAGATGGCGCCATAAGTCATTTTGAAAAAGCATTTATTAAAACCCCTATGCAATTATTCAAAACATTTTCTAAAAATAACCCATTCCTAATACTAAGAAAAAATACAAGTCCAAAAGAAAGAGAAATAAAACACTACATTAATTCACCGCCCATAGTTAACTCTCTTACAGCCTAACGGATAGCGCACTTGACTTCGGATCCTATGGTCCTCGGTTCGAATCCACGAAATTGCTTTTTAATTAAAAATAATAGGGTTTCGAATATCTCCACCAGATGGCACTACGCGAGTGATTCATCACCATGGCAACGAAACGACGCCATCTTGAAACAACTCAACGCCTGCACGATGACAAAAAAAAATTCCAAGTCCAAAATGTAAACAAACAATACGTCACGTCATTCGGACACGCCCACTTCCGGTCACGTGGTGTGACGGCACTTGGCCCCGCCCACTTCCGGTCACGTGGTATGACGTCACTTGGCCACGCCCACTTCCGGTCACGTGGTATGACGTCACTTCCGCCTACTATACGGGCCCGTATACTACTTCTATAGATAGCGTACATTTCAGCCGTGAATATAGAGATAAAAGGATGGGGTCGAAAGCTGTTGAAATGCTGAACAGACATGATTGAACCATCTGTGTACACAGGGATTTATGTGGAAAAGGGAGTTCTGAGTTCTATAAAAATGGATTGGAGTATGAAATAATTAATTGATGATTTCTTAAAATCTGTAATGGGTTTCACGAGGGTGATAGGGTTATCGGCCGCGGAGGCCAATATAAGTGCCTTGTAGGTTCCATATGTACAGCATTTCCAATTCTTAAAGTAGTGAGGTAAGCGCTCTGATCCTCGGTTCAAAGGACCCTGGGTTCGAATCCCGGGCGAGGTGGGATATTCGCAGTGATTCAGAATGCATTTCAAGCATTCCCGGTATTGTAGCGAAAAAGGACCCATAGAAAACCAGACCAAACCCTTTTCATAGCTTAATTAGGTAAACAGGATTCGGCGCGTTGGAATTTGAGTCACGTGATTTCGAACGAGTCTGCTCGTTCGATTAGGTTACACGTAAGAAATGCGTTCTCACCGTTGACTTATTTAACGTGGTTTCTGGCTGGTGAGTTAATCGTTCGGTGTCCAAAACGATGGCAGTGATTATGAGTTGGCGAATCAAATAATGCTCTGTATTAGTGGCCACAGAAGATTTTGCTTATGGAAGTCCTTTCCCTGTGCTAGATTAACCACCTTCGTACAAATGGACTTCCCCAAGGTCATAGGGGCGCGGTAGCCCAGTTGGCAGATCAGCGGATTAGCAACCGGAGGGTTGCGAGTTCGAAACTCGGTCCAGCCAAAGACCGTCGGGTTGGTGGTCGTTAAATCTGTCATGGCCTTAAATGTCCTTACGTTGGCGTGCTGTGGAATTTGGAGAGTGGTGCAGGCTCAGGTGTTGACCTCGTCATCTGACCGTTGCTTAAAATGACGAGGCGTTGTCCTCCGATCTTTCTGTAGGGACCGTCGCCAATAGCCCGTTGTGTTTTCTCAGTGCGGCGTTAACTACCTACCCCAAGGTCATATGCCTCCTCACCGAAGCCACAGAACGCAAATCGAAGTATGCTTAATCCTTCTGATTATTTCTTTTGTTTTAAGTTTCGAAGGTTAGAAAAACGTGAATTGGTTGATGTTTGTTCACTGTGGTGTACTCTCAAATTAAAAAGTGAAGCATAGGATTGTAATTATGAAATCGAAAATATTCCCTCCTGACGTGGATAATTGATGTTTGAGATATCAGAGTTAGAACTCGAATGTTTCGTGACGGTCATCACGTACTTCATTGTGTTCACCTTCTGAAGTCTTTCTTCCTTTCTGTTGAATAGTTTTTATCAAATAATATGTTAATTAACCTTGACGTATTTATTGGACCCATTGAAGTCCGTTTAAAGACCCAGAAACGTGATCGAATCGGTGGCTGAAAGCCACTTCAGCAATAAAAGTGCTCAATCACATTTCGCATTCAACGTGATTAAATTGTTCTTTTTGTGGTTTTTGCAATGAATGGAACATGTGGTAAAGCTTTGTTCGAGGGGCTGTCGACAGAACTTCCCTTTGGTGATTAGAAAGACTCATTATTAAAATCAATTAACACATTGGACTACGGTTCTACGAATACTCTTCCATCTATCTCTTAGGTGGCGTGGTAAAGGCTTGTATTTCTTTGGCAATGTTACGATCAAGCATCACCCGATTCTGCTCGTGAATCAAATGTGTCGCATTCGAAGCGAAAGAAAGGCGAAGAGGTGATTTCAGATTCGTACTTTAAAAATGCATTAAGTTGTGCTGTCAAGTTATACGAAAGTATAATTAACTAGCAAATGAATTCTTATAAGATTGGCCGCGGTAGCCCAGTTGGGAGATCAACTGATTAGCAAACGGGGTTGCGAGTTCGAAACTAGGTCCAGCCAAAGACCGTGGTGTACACGGAGGCTGGTGCATTTTAAATTTGTCGTGGCCTCAAATGTCCTCACGTTGGCGTGGTGTGGAATTTTGGAGAGTGGGGTGCCAGCTCAGGTGTTCTCGTCACCTGACCGCGGTTGAAAATTACGAGGCGTTGTCCTTGGATTGATCCCGGATCATCGCCAATAGCCCTTTGTATTGCTCCAGTGACATTAATTAACTACTTACCTCGCGTAAGATCACGTGTTTTGGTAAAAGTACTGTACTTTGAATGGTTTAAGAATTCGAATGTAGAGTGAATAATACACTCGAAAGTGTGTTGAAGAGCTGACAGTTGAAATGAGTATGGCTTCAGAAGTACTCGAAACTCGGTCCAGCCAAAGACCGTCGTGTACACGGCGGTTGGTGCCCGTTAAATCTGTCGTGGCCTCAAATGTCCTCCCGTTGATGTGGTGTGGAAATTTGGAGAGTGGGGTCCCTGCTCAAGTGTTGATCCTGGTTCAAAATGACGAGGGTTTGCCCTCGGACCTTTTTCTTCGGGATCGATCCCAGGTCGTCGCCAATAGCCTCTTGTGTTGCTCCAATGCGACGTTAATTCACTTACCTACTACTCATCCTCCCAGTTGGTAGAGTCGCGGATTAGCAACTGGAGAGTTGCGATTGGAAACTCGATGCAAAGATGTAACTGCTACTAAAATAAGCTTTAACCCTTCAAATGGTTTCGACGATATACCTCTTCCATCAAGATCTGGACAATTTTGTTAATGACGATATATTTTGCCATCAAGATATTCTGGATTTGTCGAGATCAAGATCTGGTTAGTTTTTTCTAATGACGAGATATCTTGTTCATCAAGATATGAACAATTTTGTTAATAATGATATATTTTGCCATCAAGATATTATTCTGGATTTGTCGATGTCGAGATCAAGATCTGGTCATTTTTTCTAATGACGAGATACCTCTTCGAGACAACCACCAGGAGGTTTACGAGAAACTAATTTTGCTCATTGGAGCAATATAACGGGCTATTGGCGACGGTCCGAGATCAAACCCCAAGAGAAAGATCCGAGTACACCACCACGGAATTTTGAACCACGGTCAGATGACTAGGTCACTTGAGCTAGCACCTCACTCTCCAAACTTCCACACCACCCCAACGTGAGGGCATTTGAGGCCACGACAGATTTAAGCCCCGTTATACACGAAGGTCTTTGGTTGGATTCGACCCTCCGGTTGCTAATCCGTTACTCCTCCAACCGTGCTACCGCGGCCCCCGAAATGCTTTGGCAGCCCCTGTGCTTATAAACATCCTACAGCACTATCAACTCACCATCGCGTGGTTCATGTTCGTGCCCGAGATTCGGAAGACCCGTGATGGATGACTAAGTAACTTGTATCGGCGATGCGAGTGTGATCTTGTCCCGCGTAGGGAGGTCTCGGCTCATCAAAGGATCGGCTCCGCGTCACAACCTCTCGTGTGTCGCTCGCTCTACCGTAGATAGCCCTTGATGGATGGAGGGTTTTTTTTTGTCTGACGCTGGAAGGTTTATCTTTTTGGAAAGATTTTCGTTTAGATGTGCTCGTCGTAAAATGCAGGCTCGTCACCGCAGCCTGTAATTG
Source organism: Meta bourneti (assembly GCA_933210815.1). Taxonomy (NCBI): domain Eukaryota; kingdom Metazoa; phylum Arthropoda; class Arachnida; order Araneae; family Tetragnathidae; genus Meta; species Meta bourneti. Next base: position 17,516,510 of record OW119929.1, read on the forward strand.
CTCTTAATTTATGTCTTGCCGTAAACGTTTTGGTGGAGCACACATATCTAGAGATCATTAAATATGTTGATTCCTTTTGGAATGGCTTATTTTGCAGGGTCTGTCCGATTTTCTATTGGATCAGGAGCACTTTGAAGTGGTCTGGAAATGTGTCGTTACGTATCCCATATTGCCGATTTTTTTTCGGGATGACGCGATCAAGATCTGGTCAGTTTTCTTCCAGTGACGAGATATACGTTGCCAAGAGAACCACCAGGAGGGTTAAGGCCTAACTAAACAGCCAGACCAAATCCATGAGTCCGAACACACTCAAAAAGCCCAATATTTGATCAGAGATGGGCAAAATTGTTATTTTACGATAACAGGTGCTATTAGTAAAAGTCTATTTTACGATAGCAATTATAATTAACTAATAAAACAGTTTTTTCAGTTAGCTACTAACACTTAGCAACTAAATGTATCGGTTATTATTAACTTTTTGAAATTGACATTAACGTGTTTATTAACACGTACTTATTCTTTAAATCGACCATTAAGTAATCAGTAAAAATTAGTTTACGCTACTTTTTTTAGTTTATCAATTTTTTGTTGAAATTTCCGTTAAATAAGTTTTTAAATTTCATTTGTTTTAAATTGCTTCACTGCTAACACATTTATACATTACTGTTATTATTTTCGATAACAGTTACTAACTGTTATTTTGCAATAACACTGTTATTTAAACTCTTGAAGTAACAGTCCATCACTACTAGATCAATACATCCAAGATTCCGTGTTACGTTTTATGCAAGTTGAAAATGCCTCATGCTCATGAAATGCTCATGTCCCTGAACGAAGGACAGACATCGGATGTGCCCGCACACGAGTCTAGAAAGGGCAGTTTGACATTTTCACCCGTGCAACGGGACTGTTATGTGCTCCAGCTGTTTAATTCGTTTAGATCAACTTCACTAGCGCTAACAGGCCGGTTTGCGAAAATGAATCGGGCCACATGTATTATTTTGTGAAGAGACAACGTGAGGACGTTTGTGACCACGACAGTTTTAACGTTATAGGATAGGATAAATCAAATCACTTTCGGAGCACCCGTTGCAAAGAGCAGCTCATCTCCGCATCATAAGAACAGAACTTAAGTGTTAAAGAGAAACCATAGGCCCGCCCAGTCGCAAAACAGATAGGACCTCCGATTTGCTGACCGCGACCGACGGTGTTTAGGTTTAACGTCTAACAGTTTTAACGTGCACCAGCCCCCACGTACACGACTGTCTTTGGTTGAATCGAGTGGGTGTTGAGTGAGAATGAACTGACAAAAATAATCCATTTTACGGGAATTGTTTATTAAACTTCAACATGACGCGTTACATTTTTTTCTCATTAAACAAGACTTGTAGTTTAGTAGTTAAGTTTTTTGAAAACCGATTTCTCAAGTCTAGTCCAGTGTTAATCAATGTAAGTTCTTCGCGTGCCAAATCTAGCGCGGGGACCGCAAATTGCTCACCCCAGTCTAGACCATGTTATGCCGAAAATCTTACCCTCGTTAATATTTTAAAAAATCTCTTGTTTCTTCACTAATTATAGTTCTTCGTTTTTAAATTTCTCACATTTCGCTGTGATTTTCGTTAATTTGAATAAGGTTATCTTGTTATTTCTGCTCCCATTTCCATCACTGCGAGTTCGAATCCAACCAAAGACCGTCGTGTACGAGGGATGCACGTTAAATCTGTCGTGGCCTCAAATGTCCTCACGTTGGCGTGCTGTGGAAGTTTGGAGAGTTGGGTACCAGCTTAAAGTGTCGCCTCGGACCGTGGTTCAAGATTACGTGTTGTCCTCGGATATTATCCTTTGGGATTGATCCCGGACCGTCACTAGTAGCCGGTTGTGTTGCTCAGTGTGACGTTAATTTTAAAAAATACTTTTATCGCGTGCGAAAGTTTCGTGAATTTTATTTCTATTACCCGTGTGCAACTACTACTTTTAAAGGGAAATCGTCTTAAAAGCTTATTTTCAAAATTTTGGCCAACAAAGTATTAACTAATAGCAGACGGAAAACATTTTTTGTCGTATAAGTATATATTAACTTGCCACGCCAAAACTTTGACACGGATTGACGCCAATTTCAAAGTTTTGGCATCAAGCCATATAAACTATGAAGGAAAATCATTGGAATCTGGTTGCTAGATTGTTATGAAAACCGTAAGGAGATATTTAGATTTTTAAAATAGATTTCTTGGCAAGGTCTATAACGTCTGTCATACTTCGCACGTTTTGTGTTTCAGTCGATTCATTTTTGTTCATCACAGCTGTTACCTTATTTTTAGTTTGAGTCGTTGATCCCGATCCAATTAACCCTCAAGTAGCAAGCAAGAACTGACCGTACAGCGACCCAACAAACCCTGCTTTAACCCTTCCAACCCTCAGTTGACAGATAAGAGTAGATCCCACGCCCCTTGCAAAACCAGAAAAGAAAAATCTAATTTTTATTTAAAAAAGGAGCTGGAGAGAGAAAGGGCAATGGTTTTAACTCCATTGTTTCTTGCCCGACTCGTGTCGTTAACGAGCAATTTTCTGAATTGCTGCCATTTGCTCATAATAACACTGCTTTGAAAACTTACTCATGACGGATCGGCTCTTTTTGTATGTGCTCGCTTTTCTTTTTTTCTTAAAATTTTTGGTGGTTTTCGAAGACGGAAATGCACTTGCGTCATTGTCCAGATGTCAACCGAATTCTGCACGCTAATGACCGCTGGCGTCTGTCTGCGCTCCCCATAAAGGAACGCAATTTCTTTTCCCTGATTAGCGAGTTTTCTTTTGGTTGCTCTCTCTTTCTTCGTAGCGATTGCACGCAAGGGTATCATGCGAGGAAAATTATAACCGTAATTCAGCAAAAACAAGTGGATTTTGTCAGTTAACGAATCTCTCGGTTGCTTATTTTTCAGATGTCAGATTAGACATCGTGTTCTGTAAATGAATGACCACTGTTAAACCAGGGATTAAGGCAAATCGAAACATGCGCGAAAAAAGGATCTTTGTATTTGCGAAAGAGACTTTAATAAAAGACTAACGTGTCTGGAACACTGTTTAAGACACAAGGAGTGACACATTGCTTTTTTATGGCTGCGCCATTGACAGACATTGAGTGATTGCATAATGATTTCTGTGGAATGGTTTTTAGAAAGCGGAATTTACCGAGTCTAAATGGTGGAAGCAACGTGGAATGTTAAATGAAGGAATCGGTAATCATTAAAATGGAACTTAAAATAGAATGATTTAAATCGCAGATAACAAGTCGCACGACAGTGCTATTACACAATAAAAAACAGCGCTAGTAATTCGTGATTTTTTCCCCCAACGCAGCAGGCGCAATACAGACGCAAATCATACAGCCCAAAAAAAGAGGGCCGTCGTGGCTCAATGTCCACTGCGCTAGCAACCTTCGCGTTGTAGGCGGCGTAGATTGGATTCCTGTCATGTGCATTCCTCCCTGGGTGTATTTCTCTCTTCTGTGCCAGTAAAACTTTCATTGTGTGTGTGTGTGTCTATTACTTGATATTGTATGTCTTGTCTGGCACAGCATGGCCAAATATGGTCCTTGCGCCATAAAACCCCCAAAACCAACCAACCTTCAGCCAAAAGTACAACAAAAATTAAAGCATAAAATCCGTAAAAGGTAAAAGCATCAAGTAATTCTTGTTATTCATCGAGACCAGTGATCGCCAAAGTGGTCAATATCGACCCCAGGAATCGATATAACATTGTTATAATGCCCCGTTGTGTTGCTCTAGTGCGACGTTAATTAAAAAATACCAATACCACGATTATCATCAAATAATATTAAAGAAACACCTTATTGGGTAACAATCCGAAATTACCAAGAGAATAACACTGTTATAAGATCTCATGACCGTTTCTCGCTGACGCAAGTGGGATGGGTCTAACACAGCCTTTCAGCATTCCTGTCCGATTTTCCATTCCCCGTCTTAAGTCTTAACATTCCAATATCCCACTGAGCGGCTCTTATCTCGGCGTCCTGTCAAGAGAGGCTTTTCTGGTGCCTGCATTTATCCTCGGAGGGGACTTGTCAACAGGCGGCTCTCCCTTTGAAGGTCCGCTAATCCCCCCCGTCCTTTGTCCCTGGTCTGCTCTAGTTTGTCTGTGAACTTGTCCTCGAAGCGCTGTCCGCCGCCTATGATACGAATCTGCCTTTGTTTATCCATCTGCCCGAAGGCCCAAGTGAGTGTCGGTGTTGTCTGAGTGGACCCGCAGTTTGGAAAGCATTGCAGGCATATTTTGCTACACGGGGGACTGCCGCATTCACAAGTCTCGAGTTAACCCTCCAAGTGGTTTCGACGAGATATCTCGTCCATCAAGATCCGACCAATTTTGATAACGACGAGATATCTTGTCATCAAGATATTGCCGATTTTTTTTGTGACAAGACCAAGATCTGGTCAGTTTTCTCTTCAATTGACGAGATATCTCCATCAAAATCTGGCCAGTTTTGCTAATGGCTAGACACCTCTTCGAGACAACCACCAAGAGGGTCAATTCTGTGGATCAGTAAATTAGAGATTGGCGATACTGTATCGATGCTTTCGCCACTCGATACATTGGATCGATTCGCAAAGAGTGGATCGATACATTTTGGTGAATATCGTTGCAGACAATCAGAAATCAGACCGGCATCTGTTCAAATCGGGTTGAAACTTCCCAGATGTTATTCATTGTGTGTTTGTGCATTGCTTGACGTTGTCGGTCTTGTGTTTGGTACAGCTTGGCCAAATATGGCCCTTGCGCCATAAAACTAACCAACCCAGACGATGATAATTCGATACTAAGTTGGTCCAATCCGTAAGCGGTCTCATACTAATCTATTTGTTTCGATGCAGGGACCTGTACTCTTAAAGTACTCATTCCATCGAAAAAGTGTACTACTTGAAAAAGTGTAGAAGACATTTTCAATTTACAAATTTGCTTTTACTGCGCATTGACGAGAATTTCGCGTTTATTTCTCTGATCTTGTAATTGAACTCTAGTCTTGTTGATTTTTGCTGTGATGAATATTAACAGTTTAATTGCGTCAACCGTAAAGGCTATTATAATGTAATCGGTGACCCCCGAATAAAAGATTATGCACAAGCTCGCTATTATTCGCCACTTTAAATTTTAACAACTTGTAATTAACTCTTCGCAAGAAAAATTTGCGGTAAGAAATATTTCCAAAAGAAAATCTCGAGAATTTCACGTTCGAAACTGCCTATAAATATTCATTTTCTCCTAGAAATAACAACTGCCTAATGCATTGTCTTAACCTGCATAATGAATTAGTTAATTTAAATTTTTGTTACATATTCAGGTTTCCTCATCCAAAGTCATCGTCTTCCCATGAAATTAAACTCTAAATTACAGGGGTTGACAGTCCGTCCTCACTGCTAATTTGTGTCCTCCTTGCTTTTATATGAAGGTCACCTTCAAATACGACTATTTCCTATATAATTTTTAGTACAAGTAGCTTCCATTACTGCTAATAAGCATCTTCCCAAAGGCCAAGATCATGTCCACCTCAGTCCAACCTATTATTAAGATCCTTCACATGGTCTCTTAGCTGGACATGCATATTCAATTAGACCCTGGGATAGTTCATTGTAAAAGACGCCCTGTCTCCTCCTGTGCCACAAGACTTCGTTAACGGTATAAATATGAATCTTTCCGGTGAGGTCAAATCCTGATGCCATCCCTTCCGTGCGAAAAAGAAATGTTTTCCATTTTAATATTGAAATCAATGCACGGACCCGCCAAGGCTGGGAAACAGTAGTTGGCCAAGACGGCCCTGCCCCCTATTGGCGGAGATAGCTAATCAGCCTGTTCCTTTGTTGTGGTTCGTGACTCTCTGGTGATGGAGTTCCGATACTTCGATCACGTCCAGTGTCGATTAATTACTGGCTTCGATGCGCCATTTTTCTTTCTTTCCCACCATCACGTTCGAGAACCTTTTCGTTCCGCCCCCTGGTTCGAAGCCCCGAATGGCTGGCTTCCTGTTCCTTACCCCACCGGGTCAATTGTCTTGGTGGAACAGTTAGGAATGCCGTTAGGAAGAGCCTCGGCCAAGTTATTGAATATCTTTTGCGCCATTGTTCTTATTGCGGTGGCGCATGATCGGCATAAGTCGATTGGGGAAATGAGTCGAGGTCGTTTTCTTGTTCCCCGAGACTCTTTTTTTCTCTTCATTCTGGATTTGTCTTCTCGTGGGTCAGAAGTCGTGATTCTGATTGTTGATCAATGCCTTTTGGGATCGACCCGGGAGGTTAGCGTCGGAAGTTGTGATTACGGGTAGAAGTTAATTATTGAATTGATTATGCGAATTAGATTTAATTAAGCGCCGGTCTCCTGTGCATGTTGAAGTGCCGATCTGTGGGAGGTCATCTGGGGGCAGAAATGTAGGACTGACCTTTATCGAGGCCTTGAGCTAATGGCGCAATAATGGGATGGAATTGGGAATTAAATTGAAGGATATAAGTGGTTTAGGCCTCATTCTACCCGACCCGAATAGGTTTTATTGTTTCCAAAACGAGTTTCAAAGACCCTTACAATTTTTCGTATATGGCGCTAGTGCCTTATGATATGACAAAACTTTCAAGTAAATATAATCAATTTTACTGACTCGCATACAATACTGTACTCAATTGCTTGTTTACTTTAGGGTCCACCAAGGGATGCCCGTACACATCTGTGTACGGGCATCACAACCCCGAGGTATTCGAGTGATCTGTCCTCCCTCACAGTGGTGGGACCGTCGTGGCTCAGTAGGTATGCCCACTACTGCGCTAGCAACCTGCACGTTGTAGGCGGTGCAGGTTCGATTTCTCCCTGGGTATATTTCTCTTCTGTGTCAGTAAACCTTTGTGTGTGGATGTCTATTGCTTGATATTGTCTGTCTTGTGACTGGCGCAGCATAGCCAAATATGGCCCTTGCGCCATAAAACTCCAAAAAAACTTTACTTTTGGGGCAGCCCTGAGTTTGCCCACCTAGCAACCTGCGAATTGTCAGCGGCGCAGCTTCGATTCCTTCCTGGGTGTATATCTCTCTTCTGTGTCAGTAAAACTTTCCTTGTGTGTGTATGTCCATTACTTGAAGTTGTCTATCTTGTGTTTGGCGCAGCCTTGCAAAATATGGCCCTTGCGCCAATAAAAACCCAAGCAACCACGACCTTTATTTTTATACTTTGCTCGTCAATAAGGTAGTCTCCAATTTTGGTCAACCTTGTGTGTAGTTCCTTTTATCATATTGTATCTAACGTCCAGTTTTTGACTAACATTGTCATAACGTTTTTTGACGCGTCAATTTTAAACTTATACCCTAACACAATAAAGTTTCCAGTTTCCTTTCTGAATGAAAAGTATCGTCTCTGGATGGCAAGTTTCCAGTTTCCTTTCTGTATGAAAAATTTCCAATTTCCTTTTGTATGAAAAGTTTCCAGTTCCCTTGAAGTTTCCAGTTTCCTTTCTGATTGAAAAGTAAGGTACAATAGAGCAGTGTTTCTCAACCTCGGCTCTAGCATCAATTATACCGAGCTGTTAGAAGTTCTCCTGGAATTCGTCATTTTTGTTTTCTATGCATTTTTATGAATATATTGTAATGGAAATATTCTGAGAACAATATTTGTGAATTTTGTCAAAGAGCTCAGCCCACAACGCCTAAATAGCATCTGTAACGAATATCAGTGGCCGATCAGCAAGAACGAAAAATTTTCCCACGGAAATTTGCAGCCTGTATCCGGTTCTCGAATCTAATAAATTGAATACTGTTTCTTCGCACGTTTGCATTGTTGTAGTGGTGTAATTACGTTATTCGAATTCGAAACGACGTGATTTCTTAAAAGTAATCGGCCTACTGATTTAAAAATTGCAGAATGACAATTTATGTGATGAATCGAAATGTAATGACAACTTTTAAAATAGAAATCCAGAAATAAAAATAAGCAATTCGTAAAATGACAACATCTGAAAACTAACCTTATTAATTGATACATTTGAATTGATATTTAACTCTTTACTGTTCTAAAAAGCAAAAATCGCTTACTTAATTCTTTGAACAAGATTTATTTACTATTACAAGATTTATTTTTTTGCGTTCTTTCAAATGAAAAGAGTACAGAAGCCTCTAACTTTTTATTGATATTTTATTGCTCTTATCCTCTATTATTTTGGGACAGTACTTTGGATAGTTCGTATCTTTGAATGGATTTTATGAACAAAATCCTTGAACAGTTGAAAAATTTCAGTTTACGAGTGATTCATTTGTTATTTATAAGTCTAATTAACGTTTCGCGCGTGTTGTAAGTTGACGTGATGTTACACCTTATATTCAAGAGTGGAGTTTCTTTACTATAAATTTAAAATTACATTGTTTCTAAAAGAGGGAGTAATAATATTTGTAGTATTTCAAAATTAAATGAAATATTTCCCCCCTTGGATGTGTTTCGTTATGTTTTATGTATTGTTTTAGGACAATTTGGGTGGGGGAGCCTTTAATAACAAATTCTCTTTTAAGAAGGTTATGATTCCAATTGGTTCATTCTATTCGAAATTGTTCAGCGTTGACTATTGAATTGCACTGTATTAATAAAATTCATCTTAAGTATTACTGACAGGAGGGAACTACATTTCCTTAAATCTATGTTAATGGAGTTTAAAGTGAAATTGTTATAGAAAGTTACGTTAGATTGGAAAAAAATTAGGAAAAAAAAATTTAGTGAGTTTCAGAATTTTATAAAACATGAAAAAAATATTTTTTTTTTGAAATATTTGCATAAAATTTTTGTATACAAAATATTTTGTAAAATTGTAATTAAAAATTTCAATTTCATCAAACATTTTAATTGAGTTCGAATTAAATTTGTAAGAAAAATTTTACAATTATTTTGTATATCATTATGGCGAAATCACAATTGCTTCGTTTATCTAAGGTGTTTGGTAAATACACTATTTCGTGGCATATTTTTCTTCAAACTAGCATTTTAATCAATGTAATCACTAAAAGCAGTATTGGATTTTAATCCAATTCCCAGGCGTTTCTTGAAGACTTAGTTTTGATGTTTTCACACAATCATTACTAGTAGACAAAGTAAGACAGGGACTTGTAGATCTAGATCTTACTTCAGCAAAACCCATTCCCCCTCAAAAACTAATGAACTCTTAATGAATTCTTTTCGTGTCCTTTAACCAAACGAATTAGTGAGAAGCTATGCCGAACCTACGATCTAATTATTTTCCCCTAAGTATCCATATTTCTCATCTAGAATTAACTCGTAAATTTCCCCAAAATCCATTAGTTCCTTCAGGACCTTGCGAAATCTCCTATTCTGGAATTCGGACCTCCGATCATCAACCGAAATTTCGTAATCTCGTCACACCGGCGTTTCTGGTATTTTAATTTTCAGTTTTCCGCGACAATGAAATATTCATTTCCCCGCACGGAACAGTCTTTCCCCCTCATTAAAAGCAGAGTTTAGTTGTAGCGACGGGGAAAAAATTATTAAATAAATTGCAGTGGTGACGGCATCGGCTTAAAAAGGGGGCCATTTTTTCATTCTAGACCGTCGCGCACATAATTGCACTTGATGAGGTAATAATTCCGAGGACAGTTTTCTCCGGCAGATGATTTAAAAAAAAAAGGACGGAAGGAAAATCGTCGGCTCGCATTTCATCACGCGGAATGGCATCGGGAAAAGACGGTTTTTCGTCCAGCTCGTTAGTTAGACATAATACCGTCAGCTTGTAATTACAGTTGGTTCGCTGCTTACGGTTCGACCTTTGCGGACTCATGAATTTTTCATGGTGTCGAGGGGCTGTGCTGTTAGCAAGTGTTTCGTTGCGAGCTATAAATTCTTCGGTTTTGGGGTGTGTTCTTTTGCCATTTTTTCCCTAAATCTAACGAAGTGTGTATTTTTTGTGGGTTCGATTTTCTGTGATTGCTTTCTTCGTCAGTGATGACATTTTGAGGTCGTTCGACGTTTTCTTTTTTTTCTTTCACCGAATTATGGTTTTTCTATGAATCTGTTACCGCGTTTCAAATGAAGCTATTTTGTTTCCAACGGGGTCCCCATTAGGGGGTCATGAGGTACCGCTGTCCAGAGCTACGGGAGCTCAGATAATGTCAGAGAGATGCGCTGTTATTTCTATAGCAGTTTAAATAACTGTTGTGAAATAACAGTAAGCAACTGTTATAATAGAACATGTTAACATTTATCGATAAATGTTCCCAAATACTAAAAAAACTTTCAAAATGTCTAATCTTTATACAGAAATTAATAAATTCAACTGAAAAACGAAATTGAAATTCATAAATACAATAGATAGTTGAATTTTTTTGGTAAATACTTTACAGTTAATTTAAACTGACTAACTGTAAAATTAATCTTTAATTCACTTGGTAACAATTAATAAGAACGAAAATTCATTTGCTTACTGTTGGTGTTATTGACTGACAAAACAAAACTGTTAATATTGACAGTTAAAAGTAACCGTCAATATTCTATTCTCGTTCTGTTATCACAATTTAGCAATAATGATTAGTATAAAACTAGCAGAATGGTTATCGTAAAATATTACGCTTAATCACCTTTGAACAAATAGATTTATTTCTCCATAATCAGATGATCATGTAAAAGTCTATTTGTTCAAAAGTGCCTTCTCAAAGGAGCCACACTTTTTTATGTATTATCTGATTTTTTTCAGTTTAAAAAAAAATCAGCTTCCATTTTAATTTTTAATAAAGTTTCGCAGATGTGAAAGAAAATTAGAAAGTGAGGGATTTCAAACGGCTTGATACAAATTTTAAAATCAAGAAACTTTCCTATGATTTCGCTTTCTAAGAAAAGTTACAACGAAATCAACAAATGTCATTTTGAAAAACAATTCTATCATAGTTAAAAAAAGTTTAGAAAGAAGCAAATCTTATTTAAATCCCTTAGTGGTATCGTGCCGCCATCTAGGTAAAATATTTGGTACTTAGAAGTGATGTGATTTGTTATCGTACTGCCCTCTGGACGAAGCTTTTGATACTAAGACGGATGCTAATTGCTTTTGTTGTCTTTGCATGCTTCTCTTTTCTTTATTATGATACATTTTGTGAGAGATTGTATGCATTTAGCTGAAATAAAATTTTAATTTATTAACTTTTTCGTTTTAGATATTCCATGGGACTCATTTCTAAAAACGAAAGTTTGGAGCTTTGTGACAAAGTGACCGCTTCCTCCTTTTGCAGGTATGAATTAGCACATTTAATATCTTTAACTAAATGTGGTTACCGAAATTTACAATTGCCTTTAATTATTTTCCATTTAATAGGAGACGGTTGCCTGTTCTAATGACGAGGAGTAGGATGGCCCCATCTATGAGCATTTCTACTAAATTTGTAGAACAAGGACGTATCCTTTCACTAGTTTGTGCTATTTTTCATATTTTCTTTCAGTAGCGTAAATTACATTGATAAATTGGTATGGTATAGATTGCAGGGCTGCCACAGACAACTTTTTGCTACTATTTTTCAACTTTGGCGAATATGGGTATCTTAAGCCAATTCGTCTTAAAAGTTCATATTTTCAAAATTTTTGCGACTCTTTTTGAAAATTCATCAAAGTTTAATGAAAATTTAGTCCTTTTTCTAACTTATAGTGAACGGAAAAATTATTTTTAGCTTGTCCTGCAGGGAGAAAAATTTAGAAGGGAATTTCGAAGTTTTGGGCACCAAGTAGTGGCAACCATAGAAGAAGAATATCGGAATCTGGTTGCAAGATTGTCATATAAACCTTATTTTAAAAATATTTAGCTTTTGAATTTTGAAATAAAATTTCTTTGCGAAATCTTCAACATCTGTTTCATACTAAGACGGATGCTAATTGCTTTTGTTTATACTTAATCAGCTTACTTACAACATACTTAATCAGCACATTTTGTATTAGCTCATTCATTTATATCTTAGAAACTAAAACTGCTACTAAAATTGGGTTTAAGAGATTTTTTTGCTACTATTTTTTAAAATTTATGCTACTAATGAGACTCACAAATCCTTTGGCTGTGGCAGCCCTTCTATAGCAAAAAATTATTCTGAAAGTTACCAACCTTAGTCTTTTTAAATTTCGTAGCCCAATTTTCACAAATTTCCTATAGATTAATTGTAATTATATTAACACAATTTCCCACTCGTTACGCAAGAGCCCGTTGTGTTGCTCCATTTCGACGTAAATTCAACTACCAACCCACACATTACATATTAAGGTAAGCGCACCTATTGCGCATCGGATTAATTTAGTGTTCTGCGCTTACTGTATTTGGAGCATTGGCATTTCTCTGGGAAAATGCCGGCGACGTCGACATTCCCTTGGAGGTAATACTTCCGTTTTTGTTTAGTATAAAAGGAATATCTGCAAAAAGATTAGTTTCGACTAGTTAAAAAAATAATTTTTTAAAGAAAATCATGTTTTGGTATCGATCTGACGTAAAATTTTACGCAGATTTGAAATCTGTTGAAATATTCACTCTTGAACCATCGCAAAGATAGAAACTTGGATTAGGGGAATAGAAAACACAATTTAATGTATAAAGTCGACATTCGGTGCACACACTACTCGGAAATTTAGGATGAGTCATCCGCATCGTACGGATAGAACGGAATTTATTCTCCGGAATCATTAGACTGCTCACCTATCCACAACGTACGTATCGTACGTCAGAATTGCCGACGTACGATGCGGATCCGACGTACGATACGTGTGCGCAGTCTCATTTAAAACAATATAATTCTAAGATCTTCGTGCAATGCGTGCCGTCCGATCCATGCGGACTAGCGTGCGCTTACCTTTAAAGAACTAGTGCATGAGTAAAATAATTTCTTTTGCTTTCATCTGGATGGCTCCTTCCTTAATTCCCATCAATAGACGTCCGCATCGGTCCCAATGTTGTGATGGATCCTGCATTCCTGGTGACCCGAAACATGGAAGACTTCGTCACATGGGTCGACAGATCCGCCATCAAGAAACACGTTGACAAGTACAACGAAGAGGTGGGATTTATTTTCTTTGATTTTTTTCATCGTGCATTACCAGTATTGTATGTTGAATTTTATTTTATATAGTATGTATTAATTATTGTATTTTTCTTTTCAGTTGGATGAATTTGATCTTATGTAATTCTGAGAAATACCGTGTATGTTAATGTATGTAAATAAATAATTTATACTTGAGAGGAGTGAATGTTTTTTGTTCAGATTATCTTACACACAGATTTATGTTGATGCTAATGTAAATAAATCAGCTATATCGTTGGCTTAGAACAGAAACTCATTAACTGGCAAAACAAAAGTGTTATTGTTCTGTTTCAAGACTAGATTTTAGGTAAATAAAAAAATTTAAACATTTTGATAGTACTACATATCTTTCAAACAGTTCACAATATGACTATTTCTCATCTTCATGAAAATAAGAATTTAGTGTCTCCGAAAACATGGCAGTTAATGAGTTCCTGCTCTAAGCAGACGATATATTTATGTGAGTAATCAGAAATTTGCAGAGCAGAGTTTTTACTGAAAAATTCTTGAAAAAACCAGGTTTCTGTCATAATGGCACAAATTAGTAATTTAAAAAGTGTTTCTTTGTAAAGAAAAAACTTGTGACATGAAATAAAATCTACACTAATATTCAAATGGAAGTGTATAATAACTGAAAATTTAATCTTATAGTCACTAAAACCAATTATAGTGCATGTCTTTAAAATAGTTTATCATTGTTTAATTTCAAACTATATATTGTAGATGTCTGAAATGAGGTAGAAATATGAGTATGATTTTTCTCAATTGCTCGCAGCCTATCTGTTTTCAGACAATCAAAACGCTACCGTTCCTCAACCAAGGAGCTTCGTCAACGATTTAAAAGTATTTTGAAGCCGAAATTTTTACTTACAAAATATTAAAATTGATTAAATTTCTGAGAATATTTGCTAACAATCTCACCCACTAGTAATTCTAGTAGCTGTTAATATCCAACGAATCAGTACATTATTTAAAAAAGTTGTAAAACAATATTTCCTGAGATAAATAAAAGTATTTGATTTCTTACTACGTTATATATTGAGTAAAAATGAATAAATGGTTAACACGACGAATAAAATTTGTCGTGCTGCCATCTAGCGTACTCCCAATAAACTTAAAATGCAGATTGGAAGTTAAAGGTAATAAAAGAATGAAATTGGAAATGCTTGAAAGAAATAATTATTTCTTTTAGTACTGGTGGAACATTTATATTCTAGAGTTTTAAGGCAAATTTAAAGTTATTCTCTTTTAGTTATTACGATTCAAACGTTTTGTTTAAGTGATTCAGAATTCACTGCATCTTGTTACTTTTTCTGTTTTCACGTCATGTTTTTTCTTAACGCCAGGTTATAATTTTCGTTCAGTTGTACTTACTCAAGGTTTTCTGATAGATTTAAATTCGGTAAGTTCATATCCTACATCTAGTTAATCTTTTTGCTCGAAGTTGAAGGTCAGCAAGCAACTTTCCTTATGAGAATCCTGAAAACAATATATAAGTATGGTCAATACAAAAATATTGATGGGTGAGACAAAATTCCATATTTTGTGCAATTTGTTACTAATTTTACTATTTTGTTGATTCGTATAATTCTTATATCCGGCAGATCATCTCATAATCTGAAGGATCTATTAGGTCCTAATTCAAAAGTACAAATTGTCAAGCGTAATTGCTTATTCGCGCCATTTGCGTGGGCCACTGTAGCCTGGTTGGTAGAGTAACGGATTAGCAAACGGAGTGTTGCGAGTTCGAATCCAAACAGAGAACCGTCGTGTACAAGGAGGCTGGTGCACGTTAAATCTGCCGTGGCCTCAAGTGTCCTCACGTTGGCGTGGTGGAAATTTGGAGTGGGGTGCCGGCTCAGGTATGACCTCGGCATCTGATCGTGATTCAAAATTACGTGTTGTCCTCGGAATTTTCTCTTCGGGTTTGATTCCGGACCGTTGCCAATAGCCCGTTGTTCTGCTCCAGTACGACGTTACTTAAAATACTTACCCACGCCATTTGCGTAGTTTAAAGAAGCAAATTCGATTGGTTAAATTCGTCATTTTAATTAATGTTTTATGGAAACTCTTAAGCTCTTTTTTGTACATAAATTAAATTTCATTTCCTATAAGTGACTGAAACTCGATTTAGTTATTTAGAAAGAAAAATGAAAGTTTCGTTTAATACTTTTTCAAATTATCGATCATTTATTGCTGCCTAATGAAAATGTATCAGAACTCTAGGGGATCCGTATGCATTCCATGGTATTTTGCCCTCGAGACAATGTACTTGTCATTTTGGTGTTCACTGGTGTGTGGATCGTGTGGTTTATGACGCAAGGGCCAGATCGACGAAGCTGCACCAAACAATGCTTTTCCATCAATTAAATGTAACTTTCACTTGGTGTGGAAGTTTGGTGAGTGGGGTGCCAGCCTCGTCATCAGATTCAAAATTACAAGGCGTTGCCCTTGGATCTTTTCCCTTAGGGATTGATCCCGGACCGGAATCTAGCCGGAAAAGAACTTATCTTCGAAATCATTGGTACGATCAGAACTGAATCGTACTGCTATCATCTATATTATTTCTATAGTATAGATCCCTTTTACTCCTCTTACACCCGATGAATTATTTATTAATGTATTGAACTGGTTTTTCATTTCTTTCCATAATATCAATAATTTATGAATATGTGATTTGATGATATAAGGATATTAAACGACGCATGTTCTACGCAAGGTTAAGATTTGAAAAAGAAAAATTGAAAATATACAACTTAATTTTTGTGAATTCTAGAGTTAGACAGCCTTTGGGCGGAAGAATTACGTGCTCTACACAAATGGTTGGAACAACGCTAACAGTGATCTCAAGGAGGAAGTGTTGTAAATAGTGATTGAATAAACTTTTTTGATATTTTGGATATAAAAAATTTCACTTCCATCTTTTACCCTTACAACGGATGGGGTGGACTTGTTCATGCGAGAATTCTCGCACGGGCACTCTGGTCTAACTTCAATTCCCGATCTGACAAACTGAAATAAGTATCAGGATTCTGTACCAGGCCTTTGGTTCATCCATATAATTCATTGTGTTTGTTCGATAGTTAATTGTCGTTACGTCAACATAATGAACAAATTTAGTACATTTAAAAGATATTTTTAAATTAAAAAAAAATTACTTTTGCTTAAAAAATAATAAAATTTACTGCTCTTTACCATAATCAACTTTGAAATATGCCATTATAAAATGGAATCGTCAAAGAATCCGTCTCGATCTTGAATGTGACCTATGTCACTGAATAATATATGTCGTGCTGCCATCTGGTGCGATGAGGGTAAACTAAGTTGCAAAGAATCGGTGGATTGTAAAGTAAGGTTCCGGCGAAGCGTTCAGTCTTTAAAAAAATTAACCTACTTAATTTAATGTGTTAGTTTCATATTACGAAAGATTTATGGCTTTGTCACTTTGCAATCTATTTTACTATTAATGGGGAACACAGTAGTAGGACTAGCAACCGGAAGGTTGCGAGTTCGAATCCAACCAAAGACCTTCGTGTGCAAGGTGGCTGGTGCACGTTAAGTCTGTCGTTACCTCAAATGTCCTCACGTTGGCGTAGTGTGGAAGTTTGGAGAGTGGGGTGCCAGCTCAGGTGTGACCTCGTCATCTCTGACCGTAGTTCAAAATTACGTGGGGTTTTCCTCGGATTTTTCCCTTCGGCTTCGACCCCAGACCGTCGTCAATAGCCCGTTGTGTTGCACCAGTGTGACGTTAATTAAATACCTATCTTCTATTAATGATGGGATTTTTGATAACTATATTTCTTAACGTTGCAGCATTGAAGTCATTGAGTATTCTATAAGCAGTGAAAATTGAAACACCAGTTCATTCAACAGGATATCTTGTAGTGAATTGGTTTCTCAAAAAAATTAATCATCACTTGAAAAAGAGTGCTCACTTAGCCTAAGGAACGAGGCATATGATCCCATAATGTTCTAATATCTCAAATATAGCCTTCAGAATACACTTCTCTGTGCTTCCCGTTTATTACTTCTCTTACAAGGTGTACGTTGTGTTGCTTCAGTGCGACGTTAATTAAAATACCCACCTTACAAGGTGTAAAACTTATAGAATGAAGCTGATTTTAGGTCACCTGAGTTATCTGGTACAAAATTTATTAAATAAGCTTGAATAATAGCTCTAGATTTGAATAAAAACGTAAAGATTCTATTCCAATTTACTAATGGTGAATTTTAATGGCTTTTACAAGCTATGCTTTCGTTATATATGTATATTATATATAGTATATAGCTTGAATATATATAGCTTAAATATATATACATATAGCTTGAATTTATTTAATAAGCGAAAGCATAGCTTGTAATAGCTATGCTTTCGTTTTATGTATATATAGCTTGAATATATATATAGCTTGAATTTATTTAATAAGCGAAAGCATAGCTTTTACAAGCTATGCTTTCGTCTTGAATAAAACAAAAGCATAGCTTGTAGCTTGTAATAGCTATACTTTCGTTTTATATATATATATATATATACACACATATATATATATATATATATATATATATATACACACATACATACATATATATATACATACACACATACATACATATATATTTATTTAATAAGCTTGAATAATAGTTCTAGATTTGAATAAAAAGATCATAACGATTCTCTTCCAATTTACTAATGGTGAATTTTATGATAAATTTACGAAGCTATGCTTTCGTTTTGAATAAAACGCATCTTCTAGAGAATTACTTGCAAGTATGTTAGCTAATTAACGTCGCACTGGAGCAACACAACGGACTATTGGTAACTATCCGGGATCAGTCCCGAAAGGAAAGATCCAAGGACGACGCCTCGTAATTTTGAACCACGGTCAGATGACGAGAACAACATCTGAGCTGGCACCCCACTCTCCAAACTTCCACACCACGCCGTCGTGAGGACATTTGAGGCCACGACAGATTTAACGATCACCAGCCCCCGTGTACACTTGGTCTGAACAGTGTTTAACTCGCAACCCTCCGATTGCTAATCCGTTGCTCTTTCAACAACTCTATCGCGGCCCGTATCTATATACCAGCTCTAGAAAATAATACTGGAAAATCAACACAGGTGCAGTGTGGCCCCGTGGAGAAGGCAATGACCTTGTGGAGTCTTTGTATAAAGGGAGCGAGCTCCTCCGGGAAAGGGCTGCTGCCCTGGATAAAACCATTTATGGCTATCGTCATTGATTATTTGTTTCGTCAACTCGTAATCATTGTTATTGTGTTTCTCGCACCGAACAGAACCAGAAAACACTTAAGGGAACCCTTTGTTTTCATTTAACCTGCTCCTAATTTAACGAATAGTCGTTCAAAAACACGTGATTCAGTTGTCAACTCACCGAAACCGGAATGTACGTGAAATTGCTCTCGTTTGTGTGTTCAACCTTTACTGGTATATTTTTCAAGTTTAAGTTCGTCATCTGACCGTGGTTCGAAATTGCGAGGTGTCCTCGGATCTTTCGCTTGGAGATGGATCCCGGATCGCCATCAATGGCCCGCTGTGGCGCTCCAATGCGACGTTAAGCTACCTACTAAGTTGAAATGTTTTTTCAAAAACAATTTCTTTCAACGTGCATAAAAGTGTTTCTTGAATTAACATTGCATTGGAGCAACACAACGGGCTGCAGACGACGGTCCAAGATATGTCATTTTGAACCATGGTCATATGACGAGGTCAACACCTCTCCCCTCTCCAAATGTCCACGCCATCGTGAGGGCACGACAGATCTAACGTGCACGTCCCCGCGTTGGTTTTTGGTGGGGCCCAGTTTTGAACCTGCAAACCACCGGTTGCCGATTCCCTACTCTTCCAACCAAGCTACAGTGGCCCCCTGTTATTCTAGGTGAAGGTTTGGATGCTATAAAAATTCTCTGAGTAAACTTTTATGTCTTATCGATCGAGAATGTGGGTCGCGAGGGGATTAACGTAGACTCGGGAGAATGGGGTCGCGCTGCTTGAAAACCAGTAGTAGAGGAATGAGTAGTGAAAGGCGAGTTTTCAAAAACCTTTATTGAATAACATCGTAAAAGACAACATAACAACGGGTATTAAAAGCATTTATACCCATTTTTGCATTGTTTTTTGCATCATTGTGTTTAGCAGAGCGGTAACAGAAAAAGAACTCTGAAATGCTAGTCGCCATGTAATTGGAAATCTCACGAATCGCCATTTGTTTGCCAAGACAGAAGCATTAAAACTAACTATCACTTTCAAAATTAACTATTTATTTGACATTAAGCTGGGCACTTTAATAACGCAATGCCAAAGTGCCATTAAATTAAGCATTGCACGATTAATTGTCGCCATTTAAATGTTGAATATTAAAGTGCGTATTAAAGTAAAGTTTTTTAGTTAAGTTTTCATTCTTTCGAATTTTCGCTTGTTTTAAAGTTGAATTAAAAGAAACCAAGCGAATTAAAAAAATGTTCTGTAATCCTGTATTACTTTTAAAATTCACAGAAAAAGTTCTATGTATTTTTCTTAACCCTTTAAAGGACGTCTGCTCATCTAGAAATGGTTAAGGTTAGGTATATATAACAAATAGTCTAGTTACATTAAAGCTGCTGAGGTATATAAATACTCCCTTATTTGGTATTTTGATGTCAAGGAGTTATTAGCGATTTTCAACCGGTGTGCATCAAGAAAGGTACTGGTGCCAAATATCCGTATGGTTTAACCTTCCAAGTGTTTCGTCGAGTTACCTCGTCCATCTAAATCTGGTCAGTCTTGCTAATGACGAGATACCTCGTCGAAACAAAACTACCCTATTACTCCTAGGGAATGAAGATTCAAGTAGGAAAAACAAATTGGCCCTTGGTCAGAACTGGTGACGGTTTGGAACAGGTTTTTGCACCAGAAGTTGGCCACTAAAGGATAGTTTTAGACGTGAAGATGCCCTCGTGGGAACATCAACTTTAGGTGTGTACTTGATACACAGACACGAGGTACTCTAGTAATTTTTATTTTCCCATGGGGTTTACTGTCTTTAAACCTCAGGTCGTCAAAAACCCAATACAGCCGAATATCACTAGTACAATCACCAATTATTTCTTCCTCCGTTTGCAACTTATTTTACACCTCATCGGGGGACCCTATACCTGGACTGAAAACCGCGCTTGTTTTGGTGGGGGTCGTACATTAAGTGCTCTTTTCAACTTATAAGTATATGGTATTCGACATGTTCGTGTTTGCTGATGTTTGCATCTAATACATAACATTTTTTAAACTCGTAAGGAAACACGAATCAAAAGAAATTGTGGTTAGAAAAAAACAACTCGGGTCTCGCTCCCTGGATATTCAAGCGATGTTTTCCCACTTTCATCCCACTATGTTCACCAAATCCCTCTTAACCTTTCACATTTTTTACTTGACGTTGCCTTGTGTTTGGCGCAGTTTGACCAAATATGGTCCTTGCGTCATAAAACTCCAACCAACGACGTGAAGATAAACCACCAGGAGGGTTAAATTGTAAGTCTTTTCATTAAAGGGTCTTGTAACGGCAGCTAGGGAAACGATCACCACGACAACGTGGGAAAATGAAAAGTCTTGTTGACTCAGGTGTCGAGAGGAAAAGCCCACACTCCATAACGACCACCCGAAAACATCTTAATGATTTCTTAACGACAGCCAGCCAGCAGGGGTCGGAAATCGCTGTGGTTTCAAAACAAAGGGCAGGCGCCTTTCTGTCGCTCTCTTCGACATTTCGAGACCAAGAAGATTGATATAAATGATGATGAGTTTCCGACAGGGTTTGATGGACCCTTTTCAAGTCCGCCGAAGTCTGTCGTAAAAGTTGAGGGGAAAGACCAACGTGAGACAGCCAATCAAGAACGTGGGAAATCTTCAACACCCAATCCAGAACCGACTAAAAGGCGGACCCGAAACGGAAAGGAGGAGTCGATAAGCACCCAACATATAGAGTTTTTGGAGATATCATCAGAGAGAGAGATCACGAGAGGAGAGATCACGAGAGGAGAGACGAGAGGAGAGATCACGAGAGGAGAGACGAGAGGAGAGACGGAGACAGAGGATCAGAGAGCTTGGAGAGAAGCGGTCAACCGAGACCGTTTTTGGAGCTTGGTGAATATCCGTTCACTGTTGTGCATTTATCCCACCTTGGGATCCTATACTCGCCGTATTTTAGTGAGAAAGGCTCGACCGTAGCCGTAAAGGATAACCCTCCTAGAGATCCGTGTAACTGTTCATCCTAGTAGTGATCCTGTCCAGAAAGACTGAGATTTCCTGCCTTGGAACTCTGTACTCACTCGAGTAATTTTGTGTTGAGAATAGGCTCACCCTTAGCCGTGCGTTAGACTTCCCCGAGCGAAATTGTGAGGCTCGCCAGCAGCCCTAAGCGCCTCGATAGAACTTTGGACCTTCCAAGGAACTAATATTAATGAACTTTACATTCATTTTCCGACTTTTTGTACAAATTGTAAAATAAACCAATTTAGTCCAGAATCGGATATTTTCAATGGTAACTAGTCTAGCTACCCGTGAATCAAGACGTTACAGACTAGTTAACTTTCTGGTGGCAGCGGTGGGATCGACACCCAGTCGTGAAGAAGTAACAGAAGCGATCGACACCCAGTCGTAAAGCAGTAGCGGAAGCGATCGACACCCAGTCGTAAAGCAGTAGCGGAAGCGATCGACACCCAGTCCTGAAGTAGCGGAATCGATTGACTTCGTTCGACATCCAGTTCTGAAGGAGTATCGAACCGACCGACGCCCAGTCCTGAAGTAGCGGAACCGATTGACTTCGTTCGACATCCAGTTCTGAAGGAGCATCGAACCGACCGACATCCAGTCCCGGAGAAGTAGCGACTTCGTTCGACATCCAGTTCTGAAGGAGTATCGAACCGACCGACATCCAGTCCCGGAGAAGTAGCGACTTCGTTCGACATCCAGTCCCGGAGAAAAGGACGCCTGGTCCGAAATACAGTTACGGAAGACGCCAAGTCCCGAAAAAGAAATAGAAGACCAAGTTTTGTGTGGAAAGTGACCGACCAGTAAACCTGATCTGAAGTAGATGAAAGTGACGAGATCCTGTGCAGCACGACAGCAGGTAAGGCTTGATTTTACTTTAGAGGCAAAAATTGTAGTAAATTAATGTGCTAGGAATTTAAAATTGTCTTAAGGAAATTATATTGTATGTGTAATTGAGTGGTTGCAACATTTAGCAAAGTGCTTGATTTGTAAAATTTAGAAAACTATTGTGTTATCAATTCAGGAAGAACTTTCCTTTGAAATTAGAGTAAAAGCCATTTATTGAAATTAAGTACTGTTGTAATCTAAAAGTTACCGAAGTATTTTGTGTAGAGTTACGCTTAGTATATTTTGTGAAATTTGAGTTAAGATTGTTTTGAAATTTAAGGTACATTGTTTTATAGTGTTGCATTGTGTTTTAAGTATTGGTCACATATATTAGTATATTATTGTGTGTATAATTGTGTGTAAGGGACAGGAGAATTTTAAAATGGCATTTTTAGCAAGGCAACGTAAGGCAGATTTGCAGAAACTCGCTTATGAGTTAGGTATCGACCTAGGACCTAATGATAGGGTGTTAGATATAACCACAAAGATATCAGAGCATCCACAATACGACGAAGAATGGGTGAAGGCTCAGTTGCAGGTTATAGTAGAGGAACGGGAGATAACTGACACTCAAGCTAGAGAGGAACGGGAGATGAGACAGGCTAGAGAGGAACGGGAGATAGCCGAGAGAAATGCTAGGGAGGCGGAAGAGCGAGAAGAGCGAATTCGAATGTTCGAGTTAGAAAAACTCAGAATTACGCAAGCTGCTGAAACAAATAGCTTAGGTTCGTCACAAACGGATAATTCTAGACCAACGAAAAACTTGAAATCCGTAATGCAGAAATTTGACCCAGAAAAAGGAGACATGGCCCTATTTCTCACCTTGTTTGAAAGACAGGCGAAAAAGATGGGAATAGATGAGGTTGATTGGGTGACTCACCTTCTTTACCTACTCCCGATGGATATTGCAGAAATTATTATGAGAGAGCCCCCTGAAAAATCCGAAGATTACGATCATGTTAAGAGTACCCTCCTAAATAGATTTAAATTAAATCCGGAAACATTCCGAACCAAATTTACACAGCATCAGAGACGATCAGGAGCGCCCTGGAAAGATCTAATATTTGAATTAAGGAGTTACTTAGAGGGATGGCTAGAAGGAGTCGGAGTGGAAAGTTTTGAGGACCTCAAAAATCTAATGCTAACGGATCAAATAAAAAGGAGAGTTTCTCCTGAGATTAAGGAGCATTTCATAGATCAGTGGGCAGCCATAGTAGACCCCGAAGAATTAGTATTTAAATTAGACCAATATGAAGCCGCTAGACGCACTGTCAGGAGACCTCTCACAGCTAAGTTCCCAGAAAAACATTTCCCAGATAAGCCAAAACCTGACAACAGACCTGCAGTAGTGAGGAAATTTGAGCCAGAAAAGAGCGAACGCTCGAATTGGAGGAACCCAAATCCTAATGAGCAAAAGTGGAGGAAGCGAGAATTTGAACGGCGAACAGCGCCGGCGTGTTACATATGCCATTCGACGGATCATCTGAGACCGCAATGCCCTGAATTAAGGAGAAACCCGAATCACGAACGCGTGAATCATTTAAAGATGGAGGAGAATTTCGCACCTTCATTTGCCCCTTATCTGAGTGAGGCTAAAGTTAATGGGATAAATACCGTGATATTGAGAGATAGTGGAACCAGTTTGGACGTAGCTCCCAACCACTTAGTAAGGCCAGATGATTACACCGGAGAAACAGTTTGGTTGAAACAGGCTCTGGAAAATCATTTCCGATGTTTACCGATAGCAACAATTAGTTTAGAAAGTGAAAAATTCGGCAAGATAATCACTAAAGCAGCGGTAGTGGATAAAACGGTAGAATTGAACCATTATCTCCTGGGAAACTCGACCCAAGAATTGCTCGAGGAGGCAAAGAAAAACCCACATTTAGTTAATGCTGTCGTTACGCGTAGTCAAAACAGGGGAAACAAAAGATCAGGGAGTTTGGAGAAACTCAAAACCCCCAACTGCGTTAGCGAAAAACCACCTCTTCAATCGAATAGCCAGGAGCGCGAGGTTCCGATTCATCTACCCCCTGCTGAAAAGCATACAATTGCGATTTTGAAAGTAACCCCCGAGGAGTTTTCCAACGCACAAAAGGAATGCTCTGAATTGAGTACGCTGTGGAAAAAAATGGAAGAAAAGCGAACTCAGGAATATAGGGTGGATAAAAATTTGTTGTTTAGGATAACCGCAGATCACCGAGGTGAGGAAAGGAAACAATTAGTCATTCCCGCAAGAATGAGGAATGAAATTCTAAGGTTATGCCACGAAGAAGTAGCCGCACATTTAGGCTCGACAAAAACCAAAGATAAACTATTGAGATATTATTTTTGGCCGAACTGCATTAAAGATGCTGAAGAATACGTAAGAACATGTGACCCGTGCCAGAGAGTGGGAAAACCAAGGGAAAAGAAGAAAGCCCCATTAAAATTAGTGCCGGTGATTAAAGAGATCTTCTCGAAAATTAATGTAGATACCGTAGGACCCCTTCCTTATTCAAGTAAGGATAATAGATATCTAATAACTGCTATCTGCATGGCCTCAAAATATCCTGAAGCGATACCCGTTCGCGACATCAGTTCAGAATCAATAGTGGAGTCTCTCATGATTATATTTAGTAGATTGGGATTTCCCAGAGAAATACAGTGTGACTTAGGCACTTGTTTCACGAGCAATTTGACCACCACGTTTTTTGAAAAATTTGGCATTAAGGTTACACACAGCTCTGTAAGACACCCACAAAGTAACCCAGTAGAGAGGTGGCATAGTCCTGTGAAAAGATTATCGAAGGTTTTATGTTTGAAATCAGGATTAGATTGGGAGAAAAATCTACCTGCAGCTCCCTTAGCATTAAGAACGGTGACTCATGAGTCCACAAAATTAATCACGACTAAACTCGTACGCAGAAATAATCTTCGAACCCCCGAAACCTTACTTTTTGAACATTGGGTAGAACCGGAGAAGGAAGAAAATGTCGTGACTGAGTGCATGTTAGAATTAAATGGTTTGAAGCGTTGTCCTGAATTGGACTATGAACGAGTTTCAGACATACGAAACGAAGGGAAAACCTGGTACGATAAAGATGCCGTACGCAGAACTTTTAGAAAGGAAGCGATAGAACTGATACCGGAGTATAAGCACGAATTCCATAGGCTAAAAGTAGAAATCACCGAAAAACCCGTACTTTATCCCCCAGACTATAGCAGGGAATTTATCTTGCAAACAGATGCATCTGATAAAGAGATCGGGATTATCATAGCTCAATTAGGACTACAC
The DNA here is from genome assembly GCA_933210815.1 of Meta bourneti. Taxonomy (NCBI): domain Eukaryota; kingdom Metazoa; phylum Arthropoda; class Arachnida; order Araneae; family Tetragnathidae; genus Meta; species Meta bourneti. Next base: position 17,542,019 of record OW119929.1, read on the forward strand.
AAAAATGAACAGCCAATCTTGTTCTGGAGTCTAAAATTTAACTGTACAATAGTCCACAGAGCAGGGAAAGACAATAAGCACGCTGATTGCTTAAGTCGCGTGGAATAAATAACATCTGACACTTCAAATGAAAATTTGATTGTAATTATTTAATAGTGTATAAATTGTGATCTATGTAAAATGTAAATATAAATGATGCTTGTACTTGTAAATTATATAATTGAATAAGTTGTAAAATGTTGGAAGGTTAAAACCATTAGTTATAGCTGCCTCTGAAGTATTGTCAAGACCTCCTGTATGTCTAACCCCTTCCTTTTAGATTTTGCTCTCTAACACATCGCAAAATCTCTCTATGGGGGGAGGAATTCTGTAACGGCAGCTAGGGAAACGATCACCACGACAACGTGGGAAAATGAAAAGTCTTTTTGACTCAGGTGTCGAGAGGAAAAGCCCACACTCCATAACGACCACCCGAAAACATCTTAATGATTTCTTAACGACAGCCAGCCAGCAGGGGTCGGAAATCGCTGTGGTTTCAAAACAAAGGGCAGGCGCCTTTCTGTCGCTCTCTTCGACATTTCGAGACCAAGAAGATTGATATAAATGATGATGAGTTTCCGACAGGGTTTAATGGACCCTTTTCAAGTCCGCCGAAGTCTGTCGTAAAAGTTGAGGGGAAAGACCAACGTGAGACAGCCAATCAAGAACGTGGGAAATCTTCAACACCCAATCCAGAACCGACTAAAAGGCGGACCCGAAACGGAAAGGAGGAGTCGATAAGCACCCAACATATAGAGTTTTTGGAGATATCATCAGAGAGAGAGATCACGAGAGGAGAGATCACGAGAGGAGAGATCACGAGAGGAGAGCCGAGAGGAGAGACGGAGACAGAGGATCAGAGAGCTTGGAGAGAAGCGGTCAACCGAGACCGTTTTTGGAGCTTGGTGAATATCCGTTCACTGTTGTGCATTTATCCCACCTTGGGATCCTATACTCGCCGGAGTATTTTAGTGAGAAAGGCTCGACCGTAGCCGTAAAGGAGAACCCTCCTAGAGATCCGTGTAACTGTTCATCCTAGTAGTGATCCTGTCCAGAAAGACTGAGATTTCCTGCCTTGGAACTCTGTACTCACTCGAGTAATTTTGTGTTGAGAATAGGCTCACCCGTAGCCGTGCGTTAGACTTCCCCGAGCGAAATTGTGAGGCTCGCCAGCAGCCCTAAGCGCCTCGATAGAACTTTGGACCTTCCAAGGAACTAATATTAATGAACTTTACATTCATTTTCCGACTTTTTGTACAAATTGTAAAATAAACCAATTTAGTCCAGAATCGGATATTTTCAATGGTAACTAGTCTAGCTACCCGTGAATCAAGACGTTACAGTCTAGTTTTGAACTTTTTACCAGTGCGTTCCCAAATAATTTGAAATAATAACCGTAAAAAATTTTTTGAGTACTATTTTTTGTTATGAAATATAAGTAATCATTCAGATTTCTAAAGCTTACTTTGGAGTAAAAAGGTTGGGTAAATACTAATACTTTTTGTAAATCCATCAAAATTATACCATTTTATTTTGTCAGATTGGCAGCATTTTTATTCTTTTTGGTGTGCCGCAGAATTTTAGTAATTTGTTTATGCATGCCATAGGATGAAAAAGTTGAAAATAGCTGGTCTAAATGGATGGGGAGATAAAGGATCGTACCATTCCTTAAAAACGAAAAGTGCTCAATTTTGTTAAGCGCAAAATACATTCATATGAGATAATGGATCTGAGTCCATACATTTTTTCCTACAGGTTGCTTTTTCCAGAGTAGTGAGCGTCAAAGGGTCAAACAGCTAAGTAAAAGGACCATTGTCATATAAGAGCATAACACATGTTATAATAACATAAACATGATCGTTGTCTCATACTTTTATTATAGATGTCATATCTTCTAATGATTTTTCGATCCGTCTTTAACTCTCCAAGTGGTTTCGACGAGATATCTCGTCCATCAAGATCGAGATATCTCGTCGAGGCAACCACCAGGAGGGAACGAACTTTAATAAAGAAAATTCATATGGGATTGTCGAAAGTTATATTTCCAACATATATTTAAAAAACAACAAAATATGCTTTGTTTCCAAAACTTGTGCAGAGCAATTTTTATTCTCTATAATTTCAAGTAAGATAGTTCCGATTGAAATCAATCCTTTTAGATAAATTTCAGACCAAACATTTACTTCTACAATGGCATTTTGAACTATCCAGAATGTGATAAACTTCGAGGCGCGTTACTATACATTGCGACTAGCATTTCAAAACTCGACACAACACAAATAACAATAAACCGGCTTTCGTGACCAAATCTCCTTCCAAAGTTCTCAGTGGCCTTTGTTCTGCATGGCGCACACTGCGTGCTTGCTATCTGCACGCTGGGAGTGGCAAAGGTCATAGGGCATTGGCGTCCAGATAACAAAGGGGGGCACCCGACAGCTCCACCCCCCTAGTTTCCAGCTCCCGGAACATCTCCAACAGGTGGTCCGTGCAGTCCCAAGGGTTACCTGTAAAGATAAAGAGATACTGTGAATCTAACCTACTGAACTTTTGGTCTGATAGAAAAATAAAAGGGGACTGGGTTTTTATGACGAAAGGGCCTATATTTGGCCATGCTACGCCATACACCAGGCAGACAACATAAGTAATGGACATACACTACACACAGAAGGAAAATTTTACTGACAGAAGAGAGTATGGTATTGTAATTAACCTCGCGCGGTTTATTGGCGTTCCCGAAGGGAAAGATTCGAATACAATACCTTGTCATTTTGAACCATGGTCGGGTGATGAAGTCACACCTGAGCTGGCACTCTCCAAACTTCCACTTTCCTTTGGGATTGATCCCGAACCGTCGCCATTTCCCGTTGTGTGGCTCCAGTGCGACGTTAATTAAAATACCTAAATAGCCTCCAAACTTCCACAACACGCTAACGTCAGGAAATTTGAGGCCACGAGAGATTTAACGTGCCTCCCCCGTCAGATTTAACATGGGCCCCCACGTACACGACTGTCTTAGGTTGGGTAGAGTTTCGAACTCGCAACTCTCCGGTTGCTAATCCTCTACTCTTCCAACTGAGTGACCGCTGCCCCAACACAAAACAGAAACACCGAAGGAGGATTCGAAGCTGATAAGAATCAAACCAGCACCACCTATAACACGCAGGTTGCTAGCGCAGTGGGCATACCCAGTGAGCCACGGCGGCCACAGAAAAGTAAACGGCAAGGGTTAATGTACTGTATGTATCCCCGGGTTGTATCGCACATTCGACTCTTGCTTTTTTATATTTTTCCGCCCGATTAAAGTTTGGGAATATCAGAAATATCTTTCTGTTACTTTAGAATGGAAGTTCAAAGATAGGTAGGTATTTTAATTAACGTCGCACTGCGAGCAACACAAGGGGCTATTGGCGATGGTCCGAGATCAAAACCAAATATACGAGAACAATACCACGTAATTTTGAACCACGGTCAGATGACGAGGCAACATCTGAGCTGTAGTAGGGGTAGGAATTTAGTTGAATTTACATCGCAGTGAAGCAATTCAACAGACTATTGGCGACGGTTCGGGATCAATTCCTAAGGGAAAATCTGAGGACAACACCACGTAATTTTGAATCACGGTCCGATGACGAGACAACGCCTGAGCTGGCACCCCACTCTCCAAACTTCCACGCCACGCCAACGTGAGGGAGTTCAAAGGTCATTTGTTTCAATCAGTTGTCCCCGACTGAGTTCGTATCCAAAATCTGGGTCTCGAAAATGTAGACGGGAATGAATTTCTCTTTTCGAAACATTTCTACCCAATTTAGTTATTAGTTTAAAAGGCTGAACCATCTATTTTATTTTAATTCCTAGTTATAAGTAACTTTAAATAAAAAAATGCGTAATTTAATGTGTAATTTGGGCCTTTTTATTTCTTATAAACAAGCTTCCCTCGCCTTCGCTATACCGCACTCTTTGGTATATCACATTTTTTCTTGTTTCCAAAGAAGCTCGAGTCCAAGATCTACCTTGCAAGTCTACTTTAGCATTCGTAGTTATGGTTCCTACCTCTTTAACCTAATTAGCCTTCGTGTAATGAAAATTGACCTCAGAGCGACCCACCAAACCGACCGCTTATTGTTCTCGAGGTCTATTCCAAATCGAAAAGGGTGGGCTCAGTGGGTTTACTCACTGAGACACCTACGATTTGTTGGGTGTTCAGATTCGATTTCTATCTGGGTATATTTCTCTCCTGCGTCAGTAAAACTTTCATTGTCTGTATGTCAATTTGCTTGAAGTTTTAGGTCTTGTATTTGTCACAACTTGGCCAAATACGGCCTTTGCGGCATAAAACGAAAACCAGCGTACCAAATAAAAAAGTGAATGAAAAGTTACTTTAATTATTAAAATTTAGTAGCAAGGATAGTATGACACATTCAACTGGAGATGAGATTATTGTAACGATTTATAAAGCTGAAGATCAATTCAGAATGGGGATATGTCCATTAAGAGAAAGTTAAGAACTAGTAAGATTTGAGTCATGGCCACAGATTTATTTGTACGACGAACCCTTTATAAAGTGTGGAATTCGGCGTTTCAGTAATGTTGCTTCTGAATTCCTTATCGAGAATATTCATGTTTCTCCAAGTTCTCATCCTTGATAGGAAGTAAGATCGAGCACAGATACTATACTCAAACCGATCTTAAAGCCAACTTCTTGCATAGATTTATGTTACTACAAAAACACCTTTAGTAGTTATGTTTCTTTATCTTCCTTTTTAACCTTCTGAGCTCTACGAGATTTCCCGAGTAGTGTTGTATTGCTTTTACTCCACAACACAGAGTAACCCAGTTGGAAGAGCAACGGATTAGAAACCGGAGGGTTGCGAGTTCGAAGCTCGGTCCAGGCAAAGAACTTCGATTACACGGGGGTTGGTGCACGTTAAATCGGTCGTGGCCTCAAATTTTCTCACATTGGCTTGGTATGGAAATTTGGAGAGTGGGGTGCCAGCTCAGGTCGTGGACCGTCATCTGACCGTGGTTCTAAATTGCGTGGTATTGTCCTCAACGGCGACGGTCAGGCATCAATCCCGAAGGGAAAGACCCGAGGACCACACCTCTTCGTTTTGAACCGCGATCACATGACGAGGTCGACACCTGAGATGACATCTCTCTCTCTCCAAACTTCAACATCACGCCAATGTGAGGACATTTGAGGTCACAACAGATTTAACGTGCCCCCACGTACACGACGGACTTTGGTTGGGTAGAGTCTCGAACACGCAATCCTCTGATTGCTAATTCGAGACTACCAACTGGGCTATTGCGGCTCGTGTTTTACCTGTCTCGTTAACTTTTATCCGCAAACCATAATCATTAAACCAACGAGTTTAGAAAATAAAATTACTACCTTACAAAACATCTTTGTTCCTTAATGGGAGGTATTTTAAAAGCATAGAATTTATATCCTCTATTTCTTTTTATTTCACAAATACCTATGAATTTTATTTTAGAATTTATCAGGTTTTTCTTGATTTTACAATTTATTTAGTTTTGTGTAACAGCTGTATATAAAAATAGTGCGGATTTTAAGTTTGTTTCGACATTTTCGCTGTTTATCTTACGTAATGTATATAAATATTTTCTTTTGGAAGATATTTTAATAAAATAAGGTGCACATAAGGCTTACATAGCTGTTATGGAAGTTTTACTTAGAGAACTATATTAATATATTAAATCATTGACTACTCAACTGAACATTAATTATCATTGTAACCAGGAACTGCTTGTGGGTTTTGTAGTTCAAGTTTGAAGGTTAAGTGAAAAAGCACCCTCATATTACACTAGAAAATAGATAATATATTTTACGATATTCTTTTGAGAGCATCTTTGCCCAAAGAGAATGGCCGATACTTTCAGAGAGAAATTCAAGATTTGTCAAGCAAGAATTGTAAAACAATTTTATGTTAGCTATCCAGCTATTCTACTTCAAATTTTGCGATACAATTCATGAAATTAATTTTTTAAATTATATTATTATTGAATATAATTTTTTAAATTATATTCAATTAGCTGAAAATTGTGAATGAATTTTATGAGAGCTTCTACGTCGAGTTTCATTAGCAACCGGAGGGTTGCGAATTCGAAACTAGATCCAACCAAAGACTGTCGTGTTCGTGGATGCCGGCGCACGTTAAATCTGTCGCGACCTCAAATGCCTCACGTTGTCGTGATGTGGAAGTTTGAAGAGTGGATGAAGTTTGAAGTCAGATGCGAGCTCAGGTGTTGACCTCGTCATCTGACCGTGGATCAAAATGAGCTGCTGTCAGCGGATCTTTCTCTTCGGGATTAATCCAGGACCGTCTCCAATAACCCGTTGCGTTGCTTCCACTGCGACGTTAATTCAACTAGCTACCTACCTTCGAGTTTCCTTATTTGATTATGATCGGTTTTTATTTAACAGGCATCTAAGACCACGGCCGTGAAATGCATGTATGCAATTACTTCTCTGATACACATTATTCCATCAAAGAAACAATGTTAAAATATAAGAGGAAGACCTTGACATTTTTACCATTATAATAAAGTGATGAGAAATATAGCGCTCAATTCGTTATCAACATGACAAATATGGAGATATTAAATTGCTACGATGCAGATTTGACATAGATATGGTCAATTTAAACGTTTTAATCTCCAAATTAGGTTTCCTTTAGTAATGCATGGGTTGCCTTTTTCTTTATTCCGTAGCCTATTTAATCAGGTATTTTATCGTTATTCTTCATTATCTCTGAAATCCATGACATTTTAAAGAAAATGTTTTTTGAAGTTTGGATTTCTGTTCAGTCTTATAAACTTTAGCCTCCTAAGCTTTTCTTACTTGTTTTATTAAAATACACTAAATTTTAAATTGATTTCTTTCATTTTTTACGTATTTGTGTTCAATCTTTGGCACATTAGGTAAGATCCCGTTTCTGTTGAAGTTATGTATCCACAGATTAAAACGGGAAAAGGGACAATTTTGACTTGAGTTGCTAAAACGTGGTTTCCATTGAAAATGGGGTTGCGATAGCCCGGTATGAAGAGTAACGGATTAGCAACCGGAAGGTTGCGAGTTCGAATCCAACCAAAGACCGTCGTGTGCAAAGGGGCTGGTGCACGTTAAATCTGTCGTGGCCTCAAATGTTCTCACGTTGGCGTGGTGTGGATGTTTGGAGAGTGGGGTGCCAGCTCAGGTGTGACCTCGTCAAACTGTGGCTCAAAATTACGTGGTGTTGTCTTCGGATATTTTCCTTTGGGTTTGATACAGGACCGTCGCCAATAGCCCGTCGTGCTCCAGTAGGACGTTAATTAAAATACCTACCCATTGAAAATGAAAATAGGAGTGACTTTGGTTTATATACGAGTTATTTTTCTAGTAATCATACACACGAAAGGAGTAGCATGAAAATTTAAAATCTTAAAAACAGAATTCTGTTGCTAAAAATCAATTGAAGTGAATAGATGATAACTGTTAAACTAAATGCAGAGGTTTTTTTCTCGATTTTCAGTTAGTGATCTCAGAGACATTCTAATTATCATAAAATATGTAACGTCGAACTCTTAACTATCTGATAACATTCACGAATTTAGTATAACTATATCAACATTTTGTTTCAAGATCTGAAACACAAATAAATGAGTCAATTACAGGTAATTTTAATTGCAAATGGTTATTGTAATAATTTATGTGCTTTTTACCATAGCATAACCGAGTAAGAACAAAATCAAACGCACACAATACAGTTATGATTTATGCGCACAAGGGGAATAAAGAACTTAGTAATTTAGAAATGTAAAGTCATATATTAATGAGGTATTTTTGCATGATTTTCCACATTTTTTTCTTAATATACTTAATATTTTTACTGTCTCAGAAAAAAATCTATACTTTAAGTGGATACCATTTCTCAAACCAACAAAATATTCCATACTAACATATTCACATGTCAAATTAAATTGTGCGATTCAACTTAAAATATTCTGTGATTAAAATACTTTTGCAGATATTGCTTTTAAATCGAACATTTTGTGTTCAACTGATTGCACTGATTTTGTGCTCAAGATTTCAATGTACTTTTCCTATAAAGGGCAGTAAATTTTATTTGTACCACATAAAACTTTATCACAAACTATAAATGAGTACTTAATTTTTAATGCCCTTTGACACAATCGAATTTACTTTGTCTTTCTCTTCCTCAGTCGAAATATGGAGGACTAGGAAGAACATTTACTACCTACTCTTAGGAATGAAAAAGGAAATTTTCGGACATTACAGAAAATAAACAAACGTACCTCCAATTTTAAATGTCCTGAGTTGTGCGTTGTACATCAGATGATGGCTTTTGAAAGTGGAGATGCTGTTCTCGCTAATGTCCAGTTCGTACAGATTTCTGAGATTCTTCAAGCCGTGCCTAATAGACTGCAACCTGTTGTTCTGAACGTGTAGGAAGAACAACCTGGGGAAAGAATGTGCAGTAACAGCGTCGATATTGGCCAAGTCGTTTTGAGACACGTCTATGGTCTGAAGATTCTTCATCCCTTTGAAGCAATCGTAGTCCAAGGCCACCAAGTTCATATTCGAAAGCCTCAACTCTCTCAGAAGCTTCAGGGGCTTCACTGCCTGGCAGACGTTTGTAATGTAGTTGCCGGACAGGTCCAAGACCTCGATGCTGTTCACGCTCCTGAACAGGTCTTCGTCCAGCTCAGTGAGGTAGTTGTAGGACACGTTCAGGTTCTGCAGCTTCTTCAAGGGATACAGACCGTCGTCTACGTTCTTCAGGTTGTTGTAGGCCAGGTTGAGGATCCTCAGAGATGTCAGGTCGTCGAAGCTGCCGTCGATGTCGGACAGGTTGTTGCCGTCCAGCCCGAGATGTCGGAGCTGGTTCAGACCCTTGAACTCGTCCCTCACGGATGTGAGTCGGTTGTTGGCCGCGAAGAAGTACTCCAGCTGTCCAATGTTGTTCAATGTCCCGTTCAGGGTGGTCAGGAGATTCCGGGACAGAGACAGCGACTCCAGGCTCCTCGGGAAGGAGTCCCGCTCGATGTGGGACAACCTGTTGTCGGCGAGGATCAGGACCCGGAGATGGGAGTCCACCCCGATGGACTGGTCGGTGATCCTCATGATGAAGTTCCCGGCCAGGCTCAGGCTCCGCAGGCCGGAAAGTCGCTTCAGGGCCTCGGTCGGGAAGTCGGTCAGCCTGTCCTCGGACAGGATCAGCAGGCCGAGGGAGTCCTGCCCGTCGAAGGCGTCGTCATGGATACGGCGGATGTTGCTGCCGTTGAGGACGAGTCTCTTGGCCGAGATGTTCCTGAAGGCATGGTGGGGAAGTTGGAAAGCGTGCACGTTCGAGATCTCCAGGGTGGGCAACGGGTTCGAGAACCTATGCTCGAGGGCCTTCCGGACGATGTCCAGGTTCTTCACGTCGTCGCACTTCACCAGCTTCCTCGGGTGGGTGGAGCAGGTGCAGGGGTGGATCTGGTCGGCAGGTGGGCATTCGAAACTCGACCACTTCGAATGCACCGGCAGGCAGCCGAAGATCACCAAAACCAAAACTACAGCCGAATACGATTGCATCGTCGGTGCAAATATCTTTCACGATATTTCGACCTCTTTATATATCTGCGGTGGGACGGGTTCACAGTTAGAGCACCCCTTCTATAGAATCCTCCTCTCGAATCTGGTCAGCTGGTTCTTTGGGTCTGCGATAGGTCGTATACTTGTCAATAAATCTCAGCGTGGTGTTGACGGCCATATATGTAGTATCGCCTCTTCTAGAAATTGTCGCTTTTTCGGCGGGATTTTCGCCGAGATATGAATGGGAAGACGCGGTCGGGACTTTGGAGGGGGTTTTAAATCTCGTCGCGAGCACGCGGTGTTCACGTGGACCGGGGGAGGCTCCGATTGGCCCGTCGAGTTCGACCTATCGGTATTGCCCGAGGCGGTCATAATGGGCCCGGAGAGAGGAAGTGATCTTTTGTGAGAGAGAGGAGTGGCACGGGACCGGAGAGGAGAGAATGATGAAAGAGAGAGAGAGGGAATTGAATTGTCGGCTAAGCGGAAAGAGATGGGATTCACGCTCGATTCTGCGATCACGGGAATAGATAGGGAGGAATGAAAATAAATTGCGCTCGTTTTTTCATTCGGCTGATGCAACGCTTGAGACAGATTGAGAGAGAAAGAGTCATGTGGGAGATATTAAAGAGTTTTTCACGTGCGGAGGGATTGCGTTCGCAATTTTTACTTTAATTTAATCTTAATGAATGCACGCGCGTTTCTCTTTTATGGAAATCATTTTTATTTAATGCGAAATAAGAGAGTTATTTAATACATTTTAATAGAATAATTTGTTTATGTCGTAAGCAACAAACTATCATATGAAAGTTTTGCTTTCGCACTTTTTCCATTTATTTATTTGTAATCTTATGCACGTGCGTTTCTCTTTTATGGAAATAATTTTTATTTAATGCAAAATAAGAGAGTTATTTAATACATTTTAATAGAATAATTTATTTATGTCGTAGGTAACAAACTACCATTTGAAAGTTTAAAGATATTACACACAGCTGTAAGTTTAGAGAAAATGGTCGCATATAAATCATTGAAAACAGATTAATGGAATTGATAAAGAATGGGAATTGTTGGACAAATTGAGTGTTGACATATTGTAACATTTTAAGGTTTCCTCTATTATTTCGAAGGAAACCAATCATGGTTTATTCCGTGGAGATTGCTTTTCCAATATTCATTCAATCCTATTTTTATGCATGTCTTCTATGAAAAAATTTTTGATTTAAAGGGATTGTTTGTGAAAATTCTTTCACTGTATAAATAACATTTATATGCCATTCATATTGGAATTTTATAGAAATCTTTTTCCGAAAGACTTTTGTAAAATATTTATAATGTAGTAAATATGATAGTGTTGAATAAATACAACTTTCCGTTTATTTTTCTAACACTACTCTATCGAAAGATTTCTCGTTTTAAAAGCTTTCCGATTTTTTCTCTAATATTGTTTCCGCAAACTACTTTTATGTAATGTTTTTACTAATATTTTATTAAGTAAATGTTTAATTGAATATTGACATTGGGTTCTGTAGAAATCTTTGAAGACGTTCAGTTTACGATTTTAAGTTTAAGTTCATGCTATAACTCCATCTGTTTTGAAAAAAATTGTTTGAAGATTTCTCAATTGTGAGAAATGTTTTCCAATTTTCCATTATTTAATAAATATGCGATTGAGATGCTTAAATAATTGACATTAAAACCCGGTAAATAATTGAAAAGTTGCACGTTGCTCATAGAAATTAATTTTGATAGCTGTTCAAGTAGGCTTCTATGCAGATTACATTTATAAATCTAAAAATTGTCAAACAATTTTGCAAATTCAAATTTCAAAAATTACCACCTAGAAACACGCAAGTTTCTATAAAACTGCAATATTAAGTTATATAAAACCTATGAGGACATAAAACCAAAGATTGTATTGGTTAACTCCTTCGACTACAATCTTTTGAAAAGATTTTATTCGTCCTCTCCTTAGAATGGAATCAATTGGAAAGATTCTATTGGTTCTTTCCTTAAATTAGAATCATTTGGAAAGATTCCGTTGGTCCTCTTCTTGCAATAGAATCTTTCCAAAGGATTCTATTGTAAGGAGATGACCAATAGAATCTTCCAAAGGATTATTGTAAGGAAAGGTAAGTCCTCTCCTTACAATAGAATCCTCTGGAAAGATTCTATTGGTTCATACCTTAGATTATAATCGTTTGGAAATATTCTATAAGAGAGTTTTTCTAAGATTATAATCCTTTGGAAAGATTTTGTAACTCCTTTCTTTAGCATAGAATCGTTTGGAAACATTCTATTGCTCCTTTCCTTGGAATTAAATCCTTCTTTAAAGATACTACTGGTCAAGAAGGTCAAAATTGGTTAGAAGTCATACAGGGAAGACTGTAGTTTGCAAGGTGGGATCATGCGTGCATACCCATCTGAGGGTCAAATCTATAGATATACATAATAGTCAAACTGCAATTCTATAGTTATCGCTTTTTGACATTTCATCAGTCAGGCCGTACAAAAGTTGTAAAATACAAACAAATGTGATACACGATTCTAAATTACTATGAAAACTACATCCCGAAATCTTCTAAAAATTTCCAGATCAATGATAAAATTGACTTAGGAAATATTTACCATATTCCAGATTCTCTGCATGCACTGGAGATCACGTTATCAATAATAACAACTACGTCAGCCATAGTAAACGGTGAATCACAATCGCTGTCAATATTACAGAATTACATCAATACGTCAATATTACTCACATTAGCTTTTACACCCGGCAAAGATGCAATACGAAGATTGTGAACACTATCATTGATGACTTTTAAGATGTTACATAGTCAAATGGATTGATATTGGACGTACAGTGGACACCCCCTTAACCGGCCACTTTTTAACCGGCCGCCACTGACCAATTATGTACTGTAAATACAGTAGCCTACAGTAACATGTGTTGAGTTTTTTCCAATAAAGGAAGTTCTTCCAGGTTAAGTTTTCTTAATTATACATATCATATTACAATAAAGTAGGCTATATACTTAGTTTTATTCTAATAGAAACGATTTCGGGAGTGTATTTTAAAGCTATTAAGGAAACGACGGTTTAACCGGCCATATCGTTATCCGGTCTGGGTCCGGTCCCGAAGTGGCCGGTTAAGAGGGAGTCCACTGTATTTTAATAACATTGCGAATTTCTCACACTGCAATTGTGTTTAGTGATATCCAAGTGTAAAGCTTAATTCCATTGCTTTTCTTTGTAGCGGCATGTGACGCTAGTCTTTGGTAGGGAGGTATTTTAATTAACGTCGCACTGGAGCAACACAATGGGCTATTGGCGACGGTCCGGGATCAAACCCGAAGGGAAAGATCCGTAGACAGCACCACGTAATTTTGAATCACGGTCAGATGACGAGGTCACACCTGAGCTGGCACCCCAGTCTCCAAACTTCCACAGCACGCCAACGTGAGGACATAGGAGGCCACGACAGATTTAATGTGCGCCAGCCCCCTTTGTACACGACGGTCTTTGGTTGGATTCGAACTCGAAACCCTTCGGTTGCTAATCCGTTACTCTTCCAACCGGGCTACCGCGTCCCAATCTGGAAAGGGGAACGTAGAAAAATAGTAAATGATCTACAGCAGTGGTTCTCGACTAGTGGTACGCGAGAGGATTTGGGGTGGTACGCAGAAGGGTTCAATAATAATACAGACCAAAGTACTGGGTTTAAACTCACAAGTTCCCGCGCTGCTCTTTTTAGTCCAGCACTAAAATTTTTAACTCCATTCGTAACAACGTATTTATGTGAACATGGGTCAGAGCTATGTGAAAAACAAGTACAGGAACAGACTGTGCTTGGAAAACGACTTAAGATTAAAGATAAGCACTATTGAACCTGGACATAGAAGCTCTGATAAGAAATAAGCAAAAGCAAGTTTCTCATTAAGCCTCCTGATAAAGACATTTTAGTGTTGGGAAATTGTATTTGCCATTTGTTAATAACAATTGCATAAAAACGGCTTTTTCTAGTTTTATGGATTTATTTTATGTATTTTGTTTTATTTATTACTTAAATACATTTTGTAAAGTTATTCATATGCGTATAGAATTTATTTGACCCCCTCAAAAAAGTTATATCATAACCAGTGGTACGCCACGACCCTACAAAATCCTCAGGTGGTACTCTGGGAATCACTGATCTACAGTATTTTTAAATAATACTCTACCATTTTCTAGTTTTACATAATTTTAAAAAGTGCGTAAGATAATACATAATTTGGTATTTTTTTTTCTCTAATACGTAAATTTTTATGGGGACCTGTATCTATCGCGTTTTTCTTGTTCTAGAATGGCTATACCTCGAGGTTGTTGCCTGTACTAACAAATTCAACTGCACCTAAATGACATCACATCTCTGATCACGTGCATCGCAACACTATGATCGATGAAGTTTGGAATTGCACTTTGCACAATGTGACTAAACCCCATCAGGGCTCCAGTACGACAATATTTAATTTCCCACGTGAGTGACTAAGAACTGGTCAGAGTTGGACAGCTCTGACGTATTGCATAAACCCGTGATTACTTTATTATAACAGAGTGAGGTAAGAAATCACTCCTTTCAGAGAAATCTCTCATAAGATTGGCTATTGATTACTCCAAAAGAATGAGTAGTTTTGATAAGAATGTGTTTCCATCACCACTCGTGAGTAGGTAATTATTTACCATCAGGACACGGATATGCGTTTATCGCGTTTGAATTTGTCCTTTCCAGATTAAAGAGTGTTCTAGGATACTTTCATTTTCGAGATTTGCTTCGGCATGCCGACCTTGAATTTTCACACGTACACAACACTGATATCTGGTAAAATAGTTTGCAAATGTATACATTTTATCCCACTTGATAATGCATCAAATTCCTCACGTCGGGGTGGTGTGGAAGTTTGGAGAGTGGGGTGCCAGCACAGGTGTTGCCTCGGCATCTGACAGTGGTTCAAAATTACGTGGTGTTGTCATCGAATCTTTCCTTTCGGGTTTGATCCCGGACCGTCGCCAATAGCCCATTGTGTTACTCCAGTGCGACGTTAACTAATATACTCTACCACATCTGAGCTGGCATTCCACTTTCCAAACCCCAAAACGTGAGGACATTTGAGGCCACGACAGATTTAACGTCACCACCCCCATGTACAAGACGATCTTTGGTTGAATCGTTTCCAACTCGCAACCTTCCCGTTGCTAATCTGCTACTCTTCCAACATGGCAATATTACTTGAAAATATATGGGTGTTAAAGTGATTTCTAATGTAACTTTGATTGCTCCTAATTATCCATAAATGACTGATCCCATGGGAACACCCACAAAGGGGGATTTGGGAGATCACCCCCTGACCCGAATCAACCCAAATATAACCTTAATCATGATTATATTCGGAGGGGGAGTCCAAGGGGGCATGTGGACTCAAGCCCCCTAGACCCGAAAAAAGCGAATATATTCTTATTTAATTCACAAGAGGGAGGACCATTAGGGTTTCTTGAGAGCGGGTCGAAATATTATTCAAATGTAATTCAATGCAATGACACGAATCTGCGATTTGACAAGGAGGTTAAAATATGAGCATAAAAACTCCCATTTCCATGGAGAGAAGATAACGACCAGCAATAATTGCGTCGTTTCTGTCACTAAAGCATGTTTAACATTGAATTTTCTTTATTGATTGTATCTTCAAGGTAACCCACGGGCGATATCCAGAGATAGAGCAGTCTGTCCGCTCTCATTAAGTGTAATTACGGCAGTTTAGAGCACTCTTTTGTCATCCAAGGCCGAATCATTTCAACAGGATTGATTCTCTGATGGGTTAGTTGCATGAATAGATCGCTTACGCTCGCACAGAAACAATTCGGTAGTAGTGGTATCGTTTTTCAATCACAAAAGAAGTTTTAATAGCAGCCCACTTATGCGGAATGGCTTCTGAAAGGGAATTTCAATCAAAATTTATGGTAATGACGGTCGAATTAAAAAAGCATTAAAACTTGGCAGTGCTGCCTGTCCGATTGCGACACGCTTTTCACGCTTTTATCACGTGTGTGTGTGTATTTAATTTCCGTTTTTGAATGAATGGTAATTGTTTGAAAACTGTAATCAGTCAAATGTCATCAACTAATACTTGACGTTTGGAAACTCACGTGTTAACTGCATGTCGTTGAGTTTTACTTTTTCCCGCATTGAACTTTTGAATTTATTAAAGGCTTGTTTATTTTTGTCGAGTTTCAGAAAGGTTCTTGAGTCCACGGAACATTTTTTCGTGGTCATGTGTTTCTCCATCACTTCTTCCAATTGTACTCTGGAGTTAGTCGACCTCATTAGTCATCAAGAATCACTCTAGAAATAATCAGTCGCATAATGAAATTTAATTGCTTTTCTCCTTTTTTTCGTATGTCGGGAGAGATACTCTGGAATTCTCTTCCTTCAGTTTCAGGGGCTGCGTAGCCCGGTTGGAAGAGTAACGGATTTGCAACCGGAGGGTTGCGAGTTTGAATCCAACCAAAGACCATCGTGTACAAGGGGGGCTGGTGCATGTTAAATCTCTCGTGGAGTCAAACGTCCTCACTTTGGCGTGGTGTGGAAGTTTGGAGAGTGGGGTATCAGTTCAGGTGTGACCTCGTCATCTGACCGTGGTTCTCGAATCTTTACCTACCGTCCTTCAGTTTCATTTTGGAATACACCACCAATTTTGGAATTAATCTTCATTTTCTTTTTAGAATCACTCCACCATTAGTTTTGCAATTATTTTCCATCTGTAGGATGTAGGTATTTTAATTAACGTCGCACTGGGAAAACACAAGCGGATTATTGGCAACGGTGCGGGTTCAAACCCGAAAACTTTCCATCGGCTATGGTCTGGAATAATTCTTTCATCAGTTATACTTTTAAATTGCTTTTTCCTTTCCGTATTCTGCTATTTTATTTCCTCCAGTTGTATTGCAGGATTACAAGATATTACCTATTTTATTTAGCTGTGACCAATGGTACTACTAATCCAAAATGCAGGCAGGTAAAACATTTTCGAAAAAATTATCCATTCGCAGTTGGTGGCTTAGAAAAAAACGTTTATATAAGTATCTTCGAATAGTTCACTTAAACCATATTTTCGACATAGATTTTAAAAACAGAATGCTTTTCTATGGTCATCCAACAAAGTCAAACTTTTAAAGGCTTCTCTTCATTTTTAACCAACTGAAACCTCAGGAATAACCTCTTAAATTAACTACACTTTCTTCAGCCTTCTGATGCTTAATAAAGTTTTTCCAACCGAGTTCGAATCCAACCAAAGACCGTCTTGTACAAAGAGGGCTGGTGCACGTTAAATCTCTCTGGCCCTGAAATGTCCTCACGTTGGCGTGATGTGGAAGTTTGGAGAGTGGAATGACAGCTCAGGTGTGACCTCGTCATCTGACCGTCGTTCATAATTACGTAGTGTTGTCCTCGGATCCTTCCCATGGAGATGGATCCCGAACCTTCGCCCATAGTCCGTTGTGTTATTCTAGTGCGACGTTAATTAATTACCTACCAACACATGCAAAATAGTGTGTCAAAAATAATTTTTTAAATGCCCTACATTGATTGAAGAACCTTTTCTTACAAATTACGAAAATGCCCCAACAAAGGCAATTATATCAATTAATAAATTTTTATGACTATCCTTGAGACATCTAGTGACTTCTTACTACCAATGAGAACAGCAAAGTAGATTATCTACAAAACACTGGACTAGTTATTGTCTTGAAGTGGAAAGTGCCAGACAAGTCACTGCGTGTTCTGTGATAACCTTTCTCTTTATAACTGAGCATGATTGTCTTCCCGCCCATCTGCATAGAATTGGCATTGTCACCGAACCTTTGTAAGCAGCCTGACCCTATGGATGTCTTAGTTGGGGGCGCAGCCTCTCCGCTCCGACTACCTGAAGTCACTAAGGATGCAGGGAAGGTCACAAGGAAAATATGGCAGAGGTCTTGACAAATTCTGACGAGAATCGTAATTCACAGGGTGTGATACCGAAAATTTAGCCATCGCTCGCGGCTTATCACTCGGAGAAGCTTAAATCTCTTGGTGGTTGTCTCTACGAGATATCTCGTCATTATCGAAATTGATCAGATCTTGTTGGACGAGATATCTCGTCATCAGAAAAAAGTAACCTGATCTTGATCTTGTCATCATCAAAATATTGTCAATAACTTGATGACATCTCGTTATAAGAAAAATGGTCACATCTTGATGGGCGAAATATCTCGTCATTAGAAGAAACTAACCAGATCTTGATCTTGTCAAACTATCGGCAATATCTTGATGACATCTCGTCAAAAGCAAAATTGGTCAGATCTTGATGGACGAGATATCTCGTCATCAGAAAAAACCTGATCTTGATCTTGTCATCATTAAAATATCGACAATATCTTGATGACCTCTCGTTTAAAGCAAAATTGATCAGATCTTGATGGGTGAGATATCTTGTCATTAGAAAAAATAACCAGATCTTGATCTTGTCATCAAAATATCGGTAATATCTTGATGACATCTCATCAAAAACAAAATTGATTAGATCTTGATGGGCGAGATATCTCGTCGAAATCACCTGGAGGGTTGAAACCATGGATAGACCCTACCAGCTTCGTTGTCCAGCAATTCATGGAGACAGATTTCTCGATACTGGAGAGCGAGAGAACTTTTAGGGAGATAACTCCGGTAATATTTATTTTTTTCATGTATTTTCTCATTTGTGTGGTGCAAAACTCGTCTGCGTTGTATTGTAGAAGTTTATGTTGTGTCGCGTTGTATTTCTCCTGTTTGTGTCTTTCCCTGGGCATTGGGAAAAAATCGATTTTTATGAAATACATTTCTATTCATTCGAGTAACGTTTCGATCGGGTCTAGGGAAGTGATACCAAAAAAATTCTAATTTCAATTACCGTGTAGTTTGGCAAAGTACGACACTAATTGCAGTATGCGTGTACCAATGACAAAAAAAGAATAGATATTTATATAAGAAATATAAGATTGAACTTTACAAAATTCCTATATAGCAGCATTCATTGTGGAGTGCCACAGGTAATTTCGCGAATGCTGACGAGAAAACTGATGTACCTAATTCAGTAAATGACATCAATTAGATTTTTAAAATACTTAAAAATTACTTAAATTTGAATTGAGTGGTTACATATAAATATATCATTTGTTTCTCAAAATTTAAGAAAATCTTAAAACATCGAAACAATAAGGTTTTTCAAACAATGGTGGCAATAAAACAATCACCAAATAGCAAATCTTAAAACAATGTTGCATATTGTTTAAAGTAAGACAAATAATGTAGTTTAACATAACAATATAGTTTATAAAAAAGTTTCATTATTGCGATGCGTTTTTTCGTCATTCGATATCTTTGCTTTTATGCCTTTCGTACGTATTTTGCAAAGCGCTTATAATTTCGTCAATTTTACGAAGTTTTTGATTTAAAACTCTCTTCGAGACACTACTCAGTTTCTCGAGAAGTCGACTCCATCCAGACTTCATTTTATTATCTTGGATTGATAGACTGGAAGCTATGGCTCCTCGTCTGTGGAAGTGGTTATCGAGGGCAGTGTAAGTTAACCATACTATGTATCGAATTTCTGGTGAATGATATGCTACTTTACAAGATTCCTGTAGACATATTGAACGTATTTTATGTTTAGAAAACGTTAAAGTCATATTCGTGTAATTATCAATTTTATTTGGTAACTATTACATCAAGTAAAAACAGGTGTCTTAAAAATTTAAAAATATAACTTTATTAAGTATTCTATTTTGTATTAGGTTAATTGGATTATGAAATTCTGTTGATTTAAGATTTATTTAAATTACTATACAATTACAAATATTGTATATATAATATACTTTATGGTTATTCAATAGATGCTAATTGTTTGATATCATTTTTCATTTACATTAGATGTGGACCCCGAAGCCGCCGATCTGTTATGATCGATACTATAAAAATCGCTCCCAAACTCTATGCTGTAAGTATAGCATTACGTACGATGCTTCAAAGTCACATTTTTTAATTAATTATACTTTATGTTAAAGAGGTTCTCTATTTAATTTCGATTGTTCTTTTTATAGCAACATTTGACAAAGATGGATTGGGAAGCGTTTAAGAAAATAAATATTATGGTAAGTTTTTCAACTACTAATTAATACCCATGAATTTGGGTAATATGAAAATGCTTAAGCATGAGAAACACAGATTTTATTATTTGTTATATTTTAACTATACATTCTGAGCTAAAAAATTTGGTGTTTTCTTACAGGATTTCGCTGATTCGCCTTTCAAGTCATTCGGCATTACACAATTTATGGATGACTTCAATTATGTAAGCATTAAATACAAATTTACTCCATTAAATTGATATGCGTTTTTGTAATCACTTTCTTTTCAATAGTTAACTAGTTAGAATTTTACTATTTATTTTTTCCTTTAAAACTAATCTTTTACAAATACTTATTTCCACAGACCAGCGACTGGACAATACACCAGATTCTAAAACGGAACACGGTCAAAAAAAGGGCCGAAGTGATCGAGCACTATGTAAAGATCGCAAAGCAGTTGCATAAGCTAAAGAATCTTCATTCGGAGTTTGCAATTATTTCTGCTTTGAATAGTGCCCCAATTATTCGTCTAGAAGAGACATGGAAAGTAAGTTCAACATTTATTTTCCTTAGACTTAACTTAGATAAAAATACGTAATTTTAAATAAATCCATCAAACTTAAAAAATTGTCTTTGATTGTTTTCAGGAAGTGTCCCAAAAACAATTGAGCACTTTACAAGAGCTTGAACAACTTTGCTCAACGGATTTTAATTTCCGAAACCTGCGGGAATTCTACGCAAAAACCACTCAACCTTGCATTCCCTTTATTGGTAAGTATTCCTTCAATAAATGTGTTTTCCATTCATGCCAACCGGTTTATTCAAGCAGTGATAAACCTTTCCATAGGTATAAGATGTATGAATAAATATCTTTCTCTCAACATATTACAACATTCGTTTTCAACAACCTTTTTCAGTTTTCCAGCAACATTATTTTTTCTTCTACATAAATGTATGCAATTTCTTCTCAACTGCACTTGTCAAATTTAACTCTAATTCATCGTTTTGAATAACGCACAAAAATTATCCCAAATTTTAATTCCTGTAAAATGATTCGTAAAAAATAATTTTTGGACACAGATATCAAGTTAATGACTGTGCGAGTGTTTTATAGTTTACTCATTTTACTTTGCTCTTAAATATATTAACGATTTAAGCAATATGGGATCAATTTGTTTATTTTTGACGATGATAATTCTATTGGAAGTCTCTTAGAATTGTAAATATTACCCAATATGGGAATTGAACATTTACTTCCGCTGTGTTTTATTCATGTTTTTAGAAAATTTATTGAAAGCAAGCATTTTTCCTCCGTAGGATTATTCCTGAAGGACGTAAAAGCCATTGATGCTATGTTTCCTGTAAATGAAACGGAAAACGTAGAATGCAGGCATGAGATGATAGCGAGTGTACTGAGCATTATTGAGAAGTTCCAGAAGTCTAACTATGGTATGTTTCATTGACAGATTTCCGAAAGCTGATTTCCACATATACCTTTATATGTTTTCTATTTTAAAGTATGGCTTAGAATGTCAATTGAACTAAAGTAAATATATGTGCTCGTGAATGCTTAATAAATGGCTACGGGGAAAATGAGTTTGGAATATGTTCTCATATCCTCGAAATGATCGAACTTGTTAAGTTTTATATCATTTGAGATGTGCATAATTTTTTGGTGTACTTCTATTTCTTACTTCTATTAATAACGTTTTACAGACTTCCTTCCACCAAGGAGCCTAGATGTACTATACCATATGACATTTACTGATATTTTTAAGGGGCATCTCTACTACGTCAACTACATGTAAGTAAGCCTTCCCTCTTATTAAATATGAAACTTGCCTCTGCATGTGCTACTTTTATCAAGAATTACACTAATTTAATCTCAATTTTTAACATTTCTTCATTCAGGATATCCATGGAACAGGAGCCGCATCCTCGGAAATCTGTATCTGAAGCCACAAATGAGTTACTGAGAAAACATAGAAGGTAAGAGATGTTCTGTTGTACGTCATATTCCAGCCTCCATGATCATTCATAAAATTAATTAAAATTACAACCTTAAATGAATTGATCAATTAAATGAACAATCTAGGAAAATTGTTTGAAATAATTTGTAGGAGCCTCAAAATAAACATTGTGCTCTTCCAGATAAAAAAAAATGACTCAAATCCCATTACTTTGATTACTCTGTAGAATATGCCTTTTTATTCAGTTGCTGATGTGGAGAAGAAATTAATGGTCTTACTTTGTTTTCAGGTTTAAGAGGGTGAGTGACGGCATCCTAAACTGGATAACCATGGAGGAATCGTCTCCTCATTTCGAGGAACGTTTGATCTAAGACGTCGGAGGCGATTTAAGACCAAGGTGGTGAACAAGCTGTTGGTTGAAACATCTGAACCTGAAGAAGCAGCCATGGGAGGGTAGAGGTGGGACTGTAATACACAGTGAAGAGCACCTTTCAGCTCAAAGTTCTTGCCAACGACGTTGCAGCACTGAAAAACATCATTCGGAAGACGTCGCAAAAGAACAGGACCCGAAGAGAACTGGGAAAACATTAGAAGTCATTGTTTTCGGCACTTCAGGGTATTTGAGACTGTAATTCGAAAGAACGAGTTTTTTTGAAATAGGCAATGATTATTAAAAATAAGCGCCGATCATAAAACTCACTAAACGAATTTGAAATAAAACGGTGTTTTTCACTATTTCTGTTGTATCGTGAGATTTCTTTAAAAATATAATTTATAATTGTAGTAATTATAATTAGTTGTATATACACATGTGCGCATCGCCAAAGTATCACGTCGAATTGAAAAACGGACTACAATTTTTGGGGTTGGTTTTCGACAAGGAATAGCGTGGTTTGGTTTCTGCGTGTACTCGGTAAAAGTGTAAGATGAGTCTTCGATGGTGTAGCTTGTCCTGTTCCTGTACTTGTCCTATAAAATTGAAATATAATCCTATGGTGAGTTCGAAATTCGACTCAACCAAAGACTGTCGTGTACTAAAGTGGCTGATGCACGTTATATCTGCCGTGGCCTCAAATATCCTCATGTTGGCATGGTGTGGAAGTTTGAAGAGTGGGGTGCCAGCTCAGGTGTGACCTCGTTATCTGACCTCTTCCAACCGCGGCCCTGCGGAGGCCCAAAGAAACTTGCTTATTTGAAATATTAATGCTTTTTCTGTCCTGTTGTATTGCTCCAGCGCGACGTAAATTATATTACCTAAGCAGTATTTTGGGTATTTAAAATTATTATTTTTCAACATAATTTAAATTACAAATTCAACATAAATGTGATTGGGAAATAGTTATGAATTATACTTTGTGCGCGTGCCAGATGCTGCTAGTATTCTAATAATCATTTAAATGTATTTTAATTTATTATTTGACTGCGTTACTCCTTCGTATATGTTTTTCAACTGAGTTTCTTGTTTTGTACATATTCCTGTGTGATCCATATAGAACATTCCTTGTAGAACATTCCATCTGGAACATTCCATGTAGAGCATTCCATCTGGAACATTCCGTGTAGAACATTCCATCTGGAACATTCTATCTGGGATATTCCATGCAGAATATTCCATCTGGAATATTCCATGTAGAATATCTCCATGTATAATAAAAATATAATTATTAAATAAAGCACTTCGTCTGCAACAACGGGCTACGGGGATGGGATTAAGGCTTCTGGATTATTTTTAAAATTATTACGATGGATTAATTTTGAAATAATATAAGAATACCAAATGCTTGAAGCAAGATGGCTACTATTGGATCAACTTCGGAATTCGATCCAAATACGTCATGGGATCTGTATACTGATCTATTACAGTTCTTTTTTTGAAACAAATAAAATATAAATCATAACAGAAATAACGCATTCATTTTCTAATCTTATGTGGAAGGAGCCTGTTTCGATTTACATGTAATCTCAAGAACAGAAATTAAGGCACTTTATCTTTCGTGCATTCTGACACTTCTGGATTCATATTTTATCACACCAAAACGATACAGGCAAAAACAACCGACAGGGAAATACCTCACCGAGCCCTTCCCATCAGAGATAATTACTATTTGTGTTTTCCCGATCGTAAATCCGTAACTCAAGTGCCACCATCCAAAATCCTTTAAGTAGATTGAATGAGATGGTGGCGTTTCGGATTTTGACGAGGGACCCAAGGCGACGCTGCCTGATTCATGGAGCAGTCCTCGACATCAAATATTTTAATTCGGGCACCCGAAGGATGACAGATTGAACGCACTAAATCAGGAATGTGTCGTTGTTATGATTCCCCTTCACTCTGAAGTACGGGGAAACCTTAATGGCAGCAAGGAGTCCCGGACCCTGGATTCGGGTGACAGAAAGGGCCCTTTGTGTGTGAGAAGAGGGGGGCTCAGTTTTTTTCCCTCTGTTATTGTGGTCCAAACAAGGTCGTTGAATTTAATTTTCACGTGACTCTGGCAGCTATCCAACGGAATTCGAAGAGGTTTTTCTTATAGCTTGAGTTATGGGCTGGAGGTTTCACGTGATCGAAGCGTGCTCGCGGGGCAGCTGTTCTGAGTCTTCTAATTTTTCATGCCGTGTGAAAATCGAAACGAGGATTTTTTTTATGTGTGTGCTTGGGTGCACCGAGCGTTTCAAACCCTTAACCTTTCGAACACTCCCTCAGTGAGGAGGACTTGTTGACTCCTAAAACTTCCTCCACCGTTGAAGATGCGTTGCAAGTTTTTGAAGACCTGTACTCGATTTCCCCTTTGCTTATTGAATTTTGATTTTGATTTAGTTTCGTGGATAATCAGATGTTTTTTGGCGAAGAAATCATAATTCAGAGGAGTACTTACAGTGGGGGATTAAACCCATATCAGGCCTAAAAAGAAGGACTTGTTGAGTCCTAAAACTTCCTCCACCGTTGAAGATGCGTTGCAAGTTTTTGAAGACCTGTACTCGATTTCCCCTTTGCTTATTGAATTTTGATTTAGTTTCGTGGATAATCAGATGTTTTTTGGCGAAGAAATCATAATTCAGAGGAGTACTTACAGTGGGGGATTAAACCCATATCAGGACTAAAAAGAAGGACTTGTTAAGTCCTAAAACTTCCTTCACCGTTGAAGATGCGTTGCAAGTTTTTGAAGAACTACTCGATTTCCCCTTTGCTTGTTTAATTTAATTTTGATTTAGTTTCGTGGATAATCAGATGTTTTTTGGCGAAGAAATCATAATCCAGAGGAGTACTTACAGTGGGGGATTAAACCCATATCAGGCCTAAAAAGAAGGACTTGTTAAGTCCTAAAACTTCCTTCACCGTTGAAGATGCGTTGCAAGTTTTTGAAGAACTACTCGATTTCCCCTTTGCTTGTTTAATTTAATTTTGATTTAGTTTCGTGGATAATTAGATGTTTTTCGGCGAAGAAATCATAATCCAGAGGAGTACTTATAGTGGGGGATTAAACCCATACCAGGCCTAAAAAGAAGCGATCGTGTTCTTATTTAATTAATCGCTCTGTTCGCTAAAAATAGTGTAAGAATATGATTTGGACATTATTTCCTTTCTTCTATCAACAAATATTTATCCACTGTTTTTTATCCTACTTACATAAATGTCCCAGCATTTATTAATAGCCCTTTGTGTTGAGCTAATTCAGTTACCTACCTGTACAGCATTTACTTCGCACCGTTCTAGTCCGTTGGTTTAGTTAATTTTTTAATTACGTCGCACTGGAGCAGCACAATGGGCTATTGGCGACGGTCCGGGATCAAACCCAAAGGGGAAGATCCGAGCACAGCACCTCGTAATTTTGAACCACGGTCAGGATGACGAGGTGAACATCCACTCTACTCTACGAACTTCCACACCACACCAACGTGAGGACATTTGAGGGCATAACCGATTTAACGTGCACCAGCCCCCTTTGTACACGAAGGTCTTTGGTTGGATTCGAACTCGGAACCCCCCGGTTGTTAATCCTCTACTCTTCATACCTGGCTACCGGAAGTTTCTATTGCAGTTATTTTACTCTTTCTTTATCCGTGGCAAGTAGGTAGTGTAATTTACATCGGACTGGAGCAATACAACGATTTTTTGCGACGGACCGGGATCAATAGGAAGCGAATGGATCCAAGGACAACATCCCGTAATTTTGAACCACGGTCCGATGACGCTTCTTTATTCGAAGACTTGCTTGAACCAAAAGGACAAATTGTTGAAGAAAGTAAGGAAATTTTCCCATCTATAATTTCCTGTGCTTGAGTTTTTGAGAAAAACTTACCCGCGATTCCTCACTTTAACGGGAATACAGGAATTGATTTCAGTGCAATATTAGATCAATGACGTAGCTAGAGTGTGGGAGGAGGCTATTTGGTATTTTCAATTAACGTCACACTGGAGCAACACAATGGGCTATTGGTGACGGTCCGGGATCAATCCCAGAGGGAAAGATCCGAGGACAACACCACGTAATTTTGAACCACGGTCAGATGACGAGGCAACACCTGAGCTGGCACCCCACTCTCCAAACTTCCACACCACGCCAACGTGACGGGAGGAGGCAGAGCCACCTCTTTCTCTTTTATCCTGCTCCTACACTTTCGAAGGGATAGGAGCACCCTTCAAAAGTGTAGGAGCAGGATTTTTAAGATTTTTCTGACGTTAAAGCATACACATTTAAAAATACTCTAGATAAAATAGTTATTTTATTATTAAAATAAAGTATGTAGTGTAAAATTACGTTTGTAAAATTATAGGGACCTGCGGTTGTCCGGTTGGGAAGAGTAGCGGATTAGGGTGGCGAGTTCGAGACTCGATACAACCAAAGATCATCGTGTGCGAGGGGCTGGTGCACGTTAAATCTGTAGGGCCTCAAATGTCCTAGCGTTGGCGTGGTGTGGAAATTTGGAGAGTGGAGTTCCAAATCAGGTGCAGACCTCGTCATCTGACCGTGGTTCAAAATTACAAGGTGTGGTACTCGGCTCTTTCCCTTCGGAATGGATCCCGGACCGTCGCAAATTCCCCGTTGTGGCGCTCCAGTGCAACGTAAATTCACCTACCTACCTATTAAATTATAGAAAATGCTTTTATATTTTCCGATAGAATAACAATTCATTGTGAAATATGGATATATCATGGGCTTGAATTATTGTTTTTTCCTTGCGCTTTGATTTGCAACAGAAGCACGCACAGAAAATTTGCTGTACATTATATGGATCTTGAAAAAGGTCAAGATACTTTAAAACAAGTTTGCGTAATCAGAATCGGAATTCTGGTAATCACTAGCAGATTTGGTTCTCTAGCCTTTGGTTCTGTTGCTTACTTGAAAACTATTTTCGACGAAGCTGGTGGCAGGTGATAAAAGATTAAATCCGGAAGTTTCCCCTACAGGCGAACAGTCTTGGAGTATGGCTGTCTCCCTGGAACTTCCTGTTTTTGCGAAAGAGTTTGAAATAAATATAAACACTCTCATGTGATACTGCCACCACTTTAACATCATTGCCATTCACTGTATCCTTAATCAAATCAAATCCTGTATCCAATACTGTTTGGATACAATCTTATATCCAAATAGATTGAGAAGCACTTCGTTTCTAATGCACAGTGGATCATTGTTTTTAAACTCAGGGATCAATTTGATCCGATAATCGCTTTCTAAGAGGCTCCTAATTTTTTCGTACATTCCTTGCTGAGCGATGAAGTTCAATACACTAGTTTTAATTCTCTAAGGCAGTGTAAGGTAAGTGTTTCAGGTAGGTAGCTAATTAACGTCGCACTGGAGCGACACAAAGGGATATTAGCGACAGTCCAGGATCGATCCCGAAGGGAAAACCCGAGCACAACACCTCGTAATTATGAACCACGGTCAGATGACGAGGTCAACAACCACTCCACTCTCCAAACTTCCATACTATTCAAACGTGAGGACATTTAAGGCCACGACAGATTTAAAGTGCATCAGCCTCCAAGTACAGGACGGTCTTTGGTTGGATCGAGTTTCGAACTCGCAATACTCCAGTTTGCTAATCCGTTATTCTTCCAACTAGGCTACGGCGGCCCAAGTGTGTCAGGATCAGGTGAACCTATTAAACGAAGTTCGAATACGATAGTCTTAAGTCTCTAAGGTCGGTTAAGGCAAGTGTTTCAGGAGTAAGTGGGGCAAATTGGATTACACATTTCAAAAGTAACAACGTGCCTTTATGTAAGGACTTTTGTCAAAGTAGCCTCGTTTTAGAGTGAATAGAAGTCGTTCTGTGGGTCTTCCTCCATCCAAGGGTCATCGACGGAATGGGCGATGGAAGCTTTAGCCCCTCCCAGACTTAAAAATTGTAAAAATATCCTTATTTAATTAATTGGAGAGGAGGAATGTATGAAAAGTCGAGCGTTACAAAAACCCGTTACAACTGTTTTGTCTTATGACTTCAGAACTAAAGAAACATCCAGAAGCTAAATATAGTGTAGACAAAGGATGTCTGCAACTGACTTGACCTTCGGACCTGCAGGGAGCGGGGTCCGCAATATGTCGAAATTCTACGATATTGGGCGAACTTTGGGCCAATGTAACTTTGGATTGCTTGTAGTGAAGACTGTCATTCGAAAGCTACCGAACTGCGCTGCAATCACAGGTATTTAATAAATCAAATTATCCATCAATATTAATATCAAATTGTACTTTAATCTTTCGAACTGTGAATTAATTGTTGAATATTCACACATAATAAACAATCCTTCGAATTTCCTGTCTGCTTCATTCATTCCACAATCCAACATCAGATTCGAGTATTCACGTCAAAACTACGGTTTGTGTTCTCTACTCAACCTACCAATTTCCTACATTTCCTGCTACTTCAATCAATAAATATTTCATTATTTTTTTCCAATTTACGAAAGTGCCCTATCACTTATTGACACGGGTTAGACGAAATAACGTAAGCATTTTGAAAGCATTGGATCATCTCAAAAGTTTTGTTTTAAGAGTAAGTTTTGAAATAATACAAAAAATTATATTCAACTTTTATCCAAGATAGCTTACAACTATTATTTACCAACTTGTTCCCATCTTAATTTAAAATTTCAATACCCTAGTTATAGAACAACGTGTTTTAATCCATCCATGTATTAAAAATTAAATAATGGGGCAAGATGTACTTTTGCTCCATTTTGATAAATATATTTGGGAATGTTTTCCTTAAAATTTTATTTTTGGACACAATTCAAAGGTATGTTGGTAGATAGTTAATTAACATCATGCTGGAGCAACACAACGGACTATTAGCAACGGTCCGGAATCCATCTCGAAGAGAAAGATCCGAGTACAACACCTCATCGTTTTGAATCACTGTCAGATAGCGAGGTCAACACCTGAGCTGGCACCCCACTCTCCAAACTTCCACACCACGCCAAAGTGAGGAAATTTGAGGCCATTACAGATTTAACGTGCACCAGCCCCACGTACCCGACGATCTATGGTTGCATTGAGTTTCGAACTAGCAACCCTCCTGTTGCAAATCCTCTACCGTGGCCCTATAATTGTCCCGAATGGCACTTGCCTCCACTTAATCCTCATAACCTAAACTTAATCTGGAATTCGAAACGGTGTTTTCCTATTTTTATTTTAAAGTAATGGAATTCCATACCTCAAGTAAAGTCAAAACGAAACCGAATATTATTATTAAACAATTGGTAGAGGTTTTGTCGATGACACAAACCGTAGTTTTGACGTGAATACTCGGGCCTGATGTTGGATTGTGGAATGAATAGAGCAGAGATAGGAAGTTTGAACGACAAAAGTGCACCTGGACACTCGGTCCGAAGATCATGTCAGGTACGCACATCCTTTGCCTTCACGATGCTATATTTATCTTCTGAATGTTCCTACCAGTTCTCAATTCATAAGAGAAAACGGTTGTTACTCTTTTCGTAACGTTTGACTTTTCATGATCTCCCAGTACTGTTCCGATTTTATAGATGTATTCGCGTCAAAAAATTAAGACATAATACGATCAAGCCGTTGTCATCAAGTAAAAGTACTTACTTCATAACAATGGACTAAAATTAGCAAATTGGGACAGGAAAAGTAGTTGTATTCGGGCTCTTTTTTATCAAAGCCAAAATAGATTCTAAATTTACTAAGGGAAACCCTAAACCTCTTCGGAAGCGGTTCAGACTGGAAAATTTCTTTAAAATGCATATGAATGGTTAATACCCGAACAATAAAAAACTTACAGGATGATTGACGTATTTCTTGATGTTTAATGGACAACTCGAGAAAAGAAAACAAGTGCAGCAAAAAAATGTTTTCCAAAAAGAGCAATCATTTGCTAATTCAGAATTAAGGGTCACATCGTGGAACGATGATGGGCTCTCGAAAATCACACGTGGTCACATCGTGGCCAATTACGCTCCACTATTGGCTAAAATATCTTCCCATGACCTCCTCTTTCTGAAGCATTGAGAACCGAAGAGTCCTGATCAATTGAAAAGGAGGAATCAGCATTCATAACAGCTTCAAAATCACGTCGATGTGAGCATCATAGAGAGGTTAAGTTGAAAATAACTCTTTAAGTAGATTTACTCAAATGCATTCACTGATTAAAAATTTGACTCAAGGACAAATTTAAAGAGCGATTCCTAGTACAGAATGTGACATATCCCATTTCTTGCAGCAGTTCAGGATTGACATAGTTTCCATACCGTAGTTAGCTTTACAATTTTATTTATACACTCAGTAAACTTGTAAAAATATTTTAGATTAGTATTAGTATTAGAAAAATCAAGCTCATAAACTAGACTAGTGTATAAAGTAACTAACTTAAACCAATATAGAAAAAATGAACTGCACAGCTAAAAATACTAGTTATGAAAACTACTAATATCAGGAAATACATTAACAAATAAGAGAACAGTTTAAAATTGCAATGAGTGTCCAAAATCTTATCTTACCTTCTAGTACAATATTTAGTACTAGATTTTAGATATACAATTCTAGAGTGAGAAAATTTACTTCTTAATTTATAAATACAATTTTAAAATGCTTTTTAAAATTCGAACGTTTTTAAAACTGCAATTCGCTTTGAATTGTATCTAAAGATAAAAATTTCAAACAAAATAGACAGTATATGTCAGTCTAAAACTCAAAGTATGCTGATTACACCGTCTAATTTCACTCTATGGGGCATTTAAATTTTTAGGTAGGTAGTTGAATTAGCGTCGCAATGGGGCAACTCAACGGGTTATTTGCAACAGTCCTGGATCAATCCGGAAAGGAAAGATCCGAGGATAACACTGAACATCTGAGGCCACGGCAGATTTAACGTGCACCAGCCCCCACGTACATGACGATGATCTTGGATCGAGTTTCGAACTCGCAATATTCCGGTTGCTAATTCGTTACTCTTCCAACCGGGCTACCGCGGGCGTTTTAATTTTTAGAACAGTTATTTAAAACGAACAGAATAAATACTTTTGGAATAAAATCAACGAGAAAAATATGTGCAATACTGTAACCCCCGATATCTCACGCTTCTTGGGGAGAAGGCAAAAGAGCGATACAGCAAATGCCGAAAAAGTTGCTTATTATAAATAAAAAAAGCACAAATTATAAATGAATAAAAACGCTTCTAAATACTTTAATCACAACTATTCCACTATTGCAATTACAATCATAACACTACTTTAATTACAAAATTAATGGTGAAACTTTTGAAAGTACTTCATCTCATGATTGTCTTAACAAATCCATATGTGCAAACTTCCATATGTAAACTTCCATTTGTGCAAACAATAAATAATATCAGAAGAATCTATATTATCAAAAGACAGTTCGTGACTATGACTGGTATCCACAGACGAAACTAGTCGTGAAATCTTCCTAGAGGATAGTTTCAGCCAAATTCAATTCTCCGAATTTTGGAGAAAATTAGTTAATTTTAAATGAATTAAAACCTCACATTTACTATAGAGAATGTATTCTATAACATGAAAATTCTATTCAAAATAGATTTCGAAACAGGGAAAATGCACACATTAGGAAACATGATCCATAAAGTATAAAACATGTTCCATATTGCGTGAAGTCCAGGTTTTCCATATTGCGTACATATGTGCTTCGATTGAAAAGGTACACTTGATTTAAGAAAAATGAATTTAACAGAAAACTAGTGTTGAACAGTCCCAATCAAATATATTTCACGATAAATATCGCGATAAAAGTATTTATTAGTCTATTTTCTTTTAAATACTTGGCTTTTTAAAAGAGCCTCTGATATATGTATTTTCAGCACATTAAAGTACAAAAATGCGTCTACTATACTAATTGCTACGACTGACGCTCATAACAAAATGTGGGTAATCTACCTCCATAGAAGTATTATATGCAGATTCCGATACATTTTTGATTCAAAAATATAATTTTTTTTTGTCGCTCTGCAATCATATTTTGCTATACGATAGCTGATTAGACGAGTTTGGTTGGTTGGCTTTTCAGTTTTATGTCACAAGGGTCATATTTAACAAAGATTTGCCAAACAGTGTCAAGTAACTGGACAAACACAAGGACAGCTGAAAACCATGGTCAAATGGGAAGCGCAAGGCTCAAAGCGACACGCGCAGACCAATCAGAGGTGTCGGCGAGAAGGTTGAAAACGCTCTGATTGGTATGCGCGCGTCGCTTTGAGCCTTGCATTTCCTATTTGAACACGGCTTTACTGAAACAAAAGAGAGAAATGCACACAGGGAGGAATCAAACCGCTGATTAGACCGGATCCTACGCTTAAAGTGGATTCCGAGCAACATCCCAAACCATGAAAAGCTTTTATACGCCTCGGATAGAAACCGTGTTGGGAATTGCTTAAACGCAGACAGGTAGGTAATTGAATATACGTCGCACTGAAGCAATACAGCGGGCTATTGGCAACGGTCTGGAATCCATCCCGAAGAGAAAGATCCGAGGACAATACCTCGTCATCTTGAATAACGGTCAGATGACGAGGTCACATCTGGACTGGCACCCCACTCTCCAAACTTCCACACCACGCCAACGTGAGGACATTTAAGGCCACGACAGATTTGACGTGCACCAGCCCCTACGTACAATACACGACGGTCTTTCGTTGGGATCGAGTTTCCAACTCGCAAACCTCAGGTTGCTAATCCGCTTCTCTACCAACTGTGCTCCCGCGGCCCCTTCACAATTTAGAGAAATTATATCAGGTTAAACTGAATTTTTATGGTTAGGTTAGAAGATAAATATATATGTTACCGTGAAAGACCGAAATTGGAGAATGTCGACTTTCACCGGTGAATGTCGACACATACCAAATACGTCGGTGAAAGATCGAATATTTCATTACATTCTTGTACATTCGGACCCTCACCGGTGTATGTCGACAATCACAGATACTCTCTGGTGGAGGTCGAAAAGAGAGGAGCCGAGGTTTTTTTCCCGATACTCTAATTTATACTGAATGGATACTGCAGTGAATCGTGATCTTTTTCTTGAAAAGTTAAATGCATTAATTGCGGGTAAACGAGAAGACAATTGTTTTTGTTTTTCTCAAGAAAAGTACTCTAAAATACTTTCTGAAATGTTACGAACCTCACAAAGACAATTTCCTCCTGCTCAAATTTGTGATACTGTACGAATACAAGTCCCTGATGTCGACCGTGGTCGTACAGATAGCCGAAATGTGTTAGCGGTTGTTGTTGGAATAGAAGACTCCGACTTCTATAAACTGGCAAATAAAAATGGTACCCGCAAGCAGCTTTACACACGTAATCAGTTCGTAATTTGTAAAGAAAAGTTACTTTCCATAGATGAGATTTCTTTTCAAGAAATGTCGCTGAGAGAAACAGCTGCAGCTAATTCGAGAAGCGGGGGGCAAGGCTATACACGCTGTCATTGCAAAAGGAAGTGTTCCACAAATAAATGCAGTTGTAAAAGCAAGGGACTCTTGTGCAATTCAAAGTGTCATAATAGTTTAAGTTGTTGCAATAAATAAGATTTGAATCATATAATTAAGTAAGTTTTTTATTACTATTATTTTCTTTTCTCATTTAGAATGTACTGTATAATTAAGTAAGTTTTTAATTTCTATTATTTTCTTTTCTCATTTAGAATGTACTGTTTGTTTTAAGTTCTTGATCACTCCTCTCAGAAAGAGAGGCGAAAAAGTTACGTCACCGTTGTGACGTTTTATCGCGACTGAAATACGGAGAAGAAAATATAAATCCTCGACATGTTCAACATTCACCATTAGTGCATGGTGAATGTCGACATTCTCCAGATTTCGGTCTTTCACTGTAACATATGAAGATTATGAATACGATTATGAATGAATGCTATATATATGAAGATTATGAATACGAAAAATTTTGGGCCAGAATTTTATTTATATTCACATCTTCCGAAAAAGTCTTCCTATTATGTTGATATTCTGAAATGTGTTACTATTAAAAACTCATACACACAAAATATACAAAATGTTTCTTTTTATGATAATTTTTAGTGTGCAGTATAATTATGGAATTCGCAATATTAATTATGCAATATTTGAAAAAAATGAATGTGACCTTGTATTATTTTGATGTAAATTAATTCAGAACTTTTTATGGCAATACAAAATTTAATAAATTTATAAATATAAATTAATAATTTATAATAAATTTAATAATTGCATTATTTAACCATTTTTTGCATAATGAAATGACGAACTTAGAAGGGAAGAGATGAAATTTTGCAGTTAAATAAGAAGTCATTACGACTCTATTTACATTGAAATGTATCAAGGCTATATAGTTATTCATATTTTTTCGAATCATAATTTCGAAGTTTATTTTACAAATGAGAAATTATTTTAAATACGAAATATTGTATAGATTTAGTTTGAGTTTTAAATAGTAATATATTAAAAATATTAGCTTTATCAGTAAATTATTTTGGAATATTCACACATAAAAGTCTGTATGAGGAATTTAACATTAGGTATCCAAACTTTTAGCTCATAGTTCAGAAACGAACTTTTAACTCATAGTTCATTTGATACGAAAACGGCCCCTTATGTAAATTGCGTGCCTATGAATTTTTAAAGGCTATTTTATTAGAATTAATTAATTATTTAGAATTTATCGAATATATTTGAATTTATTCTGTTATAAACGATGCTGCGTTTTCCCCTTAGGACCTACATATATACGTCTATAAATATACGATATTTATGTAAATAATTTTCAGACCAAAACGAGAGAAATCATCGTTGAAACAATATAAATGCAAAGCTTTAAACTTCTAAGCTTTGGGGGTTTTTGAAATTTTTCTTTTAATCTAAATTAAGAGAATAATTAAATTAATTTTTAAGAGTTTAAGTTTGATTTGGATTGAAATTTGTTTCAATTACTGAAATAAGTCAGAATGATGAGTGGTGATTATCCTCAGATGTGACAAATCACATTCTGGGGAGACAAACTTTGAACAATATATAAAGTATTTTTACCTCAATTTGGAACTTTATACTAATTGCATCAGGTATATTCTGGGTTTTTATGAACAAAAATAACTTATTTATTACTAAATTCAGACACAAATTCTTGATTTTTCTGCGAATGACTCGTTTGGTTAAATAACAGCTTATCGCTAGAACTTATTGCAGTTAAAGAATTTTTGATTTTGTATATTTCATGAACATTATTTGAGTTACATAGCAGTCAGTGAATTAGAAGAAAAGGGAAATGTGATTATATTGCAAGCGTTCTATAAAATAAAAGAATTTTGATGCAATTTCTGTCCAAATGTTTCTTGAATATGTTTTCGATGTTGAGTTCTTTCGCATTTTGTCATGCGCATCATTATCATAAGCTGATTTTCAGTTAATAAAAAATAAATAGGTCTAGATCAGGGATGGGCAAACTTTTTCGGTCGCGGGCCAAAAATCGAAAAAAAAAGTTTGGCGGGCCAAGATAAATTTTTCTAAAATTTTAAAAACAATATACAAGTATTACAATTTAAATATGTTAATGAGATGAATGAAATTGCGATTTCATTTTTAAAAGTTCCTTATATTGAGGTTCGAAGTGAGATGTACTGATTCTAAGGAACGAGGCTAAATGCTCATCTGTCAGTCTACTTCTGAAATAATTCTTTCTAAGGTTCATAGTTAAAAACACTTGTTCACATATATAAGATGAAGCAAACATAGCACTGATTTTCTGGGCGTGAGATAATAAATTTGGGAAACTTACTTTCGATAATGATTTGTAAAACTCTAACTTTGGCATATTTAGAAACAGCTGCTTGAGATGATTGCTAGATTGCAACTCAATTAATTCAAGCTGAAAATCTGACCTCACTGCTTCACAATTTACGTTGAAAGGCATGGTAAAAATATCCAATTCTGTTTGAATGGCATTGAAATCTGCATTCGAACTCAAAATGCAGTTTTTTCAAGCCATCTTCATAATTCTTAAGCTTCTCTTCATTTACTGAGGGTATTGAATTTAACCTCGAGAAATGAGACAAGTCGTTCTTAGCTAGCTGCCCAGCAAACAGATTAAGTTTTAGTTTAAAAGCTTTGAGATGGGCCCAGATATCGTCGATAAATTGATTTTTCCCTTGCATCTTGACATTCAAGTTGCTCATATGACAAAGAAGATCTGTGAAAAATGCAAAGTCCGAAAGCCATTCTGTATCTTCTAACATTTCGCACTCCGCAGAACACTGTTTCTCATGGAAGAACGACACAATGTCGTCTTTCAGCTGCCAAACTCGCTCGAAAACACATCCTGCACTAAGCCACCTTACTTTCGTGTAATACAGTACATCAGAGTATTCAGATTGCACGGACTGAAGAAAATCTCGAAATTGCCTGTGAGTAAGCCCACGAGATCGAATAGTATTCACGACTGCATCAAGCACGGGTTTCATATTCAATGCAGATTTACACAGAGCATCTTGATGTATAACACAATGTAGAAAAACAACATTGTTCCCGGGATAGTTTTGATTAAAGAGTCCAAGAAATCCAGATTTTTTTTCCTGTCATATTTGGTGCTCCATCGGTCGTAATATTACATATATTTGTTATAGGCACTTTCAAAGTTAAAAGCCCTCCCTGAAATTCACGAAAAATATCACATCCCGTTGTAGTTCCCTTTAAAGAACGCATGCACGCCAGTTCCTCGGTAATTTCAAAGTTCTCATCAACACCTCTTATAAATAATACTAATTGAGCAGTATCATTTATATCAGTGCTTTCATCCATAGCTATGGAGCAAAATTTAAACTGGCCAATCTTTGACTCTAATTGTGATGTCAAATTTTTATCGATGGCTTCGATTCTAGAAGTCACCGTTTTTCGAGATAAGCTTAGTCTCAAAATTATTTTTCTTGTCTGGACATAAAACATCACAAACTTGGAGCATCCATTTTTAACGAACTCCCCATCACTGAGAGCTTTATTATTTTTAGCAATATTGTATGTTACAATGTAACTTGCATGTGTAGCTGCTTCTTGGATAGTGTTTACTTTCTTGAAAAAATTTTGTCGGCCTGATAATTTTTTACAAAGACTTTCTACATTTTGTTTTCTTTCATATTCGGATATTGCTTCGTAATTGGAATTCTTATGCTTAAATGTGAAATGACGGGAAATGTTATATTCTTTGAAGACTGCTACAGCTTCATTGCAGATGAGACACACTGGTTTATCTTTAACAACTGTAAAAAAATATTTCCAGGTCCATTCATCATTAAAAACACGGCACTCTGAATCAACTTTACGTTTTTTAGTAGCCATTTTGGGGTTGAAATATTTTACGAATAACCCAAACAAGCACTAGCTACGCTATACTTTCACCACTATTCACAATGATGTCCGTAATCTTTCCATAGGCAATCAATATTAAAACTCGCACCAAAAGAAAAAGCCACTGGCTGGAGCTTAAAATGCGCAGTCTGCCACATGTGAGGTCTAATTCACCTATATTGGATTCCCATATGTCTGCTCCCCGAGAAAGATATAACGCTTGTTGGCGCCAGTCTACCAGCTATAACTAACAAAGAACTTCCGCTTTTAACACTTTACCGATTGAAAGCTGTCTGTGCTTGCTATTTCCGTCGATTTATGTTTTGTAGAACAAAAATAGAGAAAGTAAAAGATCATCAGTCCTTTGAAAAAAAAGGAAGAAAAAAAAATAATATTTCAACAAAGTAAAAAGGAGATGGATATATAATATATAAATCATATTTTCTTTTAATTTCCGTCGGACCGGCAAATTAAAATTCTATCCGCGGGCCGTCCCTGGTCTAGATAATAATATTAATTTATCTAATTAATTATTAATTTTATAATAATATGTAGATAAATTTTTACTAATTGCTTAATAATTCATACTCATTTCGCGACCTGTATTTAAAAAAGAAAAATGCAAGAAAAGAACTTTTCTGACCAAGACAAATAATTTTTATCGTAATGAATTACGTAAAAACTTACTGTTGAAAATAATTCCTTTTTTAGTCAAGTTCCTTCATTCTTATGAAGAATTTAAATATCTGAAATATTAATTTAAAATATCTGTTGAATAGGACATTTCAAATACCTTGCAGATTTCACACAAGACGAGAAAATTAAAGAATATTTTTGCCACACATTTTCAGAAATGGAATTATATGAAATAATTCAATCGATCAATTAAAAAAACTACAAATGGCTTTACGAATTTTTCTTTTTATTGTTCCATGGCATAGGTTGAAAAAAGCATCGAAGCGTGTTTCCTATTAATTTTATAATTTCTAAGTTATAAGAAAAATGAACCCACAAAATTCTGATTTTATTTTGCTGCCATCTATTGGCTCTTTCCGAACCTTTTACATGCTGGTAGTAAAGAGTTCAATTCCCAAATTTATTAGATACATCTTAGGTTATGTGTGCGTTAAAAAAAGTAGCTTTGCGACAGATTCTTTGTTTGTTTTCATTTTTTTGAGTTTAAAAGCTCATTTTAGAGCTAACTATTGTTTTACAAGAAAACTAAGCTTCATTTGGTTTTTTTATTTTTCTTTTACAATTGACCAACTGAACTGCAATGAAATAAACTAATCAATTGAACTGAACTGAAAAGCATTAACGCATGCTGAAATGTTGATGTAAGTAATTTTTATATAGTTGGAGTATTTTAATTTATATTTCTGTTGTTTCAATTGAATATATTCTCTCTAAAGATTTTGTAAAGCAATAAAGAATGACAACCCTTGATTTTGAAATTACGAGTACTATTGTGTTTTTCTTCTGTTAATTTTGGCGCTTGCTAATAAGATTACTTGTAGGAATTTGAAGCCGTAATATAGGATATTTCTCATGATGGATTGCTATTAAGGTAATAACAGTCAGAAATTTGTCAACAGTTTGCTTGGAGGATGAATCTTTCTGAGCTACATAATTTGTTTTACACGCATTTTGCTATTGTTTGCTGTTGCCGTTAGAGGTTCGATTCGTGTAACTATGGATTATTTCCTCTTCTGTGTAAATATACACTGCTGTGTAAATGACCATTTGCTTGTGATGAAAAAACATTTGTCTATTGCATTTTCATGCCATGTACCGTAAAAACCTACCAACTCTTATTTTACAAAAGTGAACGGACTTCTGAATTGATTAAGTAAACAAATTTTAGTTATGTTGGTTTAATATCTTGTGCTGAGTTATTGTCATTTGTATCTTAGTGCATTGTTGTCAAACATTTCTTTATCTACCTTGGTTACATGAAACCGCTATAACTTGATATTCATGTAAACATGCATAAATATGAAGTTTAGCTGAGGAATTATGTATAGTTAGAGATTGCTAAAATGAAATAAAGTACATGGATTCTATACTGCACATTTACAGTGGATTTACTCATGTAGAAAATCAGATTTTGACATTTTAGCTTGATTTTCAATACAGTAATGCAATGCAAGGTTCAAAATTATTGACAACTTATATTTTACACCTTTGTTTTGTTCTGATGA
Source organism: Meta bourneti (assembly GCA_933210815.1). Taxonomy (NCBI): domain Eukaryota; kingdom Metazoa; phylum Arthropoda; class Arachnida; order Araneae; family Tetragnathidae; genus Meta; species Meta bourneti. Next base: position 17,581,810 of record OW119929.1, read on the forward strand.
CGAGTTTTTTTTGACTGAGTCATTTTTGATGTATAAATTTCCTGAATATGTTCATGTGTATGGCCCAAATTCTGACCTATCAATCATTTAGTCTTCCTTCTAACAATTTGTTCTGTAATCTATCTGTAAAATAAGTAACAATCTGTTCTGTTTATGCAAAAAGAGATCTAAAAAATATCCTAAAAAGTAAAGGTCCAACATACAATTTGGTCATAATAGGCCCTAGTCATAACACTATTAATATGTATCCACGTAAGCAAAATATACTTTGAAATTGCACCCAAGTTGACCATTTTGGCAACTGAGGAAGAATGTAAGTGCCTTAGGACTTTTTGTTTGTTATTTCTAATCCTGACAATGAAAAATGCTGTATTTGTCAAGTCTTATATATTAATATTAGTATGCAGTTCCAAAAGATTGTAGAGCAATAGATATACTTTTCTATGAAAGCACTGCGTAAGTAATGGAAAACATTGTACAATGAAAATCGAGAATCATACATGTGTGAAAAAAACCCCACTAATATGGAAACACCAGATAAAGTGGCACAGCTGTATTCATCACTGCATATTGTTTTCTGTTTTATGCTACATTTATATTCACACAAATGTTTAGTACATACATAGTGCAGATTTGTTTTCAAAAATTGAACCGAATAAGATACAAATAAATTGCCATAATTGAATAATTGGATGGATATTGAATGTTTTACTGTTTCTAAATTCAATTTTTCAGATTCAATATATGAATATTCATACTTTGGTTTATAGATAATTTGATTATTTTATAATTTATGCATATTCTTCATAAATTACCATTCTTACCTTTTTATTGCTTGCAGTTTGACTGCCTGTGCCAAGTAATGACTGCTGAAAAAGTCACTGAATTTGAAGCTTATTTGAATGATGTATTAAGAGAAGATTTGAAAAAAGTGCTAGCACAGAGGGAAAGTCTTTGCCAAGAGATATTAGATTTAGAGCAATTGAAAACTGTTATTGAGCGACTACAAGAAGCTGAACTCAACAAGCAAACCATTAAGACAAAAGTTGATCTCGGGTGCAACTTTTATGTTCAAGCCAACGTCGAAGACACTAGATATATTTTTGTGAAAACTGGTCTTGACATTTACATTCAATTCACTCTTGAGGAAGCCACTAAATTTATCGATAAAAAGATAACATTTTTGAACACAAAAGTAGAAAGGACACTTAAGCTTAGTTCTGAAATTAACGCTCATATACAGCTTGTATTGCAGGGACTTAGAGAACTGCAAAACTTGAATTATATTTCTGAAACTCCGAGAAGAGAAGTGCTTTGAAGTTCAAAGATGTTTATGATTGACGGTAATATTTTCTGTTTATTTTCATGAATTTTATTTTAATTGTTAATGTAGAGTAGTACTTGTTTGTTTACTTTGTATTCTACTTTCCTGTTGAAAGAAATTTTGGAATATGGGTCCAGATGTCACCAAGATTTTTAGCCCTAAAAATTGATGCAAAGAGGAAATGAGTGAATTTCTCTTTAATATTCCTTTGTAAAGCCAAAGAAACAGCTAAATGTTTTTTCTTGTAGTTTAAGTTAAATTAAAAAAATTCAGATTAAAAAAATAGATAAAAGTAAAAAGGTGAAGTGTCTTAAATTGGAATATAGGCTTATCATTTCATTTTTTCAGAACTTCTGTATGGTATATTTTTACATTCAATGCACTCTATCAAACTCTTAATTTCTTAGCAAAGAATCCAATGGAAAGCTTTGAAATTTTTTAAATCTTTAAGTGATTAGTATTAGAAGCCATAACTGCTAAAATACTACACTTGATATTTTGCTACTATGATTTTTTTGATAGACTATATCCATTTTTTGTGATTACCTGGTGAATCAATCCAACATGAAGAAACGAAACCACTTAGCTGTGTAGATAATCTTTATTAATCAACAGAATATCAAATATAGCCAATAAGTGTAATAAAAAATAATTGAAGGGCTGGACAACATGGTGATAAATCACCTCTAATTTTTCAGGCTAGCAGTTTTCAAGATTTAAAATATTTCAAAATTTGAATGGTTTATCCACTTTCTAAGAGGTCATATTACCTTCAACTTTCAAATATTATGTACTCATTCAAACAATCAAATTCTTTTGATCTGAAATATTTTGTTTTAAATTTTTTCATTACATAATTTTCATACTGTGGCTCATCACTATGTTGCCCGGATCTCAATTCATTTCAACCTAGCTAATTTTTCTTGTTTTATTCAACATCCCATTCGAAAGAAGTTCTACTCTAGAAAACTGTAGGGGGATTGGAATTGAATTTGCAATCTTGGAATTGAAAAACAATAAGCCTGTAAGCATTTATCAAAGACTTGAGAGATAAATTTAGTATTTAAATTAATTTGCTTTTTCACAAGTATACTTTTAAAATTGAATTTAAAACAATCTAACAGGTTATGATTTTCAAATCTCTAGACTCTTAGGGTCTTGCATCAAGTTTGGCACAATCATGCAAGCAACACTATTAAAGATAACATAAGAAAATCTTGTTTCTAAAAGTTGTTTTGGGAACAAAGTGTTATACTCAAAAGTGGGAAAAGGCTTTGCATTCCTGTAAACTAAATGAGCAGTAATTTATTCAAGAAACAAATATAAACAATCAAAGATCATTGCCAATCATAATTTTTTCATTGCCAAATTTTAAGCTGCCACATGATTTTCAGTTCTATTTATAATTTATATTTAAAAATTTATCTATACCAGGATGTAAACTTTGAAATAATATATATTTCTCAAAGAGTTTATGGATATAAAGATAATTTTACTTTTGTGTTAGTTAACCATATCTTTTATTCTTCCTAACATAGTTCATCCCAGCTCGGAGAGTGAATCTGACGATGAAGTTCCAAAATTCCAGATTCCTGCCTTTCAGAAGTATGCGTCTGTGAAACCTGACGACTCAAACCAAACAAATGAGGACGATTATCATAATAAAAGGTATCCTTTCTATTTTCTTGATCTTTAACAGGCTTATTTTAAAGAAATTGTTTAATTGTAAAATAAGGTCTTTGGTAAAAAATGCTGAAATAGGTGTCAAGTACATAAACAGATAAAAACCTTAGTCGAATAGTACAACTTGAAAAACTTTCAAAGCAACAACAGAGCCTCCAACCAAACACTGTCATGTACATGGGGGCTAGTGCATGTTAAATCTGTTGTGGTCTCAAATGACCTCAGAGTGGTGTGGAAGTTTGGAGAATGAGGTGCCATCGTCATCTGACAGTGGTTCAAAAATACATGGTGTTCTCAGATCTTTCTCATTGGGACTGTTCTCGGACTGTCGCCAATAGCCTATATTGTGTTGCTACTGTGCGATGTTAATTCAAATACCTGCCAAGGCAACAACTAATAACAATTTAAAAACTTAGAAAAGATCGTCAATTGACCATTTTGATGTAGTAAGACTTGCACTATCATCAGGACTGAAATCACAAGAAATGCGAGTTTAAATATATTGCCCTAGAATAATGTTACCACTACTCACTTTTTCGACATGCTTTCCAGGCCATGTGTAAAGGGCGGGGAAACACTAGCACCATTCATTAATGTGTTCTACAATGCACAAATAGATAAGGCTTTCTCTGATGTTTAACTTGAGAGTAGAATTTGGAGACTGGACCACTTTTGCTTGTTTGAAATAATTTTTGAAATTATTGGTTTCTTTCCATTATGCACAGGTAGATTCATTATCTCCCATTTGTCACGTTAAAAAAATTTGTAAAATAAGACATCCTATCTGCCAAACCTTTAAACATGTTAACTGACTAACTACATAAGAAGAGAATTATAAAAAAGTACATTTTTCCCAAATTAAAATTAAACATGAAAAAAAAAAACTAAATGAACTTTTCTATGTAGTGTAATATTTGATTAATTTGTTGCATTACATAAGAAATGCATATTTGTTAGAGACCCAGTGTTTAAATTTTGGCTTTACAATTGAAAATATACATCAAAGAAATGCATCACTGAATTTGAAACAATTTGAACATGAAATGAATGCCAGTTTTTACTTAATCTTTTATTTTCAGCATAAAAATATCTTCATCTATTGATGCTGGTGAATTGTACAACAAAAACACTTATGTAAATTTTGATGCAGAGACTACAAGCATCAGAGATCAAATCCAGCAGCAGAAGGAATTGATGAATAAAACATTAAAAGAGGTAATTGGAGATTCTACTACATTTAGTAATTGTTTGAAGAATTGTCTGACTTTCACTGCAGTATTTCTTATTAATTCAAGTTTTCTTATCAGTGCATATATGAGTTTTTATGGTCATGCAGTGAGTAGTAGGTGCATGGTCCGGAGAACCTAGGCAAAGGCCCCTCTATCTCCTGAAGTTGATGGTGAACAGAATGGACTTGAGTTACACGCAGTTTCAATAAGGTCAACTATCCTTGGGTAGAGGCAGGGCTCCAATGAGAATAGATAGTCTTCTCAGGAGGGTGGAATCAGTGATGCAAGGGTGTCAGAAATTAGTACCAGTCCAATGATGTTTCAAATGACAAGTTAATGAAGTTTACGAATTTAAGAAAAATTAAAAGTTAACTGAATTTACTTATTAAGATGGTCTCTAGGCCTTTTACTGTTTTAGCTTGACAAAAATCATACCTGGGGATATGCTGAATGGAGGTGTTATCGATATTGGTATAAAATTTAATGGCAGTTTTGAAGAATTTTTTCAGTTCAGAAATGTTAAGATCTTCTCGAATTTTGATGTTTTTATAGAACCAGGGATAACCACTGATAATACGTAGGGTAGAATTTTGAATACTTTAAAGTTTATTAGGGTTGGTTTTAGCTGCATATCCCCAGACATGACTGGCGTAACTGATTATCGGTCTGAGCATGGTTTTATAGATGAGCAACTTATCGATAGAAAGTTTGGAAATCCTAGCAATTAAGGAGTAGATAGTGGTCCTAGCTGCTAGGAATTTGTTTTTAAGGGAGGTAGTGTATCTTGTTTAAAAAAGCTTGCTGTGCACAGTTTAATCATAGTAAAACAATCACTTGCAGAAGAATAATTTGTTAGCTAAGGGACTGATTCTTGAGGAAACTGCAAGTTGCAATGAAATTTACAGTAAGATCTAAAATATTACAAGATAATGAATATACTAGAAGTAATACTCTATAGCATACCTTCTAGATCTATATTTGAATGCTTTAAAAAATGGTTCTTTTTGACGCTCTCAAGAATGCCACAAATAGTGGAAACACATTTGTTTTGTTTATCTAAGAGCAATTTAGGGACAAATTTGGCTAAGAATCATCTCATGCCCAAATTGCTCACAAGAATCGAAGAAAGAATAACCAAAACTAATGTCAGTCTTTCAAAATGTCTATAAACATCTTAAAATGTATATATTACCCATAAGCCTGAGTATAGCTTATAATCATTCCTTCATAGACTTTCTGTCATTTCAAAAGTATTTTTGAAAATTTCATAAAACTTTTGACAAAATGTGATGCAAATTCCTTGGTTCAGTTTAAGAAATCTAATGAGCAGCTTTACAGCACAAGAGCAAAGCAACACTGTAAAATTGCCAAATAAGCTACAGTCATGCTTATTGCTAACATGCAACAACATGGGTTTCAAGGACCTTTTGCACCAAACCGATTTCTTTCATGCTGGCCAGATACAAAGTTATGCAATCACTCCATATACTTTTTGACACACCTAATAGATATAGAATCTGGCATGACCTCACTTTGACATGGTGTGGAAGTTTAGAGTGGAGTCTGGCTCAGGTGTTGACCTTGTTATCTGACCATGGTTTAATATGACAAGGTGTTGTCCTTGGATCTTTCCCCAATAGCTCGTTGTGTTGCTCCAGTGCAATGTTTATTAACTAATGTACCGGACACCTGAGTGAAATTAGTTAAGAATGTTTAAAAAAGCTATGCACTTTCCGTTAAAAGAAATTCATATTGCAAAGCTGGTATTCTCAATTTTATAACATTTGTATTCATAAGAAATGGGAAGTCGCTTTTTTCTTTCAGAATTTCTGATTAAAAGTTGATTACTTAAATGTGGATGTGAGATTTGTTGCATGGGGCTAATGAGAACTTGAATTTTATTAGATTATTTTCTTAACTAAACGCTTTGACCTATTTTAAGTTCTTCATATACGCCAAGTTGCCATACTACATTGATATTTGTAAGTTCATTACATTTCACTATTAATCTGAGAAGCTATATTTCCAATATAAAATTGGTAATAGAAGTCCACCTAATGCTAAAAATTACTAATAGAAGTATTTAAAATCATTACACACTTAAAAGAAGTGGTAAAATCAAGAGAAATATGGTGGAAAGCCAAGTGAATATTTTTCAATAATGTGGATTAACGTTGGGTCTTAAAAGGTGCACAGAAAGAAAACTATTCCAGAAACAATCAGAATTATCAGAAAATACAAATTGTAGTTTGCGATCGATATTCTATCGATTATTATTAGCCTGTGAACAAGATAAATGCTTAAAAATAACAAACTTGCATTAAAAAATCAATTTTTATTCTGTTGCAATTTTTTTTGGAAAGCCCAACTTTCAACTAGATTCCCAGATTTTGAAATCCACCTTAAAACATGTTGGAGGTACTGTGATAGTTTGGATATTTTTATCACAAATTATAGTGCTGAGAATTATAGTGCTCACAAATATAGGCATGAGAAAACTACATTTTATGGAAAGAAATATGGATCATTATCTGACATCATGAAAAGAAATAAAGTGCAATAAAAATTGAAATTGAAAGCAACATTTGCTCTTGTCAAGACAATGATCTCAAGCATGAAACTTAAATTATGAGGTGTTTGTTGCTTTTTTCTGCTCCCACATCATGAAACACCTCCCCAGTCCTCAGTCTTTGTTTAAAAAGTTATAGATCAGAGTATCACTTTTTGAGCTAAAACAATTCAAAACTAGCTTTATTGGAAGTGTGGATCGAAAGTGGGTGAGCAAATTGTAAAAATTAGTTAAATGCCTTAACGACTTTTAGCTGTCAAGGCATAGAAAATAATTCACTCAAGTACAAATATTTTTATCTGTTCTTTCTATCTCTTTGTTTATGCCTTGAACTTCACTGTTTCTAGTTTTCATTTTGAGACAAAATTTTGTAGTGTTTTCTTTTTTGTTTCATTTCTCATGAATATAAATTGTTATAGATGATGAATTCTAACATTGAAACATGCAATAATAGGGTTTCCACAGGCCTAAAAGGCCTGATTTTTAATTTTTCTTTTTAAAACCCCTTATAAAGCCTTTATATTATATGAAAGTCCTTAAAACATTTTAAAAGGCAGTAGTTTTTACATGAACGCTGCATATCTTATTTCTCCTACTTTCGAAAACCAAGATCGGTGTTGCTCGTCCAAAGTCGTGTCAAAAAATTGAAGGTTTAATATATGTAAGTCAGATAGAAATTCATGATGTCTGAGACCCAATCTTAGATCTCCTGAGAATTTCTTCACTTGTACAATCACAAGTTAATCTATTGCAATCTTCGTTAAATGTAAGTTTGAAAATAAAAACTGCTTTAAAAAGACCCTAATTTTTTTTGCTGGAAGAGTAATACCTTTAAATGTGTGTGTAAAAGTATTCTTAGCTGTTCTGAGTTTACGAGTGTTTTCACCAATTTCACTTGGGTGTCTGGTTTTCACTTTGATTCGCTGTATGTATTATATAATGTATGTTTTAAGGCATCTAATCTTGAAAGCCAAGAAATGAAATGAATAGTGCCTTTATTAACATGTATTCTTCATAAATCTTAGAATATTTATATCTAATATATTTATTTTTTTTACTTAGACCATGAAAAAGAGTATAGTTGGTCAGCCTGACTTTGAAAGGCTAGAAAAAGTTCCTACTTTTTTAAGCCGTCATCAAAAAAGGAAACAAGGGCTGGTAAGAGAATATTTTGTAAACCAGTTTTGCACCTAAAGTTTTCTCATGTTATTTTCAAATTATATGCTTTACTGTTTTGACATTTTTTGTTTTACTGACTGTCCACATACTTGTCCACAAATAAAATCTTGTTCTTGTGATTCATGTAGTGCATGGTTTCAGAGCAAATCAGCAGTTTCAGCAAATCAGAGCAGCACATTTACACTTATGAGTCTTTAACCTATCTATAGGGTTCTGTATGAAGTTGAGTTTATTGTTACAAAATTGTAAATTAGAAAATTACTAAAAATATGAAAAATATACTTTGAACATAGAAAAACAAAAATTGGAATTACTCCTAGCCATTTTTATTATTTATATTTTTAAATTTTTTTTTTTTATCTTAGCTTAAGCTGAACCTATATAATATTGAACGTTTACTCTATTGCAGACTCAACATTAGGCATGAACTTTCTTATTTAACACAAAAATGATGCCTTACAGTAACATTGGGTGTTTATGTTATAATGAATTATAAAATATTCGAAAGGTTTAGGTTATTTACCCAACCATGTATTCATTGCTTATAAGCCATATATCAAGTCCTAAATTTTCTAATGTACAAAATTTCCCTAATGCAAATTTAGCTAAGAGGAAGCTGTGATTATGACATAATGACAAAAGACCTTTTTTGTGTGCAAAAATTACTATTTACATTTTCAAACTTTATCAAGTATCAAAAAGTCACCCTAAATAAAGTTTTAAGTGATAAATTCTATTCAAGCTGTTTTGTTTAGGTAATTACTTTAATTTATTTTAATTCCTGAATTTTTATTGAACCTTTTTATCTACTTAGTACATTTCTATTCTATTTTCATTTTAACGAGAAAGTGTGGATGAAATTTCAATATAAAATACAAATTTATTTTATGTGAGTTGTGAATTATGAGTTTTTGTTTGTAGAAGGAAAGAGACAAAACGAAAGGATTCCAGTGGTTCAATATGCCTGCTCCAGAAATGACCGAAGAAAAGAAGAATGACTTGTTAGTGGTCCAAATGCGGCAAGCTTTGAATCCTAAACATTTCTACAAACGAAGTGCCAACAAAACCAATCCAAAATATTTCCAGGTAAAAACTACTTCTAAATTGTAATGGGCTGTGGTTGGAAGAGTAACGAATTAGCAACAGGAGGGTTGCGAGTTCGAAACTAGATCCAACCAAAGACCATCATGTATATGGGGGGCTGGTGCATGTTAAACCTGTTGTGGGTGTAAATATCTTCATGTTTATCATGGTGTGGAAGTTTGGAGAGTGGGGTGCGAACTCAGTTTTGTATCTCGTCATCTGATACAAAATGGTGGTTTTGTCCTCTGATCTTTCCCTTCAGGATTGATCCCAGACTGTTCCAATAATCCATTGTGTTTCTCCAGTGTGACATTAATTCAACTACCTACCTCTAAATTGTAAATTGGGAGACCATTCTACACCATGGATACTTATGTAAATATTTTTGAATCTGATATATTTTGTTTTCTCACACAATATTTTGTCTAAAATTATTATATTAACTTATATTCTGTGCTTAATACTGATACTTGATATTTTTATATTTTAAATGCATTTTGCTCTACATAAACAGTCTATCTTATGTTTGCTTTTTCTGCAGAAATAATATAGCTAACTAAACCAGATTTTGGTCAGTTAAACACAATAGTTTGTTTTACAAATTTATAAAGTTTGTAAATCGTAGAGACTGAAAGCATCTAAATTTTATTTGAAAGGGATGTAAACTTGTATGTTGTCTAATTATTTTATGTAATGTTTTTTATTTGTACTTTTAGTGTAGATTTAATTGTAAATTTCATCGCTTGATTTACTTCAAGGTTTACAATAATTCAAATTATAGTGCTCTCCTACCTTTTAGAACTTTTGTATTGTTAACTTAAAACTTATAATTTTCATTACATTTTACATCGAACATAGAGACGGATTAGACACATTATGTAAGCTTTACTACGATGTATTAACATGAACACACTCCAGCTAACCATTTTCTATTTGTTGTCGTTTTAAAGTGAAAAGCTATCTGTTGGAATTAAGATAAGTTTTTTAATAACCTTATTTTAATTTATTAAGTAGAGTTAAATTTAATAAAACCATGAGTGCGCAAAAATATATCTGAATAATCATTGGGTCTATATGTGCTGACTAGTTTCTACTTTCAAACCCTTGAGCCAAATGGCTTGGCGAACTAATTTTTAAATTTTGTTAACTAGATAACATGTTTGTGGTTGCATATTTTTTTCTTAACAGTGTTACTGCATAAATATAATTTTCCACATCCACTGCTACGAAGTTCTCCATTTTAAACTGTCATTTGAGTGTTTTTCTTGTGTTAAAAGATTTTTATTTATATGAAATGAAAGTGTAAAACTAGAGTGGTATAAAAATTATTTCACTTACAACAAATGAAGAAGAAAAATGTGCTTATATTTATTCTGTAAATCCAGGATGTTTATATGTAAGGTTTCTAAAACAATTATCTCTTGAAATATTTATTTCAGACATCTCTAGTTTAAACTGCAGAAATCTTCCCCCCCCCCCCCGTTAAATCTTACTTTCAGGGGCACATCTCCTTTAGGTGTGTACAGGCTTCACAGTCCCGAGGAACCTGAGATCTTTTCTTTTCCCATGGGGTTTTCTGCCTTTACTAAACACTGGGGTCATGTTCCCGGGATGCACCCAAGCAATCTTTTCCTTCTGTAATTCCACTAATCTGTTCCCCAATCCCTCTTTTCATGACATATTTTACTTGATGTTGTCTTGTGTTTGGCGCAGCTTGACCAAGTATGGCTCTTGCATCATAAAACCCCCAAGCCAACCAACCCCACTAGATCTCAATGCATTCCAATGAGTAGTATCCACTGAAATAGAAAGCAATTTAAACAAGGTTTTTCCGCAGCTCTTAAAAGGCCTGATTTTTCAATTTAGTTCTTAAGGACCTTCAAAAAGCTTTAATATTTTCAAAAATGCTTTCAAATTATTAAATTTTTTTACAAGAACATTGTATATTTGTATTTCACTTGCGTTCAAAAACCAAGATCAATGTTATTTGTTCTAGCTCAGGTATCAGAAAACATTAAGAGCTTAATATATATAGGTTAGCTAGAAGTTGATGCTTTTAAAACTAGGTCTCAGACCCAACACTAGTCTTGTGTCTGGCGCAGCATGGCCAAATACGACCCTTGCGCCATAAAACCGCAATACCAATCAACCAGACCCAACACTATCACTCATAAGTTTCGTCACTTGTGCATTCACAAGTTACTCATGCGTGCTATGTTAAATACAGCCTATAAACATGAAAAATAAGCATTTGAAAGCCTTCAATTTTTCTTTTACCTGATGTGTGGGATCCAGTTAAATGCTGTGTGCTTTAAAATTCATAAACAAGTATGAAAATACTTGACAGAATACCTTCCTAATGGTGTAAACCAAAATGTCTAAATATTTTACTTTAGACACTTTTCATCCAGGTGTCCTGTGTTGATACTGCAAGCTTTTCTAATTCTGATATTCTATAACATTGCTATTAAACATCATTACACAGAAAATTTCAATTTCCAATTAAGGCATAGCAGCTATAACAGCTTTTTAATTGTTAAGTATGATGGAATCTAAAGCTGTATCCTATTTCTGTTATTTATCTTATCCTTACTTTACTTATTATCAGTCCAAAGAAGTTATCTTTTTGTGACAGTTTTTAACATTTAAATTACTTAAAAAATAAACCTTAAATACGATTAACAGAACTTGACAGCTAAAATGAAAGTAAAAAGTTGGTAGGTTGTGTTGAGGACAAACTAGTTTTGATGTGAATACTTGGACCTGATATTGAATTGTGGAATGAATGTAGCAGACAAAGGAAGTTTGAACGATTAAAGTGCAGTTTGATATTAATTGTTTAGATATTGTCCAATTTCAATTGTTGTGTAGTTTGGTAGTTTTTTAATGACACCACTTATGCAGTCCTCACTCCATACAATCCAAACTGGCTTATCCAGCACCCTAGAATTGCAGACCCCTTCCCGTGATCAGTGTGCCTGCGCTCTCAGTCTAAAGGTCACATCAGTAGACATCTTTTGTCTACACTACACTATATTTATCTTCTGGATGTTTTTCTAGTTTCGAAATGAGAAAAAACAGTTCTAAAGCTCGACTTTTCATGCATGCCCCAGTACTGTTCTGATTTTAAAGATACTTTCACATCAAAAAGGAGCAAGTGACTAGTTTATTTACTCTGTATTGGCTGTGAAATATACTTTCGCATCTCGCCATAATATTATTTAAGTGACCAAAAAATTTTAGGTGGCATGTATGTTAGGCATGATTTTCTTATCTATAGTCTGAATGTGCGACCCCTGTACTGGTGTGCAGCAAGAAAAAAGACACAATCTCAAAATATAATTTATTGATGAAGCAGGTCCAGTAATGCAGGTTAGGTTGGTCAGAACAGTACATACCCACAGGACAACATACATCCAAAAGAATCTAAACCTAACCAACAGAACAGTCCGTCCTCTGGCAGGGAAACAGGAACACAATCCAGAAGGGGAAGAAGAAAGAGGATGACTGAAGACCGTTGCTGCTTAAGTACTACGATTCCATTATTGTGAGCATGACGTTGATAAGCACTCTTCAGTTTTACTGTATGGCACTATGGCAGCACTCCAAGTTCCTCCAGGTTCTATTCTGAGTTCCACTGGCAGGTGGATCGTCACAATGATTTGAAACTTTTGACATATCTGAATAGACCAGTTGAGATCCTCTATGGTTGCATTTAAGTATGTTTGTAAAATTTTTTTTAAATGGAAAGTTTTTTGCTATCAACTTTCAATTATGTGCTACCATTTGAATATGTTGTACAGAAATATATGTCCATCATATACTATATTTCTTCTGATTAAACAAACGTTTTTTAAATTGTCTGCCCTCACTTATCCATGAAAATGATCCAAATCATGGATCTGTGTAAGACAAATTTTTGTAACTCTAGAAAGCTTTAAAAATTGTTTTGAATTTCAGGTGGGAACCTTTGTTGAATCTCCATTGGAGTTTTACAGCTCTCGTGTTCCCAAGAAACAGAGGAAACAAACACTTGTTGAAGAATTGCTTGCAGATGCAGAATTCAGACAGTATGTACTCTTATCTTCACTGTTTTTGTCAAGGTTGTACTTGAAAAATCTTGTTTGTAAAAGGGATAACTTTCTGTATTGTGAAATTCATTCTTGAATTCGTGCTCAGCAAAATACATTTGAATGGATACTTAAATAGAATATTTATAGCAATCATTACAAGCTAATTTAAAATCTTGCTTCTTAAAATTGTTAGATTATATTCAAAATCAGTGATTTTGTTTTGTATCACAATTCTCAAAATAGTTGTTTTTTCAAATGTCAAATTAACATGTTTTCTCAATTTTCAAATCCATCATTTGGCATTTTGATAAACACTGTTTTTTGACTGAAAATTTTGTTTGAGGATCACGAATTTGAAAAATTTATTATGTTTTCAAACAGTGGCTTGTCAAGTCTAAAAGCTTCAAAGAATCACTAATAAAGATGAAAAAATGCTATGAAAGTGGTTTATATCTATTTCCGTGGAGCAAAAGTCTATTATTGGGACTGAAATAAACACAAAAATTTGAATTTAAATATGTTATGATTGAACAGTGTTGACACCCTTGCTTTTTCAATAAGCACTTTCAGGCCTCATATGGGTGGGCAGCACTAGTAGCGTAGCATGTCATGTAGAGTAAAAATTGGTTAGACTTCTTGCCTTACCAACACAAGAACGGAGCTCAGAGGTAGGATCACTATTGTGTTTAAACCAAACTGAAAATTTGCAAAGGTGTTTAATGATAGCAGATGTATTAATTTCCTTATTTTTAACTCATTTATGGGTTCTTGCAAATGGAATGTTAATGCCATTGTAACATGCATCACAAGTGCAGGAGTATTAGATATATTCCCCTTCCTGTTGGTAGTTTAGATAAGATCCCTAACAGACTGAAAGTGGATCTTGTCATAAGGGAGAAGAACCTTTATCTTTGTCATAGTTTGTCAACGTTAGAAGTGTTTTTTCGATCAAAAACCTACATTTTAATTGAGTCAAATGAATTTTGAATTATTTTAACCCATGACCTCACAGATTTTGTTGAAAATGTCTATCAATTGATTTTACATTTCTAAGAGTGGAAAAAATAGTTAAATATTTTTGCCTCCTGTGCAAGTTATTAAGCTTTAATTAAAAAAATTAATGAAAATTGCTACATCTTGAGATTGTTTACTGCCATTTTCTCAGGAACCAGGTTAGATAGACTTAGTTATGTTTAATTTTAAAGCTCTTTAAATAGGCTTTAATTTAATATTGAACATAGCAGTTTAAATTTTGAAGAAAAAAATTACAAAATTACTTTACTATTATTCAGCTGCCTAACTGAACCAGGGTTCAATTCTCGGTTTTAAACACGTGTATGTTGGTGATTGTCCCTATCAGGGGTAGCTGCGGCTCACCCACTTGGGGATCCTTCATGAGTAGCCGTCAGTTTGCCCTTGTAGTGTGGAAGACCCCAATTTTTAAGAAATTTAAAAATTAAAACTGCATCATGTTTGATTAAAGCTCATTAAAATGAGGCAGATCTTTAAAATGAGACATTACCCAAGTTTATTTAGTTCCAGAGAAAATGACAGTTAACTATGTCAAGATGCAGCATTTTTTTAAGGTTTAAACAATTAAAGCTTAATAACTTTTGAACGCAAGGCAAAAAATTTTATAATTTTTTCCATTTATAACTGGTTACTGATACACCAAGTGTCATCAAAATCTAAGTGGTCATGGTGTAATCAGGGTGTTGATTTGGCATGGAATGATTCAATTATCTGCTATTCCTTGGAAGTTTTGATTTTAAATGTTTTAAATTCTCTAAAAAGTATATTTTTCTTTCTGTCTATACTCATTTGTGTAGGTTTGTAGTTTTCATTGAATTTTTGTGCAAACAATATGGGTATGCGAAAGTCGACCTGAACTATCACGTGGCGCCATCTAGTAGTACCAGTAATGTTAAAATGTTCTATACTATTGGAATTTTAACTGTTGCCTATTGTTTTAATGAAGATATTGGGTTCTTATGTTATTATTACCTGAAATATTCAAATATTAAGTTTTGAGTTTTTGAATTGCAACTGATTGACAATTGGCCAATTGCACATTTTTGATTGGAACCAGATTGCTTTATTACCATTATATTGATTTCTCCTTATTTTTATGCAAAATTATCAACTACTTTACCAATTTAAATACTGGTAAGAGATTTTCACAATTAGCGTACACAGATCACAGAATAACAATATTTATCCTTTGTACTATGAAACCCCAAGCATACATGTATATTGGGATAATTGGGAAATATTAATATTGTTGTGCATTCATTCTTATGATTTTTGTAGCTCTATCATAAAATTTAAAATTAAAGTTTAGAAAGGAAAAAATATTTGAATTTACTGAACTTAAGTTCCATTTTATTACTGAAAAAACTTAAAGGCATGAAAGAGCCATCCATCCCGATGATGATTCGAGCTGTAAATTTGTTAGATTTCTAATTTTTTTAAAAAGAATTTCTAGCCCTAGTTTGAGTGGAAGATATTTCAATCTAAAAGGCATATTTTATGTAAAACATTAAACCTATCTATTAATACCAAAGCATCTTTAGCCCCAAGTTAAAAAGAATCCCCAATTGTTCCTAATCGTGGCATGAACCAAACGCTGCTGTTTTTGAGCTTGAGACATTCCTAAACAAAGGCAGGAAAGTGGGAGAGGATGTTAGACCAAGGATCCACTGCATAATCTTCTGGATACTAGCCTCAATCAGAAGCATGGGGAAAGGGAGAATTGTGCTGAAAATACCTATTGCACATGACAGGAAACCATTTGAGGCTGAAAGGATAGAACATAAGTATTTCCTGGTTGACTTTTTGCTGTGAAAATCAAGAACCGAAAAAACAAGTCTATTTTTCACTCAGACTAGATTAAAAATTCTTGATTTTGCTTTAGGTTTTTTCGATTTTTTTTTTGCCACCAAATTTTTATTTTTTGTCATTGGATGCCTGGTTTCTGAGCTTCCATGGTTGCTTAACCACTGTTTGTTGAGGGTTTAAAATTTTTTATTTATATTTTTATTCTATTGATTTATTTTAATTTTATCTATTTATTTTTTAATTATATCTATTTTTATATTTATTTTTTAATTTTTATTATTTATCTATTTTTAATTTCAAAATATATTAATTTGTTAATTTTTTAAATTTAAAATAATATTTATATGTATTTTTTATTTAAAAATATTTAGTATTTTTAAATTTTAAAATTTGAATTTCTTGTCGAGAACTTCAACATCTGCGTTTCATACTTAGTACATTTCGCGTTTTAGCCAATTCATTTTGTATCTGAGCTTCTAAAATATGGTTTAAGAGAAGACTTTTTGCTACTGTTAAAAATTTATGCTGACATTTCACAAGTGCTTAGGCTGTGGCAGTCTCATTCTTATGTATGAAATTTTACCATTCTTATTTCTTTATAGGTACCAAAAGAAGAAATTTAATGAAATTCAGTTTTCTCAGCCTAAAAAGTATGTTCAGAGGAAAAAAGTGGCAAACAGGCAACGCCTCGCTGCTATGAGTGCTGAAGTGAAGAAAAGTAACAATAAAAATAAAAAGAAAAAAGCCTAAATTGTTTTGATATTTATAATCTTGTATTAAAAAAATTTCAAATTAAATATTTCCTCATATACCCTTGTTTCTATTTCTTTTCCATCAGGTTCATAGAACTTGGTTATGGTGATATTTTTATAAATTGAAAGTTTAATATTTCAAAATCAAGTACTGAAATTGTAAGGGTTACATTGTGTATGCTTTTGTACCAGTGTACGTTAAAATAAATATCTGAACATGTGAATTACTCTGGCTGATGAAATTGTAACATGGTCTTAAAACAGAATTTTAACATTTTTCTACAGAATAAGTTGTGTGCAAACATTTTATGCGAGTGTGTCTATTGATTTTAGTACAATGCAACACCTGTATTATAATTTACAATTCTAATAAAAGTTAATACAGTTCACTTGTATTTGCAATTTAATCAGTTACTTTTTTATGAAACTCGCATTTTGTTTTGAAAGTATATTACATTAAAAAAGTATGGACTACCAGGATGTCTTAAATCCTCCCAAAACTGAACTGGTAGTTGTGTGGTTAGTGCTTTGGCCTTCAGTTCAAGAGGCTCTGGGTTCAAATCCCAGTCAAGACTAGGATATTTGCAATCTTTCAGAATCCACTTTCAGACATAGGTCCTGGTCTAATTGGACTGCCAAAGAAATAAATAACTATAGAGTGACAAACTAAAAATCTCCCAAATAATATTGGGCCATGGTAGCCTGGTTGGAAGAGTAACTGATTTGCAAATGGAGGGTTGCTGAGTTCGAATCCAACCAGACTCGTGTTCAAAGGGGGCTGGTGCACATCAAATCTGTCGTGCCTCAAATGTCCGCGTTGGCATGGTGTGGATATCTGGAGAGTGGGGTGCCAGCTCAGGTGTGATCTCGTCATCTGACCGTGATTCAAAATTACGTGTTGTCTCGGATCTTCAGATTTGATTCCAGACCGTCGCCAATGACCCGTTGTGTTGCTCCAGTGCGGTGTTAATTAAAATACCTACCTACCCTAATATTTGTCAATTTAATGCTGGTCAGTTGACTGATTTATTAGGGCTCTGGTTCTCAATATCTGCTCTTTAGCTTAGAATCCTGACGTTAGTTAGGGTGTTTAGTGATTCAGAATCCACATTACTCAGTAGGTCCCAGTTTAATTGGTCCTGGTGTTACAAGAGCTTGCAGCAGAGTGACAAACCAAACGAACCTTACCTTTTAACATAGGACTCATTTTATTTGCAAGAGAAAAGTTTTATCAGTTTTCGATGGTTTTGTGTTCATATTTATTATACCTTGAATGTTGTACAAAATATTGTTTTCATCAATGAGATAAAACTGAGTAATTTTTATCAAGTTGAAAATTTACAAGGGGTTGGAAATCTTATGCAAATGTTTACTAGATTTTTAACATTCAAAACATTAACCCTTACTTGAATTATATGCAATTGGAAACTCTTAAACGAAGGCCATTTTGACGAACGCTTCAGAGGCAGTTCAATCCCAGGGAGGCATCGTGCATCTCTAAAATCCATCTGGAAGGCAATTAGACCACCCCAATAGATGTTTCGAATTTTCCGGCCGGAGGTCGGTGTCAACCTCTTATCCCAAGCTTGTTGCTAGGGGCATTACAGTATGCGGGGAAGACCAAAAATTGTTTTGCTGCAAAAGTGTTGCAAACTGAAATATTTATTCTAGTTTTGTTGCTCATGAAAGGCATACTCTTACTCTATTTTTCAAATATTCTATGATATAACATTAAATATGCTCTTCACAAAATTGATCACTCCTTCCTGGGTATCACTACAGCCACCTGTCCATACTTGCTTGCAGCATAATTCTCTATAGCATCCTCTGACAATATACTTATTTTCGTATTTCCTGTATGAGACGGATGAAGAGTTAACAATTAAACGAGAGGAAGAAAAGAGTTAACAATTATAACAATTAAAATTCAAATTAATTCTGCAAGTCACAGTGGTCAACTGAACTTTTCTTTCATTATCTAACGACTGGAGTAACTGTTTGAATTTGAATGCTTTGGTGCTTATGTGTGGTTGCATCAAGTGTGGAGATGCTTTCTGTGTTTGTGACATGCCTGATTGAATGTTTAAAAAGTCATGAAAAGTAGTATACCATTTAAACAAGTATATTAGTGAAATATTTATCAGCAAATATATTAGACGTATTAGTATAAATATGACATCCCGAATCTACTTTTGTTTTCAAGGTTTTCTTAAAACTTAGTTAAGGGGAAAGTAGTTTTGCACATCAGACAACTGTCCAGCTAAATGTAGGTGGCGCTAGTGTTTCTACGGCGATACCTGTTTCCTGTACGTACTCTAAACGTGACGCTAGTTGGCTTGTTTAGCGAATATAATTTCAGCACTTAGCCAAAAAATTCCCCAAAATGAATTCCGAATTGATGTATGAAAGTTGATTGGTCAACATCAATTAGATTAAACGCCAAAACGACTATATAAACTACGTTTTAAGGTAACTCCGTCATGTGTCACGCGGGATGTAAGATGTAAAATCTTCGCAGATCATTACGAAGTCAAAATCCGTCAGTGTGGGAGCCGCGGATTAACAACCAGGGTTGCTAGTTCGAAACTCGATCCAACCAAAGACCGTCGTGTACGTGGGGGCTGGTGCATGTTAAATCTCGTGGCCTCGTGTCACGTTGGCGTGGTGGGGGTATGGGTGCCAGCTCAGGTGTTGACCTCATCTGACCTGAGTTCAAGGCGTCCTCGAATCTTTCGGGATGAATCCCGGACCTTCGCCAGTAGCCTGTTATCACTCCAGTGCGACGTAAATTCAGTTTTAATCTACCTACCTTCAGTCTGAGAATTCTGCTTCCGCAAATTGAAAATTCATCGATGGAAGAAATAATACAACAGCGATACATCGAGGCGCGATAAATTTCTTCAGAAAAACCCTCGCATGAGACTCCCTTCAATGCTGGTCAACGTGCAGGGAAAGAAAAGATGCGTAAAATCGCCGACTCCTGCGTTGTCTGGTCCCTGTCAACGCTCTTCCCTGCTGAAAGGACTCGGATCCGTGGAATAACGCACAGCGCGTCTCGGACACGCGTCAACATCCGTTCTGCCATTGATAGGCGTCCACGACGATTCAATGCACTCAATCATCCGTTCAATCGATCACAACTTCCTCTTCCTGATTTCAGCGCCTGCAGAGATGCGGAAGTGAATGGGTGGAAGTGAGGGTAATGGTTTCGTTTTGGAGAAACTATCATGCTTCTTGTTATAGCAAATTTAAGTAATTTGTTTACTTATTTATACATAGTTCAACAGATTACTTTAATAATAGGACAAAGAGAAAAGCCAAATGTGCAGAACATCCAATGAACGATGTCCGAATTCCTCTGCTTCTGCAAATTGAAAATTCATTGGTGGAAGTAGAGTGACAGACCGAATGCGTGATATATGGAGAAGCCATATAAGAAGGATTGCTGTATTAGTAAAGGTTCCCAGAGGACCGGTACTCGTATTCATGCCAGACTACTAAACTTCAAAAGAATTTTCTTCCACCAACGAAATGACAACAAAGCAAAAGGTAAAAGTTCATCAACCCTCCGGGCGTCACGAGATTTCCAGTAGTGTAGTGTTGCTTTTACCCCAGAACACACAATGACTGAATAATCACATCTATTGGTTGAAAGAATCCTGGGTCAACAATTCTATTGGTCAATAAGGTCAGCAGGCTCGAAGTTTTACAGGGATGACTGCAGGTTGTAGAACGGATTTTTGCGTGTGAACCTCTCAGATGGTTAAAGGGTATTTAACACAATTGAATTTGTCAGTTTTCTGGCGCATATTCCTCCTTCTTACGGCCAATTAACCAGAAACATTCAATCGATCACAATTCCCTCTTCCTGATTTCAGCGCCTGTAGAGATGTGAAAGTGAGGGAAGGTTTAGTTTGCAAGTTAAACATCCTTTCTCAAACATTAAAAAAGTTATAAGTTATCTTTAAATCGTGTATTCATCAGGCTTGACCGTAGGCCATCCTTTTCTCGAGTCAATCTCTAGAACTATATGCGGAATCTCCGAGAACACTTTCGATTGTCGGTTCTGTCTGGACATAGGTAGACCTGTTAAAGGAGTAACGGATTAGCAGCCGGAGGGTTCCGAGTTCGAGTCCAACCAAAGACCGTCGTGACCACGGGGGCTGGTGCACGTAAAATACGTCGTTGCCTCAAATGTCCACGCTGTCGTGGTGTGGAAGTTTGGAGAGTGGGGTGCCAGCTCAGGCGTTCCTCGCCATCTGATCGTGGTTCATAATGACGAGGTATTCCCCTGGGATTTTTCCCTTCGTAATGGATCCCGGACCGTCGCCAATAGTCCGTTGTGTTGCTCCAGTGCGATGTTAATCAACTACCTGCCTACCATGTCAGAAAAGACAAGTTGATCAGGCAACATTGACGAATTAGCAACCGGAGGGTTGAGAGTTCGAATCCAACCAAAGACCGTCGTGTACAAAGGGAGCTGGTGCATGTTAAATATGTCGTGGCCTCAAATATCCCCATGTTGACGTGGTGTGGAAACTTGGAGAGTGATGTTCCAGCTCAGGTGTTGCTCCAGTGCGACGTCAATTCAACTACCTACCTTAAAGTTTGTACTGGAACATTGGATCACGGAATCTAAAATTTATGCTTCACTCCCATACAAAAATATCACTCCTTTAAAAAGATTGAACCTTTCCACGCATCGACAGCCATTAATATAAGCGAAATGTCGCCTTTCGCAAAATCTTTCTACGAAACGCAGCTTCTAACAATAAAACTCACTCGTAAACATAAAACTCGTTACATAAATCTTTCATATAGCCCCATAGAAACTTTCTAATCCTGATATACAATACTAAAACTTCCAAATGAAACCGTCTTTTTCTCTTTAATTAAACCAAAATTTCTCTTCTCATCCTCCCAGATAAATCTCACAAAGATAAAGAATAACAAAATATCCCCGACTGAAACTGCATTGTTTGAAAGTTTTGTTCTCACATCCGAATTTCCTCAGATCCGAAGCTTTTGAATAGGTGCTCGAATTCATCTTGCGAAACCGATATGAAAGTTAAATCTTAGTTTCTTGGATTCCTCTCGTCTTAGTCGCAGCTTTCCTGGGCTATGCATTATGTACCGTTTTAAGGAATTCGTCTTTCCCAATTTCGCGTCGGCAATGAATGAGAGCAGCATGAACACAAACCTTTTGAATTTGTATTTAATGGGGGCGCAGGCTTTCTCGGTGATGTATTCCTCCGAAAAGTTTAGACTCTTTCGATTGCCGAAGTATAGTTTATAACTCTTGTTTAAAGGGAAGCTCGGGATAGATTTATTGCGAGTAGCATAATGTTTCTCTTAAAATATTCGCTTTTCTGAATCAGCGGGGGAATATTTAGCGAGCGACTTCAATTGTCGTTAGAATTTCTCTGTAATAGAAGTGTTGCCCTGAATGGAAGAATGCTTCGCCAATATATGAATAAATGTCTTCTTAAGATTTAAGGAATCTTGAATGAACTATGTTTCATTATGGGGGTCCCTGAAGGACTTTTATTCCATTGGATGGGAACATTTACGTTTGGTAATTCTCATGCGTTTCGTTTGTTTGGATTTGATAACAAGGTTGCTTTTAAAGTTGGAATTTAAAAAATCGTGATTGCAATTTTAAGCTAACATTTGGCGTTATTAATGAATTATGATCGGATGATTTGATTCCTAATATATGGTAAGTTGGTAGTTGAATTAACGTCGCACTGAAGCAACACACTGGGATATTGGCGACGGACCGGAATCAATACCGAAGGGAAAGAATCAAAATAACGATACCTCGTTATTTTGAACCATGGTCAGATGGAGAGGTCAGCACATGAGCTCGCACGCCACTCTACACCACGCCAACATGCGACAGATGTAACGTGCACCAGTCCCCTTCCCGTTTGGTTGAATCGAGTTTCAAACTCGGAACCCTCTGGTTTCTAATCCACGACTCTACCAACTGTGATACCGCGTTCCCCTAATGTAAGAAATGACAACATTTATTCCTTTTCCATAGAACTGTGTTCTGTCCATTTCAAAACTATATTCACGTTAATTACTTTGATGAATTTTGAAATGTGACTTATTTTTTGTATCTACTTTTCGATTCTGCTTATGTTATTCATTGAGCATGCATAACTTCTAATAGACCGTTGTTCTGCTCCATTGCGACGTTAATTCAACTACCTACCTATCTCATGCATAACCTATAATATATATCACTAACGTACGTGGCACAGTAGACAGTATTCATACGTTGACGAATGGCATCAAATATATATAAACAATGTAAAATCAACCACCACGGCATTTTGCAGCTAAAGTATAAATATCCTTGATTCCAGCTAAGGAGATGCAAAATTTTGCAAAAGCTCTGTGGAAAAATCCGCCAATCTAATGAAATTCACCAGCAGACTGATTACAAAGGCAACGAGGAATCCGGAAGATAGAGAAGAAACTGAGCAAACTCGAAAATGGGCTTAAAAAATATTGAATCGTCTTTAACTTTCCTGTGGTGGTTGGTTGTCTTGACGAGGTATCTCGTCATTAGCACAACTGGTCAGATCTTGATGGATGAGATATCTTATCGAAACCATTTGGGGAGTTAACAACTGAATGGGATGGAATTGAATTCAACGTTCAGAAGCTAATTGTTGTGCCATGTCGGAGGTGTGTGCATTTTCCCATGAACTTTATTGCAGTTAGAATAAGTAAAATCAGTAAGAGGTACAAGAAATACCGATTTATATATTTAATTAATTTGATTTCATTTAGAGGTATAAATACATATATCGATGCATAGGGGAAAGTAGCATAATATGAGATACTTTTTTTTAAATAGCTATGGTGATCTTTTTTTCAAATTTCTCAATGATTTCTAACACTTCTACTAATGCCGTTTCTAATGGTTGATGTTTTTTTCGGTTGAATGCAACCCAAATATATGAAAATAAGGACTTTCACCTAAACTCCTAAATTTGCGATTTTGGAAAAGGTTTCATAATATGAGATACCAAGTATTCTCAATCTGAGATAGTATCTCATATTAGGCATCCTCAAAGACAAAACTGGAATGCATTATACAAAATACCTTTATTTCGAGAATAATTTTTTTTCAATCAATCTTTAAAGTAGTAATTGATCAGAAATGTAATAATTACAAGTTCCAAACATAAAAAAAAAAAAACGAAAAAACGAAAAACGAAATAAACTAAAAAAAATTTGAATTGAAACTTGTTTTTAAAACTTTTAACGTCACGTTTAATTTCTTTTAAAGAAACATGAGTGATCATAAAATAGGTAGGTAACCATTTCGACTTTTTCTAAATCGAAAAGCTGAAATCACAAAGAAAAACTGAACCTTTTATTTCCCCACAGTCCTCGTGGGACCAGCGATAGCATTGTCTGCATTTAGCCCACTTTTATCCACGAGTGTCCTCCGAAAATTGCCCGGAGCAAAACATGCACTCGGGGTCAGCTTCATCATCATCAAATTCGTTGCCATCGGAAGAATCTTGTAGGGGACGCTCTTCGTCGTTCGAGCTTTCATCCTCGTCGTCATCTCGCCTTTTGTTCTTGATCACTCGCGTAGACTTGGTAACTTTAGAGGTCTTCTTGGTAACTTGGCACTTTTAGTTCTTCTTTCTCTGCAGATTCCACGGAAACTTTCCTCTGAACTTTTCTTTCTTTTTCTCGTACCTTCTCTTCAAGTTGGCGTTTGTAGGAGAAGCTGTCAGTAGGACTGCAGAACCTGAAAGTAAAGACGACTTTTAAGTAGGTCTTGATGGCACAGGACTTATATCAGAAGTTTTAACCACCACTACTGACTATCCAGGTTCTGGCATATCCTGAGATGGAGCAATATGTTCTGGAGAGTGATGCTTGAGTCGATGTGGATGTTGCGGGGAGCCCAAGGCAATAAGGCAATATTTGACCAACTCCTCTTCTAATTGTGCATTCAGAGCTGGCTTTCTCCCCAAACGGATGTCATTCAGTTCCTTTACTGATAGTTTGTCTTTAACATACCTTTCTATCGTTCCTTTAGGCACTCCATATTCTTTTGAGGCTTTGAGGTAGCCCATCTTCTCCAAAACTGCATTCACTGCAGAAAACATGGCCTCTCGGGACCTTTGTTTCCTTTTCTGTGTCATCTGTGGGCCAAAGTATAAATTTATGTGCTTTAGAAACACTGGAAAACCACAAAAATGGACGAAAAAGTAATATCAAGACAAACAAAATGAGACCCTAATATGAGATATCTCATATTTGGCTACTTCAAGTGTCTCATATTAGGCACTACTTCAGAAATATCATCAAATTAATCATACAAAAAGTGCTAATAAAGAAAAATTGAAACAAGGACCAGAAACTACAAGTAAAACTGATTATATTCCATGAGTTGGATTTTCAAAAACAACTTACCTTGCATCCAAAACTTGTTTTTCAAAAGAGGTCCACAGAACTTTGAAAATCACAAAACCACGTTTTCTGTGAACTGACGCCAGAAGGAGGCTACTTTGGGTGTGGTTGTGACACTTAGTGACTCAGCCTACCCAGAAGCTAATAGTTCACGACATTTTCAATAGGTGGAGCCCTCAGTCAGAAATAATACACGGATATCTCATATTAGGCAACTGTCTCATATTCCGTGACTTTCCCCTACATTAATTGTAAATGGGATTTAAATGATATGTAAAATGTGAATAACTTCACTGCTATCACCATAGATATTACAAAACACCTTGATACATGGTAGGTAGGTAGTTAATTAATGTTGCACTGGGAAACGCAATGGGTTATTGGCGACGATCCGGGATCAATTCCCAAGGGAAATATCTGAGGACGCCACACAATTTTGAACCACGGTTTGATGACGAGGTAACACCTGAGCTGGCAACCCCACTCTCCAAACTTCCACACCAGGCAAACGTGACGACATTTGAGGCCTCGATAGATTTAATGTGCACCAGCCCCATTGGACACGATGGTCTTTGCCTGGTCTGAGCATCGAACTCGCAACTCTCCGTTTGCTAATCCGTTGCTCTTCCAACTGGGATACCGGGGCCCTTCTTGATACAAGAGCCCGACGTATTAACACCGATTTCATGATGTCTTCTATAAACCAGTGAAGCAATATATTGCATAAAATGAACATTAGATAAAACAGTAGGAATAGAAGATGAAACACAACTTTTATTTGAGATACAGTGAAACTTCGATCACTCTTTTAACCTTCAGTTTCTGTTAATCGTCAGTCCGTTATATTAAAAGTTAATTAATTAAATATTAAAAGTTATTAGTACGCACGCATACATACTGTACTTCTACGTAAAGCACGGAACATTTTAGCTCAGAAAGCACGAGCCTCGAAGAAACGAAAGAAAATGACAGACTATTTTAAAATTTGAATATGTATGTACGTCTAGAGCGTAAGTTCATGTAACAATATGTACTATACTTAATGTAAATTGTATATTGTTTGTTTCTGTAAAATAAAATACATAGGTAGAGCGTATTTCCAGTTCGTAAACGTGCAATTTTTATCATTCGTTCATATGCAATGGATGGGGTGGGCCGTTATTTAAGGTTTTACTGTTATCCGTCTATTCGATTAACCGTCACGATCCCGGTCCCGACCTTGACGGTTAATCGAAGTTTCACTGTAATTCTAAAAATATTCTTACCGGTGCAGTCGAACGAGATATGTTCCAAAGTCCCTTCCTCATGAAGGCAAACAAGGCACTTGTTGGTAGATAATTAATTAACGTCGCACTGGAGCAACACAACGGGCTACTAGTGAACTCCGGAATCAATATCGATGGGAAATATCGGAGGACAACGCCTCGTAACGTTGAACCACGGTCATAAGGCGAGGTTAACACCTGAGCTAGCATGCCACTCTCCAAACTTCCACACCAATTCAACGTAAGGACATTTGAGGCCACGACAGATTCAACATGCACCAGTCCCCATGTACACGACGGTCTTTGGCTGGATCGAGTTTCGAACTCGCAACCTTCTGGAAGGCACTTGAAGTCAGCCAGGTGAAAACGATTGAACTAGGCTTGAGTTACAATGTGGCATATTTTGGCTTTAGCAAAAAAAGTGGTAACTGTTCAATAGAATTTTTTAGGTCATTAGACTCACTCCCTTGGAATTGAAGAGAAAGTTATATATATATATATATATATAAAAGAAAGTTCTTTACTTTTATACAACTTTTTTGTGGGGAATGTAACTTTATAGTCATTGTCCTTAATTATTCTCAGATTTGTTAACATCTATATATTTTTACGGAAGTATTAATTAAATTCATCAATAAGCATGATTTATTACGATAATTATGAATATAAATTAAATACGAAGTGCAACAAGACAATTTTAATACAAATCTGTTAAGAAGTAAACCAATCATTCCAACGAGGTCTTCTGTTTCGATACATCCCATTTAAAAATTGTATATTAATTTATTACGTGAAGCTCTAACTGTAAAACTTTCGATATTAAATTAATCACTAATTAATTAAAAACTTCCCATTAAGCAAAATTAATGCATAAAACGTCCTTCGAAAATTATTACAATTATTACAATTTTGATACAAATCTGTTAAGAATTAAATCAATCATCCCAATGAGGCCTTGTGTTTCCATACATCCCATTTAAAAATTGTATACAAATTTATTACGGGAAGCTTTGATTGTAAAACTTTCGCTGTTAAATTAATCACTAATTAATTAAAACTTCCCACTAAGCAAAATTAATGCATTACATGCCCACACTCATTCTTCGAAAATTATTATTTGATAATTTTTAACCTGTTACAAAACATGAAACGTAGTTAAATCCACTATTTCAATTTTAATCATGCCATTTCGGTAACTTATTAAGACTTCTGAAAATTACTAAATTTGAATTGAGTAGATAAATACAAATTATAATCAGTTCCTCAATATTAAAGAAAAATCTTAAAACATTTGAACCATGCAGTTTTTCAAACAATGTCAATGAGACAATCGCCGAATAACATTTTTTAAAGCAATATTACATATTGTTTAAAGAGACCAATAATGCATAACAATGTAGTTCATAAAAAAGTTTCATTATTACGAAGTGTTTTTCGTCATTCGATATCTTTGCTTTTGTGCCTTTCGTACGTATTTTGCAAAGCGCTTATAATTTCGTCAATTTTACGAAGTTTTCTGATTTAAAACTCCCTTCGAGACACTACTCAGTTTCTCGAGAAGTCGACTCCATCCAGACTTCATTTATTATCTTGGATTGATAGACTGGAAGCTATGGCTCCTCGTCTTTGGAAGCGGTTATGGAGGGCAATGTAAGTATGGTTGTTTATATATCGAATTTCTGGCTGGCTAATTATATGCTGCTTTACAAGATTTCTGTAGACATATTGAAAGTATTTTATACGTATTTTAAGCATTTGCGTCACATGTGTGTAATTATCAATTTTATTTTGATATTACTAAAAGTAAATATCAAAATATCTATATATCAAGTAAAAAGAACTAAAAATACTAAAATATAACACTGCTAAGTATTCTACTTTACATGAGTTAATTGTGCTATGAAATTATTATGATTAAGAGGGTTTATTTAAATGGCTACACATTTACAAGTATTATATATGATATAATTTATGATTGTTTCATAGATGCAAATTGTTTGAAATCATTTTTCATTTTCTTTAGATTTGGATCCCTAAGCCGCCAATCTTTTATGATCGATACTATAAAAATCGCTCCCAAACTCTATGCTGTAAGTATAGCATTACGTACGATGTTTCACATTCACATTTTTTAATTAATGATACTTTATGTTAAAGAGGTTCTCTGTTTAATATCGACTGTTCTTTTTACAGCAACATTTGATAAAGATGGATTGGGAAGCGTTTAAGAAAATAAATATCATGGTAAGTTTTTCAACTACTAATTAATACCCATGAATTTAGGGAATATGAAAATCTTTAAGCATGAGAAACACAGATTTTATTATTTGTTATATTTTAACTATACATTCTGAGCTCAAGAATTTGGTGTTTTCTTACAGGATTTCACTGATTCGCCTTTCAAGTCATTCAGCATTACACAATTTATGGATGACTTCAATTATGTAAGCATTAAATACAAATTTACTCCATTAAATTGATATGCGTTTTTGTAATCACTTTCTTTTCAATAGTTAACTAGTTAGAATTTTACTATTTATTTTTTCCTTTAAAACTAATCTTTTACAAATACTTATTTCCACAGACCAGCGACTGGACAATACACCAGATTCTAAAACGGAACACGGCCAAAAAAAGGGCCGAAGTGATCGAGCACTATGTAAAGATCGCAAAGCAGTTGCATAAGCTAAAGAATCTTCATTCGGAGTTTGCAATTATTTCTGCTTTGAATAGTGCCCCGATTATTCGTCTGGAGGAGACATGGAAAGTAAGTTCAATGTTTCTTTTCCTTAGAACTTAACTTATATGAAAACGTAATTTAAAATAAATTAATCAAACTTAGAAATATTGAATAAAAACTAGTTTTCAAAGTTACTTTAATATGAAATAGGGCCATCTAACATATATGGCTTTGATTCTTTCAGGAAGTGTCCCCAAAACAATTGAGCACTTTACAAGAGCTTGAACAACTTTGCTCAACTGATTTCAATTTCCGAAACCTGCGGGAATTCTACGCAAAAACCACTCAACCTTGAATTCCCTTTATTGGTAAGTATTCGTTCAAAAAATGTGTTTTCCATTCTTAACAAACCGTTTATTCAAACTATGATAAACTTTCCCATATGTATAAGAGATATGTATGAAAATATCTCTTTCTCCTCTGTATACATATTACATTTATTTTCAACCACATTTTTTAGTTTTTTGTACATAAAAAAGTATACAATTTCTTCTCAACTTTAATTGCCAAATTGAACTCTGATTGTAATCTCACATCAAATCGTTTTGAACAACTCAAAAAATTATCCAAAATTTTAATTCCTGTAAAATGATTCGTAAAAAATAAGTTTTGGATACAAGTATCCAGTTAATGACTGTGCGAGTGTTTTATCATGTTCTCATTTTACATTGTTCTTAAGTACTTTTACCGATATAAACAATATGGGATTAATTTCTTTATATTTGACTGATAATTCTATTGGAACTATCTTCGACTTGTAAATAACATCAAATAGGGGATTTAAACATTTATTTCCGCTATATTTTATTCATGTTTTTAAAAAATTTATTGAAAGCAAGCATTTTATTTATCCGCAGGATTATTCCTGAAGGACGTAGAAGCCATTGATGCTATGTTTCCTGTAAATGCAACGGAAAACGCAGAATCCAGGCATGAGATGATAGCGAGTGTATTGAGCATCATCGAGAAGTTCCAGAAGTCCAACTATGGTATGTTTCATTGACAGATCTGCGAATGCTGATTTCCATAAATACATTTATATATTTTCCATTTTAAAGTATGAAGAACGACTTATGTCAATTGAATTAAATTTAATATGTGTACTTGTGAATGGTTTCAAGAAAAATAAATTAGGAATATATTCTCATATCCTCGAATTAGCGAAACGTGTTAAGTTTTATATAATTCGATATGTGCCTACCTTTTGTGTATGCTTCTATTTCTTACTTCAATTAATAACGCTTTATAGACTTCCTTCCACCAAGGAGCCTAGATGTACTATACCATATGACATTTACTGATATTTTTAAGGGACATCTCTACTACGCCAACTACATGTAAGTAAGCCTTCCCTCTTATTAAATATGAAACTTGCCTCTACATGTGATACTTTTATCAAGAATTACACTAATTTAATCTCAATTTTTAACATTTCTTCATTCAGGATATCCATGGAACAGGAGCCACATCCTCGGCAATCTGTATCTGAAGTCACAAATGAGTTGCTGAGGAAACATAGAAGGTAAGAGATGCTCTAATATGCGTCAAATTTCAGCCACCCTGATCATTGACAAAATAAATTAAAATTACAACCTCAAATGTATTAATCAATCAAATCGCTCTAATCTTGCAAAATTGTTTGAAATAATTAGTCATCTGTAGGTATGTCTCAAAATAAACACTGTGCTCTTCCAGATTAAAAAAAAATTGAATCAACTCACATTACTTTGAAAACTGTAGAATAAGCCTTTTTATTCAGTTGCTGCTGTGGAGAAGAAATTAATGGACGTATTTTGCTTTCAGGTACAAGAGGGTGAGTGAAGGCATCCAAAACTGGATAACCATGGAAGAATCGTCTCTTCATTTCGAGGAACGTTTGATCTAAGACGTCGGAGGCGATTTAAGACCAAGGTGGTGAACAAGCTGCTGGTTGAAACATCTGAACCTGAAGAAGCAGCCATGGGTGGGTAGAGGTGGGACTGTAACAGAGTGAAGAACACCTTTCAGCTCATTTAAGTTCTTGTCAACGACGTTGAGGCACTGGAGACATCATTCGGAAGACGTCGTGAAGAAACTAAACCTGAAGAGAACTTTGAAAACATTAGAAGTCATTGTTTTCGGCACTTCAGAGTGTATGAGACTGTAATTCGAAAGATCGAGTTTTTTTGAAATAGCCAAGCATTATTAAAAATAAGCGCTTACTGAACGAATTTGTAATAAAACGGTTTTTTCACTATTTCTGTTGTATCGTGAGAGTTCTTTAAAAATGCAATTCATATTTTAAGATATTTCAGATGTATTGCCGTACAGTCAGCTTCTAAGGGGGAAGGATATCAAATTTGTAAAAAGGCACTAATTAGGGTTAACTCTAGAACTGCTTTAGGAGCAGACACTTGCATATTTAATGGTTCAAAAATACAAAAACGAATGTAATATATAACGGTAAAATAGGAGGCACAGAATATTATTACAATAATATTGTTTTCTATTTGACGCATTTTTCAATACATGCCGTATATAAAAAAGGTTATACAAAATTATTGTCGATGGACTTCTTCAAAAAGTATCACTATAATAATAGCACTGTTAAAATATTCGTATGTTTTGATGAACATAAATATTATGAAAACCAACGTAATACTCTGCTTCTTGTCGTGTCTCAAAAATAGTTTTGACTTACTGAAGGAACAGACACTTTCAGATTTCAGAATGTATTTGTGGTATATGGGGTAGCAGAGACATTCCCTTAAATCAAGTAAGTCTAGTCGCTTCGGTTCGACTTCATTGTAACAATACATCCATAGATCGATCAAGATGTGGAGAACTTGAAGGACATAATAGTACGTCTACTATGCACGGGTTGGAAGAATAACGGATTGGCAACCGGAGGGTTGCGAGTTCGAATTCAAACAAAGACCGTGGCCTCAAATGTTCTCACGTTGACGTGGCGTTATAGGTTTGAGAGTGGGATGCCAGCTCAGGCGCGACCTCGTCATCTGACCGTGGCTCAAAATTACGTGTTATTGTCCTCGGATCTTTCCCTTTGGGATAGATCCCGTACCGTCGCCTTTAGCCCGTTGTGTTGCTCCAGTGCGACGTTAATTAAAAATATCCACCTACCTACCCCCCTGATTTGAAGGCACTGCAACCCCTTAACCCTCCAAGTGGTTCCGACAAGATATCTCGTTCAACAAGATCTGACAAATTTTGGTAATGAAGAGATATCTCGTCATTGCCGATTTTTTTTATGATGACGAAATCAAGATCTGGTCAGGTTTCTTCTAATAACAAGATATCTCGTCGGTTTTGCTCTAATGACGAGATACCTCGTCGAGATCTCGTCAGTTACCTGGTGGTCAGATAACCACCAGGAGGGTTAAATGACGATTAAGTGATTTGAGATTTGAAAACTTATGGAAAAAAGTGGGGTGGGTTATGTACTGGGACACAAACAGGGAATCGCTTAAGTGAATTCGTCTTGGTGTTATTAATGAAAAGGTGAGATGCGAATGAATAGTCTTAGTAGTTATAAGCGATGTATAGTTTTATTTATCAGATTGATGATAGGTAAGTAGTTAATTAACGTCGCACTGGAGCAACACAATGGACTATTGGCTACTGTCCGGGATCAATCCCCATGGGAAATATCCGAGGACAACACCACGTAATTTTGAACCACGGTCAGATGAAGAGTACAACACCTGAGTTGGCACCCCACTCTTCAAGCATCCACACCACACCAACGTGAGGGAATTTGAGGCCACGACAGATTTAACATGCACCAGTCCCCGTGTACACGACGGTCTTTGGCTCGACCGAGTTTGGAATTCGCAACCCTCCGATTGCTAATCCGTTGCTCTTCCAACGGCCCTTTTAGACTGTTGATAGATGTTGATAGCAAAATTGATCGGCTTTTGATGGACGCGATATCTCGTCGAAACCACGGGAGGTGGGTTAAAGGTACTGCACCCCTTTAAAGAACCTTGCCTCTGTCCAAACCTCATTTCTAGAAATTCGCATTCACTTTCGGGACACTGGTTAAAGTAGCAGGGGTTGTACAAAAGGTCTGTGGATCACAACTCAACAACCACAGATCTACTAGTTTCCATCAATGTCCTTTATGTCTACACGAAGCCAAGCAACTCCATGCCAATCCCCTCTTTCACCAAACCGACCCAAATCCATCTCTTCACAAACAGTCCGAACCAATTGGCGGGCCTAATCCACCAGCGTATGCCGACGGGTCCTCCACTAGCCGTTTCTCCACGCCACTTTTTATTATCTGCTAATGGGGCACAAAAGCCTATAAGCTCCTGTCCATTGATACCCTCCTTTTTTCCCAAGCGGGCCATCCCGGACCGCAACAACCCGCGGGCCGCGCGCTCTCTTAAACTGTCACCCGGGGCTACACGGAAGACCCTCAATCACCAATAACCGCGCACGCGACCCCGCGGATTACAGGGGCACGCGCCTACGCTGTCCCCCCTTTTCTTATTAATAGAGCAGTCCCTCCCTTCGGGCGCTTCCCACTGTTCGGGGCACAATGGGGGTGGCTCCTTGTTTACTGGTGACGGAATGGCTACGGGGGTAGGGGTAGGGGACCTGTTGTTGTGTCTCGCGTTCTTGTGTCGGTGTCTGGATGATATTGAGTCGGCGGGGAGTCCGGATGATGCGTCCGTCCGTCCTTCTCTTCCCCTTTCTCACGCCTCTTCGGGACGTTGTCGTGAGTCAGTGGGTCGTGAGGAATATTAAACAGGGGATGGTCGGAAGGTGGTTCCGCGGGGGGTGATTGTCGGAGGTGTAAAGTTTGGGATTGATTTTGCAGCGAGGGGAGGGGATTTTTCACTCGCCGTCTCTCGCGTGAAATGAATCCCGTCTTTAACCCTTCTAGTGGTTGTCGCAACGAAGTATGTCACGTCACTAGCAAAACGACCGGATCTTGATGGACGACATGTCTCGTCATTAGAAGAAAACTGACCAGGTCTTGATCAAGTCATCATGAGAAAAGTCGGCAATGTCTTAATGACGAGATATCTCGTCATAAATCTCAAATGGCATACTTCAGTTAACTCTCCTGGTGGTTGTCTCGACGAGGTATCTCGTCATTAGACAAACCGACCAGATCGTGATGAACGAGAAGTCTTACCATTAGAAGAAAACTTGCCAGATCAAGATCTAGTCATCATAAAGAAAATCGGCAATACCTTGATGACGAGGTATCTCGTCATTAGCAAAATTTGTCAGATCTTGGTGGACGAGATATCTCATCAAAACCACTTGGAGGGTTAATCTTTTGGAGCATCGGGAGATTTTTCCGAGTAGTGTAACTGTTAAATACGATTCCTTCAGAGGAAAGGAATGACACAGGCCATATGGATCGCAAAAGGGAACAGGCTAGTTTATTGAAAACACAACACATATATATACAGATAGGATAGGATTGCAGCACAACCAATAAGATTCATTAAAATGGACAGACGTCCTAGAAAGCTGTAGAACATTCACACATGCTGCCTGTAAAGAGTGACTCAGCTCTAGCAGCACAAAGGAAGATACAGACTTCTATGGGCGATTACATTATACAACAGTAACATTGCCTTTTAGCCCACAACGCACTGAATGACTAAATAACCACATCTTTCCCATCTATCCGTTAAACGAATCCATGGAATCTTTCAGCCTTCATAAAGATTCTATTGGTCCTTTCCTTAGAACTGAATCCTTTGGAACTATTTTATTGGCCTTGTCCTTTTCTTGGAATAGAATCCTTTGGAATGAGTCTATTGGTTCAGTGCATTAAATAGAATCCTTCCATTACATAGAATAGAATCCTTTGGAAGGAATATATTGCTCCTCTGCATAGATTCTATTAGTCCTTTCCTTAGAATAGAATGATTTTGAAAGTTTTATAGCTTCTTTTCTTAGAATATGTAACCCCTAGTCCCAAGTTGTGTAAGGTCATAAAACCCCAATGAGGGCTTTTCTCTCTTAGGAGGAGTTGAGTTGGTTCACCTCCTCAGAGATGATTTTCTTGTGAAATGAAAACTACTTTAGGTGGAAGAGAAGAGATTTCTTGTTTAGGTTCAGTAGCCTAGGGTTTACTTAGGGGTTGGGTTGGTACCAGGTTAGCAGGTTGCGATATGTTCTAAGAAGCAAAGAGATATCGAACATATTGTTATTCAAACTTTGAAGCGTGTGAAGCATTCTCCGTCAGTAGTTTTTTGTTGTGCTTAACAGGCGTAGATAGCAAGCCCATCATTAACCATCCAAGTGATTTTGACGAGATACCTCGTCCATCAAGATTTGACCAATTTTGCTAATGACGAGATATCTCGTCATCAAGATATTCCAGATTTTTGATGAGATCAAGACGTGGTCAGTTTTCTTCTAATGACGAGATATCTCGTCTATCAAGATGTGGTCAGTTTTTCTAATGACGAGATACCTCGACGAGACAACCACCAAAAGGGTTAAACTGTCGTGAATAAAAAAAATCACACTGTTGGTAAAAGGAGGTACCATGTTGATACTCGTAAAAACAAACTTTAAAGTAAAGATTAAATCTGTAAGGGTCTCTTTTTAGGCTATAACCTAAAATGAGAAGCTTAAAGTCAGATTTTTTAAAATTCTCTAATTGTTCACTTTTAAAATTGAGTTCAAGAAAATATTTGGTTCCTCGTAGTCATCTGGAACACAAAAGTTGCATTGGTTGCACAAAGGAACACTCAATTAATTACAGTTCTGCGTTTCTAGTTTTACAAATTCAAATTTTGAATGTTGAACGAATAACTTTTTATTTACTAAATATTTTTTATTACTACATTTTGAATAACTTTTTATAAAGTTCAAACACATTTTCATATTCATAGCACTGATCATAAAAATCTTAGAAGAAAGAAAAGAGTTATTTTATTACACTATCCATCTATTTAATTTTTTTTATTTCCACATCAAATAAGATCTGTATCCCGCTTCTTATCAATAGTACCTACTCCTATTCACTCATGGACTCCAGAGACTTGCTCTTTCTCTAATGTTAATGAATGTTAGGAAGATTAATGACCTTCCCCTGCTGCCCAAATAGGATCGTCGCTTAAACTTTCCAGCCCAAATTAAAATGAATTGGATTTAAGATTAATTTATGCGTGGATAAACTTTTCATTCAGAATTCACTTTCAGAGGCAAGGGGCTTTCGAACATAAAAACCACAGTCCATAATCTCGAAGCATTTTTACTTCCTCTTTGACATAGGGCCGCGTTAGATCAATTGGAAGAGTAACGGATTAGCAATCGGGGGGGTTGCGAGTTCGAAAATAGATCCAGCTAAAGACTGTCGTGTACTTGGGGGCTGGTGCATGTTAAATCCGCCATGGCCTCAAATGTCCTCACGTTGGCATGGTGTGGAAGTTTGGAGAGTGGAGTGCCAGCTCCTGTGTTACCTCTCATCTGACCGTGGTTCAAAATTCCGTGGTGTTGTCCTCGGATCTTTCACTTTTTGATGGATCCCGGACCGTCGCCAATAGCCCGCTGTGATGCTCCAGTGTGATCTTAATTAACCATCTACATATCTACCGCAGAGGTTTAATTAGTTGAAAAAAAAACCCATTGAACCATGTAATAACGCCAAGACTAGTGTTTCAATCATTATTTAACCCTCTAAGTGGTTTTGGAAGGATATCTCGTCGATCAAGATCTAATCAGTTTTACTGATGGCGAGATGTCATTATCAAGATATTGCTGATTTTTTGATGATGAAGAGATCAAGACCTGGCCAGTTTTCTTCTAATGACGAGATACCTCATCCATCAAGATCTATTCAGTTTTACTAATGACGAGATACCTCGTCAAGACAATCACCTGGAGGTTTAACTAAAGTATGCGATTTGAGATTGGAAAACTTATAGTAAGAAATAGGGTGGGTTGTGTGTACTGGGCCACAATCGTGTTTAAGACAGGAATTCGTCTTGGTGTTATTAATGGAAAGGTAAGATGTAAATGAATATTCTTGTTGGTCGTAAGGGAAGTATGATTTTATTTATCAAAGACTGGTGATATAGAAGTAAGATACACATGGCATAGTATTTACATCGATGGTTTCTTACAACAGTTAAATCTATACAAGTGTTGCCCAGAGTAGGTGATATAGAAATGGCACTTTAAGTTCAACTCACTTTGCATATACTTTAAAATCGATTTGTTTTGAGCAACATCGACATTGAAATTATCGGTGAGCGTAATAGGTATATTGATATCTGGAGTCGTATTGGGTACTATTTTCCTGATAGAATCTTTCAAAGTTATCAAATTCAAGTTAAGATCCATCGGTTCAGGCGGCGGAGCTTTCGAGGTATTCGCACCGGGGGTGAATCATTATTTAAGCTCTCTGTACAGTATACATCGTTCGGCATCAATTTGGGCTTTTCCGATTCCTTTTGAATTTTTATTTCCAATGATAGATACGTTTCTTACATTTCTGTTCGTATTTCTTTTGCATATTTTTCGACATTATCAAAATGTTCTTAAACTCAACACACTTATCGGCTTATAACTTTACGAATTTTATTTAATCGGTTAATTATTAATAAATAACATTGTAGAACCTTTTATTTTCTACAAATTGGCACCGATTTCAACGTCCTATCTCTTCGCAATCCAAAGTTATACTGGTAAAACTACATCCGGCTTCGCCATTTTCAATGTTCACACGCAAGAACTACCCCTCCCCACGCCGCTGCACCCCCACATTACCTATCATTTTAGATAGAGACATAAACCTTCTATCCAACAATATTCAAATTATTAGATTATCATTTATAGTCAACGAGATGTAAGCGTGACAAATCTGGCCATTCTTTTGGTGGATAGATTTAGTAGAGATCCCTTATACCGGACCGAGTTTAAAGGCGTATTCACGTCAAGACTTGTTTCTTTCAGATTAATTTCACAGCAGATGTCAATGTCACTTTTCCATTACATTTATCTACGTTCGTTTCTCACGCGTATAAATGATTTCGCTCGAAAACGACCCTCAGAAAACAAACAGCCACATTTAAAATCTCAATATTGAAAGAATAAGCATCCATGCAACCAATAAAAATCAATTTATAAACGAAGATTACAAATATATGAAGCTGCCTGTCCTCACAACACTTAGACGACCTGTTTCTCCCCCGAAAGCAGTATAAAAAAAATCCCCCTAATCTCGGAACAATAGATTGATTCATATGAGTATCAGCGCATTTCCCCGTTCTTAGGTTTTCGTTCCCATTCCGAAACATTTCCACTCGCTCCAGACTCAGTGTTTTGATAGAACCCACCAAAATCTTAATAATGTCAAAATCAACACGCTTCCCCGGCAGGCCACGCCCGCGGTCTCACGTGACCCAGAGCTCGCCTTCCCATTGGCGGGTCTCTGCGGAAGATGAGCAGCCTACACTGTTTCAGTCTTCCGATTTCGAGTGCCTCCACTGTCAGCAGGTTTGGTTGATTCGAAGGAGGAACACAACCGCTGGTGCATGTAAGGGTGATAAATTTGGCTCTTTTTTCCCCCAAGACGAATCCAGTATTATAAGCATTTTTATCACGTTAATTTCCTCTCATTTGCTTCTACGAAAGATGATTTAATAGCAACTGACCCTTTAATATCCCGATATGTTTTTAAATAAATAAGACAGCGGTAGCCCAGTTGGAAGAGCAACGGATTAGTAACCGGGGGGGGGGGGGTTGCGAGTTCGAAACTCGGTCCAGCCAAAGACCGTCGTGTTCACATGGGCTTGTGCATGTTAAATCTGTCGTGAACTCAAATGTCCTTACCTGGGCGTGGTATGGAAGTTCAAAGAGTGGGGTGCTGGCTCAGGTGTTGTTTTTGTCATCTGACTGTGGTTCAAAATGACGAGACGTTGTCATTAGATCTTTCCCTTTGGAATCGATCCCGGACCGTCACCAATAACCCGTTGTGTTCCCCCAATGCGACGTTAACAACCTACCTTTAAATAAATACTCAGTTTCTCTGAATCATTATTCTTTCCTGTGAAATCAATTCTCGGTAATTCGATTTCAAAAGCTTCCATGGATAATCAATTCTGTATCGTTAAGTTAGTTAACCGAACCATTTTTTGCAATTTTAAGTAAACTTAATTACATCCTCGTACCTTCTCAACCCTCCAAGCGGTTCCGAAGAGATATCTCGTCCATCAAGATCTGACCAGTTTTACTAATGCCGAGATATCTCGTCATCAAGAAATTGCAGTTTGGGATGACGAGATCAAAATCTGGTCAGTTTTCTTCAGACGACGAGATGTATCGCTCATCAAGATCTGACCAATTTTGCTAATGGCGAGATATCTCGTCATCAAGATATTGCCGATATCAAGATCTGTTCAGTTTTCTTCAGATGATGACAATTATAGTGCATCAAGATCTGGTCAGTTTTGCTAATGGCAAGATACCTTATCAAGAAAATCACCAGCTGGAAGTTACCCGAGATTTATTTAGAAAATAAATTCAGAAGGGATTTTCTCTCCCTTTTTCCCGTTTCAATCGACAGACCAAAACGCTAAATGAACGTTAAAGAATGATTTTTTGAATTATATGCATTTTTATTTCAGTCATTCTTGACAGAGAAACAGTTCTTATCTCAACGCCTCACTTATTACGTATCGTATATAATTCACATTACATATTGTAATGCGACGTTGAATATGTAGAGAGCCACGTAATATTCTCCTACTTACATATCTTCGATACGATACATAATATGAATTATAGATGATACGTAATAAGTGAGGTGTTGAAACATAAGAGATGTTTCCCTGTCAAGAATGGCTGAAATAGAATGTAATTCAGAGTCATTGAGCGTAATGTAGCGTTACGGCCTGTCGATTCATGTTAGACTCCTAAAGAAGTTAGAAAAAATATTGCAAATGTCTCTGTAAAACAAAAAATGCTCTACCCCGTATCGTAGCTTTACATAATTTAAAAATCTAACGTACTAGAGTAAATAATTTGTTGTCCTTTTTTCTCTAATAAGTAAACTCTCCACTTCCATCTCTAGATCGCTTCACTCATCTATCTTAGCTTTTTTCTCGTCTCTAAGAGTCTCAATTTCTCGACGAATTACTTCATTTCTGCGTAAAAAATAATGCATATTTAAGAAATTTCATTAAGTGGACATTCAATGAACTTAATGAAATAAGTTCTGTACGGCAAATGGGTGATCACCCAATGTGCGCTTCACATGCGCCGAACTAATTAATTGGCGAGTTCAGAGCATGAGCCTCTCTGATATAACTTGGCTCAGGTGAGAAGGCAGATGACCTTGGGTAAGGCCATTTCTAGAAAGATACGGTAAACTCGCCATGGGACGTCTGGCATTCGCAATATATGTACGGAGGCCACAATATGTAATTATTTGTTTCGACAAATCGTAATTGAATCGTTTATTTCATAAACCCGCTAAGTGTACTGTTTCAAAAATGTCTGTTGACGGGTTTCTGAAATAAACGATTCAATTCCTGTTATCATTACTGGCACCGAATGATAAACTTGGAACACGAAACCATGATAAAGACATAAT
The DNA here is from genome assembly GCA_933210815.1 of Meta bourneti. Taxonomy (NCBI): domain Eukaryota; kingdom Metazoa; phylum Arthropoda; class Arachnida; order Araneae; family Tetragnathidae; genus Meta; species Meta bourneti. The sequence goes on from OW119929.1 coordinate 17,622,568, forward strand.
CAATTATTGGAACTCATTGTTTATGTTTAACCTGTCCCCTAATTTAACAAGTGGACTCGTTCAAACTCAAATATCATCTTAGACTGTTTCAAGTTTTGCAGAAAACCGCTCTATTGAGTTGGTTTGATTCTTCTGTGAAAACCAAAGTTTAAATCCACTTAATGTGTTTAAGGGTATTTGGGAAAGTTAACGCTAGGAGCGATATGACACTGTTCTGTTACAAAAGTAAAATGTGTGGATTGTTACTAGTTAATTAATTGATAAACTTGGATGAAAGCTCGAAGAAATCCAATTTTAATTCGTAGATAGGGTAGAAGTTCAATTTTCATTTTGAGATTGATTACACATTTTCCTTAACAAACAGAAATGAAGTCCTCTAAAAATTTAGTACTCTTTTCTACTCTAAATCTCTGATAAACAAAAATGAAGTATTGTAGATTCTGATTTAATTTTTTCCAAAACATTGCTTAATTTAAGTAATAAACAAGGATAGATACTTCAAAATAACTATTTGCCTGTCAATCAAAAGGATAGGTAGTTTATTTTACATCACATTGGAGCAACACAACGGGCTATTTGCGACAGTGCGGGATCAATCCCGAAAAGAAAGATCCAAGGACAACGCCTAATAATTTTGAACCACGTCAATCAAAAGGGAGAAACTCAAAAAAATGTTTTTTTAAACAAGAAACTAAGATGAGCAATTCAATACTACAATTTCTTTAACTGATGAACTGCGATGACCAATTCAAAATACGTTACTTAATTGGCAAACTAGGTAGGTAATTGAATTAATGTTGCACTGGAGCAACACAGCGGTCTATTGATGATACTCCGGGATTAATCCTGAAGGAAAAGATCCAAGGACAACACCTCATAATTTTGAGCCGCGGTCAGATTATGAGGTCAACACCTGAGCTGGCATCCCACTCTCCAAACTTCCCCACCACGCCAACGTGAGGACATTTGAGTCCATGACAGATTTAACATGGACCAGCCCCACGTACACGACGGACTTTTGTTGGATTAAATTTCAAACTCCCAACCCTCCTGTTCTGTGACTCTACCAACTGGGCTACCTCTGTCTCTTGTGAACGAGAAAGAAAGATTCAAAATATTTTCTGACTGATAAAGTAGGATGCAAAATTCTAAATGCTTTCTTCAATTGATAAACTAGGACGAACGATCAAAATAATTTCGTTAACAGATAAACTAGGATGAACGATTCAAAATAATCCTTTAATTAATCAACAATTAAAGATATCTTCTTCAATTGATAAATGGGATTATCAGTTAAAATATGTTCGGTAATTGATAAATAGGATAATCAGTTAAAATATGTTCGGTAATTGATAAAATAGGATTACAAATTTAAAATAATCTTTAAATTAATAGACTAACGAACAATTAAAAATAATTTCTTTAACCCATAAATTAGGATGAGCAATAAAAGTATTTTCGTAGACTGATAAACTAGGATCAACAATTCGAAACAATTCCTTTAATTGATAAAGTAGGATAAAACATTCAAAATAATTTCTTTAATTGTTAAACTAGGATGAACAGCTCATAATATTCCTGAAATTGATAAACACTTTTCTTCAAGGGGGGTCTGATGAAACAGAAAATGGTCAAAGAGCGATAAACCGAACCAAATCAGCATGAACAATTCAAAATAATTCCTTTAGTTGATCAACTAGGATGAAACATTCTAAATCAATTGATAAACTAAGATGATCAATTCATAATTTTCCTGAAGTTGATAAACTGGGATGAGCACTTTTCTTCAAGGATCCTGATGAAACGAAAAATTGTCGTAGAGTGTCAAACCAAACTAAATCAGCATGAACAATCCATTCTTTCAATTAATAGACTTGAATGACAGTAAAGTCATGCAATTTACCCTTTAATTGATAGACGAGGTGGAAAACAATCTCAAGATCTTCCACCTCTTTCTACTGCAATCTCCCTGAAGAGCATGGCAGGAAGAATCGGGCTCACCTCTTCTGATCCATCCCCAGGGCAAGGGGCCGCTGCGATCGCACCCCTCGAGTGGGAGGCTCTCGGGGTGGAGACTCGATGCAGCATTCCGCGCACACACCCTCACTCGTCGCAGGTGGTTGCTTCTCCCTCCCGAACAGCTACCCTTCCTGAATGCCATGCTCATTTGGGATTGCAAAACATACTGACGGCTTGTTTTATTCTGTGCTTAAATAGTATGTTCACTTCACGACAGGATTCTTGACTCTCAAAGGTATTTGGGAACTTTTTTGCCTTTTCTTTGTGAATTATTACGAATGGATTACCACAATAAACAAATGTGTGCAACATGTTCGAGTATGTGGGTTTGGCAAGGTTTATTCTTGTTTTGTGCATTGTGTTTGGTTCTGAGAGAACAGTTACAAAATTTCTCGTTGCATGATTTCAAGGCAGATATTTTTAGTCGTTTGAGAGTAGCTTTTAGCAGGGGTCCTTTCTTTTCGAATCTTTCTTGTCTTCCTTTTTATATTTTTTGCCTTTTATCTTTGAATTATAACAAATAGATATCCAAATAAACAAATATGTGCCACTTGTTTGAATGTGTTTTGTCAACAAGGTTTAGAACTACGTTCATATTTGGCGTTTCTAAAATTCTAATCAAAGGAGCTTTCTAAAATTTCTCGTAACATGTTTTGATTTAAAGTACAAGTTTTTTAGTTTAAGCAGAATCTTTTGGTAGTGGGATGTTTTACTAAATTACTTTACATATTTTTCGTTGTGATTATGACAAACCAAATGTTTTCAAAATGTGACTTATTTTATGTTTTGTAAGATATCTGAAAGGACAGTTACAAAAGTAATCGTTTTATGCTTGGATTTTAGAGCAGATAATTGTAGTAGTTTAAGAGTAGCCTTAAAGAGGTGTCCTTTCTTTCTTGTCTTTTCTTTTTGAATTATTTTAATTTGGTAATCAAAAGAAACAAATAATTAACTTATTTTAATACACCTTATTTTGAATACGTTTGTTTGATGAGTTTATTCTTGTCATGTATTTCGTTGTCTGTTTCTAAAATTCTGATGAAAGAAGATTTCTGAAATTCTGAGTTATGATTTAGAGTAGATGTTATTTAAACCAGTAGATTTTATTAGTGGAATGCTTTATTTAATTGTTTTGAATATTTTTCGTTCTTGATTATGACAAATGAAATTTATTCCAAATTTTACATGCGTTATATTTTGCATATTTATTTCCAAATTGTTATTTGAAACCGAAGACATGTTTTTATTATAAATTATTACATAAGCAGTTCAAGTATGATCTACAAATTTCTTCACTAATTTTTCGTCTTGATATATTTAACTTGAAATATTTCATCCCTATTCATTTCGAAATTGTTATTTGAGGTTTGATAAAAAAGTAAAACAAAATACTAGTCGTATGATTGGTATGCACGTAGATGTTATCTTAGTATTTCATATCATTTTTACTATTTTTTTCAAAATTCGGACTTTTTATTCCTATTAATGTTGATTTAAATCCCAATAATTATTTTTGAAAATCTAATTTACTCAACTAAAATTAAAACAAATTGCTTATTCTATTGATACGGATGTTATTTGAAGTTTGTATTATGGTGGGTTTTGCGATTTTGTTAAGGAAGGATAAATTTTAATCTTATTTTCACCTGTAATTAATATTCATACATAAAGGATAAATAGAATCTTATTCACCAGCAAAACGTTTGCATGCTAAGTCCATTTAAGCAGCATTTGTAAGATAAATAAAATTGATTATTAAAATATTTAGATTGTTGGTTCTAGAACCCTTTGACTTTTATGGAGCCTAGATAATTTTCACTTTAAAATTACTAAAGTTAAACTAAAAAAACAAGGTTTAAAATTAAAACTACTCTGTCGCAAACAATAGTTGAGAGCCGCTGTTTCGTATCTAAAGTATTTTATTCTTTTTGTAATATGAATGAAATGATAATTTTTACAGATAAGTGCTGAAATTTAATTTAAAAATAAAGCATTTTAAGCTAAAGAACTTTTCACCTTCATTCAAACAGAATAAACTTAAATAAATAGAATTTGATGCACTTCCTATTTTGAAATATAAGTTTCTAAACCAAGAGGTGATTTGAAATTGACATTTTTAGTTGCATCCAATTTTATTTCACTTGGCATTAAATTTGTCTTAAGATGTTTTATTTTTAAATTTAATTTCACAGCATTGATCTGCAAAAACTTGTTACAATCATATTCCCAATGCGGAATACATTTTTGTAACGCAATAGAGATTAAAATAGTTTCTGTATAACTGTTTTCATTGCAATAAGAGAAATGTAAAGGAAAAAACAACATTACATTAAGGCTAGTCTGATTCAGCGTCGCGTGAACTTCGCAAGGTTCTCAAAATATTTAGTTTTCATTCAGAAATGTACGAGAAGTTGAGGTTGTATTTCCTTATTCGGCAATGAGGGGAAGACTGAGACTCTTTTGGCTATGGTTTACTCTTCTCACGAATTTCTCAAATTCTCAGTAATTAAATATTGATAATCTTACAATTTTGATTTGCATGTTAAATTGTAATAGTTTTCTAAATAGTGATAGTTGTTAATATTTAAGTATGCTGAACCATTATTTACAATAATTATAAATACAATTATACTAAAGAAAATTACATCCTTCATTAGATGCGTATCAAAGAGGCAAAAATAAATTAAATGAGTTTGTTTCAAACTTTTTCCTTATATACTTGTGAGAATTATTTATAAATCAGTTTTATACAAGGGGGGGGGGCTTTGCTGCATATGCAACGTGTATTGTCAAACAAGAAAGTGGGTGCAGCGATTCAATTTCGGTTAAGTAGAAAGTTGAAATTTTAAAATGTTGAATTTCAAATTGAAGCTTTTACAGTAAAATTATTCCAAAATGTATTCATTCAAACCGATATTTTGAGACGTCTAGAACACGTACGGATGGAGAAATTCAAATACGTAACATAAGCGACTTTAAGCATGAATTTATAAGAACTTTAAAATTGGAATTCCAGACGAAGCATAAACAGAATAATTATATATAAATATGAAAGGGAACAATTGCTTGTGAATATACGTATAGAATTAAACACTGCCTGGTCAGGGATTAATCCTCTGAGTATCATGAAATTTCCGAGTAGTGCAATAGGATTTACTGTTGCTATTCAGTGTTATTTTATTGCACTAATAAGCTCCCAACAGCATTGTAAACATTTATAATTGTTATATATAGATTAGTTTTAATAATTTTTACATTTCGTCTTGTTAAATAAGTCTAGTATTGCTTTTCTTGCACAACACACAAAATGACTAAATAACCAAATCTATTGGTTGAAAGTATTCTAAGGAAGATTCTATTGGACACAAACTTATTGGTCAAGAAAGTCAAAACTGGTTCTTTGGATTATTGGTCAAGAAAATAGAAACTGGTTAGTTAAGTTGTTGGTCAAGACGGTCGAAACTGATAAGAAGTCACGTATATTTGCAGGAGACACTGCTCTTTGCAGAACGGATATATGCGTGCGAAATTCTCAGAGGGGTAAAAACGTATTTCTAATGTTGCAGCGAAGCTCATATTATTATAGATTTGCATCATAGAGGAAATAGAGTTCTTGAATACGTTATTTTTATTGCACTAATATGCTCCCAATAGCATTGTAAAGTTTTATAATGGCTATGCAGATTATTTTTGATAATTTTTCTATTTCATCTTGTTAAATAAGTATTTTTTGTGAGAGTACTAATCTTGCTCAATTTTTTTTTGTGGTCATAACAAATGAAGAAGTAGAGATTTGATAAGAGATAATTTCTAACTTGCTTTTAAGGACTGCTATATTTGCAAGCATTTCAGTTGTGATTAATTGGAAAGGAACAAAGTGCATTCTTTAAAAATCAACGCTTAAATTCCATCAGTAGGACTCTTAATAACATGCATCACATGGTATCAGAAAAAGTATACTTTGAATTTAAAAATTTTACTTAAAAATTCGTGAAGAAAATGAATATTCCTCATATCGCCATAAAGAAATTAAAGTATCAAAATCAGACAAAATTTTCATTAAATCAATAACAAAGAATAAAATGTGCATTTTTACTGAGAAGAAATAATGATAAAAATTCTATACTTTATTGCATTTAGAAACGAGTATAAATCTTCTACTTAATTTTTATGACAATGTGTATAATAATAAATGCGTTACACTACAAATACATTTAAGTTTTAATTTTATATTTTGCTGCATTTAAAGACTTAAGATTTATTAAATCCGAATCTACAATTTAATTGACTTAAAAAAACGCGATGAAGATAAAAAGTCATAAATACTCTTTTGAAAAAAGTTATTTTATATAAAATACATAGTTATAAAAACTTACGTTTGTGTGTATTACCTATTATAAAGTGTTTCGCATTATAATATTAAATAAACAGGTATATTATCGGCTTAGAGCAGGAACTCATTAACTGACATTTTTCGAAGACACTAAATGCTCATTTTTATAATAATAAGAAATACATTGTCAAATTGTAATCTGATTTTAATGTTTATAATTTTTATTCTTTGATCTAAAACTAATAGTTAGTTTTTAAACATATGCACTGTAAAATTTACTTTGGTATGAGTTAATGAGTTTCTGCTCGAAGTCAACGATATGAATCAGAAATTTATGTTTTCATTAATTCCTATTTTCATCCTGTGCAAAAGTATTTCAGTATTCATTGTTTAACCTAAGTACATTAGTTGTTTATTACTGACGAGACAATTTAATGTTTAACAGCATCATAATACAATAAATACCTCTACTTGTATACTAAAAGCTTTAACAATTTATCAATTTATAGTTTTAGAGTTTTAAATTTTATGCTAGATGTTTCTAACAAACAATTTAGATAACCTACCCATTTCATGAAACTTAATTTGCAAATTGTTTACATTCATTATAAAAAGAACAGCAGTTTTACCACAAGTTATTTTTGCATGATTTCTATGATCTCGTAAGTATTGCTACATTTTATATTTAATGAAAAAATCCATGTCTAAATTTAATTTATATAATTGAGAATAATTATATTGTTTACTTGAATTCGTTTTTATCTAAAGGTGATTCAGTGTAAGGTTATTTTTATTTTACCTTTATTTACATAAAAATTTCAATAATTTGGATTTAAGATAAATGAAAACTAAGGCTTATAAGGGAATGTTAAACATTACATTCAAGAAGAAAAATATCTGAAATCAGACAGAATTCTTAATAAGTAAAATGAATGGAAAACAAAATGAGAAATTTAAAGTTAGAAATATATTTTCTGTGAATTTAAATTTACTTTTAACCCTTACTGTTTCAGGTCATAAACATTGTTGCATTAGTTATATAAGATGATTAAATTTGAAAATTTTATGCACATTTTTAAGTTTTCAGGTATAATATTAGAATAAAACATTCAATTAATTATAACAGCAACACAGTTTTATTTTCTCTTCAATGAAAATAAAAGAAATGCGTGCCGTCAGAACTAAATTTTATAAATTAATTAATTGAAGCAATATTTTTATGTATAACATTAACAGCACTTTTATTTTTATGCATAACGTTAGCTGCACTTTTATTTCTGCCTACTACGAGTCAACCGAATGATAAAGATCAAGCAAGGCCTAAGGGTTTAAACCTATTTAATTCTTACTTAAAAAGCTTTCTTCATATACTTTTGTTCATTATGGAAAAATTCTTTATAGAGAAATCTTGTTCAAATTCATTTGGTATATCTTATATTATTAACATTTAAGGATTAACTATTACTTTTAAATCTATTTAACTTCTTTAATGACAGATACGTTAAAAAACCAGTTTGATTATTATTAAAACTAGTAAATAAATAAATGCAGTTTTCCAAGGGGAATAGGTTCTAGACTGTGTCTCAAAACAAAATTGGGTAGATTGTGTCAGAATAAATTTAAAGAAACTTTTTTACCAATTGTCTCTTAGCGTCAAAAAGAGATGTATATGCAAGAAATAGTTCCTAATTTTTTTATCCTGGCTTATAAAAGATTTTTCCTGCTCTTTTCTCTAAAATATTTGTTTTTACTGAAAGTTTTCCTTGTCTGTAGTATATATATTCCTCTTTATTTTGCTTCAATTCTTTTTTGTGTCTAACAATTATCGTAGTTACACGAATTTAAAATATTAAAACTATAAAAAATCTACATAATATGCCTTTTTATATCGAAAAGTTCTGTAAGGACAATTACTCAATGTTAACTAAGAAGAATCTTTGTGCACACTAAGAAAATTTTTTTTACCAAAAGAGCATTGAAAAGTCTGTTATAAATAAAATATTCTGTTTATTGTTTTAAAGTAAAAATTATTGTGTTTTCCATCTAACTTAAACAAAATTAGTAAGCAAAATATTGTTTTCCAATGACACATTGCTGTCATGATGATTCACAAATAAAACCTGAAATCGTTTATAAATAAATATTATAAATATTCCTTACATATTACATGAAATAAAATGAATAATTTTTTAAAATATTATTTATAAATCATGACAATTATTATAAACTTAAGTTTTTACAAATATTATAAATATTTCTTATATATTACATGAAATAAAATTGAATAATTTTTCATGAAAAGACGTTTTTTCGTGAAATTGAGTAGTAAAATTTAATCGATAACCTGAAAAAATTCAGATAAGATAAGGCTAATAAAACCAAGTACTTATACAAGTAAAATTCTTAGCATTACAGGAAAGTCGGCGCTTTTATTTATGTAATCAAATCATATTCGAGAAATGAGTATATATATTGCGTATACTTTGAAGATTATATATGTTTACTATTATCTCATCACAAAGCCACTGACATTAAACACATGACTGGATACTTTTTCTCCTATGGTAAATTATCATTAGCTAATATAACGAATAAAATACCCACCAGAAAAAAACAAATACTTTTCCGCAGCTGCAAATTTTATTCATATGAAACGATATTAGAACACAACATTCTAATCCTAGAATAAATACATTAGTTGCAGTCAACGTTCAAATAATCAAATATTCGTTTTTCTACATCAAACTTGCATTAATATGAAATATTAGCAAATCTACCTCAGTTAACTTATGGAAAAATAATTCTTTGCATAACAAATAGGATATTTCTGTGATAAATTCAGAAAGCTGACTCAATCAACTCCATCAACCATCACATATTAGTCCATTCAGAAACTATGTTAATATCCTTATAGTTAAAAGTTAATTTCAATATCGAAATTATGCGCAAAAAGTATACAGTGGATAGCATACTATGGGCTTAACATTTTAGCATTTCGCGCATTTGATTTTTTACCTATATATATATATATTTTCCGTAAATACATCTCGTTTGGTTATTTTTTTATTAAAGGGAATGACAAGCTTGAGCTTATTTTTGAAACACAAGCACAAAATCCAATCGTCGACAGGTATTAATAACTCCAGGTTTATTAAATGCTCAAATTGAGGTAGCCTTCAGCACAAACTTAACCCTCCTGGTGGTTGTCTCGACGAGGTATCTCGTCTTATTAGTAAAACTGACCAGATATTTATGGAAGAGATATCTCGTCATTAGAAGAAAACTGACCAGATCTTGATCTCGTCATCATAAAAAGGCAATATCTTGATAACGAGATATCTCATGATTAGCAAAATTGGCCAATCTTGATGGACGAGATATCTCATGATTAGCAAAATTGGCCAATCTTGATGGACGAGATATCTCATGATTAGCAAAATTGGCCAATCTTGATGGACGAGATATCTCATGATTAGCAAAATTGGCCAATCTTGATGGACGAGATATCTCATGATTAGCAAAATTGGTCAATCTTGATGGACGAGATATCTCATGATTAGCAAAATTGGCCAATCTTGATGGACGAGATATCTCATGATTAGCAAAATTGGCCAGATCTTGATGGACGAGATATCTCATCATTAGAAGAAAACTGACCAGACTGATCTTGATCATCAAAAAGTGGCAGTATCTTGATGACGAAATGTCTTGTCATTAGGAAAATTGGTCTGATCTTGATGGACGAGATATCTCGTCGAAACCTCTTGGAAGGTTAAATTTCAAGTAAGAGGTGCGAATCGCGAAGTTCCAAACTTGTTCCCCGATTTGAAGAACTGATATAAAGAAGCAAACTCATCTATCTCATTGACTTTAAAAATGTAATAAAAATGAATTGTTAAAGTTAATTAAATGTACATTTAAAGCAAAAATGCGACTAATTTAATTCAATTAATTAAAATGCAATCATAAATATTTGATGTAATTTAAATGTACTCATTTCAATGTTTACTTTAATTAAATGCAATTGCATTTTTATTCAAAGGAGAAGTTGGTGTTTACATTTTGGTTAATGAAGACCAAAACGGTTTGAAAAATGTTTTTCTATGCATAGAAGGAGTTCAATCGATTGATCCCATAAAGGATAGGAAAATAAAGCAGGTTTCCCGTATAGGCCAGCCTAATGACTAAGTATTTAGCCCTCTGGTTCTAGGTTCAACAGAGCCTGGGTTCGAAACCCAGTTTGAATACGAATGCACGTTGTAATTCGATAAACTGTAAGTCTCGATCTACTAAAACCTCGCTAAGTCTAAATTAACCGTAGAGGGACAAAACAAACTCAATAGCAGTTAAGGGTTATGTTAATGCGGTTCTTGTAAGTTTGAATTTAAGTGACGAGGTTTATAGGCAGTCTATTCGTTAACCCTCCAAGTAGTTTCGACGAAATATCTCGTCCATCAAGATCTGACCAATTGTGCTAATGACGAGATATCTCGTAGTCAAGATATATGGCGTTTTTTCGATGATAACGAGATAAAGATCTGGTCTATTTACTTACAATGACGAGATATCTCTTCGATGACGATCTGGCCAGTTTTGCAAATGACGAGATACTTCATCGAAGCAACTACCAGGAGGGTTAAGTGTTGGCGAAACAGCTCAACACAGATGACGAATGCCATATATGACAGACAATGGCAGCCCTTTTACCAACAAGTTAATCTACCTATAGCAATCGTAATACACATGTTTGAGCATGGAAGCCCTTTCCCCGACAAACTTAGTACCGTTCTAGAGAGAGATTCGCCCAAGGTCATATGTCATCTTACAAGGGTCGAACTGTACATTCCATAATGGGAACTCTTAACTAAGTTATTTGATAGTTTCTCTAAGCACCTACATAGTCTGGCTTTGGCGAGTTGATAGTTCAATCGCGTGATTTTAAAGAGTCTATTTGTTCTATTCGGGGCAAGTTAACCCTTCTGGTGATTGTCTCAACGAGGTATTGACTGACCAGATCTTGACTGACTGGTCAAAACTGACCAGATCTTGGTAGACTAGAAAAACTGACCTGATATTGATCTCGTCATCATTAAAAAACGGTAATATCTTCATAAGGAATTCAATAGGAATTTTTGATGACGAGTTATCTCGTCATTTGTAAAATTGGTCAGATTTGATGGATGAGATATCTCGTTGAAACCACTTGGAGGGTTAAACATAAACAATACGTTCGCACAATTGGCATCTTTATCTCGGGATCCAGTTCTAGGTTTATCAAATGGTGCGATAAGCGATAGCAGCCATTTCGATTTGGAAAAACAAATAATCGCTTATGGTGATCACTACACACGGTTTTATACCTGGAATCCCTCTTTCCTCGGGCGCTTTTAATACCTTTCTAGAAATGGACTACCCCAAGGTCATCTGATTTCACACCAGAGCTATAACTAAAGAGCCTGCATGCGACATGGGCGATATTCATATATCTAAATAGAAGTGTATTCTACGCAGGTTTTATTCCTCCCTGGGTGTTTCTCTCTTCTGTGTCAGTAAAACTTTACTCGTGTGTATATGTCCATTACTTGAAGTTGTCTATCTTGTGTTTGGCACAGAATCGACAAATATGGCTCATGCAGCATTAAAAGCGCAACCAACTTTACTTTTGTACTCTGCAAGTCAATAAGGTAGTCTCAAATTTTGGTCAACCTGCGTGTGGTTCCTTCTACCATATTGTATCTAATATCCAGTTTTTGACCAACATTGCACAAACCTTTTAGGCACGTCAGTTTTAAACTCGTAGGATATGGTAAAATTTGTCCCTTGTGCCATATTTGACCTTAGGTTGGTTGGTTTATTAGACCCAATAGACCAACCAACCTTAATTGAAGTGTTTCAAAAGTGATTGAAGTTTTCTTTTCTGTGCTTCAACAGGTGCGTGTTTCCTAAGAAGTGCTGCGTCCTCCCATGTACCTGGTGTCCGAAGAGGTTGGCAGGTGATCGCATGCCGGCAAGCGCCCGGAGTGCAGCAGTAGCAGCAGGTGGCAGAATCCGGTGGGTTGGATCCCCACGACTTTGTGTTTCGGACGCCGTCCCTCCTTCGCTTCAAACTGGTGCGCCTACAGGACACCCGGGGGATGGATTCCTCGCCCGAGAAGCTCAACGGCTTCCTCACCAACTCCAACGGTCAGTTACACCCCTATCTCCATCCCCTTTACACAGTCAAGGACAAACATATCCAATGCATAGCTTAAACTGTTCATGATCTATAGTAGGGATCACGATCTATAGTAGGTTTATGGACTGCGGTAGCCCGTTTGGAAGAATAGCGGATTAGCAACCGGAGGGTTACGAGTTCGAAACTCTATCCGACCAAAGACAGTCGCGTATGTGGGGACTGGTGCACGTTAAATCGATCGTGGCCTCAAATATCCTCACGTGGTGTTGAAGTTTTGAGAGTGGGGTGCCAGCTCAGGTGTTGACCTCGTCATTGGACCGTGGATCGAAATGACGAGGTGCTGTCCTCGGATCTTTCCCTTCGGGATGAACTCCGGACCTTCGCCAATAGCCTGTTGTGTTTCTCCAGTGCGATGTTAATGCAACTACCTACCTATAGCGGTCAGTCTCAGATAAACAAATGAAAACCTTAGTCAAATACCAAAAGCTTCAAAGCCCTGGAGGTGATAAAAAAAGTAATAGCTGCTTCGGAGGTTGGCGGTTGAATTAACGTAACACTGGAGCAACACAACTGCTATTGGCGGAGGTCCATTCCGAAGGGAGAGATTCGAGCACAACACCTCTTCATTTTGAATCACGGTCAGATGACGTGGTCAATACCTTTGCTGGCACCCCACTCTCCAAACTTCCATAATTCGCCAAGGTGACTGTTTCGGAGGAGCAAAACGTCCACCACCATCGAAACCAAAGTAAACACCAAGGTATAAAACTCGAGTTTAAATGTTATCTTCGAAGAGTGTTGTCACCACTCGCTCTTTTAACATGCCATGGAATGCAGATTTGAACTCGAGTTTCCTCTTGTTTACTTTGTTCCTGATGACGGTGGACGTTTTATCACTTATCCAATCAAAATTAGATCAGCTCCATTTTCTCCTTCCTGCAAAAAATGTCTAAAAAAGTCTCAGATAATCATGAATGTCTTTCTATGACACCCCGAAGCACTGCAGTACGTGGTCAAGACTAGCCATGCTAGCCACCTTGACAATTGTGACAGTCAGGCTTAGCTTGACAGTGGACGATTTGCTCATCCACTGAAAACGCTATTGACTTTTTCTGACATTTATCAGTCAGTATTCGAGGCTTTTAATGTTTGACTAACGGTTAGTCTTGTTCGCATTTAATGTCCAATTAGTTATTAGAAGTTCACTGTATTTATTCACTGTAGTACAATATTGACTGTCATAACCCCAATAAGAGTCATTCATTCATAATTCCAGAAGCTCAACCTACTTACGAGTAGTGTTTTCCAAACAAAGAAATTACCATAAATAATATGTTTGAAAACTTTTCGTCATATTTTTCTACGAAAACAAAATTCAAGTCGATGCACATAGCATGCTTATTATCAAAAGTAAATTATTTGTATAAAAATATGCTGTAGGATTAAACCCATAATGGGGAGACTAACAGAACACACATCTCTAAGCATTTCAACACAAGATATTTTAACCATGTTCAATCAGATCCTTTGTCGGTTATTAATTTATTTTGTCAGGTGATACTTATTTGTGTAAATGCAATTAAAGTAGAGGTCGGCATCGTCTAAAACCCACGTGCAGACAGTAAGGGATATTTATTTAACCCTCTAGGTGGTTTCGACGAGATATCTCGTCCATCCAGATCTGACCAATTTTGTAAATAACGACCTATCTCGTTGTCAAGGTATTGCCAATTTTTAGGATGACGAGATCAAGACCTGGACAGTTTTCCTCTAATGACGAGATATCTCATCCAACAAGATCTGGTTAATTTTGATTATTGACGAAATACCTCTTCGAGACAACCACCAGGAGGTTTAAAATCTGTTAAAAGGCACTACACAGATCATGGCCTGTCATAAAAAAACTAAGAATCTTGGTTATTTGGTCAATAATTTCTGGGACATTGGTATGTGCCTTTACTCTCAGACCCGGATCGTCGGCTTTCCACAATTCTGCCCAATCAAAAGTGATCACTTTGGTCTAGACTGACCATTAGAGCATCGATTTCGAATAATGTGAGACTTGAATGGTTTCTTTCACATTGTTTGTTTTGAAATTAGTGATCAGAGTATCAATGTAAAATATTAAATGAATTATTCATTGCCGAATACGACCAGTCTCTTTTTAAACACTGAATTTCTTGTCAAACGCAATAATAACCATCTGAACCTTCTTTTGTTGATATAGTATTAACTGAATTGTTGCAAAAAAACAAGACTCAAATGTCTTACTCTGAAGACCTAGAGGTAAACTGATTTGAAATAATGCGGTGAATTCTTAGAAGCAGGAAATTTCATTGAAGCTCTAGCTTTGTTGTATAACTTTAAACTATGCCTAATTTTTATAACATTTTAATATAAAATGGTTAATTATCCGAATATTTGAAAACGATTTAAAGGTTTACTCAATTTCAAATCGAAAATATTTCAAAATATTAAGAAAGGAATGATATGGAAAAATATTTTGGACAAGTTAGGTAGTAGAATGCAAGTAGGTTTAGATTGCACAAAAGATATCTGACAGTGGTCCATTTTAAGGATAACAGTCTTCATCGGTTGCCTACATGTGCAGCGATTTAAAGGAATCAGCTTAAAAAACACATTACCCGCGCTTAAGGTTCTTCAAAACTGTATATTTTCGCATGATTTCTTTGTTCAGTTATTATTTAAAAAAAATATATGTTGTTTTACCATCTGAAAATTTTATTACCCATTTTCGAAGTTAAAACTGTTATAGAAAACATTTTCGATTCATCTTTGACTTTTGAAATCTTACAGTGTAACCTCAAACTCATTATCATGCAACGTGATTAAGGAATCTTTAGTTTGACGTTTTAGGGCTATGCCTTACGGAAAGGAGTTGCAATATTCAGTTGTTAAAATGAAAAATTTTCCACTGTGAACAAGTAATTGACCTTTAAGCATATATCCTTTCTATTTCTCTTATTTATAAATTCTGTTTATTGTTTATTTGTGAATTTATCAAACAAATTGTTTTAGAAAGTTTTAATTTTCAACGAGATTAATTATTTTTATTTGAACTAATGAACTATCATGGATGTGAAAATTATTGAATTTATATACTTATTGTTTGTGAATGCGGTTGGATTACCATAAATGATATTAATTAATCTAAATTACTAATGCACATTCCGATATTTGATATAGAACGAAATAACGTAATTATATTGAATATGGCCAAATTCAGAATCTACCTTTTTTATTCTGTATGTATCGCTAATCTGAGCAAACAAAAGAACCAATACCAAACAAAAAGAAAAGGTAACGTTTTCCTGTAGGTGATATCAGAAAAGGTCTAAAGTTGTTTTACCTCTATACTAGTATTGTTAGTATATACAAATGTTAGTCAATAGTATTGTTAGTATATATAAATATGTTAGTCAATGTAAAATATTTTATGATGGTAAAATGGAAATTAAAGTGATTTTTTATGAAATTCAATGAAAATGAAAATTTCAGTACAGCATTAGAATCATCTTGTAATTATCGAATTTGGAGCTATTTAGCAAAGTTTGTTTCCGAAAATTAGAATTTTACCCGAGAAAAAGACAAAAAGCGATAGAAAAGCTCCTACAATTTAAAAGAAAACCATTTCTAATTAGACAAAAGAACCATGAAACACAAGCTTCGCTTCATTTAATTAAAATATTTCTATACACTCTAAGGATATCTTATTTACCTTTTCTGTTTTCAAAATTACCTTTCATAAAATTTTGATGGAAATGCCTGGATTTTATTGCCTGGATTGAGTTGACAGTGTCTGTGAAAAAGTGTTGTTTATCAATTTCTTTTACTTACCTGTGAATAAGTTTCCACTAAGTAACATTTTATTTATATGATTGGCTACATAATCAAACTCAGTAAGAAGTCGTAGAATAAGTTTTGTTTGTTTAATGAAAAAAATGATTTTGGATAAATAAACACAAAAAGCATGAAAACTTTTCTTTATTAAATTTTTTTGCCATAACAAAAACAATCTGCTAATAATTTCTCTCCCCATTTATTTAATGATTATTTTCCTTGTCACAAAAATGTAGAAGCTTTCTCAGAGGATAAGATAGAAATTGTCAACAGAGGGTGATGAATTATTAGAAATTATAACCATGGATCAGAGGAATGATTGTTAGAATTGAGTAAAACCATAATTTCATGGACCTAATATTTGAAAACTGTTTTCGCAGATAAACATACTATACATTTCAACCCAAATATTTTAATGGTCGAAGCTTATAATCACCGAATGCGCATTAATAGATATAGTTAAGCGAAATAGTTAAGGGTAATTTGAAACTGCGATAACTATCTTCGAATCTGCAAACTTTCTGGAAATCGACATTCTACAGCGTGTATTCAGAACACTTGTAAACACCACCCCCGGCCAACTTGTCTTTCCCTCCCCTCCTTTGTGGACGAAATTCTATAGAATCTTCGACTGTCGAGAGCTTGTCACGAGAGTAAACAACTTGAAAAGTCCACTGGCTTCCTACAAAATAAACAGTTATTTTGGAGGACACACTTAACAAACCCACATCCTTGACCTCTGAAGCATCGGGGCTTGCTTCGGGAGGGTAACGGTCCGCTTCCCCGGCCGCCCGGGGTTGGAGGACGCCCGGCGTCACCCGCCGCGCCGCTGCCGTCGAGCGATCGGATGGCGATGTGGGTACGGGGATGCTGCGATTCGCCACCGGGGATCCGATGCGCCTGCGACGGCAGGGAGAGGAAAGCGTCGCCGTGCTCTGAGGGGTGGACTTCTTTGGTTTCGTTGAGATGTTTGGCGACGGCGGTTGTGGTCTTCGAAGGGTAATTTGTCAGGGCGAGAAAAAAGAGGAGTCATACACAAAATGGAAGGGGAAAAAAATGGTGGTACCGAGAAGGGATTAATGTAGGCTGTAAAGAAAGGGACGGAGGAGACAAATGGAAAAATACAAAATAATTTTTTTGCCTTCTGCGGAGATCACCGATGGATCCACCGAGAAACGGTTCCAACCGGGTACCGATTGAGAGACTCAAAACTGATGACGCAAACGTTTTTGAAGAGATATAGTTATGTCAGTAGGTAGTTGAATTAACGTCGCACGAACAACACAACGGGCTATTGGTGAAGGTCCGGGATCAATCTCGAAGGGACAGTACCGAGGACAACACCTCGTAAATTTGAACCAATGTCAGATGGCGAGGTCACCACCTGAATTCGCACCCTATTCTCTAAACTTCCACACCATGCCAACGTGAGGACATTTGAGGCCACGGCAGATTTAACGTGCACCTCCCCCATGTACACGACAGTCTTTGGTTGGTTCGAGTTTCGAACTGGCAATCCTACGATTGCTAATCCACTACTCTTCCAACCGGGCCACCGCGGTTCATAAAGACAGAATCTGTGAAATAAAATTTATATTATACATCGCTAACTTACGTTGCGCACAGAAATGGACATTATTTGTTTTTTGTCGAATGGGAACAAATGGTTATTAACAATATGAAATCAAGATCGCTTAGAGAATCAGTCACTCAATTTCCAGCTTTGTTTAATCACGCTTGATTTGAGCTATGGAATTGCATAGTATTGCTAAAACTACATTGAAGAGCTCTCAGTTCTAATGAAATTTTTCAATGGTTTTGATTACGGAAGGTAATGAAATATATGGAAGACAGAAATCGGTGCAGAAAAGAAAATATTAGCGAAAATGGGTTTAAAATTGCCGAATCGTTTTTGAGCAAGGGAATGGGATGAAATTGAAGTGGACATTCAGAAGCTAATTGGGATAACGTGACTTGAGTTGTGCTATTTTTTGCCTTGCATTTTATTGGAAATAAGAAATAACATCAGTAAAAGTAAACGAAATGGTGTTGCATATATTTTTGAATAACTTTATTTCATTTAGAGGCATGAAATCTATTTATATATGAATATGGGGATGCTATATATATTATATATTCATTCAAATGGATTCAAATAAGATATGAAATGTAACAACACTGCCGTCAATAGGTATAAACAAATAAGAAAGTTAAGCGCAGACGGGTCTACTAGTTAATATTAAATAACAAAATCAGAAAATGCAATATCATTAGGAAGACTAAATCAAAACCGAAATCAACTAGCATGTTCAAATGGGCAGTTAGGACAAGTAAACCTTTCTAAGCTATAAGCGAATAACATGCAATATAAATTAACTCAGTTGCCTCCAAACTTTATGTCCGTTCCATACTTTTAACATAAAACTATAATTAGCCTGTTTTTATTAAATTTATTCTTTAACCTGTATTCCATATTGGATGAATGGAGGCATTACTAATATACATTCTTATAATAAAATAACCGTTTCCGTATTGCGTATTATTTAATCTAAATTTAGTTAAAGAACTAGAACTGGATCAAGATACTATGATATACATATATTGGCTTATTTAATTAAAAGTATTGATGATTGATTGTGAGCGCGTGCAAGTGATCTGAGTATTTGGTTTTCAATACTCTGATCTTTAATACTTGGATCTCTTAAAATCTTTTTAATACTTTTAATACTTGGATCTTTTAAAATCTTTTAATACTTTCAATACTTAGGTTTTAAAAATCTTTTTAATACTTGGATATTAGAATCTTTTTAATACTTTAAAGCACAACTGCTACTTTCATATATGCAAACATTATTATTATATTTATTAAGCACGTGCAAATTAATATTTGTAAATATATTTTTTTAAATGCGCGCGCAATTGATAATACTGTGAATGTATTTTTTAATTTTACACGTGCAAACTATAACCATGATATGGAATGTGATAAAAAATTAATGTGGAATTTAGAATAATTCGAAACTGAGTGATAAAGAGAGTTGATCTATGTTCTTCGTGATTTTGTATCGTCTTTAGTTTTCTTAATAAAGGTTAATTTTTTAACAAACGCTTGTCTCCATATATGCAACCGGAAAGCTTATCTAAAACTATCTAGTGCAATCGAGCTGATATTCTGTTAATCCAAAAAGTGAATTGAGCGAGTCTACATCTCGAAGGTAAATTAGATCCGGATCACCGACATTGATGTAATGAGGTAGGTAGTTAATTAACGTAGCACTGGAGCAACACCAATGGGCTATTGGCGACGATCCGGATGGATTCAATCCCGTAGGGAAAGACCGAGGACACCACTTAATTGTGAAACACGATCAAATGATGAGGTCAACACTCTCTCTCTTGGACTAGCACCCCACTTTTCAAACTTTCACGCCAAAGTGAGGAGAGTGGAGACCATGACAGATTTAACGTGCACCAACCCTCGTGTACACAACTGTCTTTGGACCGAGTTTCTAAATCGCAACCCTCCGATTGCTGATCCGTTATTCCTCCAACTGGACTACCACGATCCCTTTTGTAATGAGGATTCATCATTAACATAAAAGCGAGATTCCAAATGCCTCTTTATATTAAATATAAGACTAAATTTTAGTCTTGAAACATGCCAATATCTGTAAAACTTTTGAAAATTCTTGCTATACTTATTTTATTTATACAATAGTTTTAGCATCGTAACCTATATCTACCATGAAGTATTTTTTGGTAAATAAAATTAGACACGTCTTTCTAAATTATTATTATAGGAGTATGTTGAATTGTAAATAAAACATGCATGGGAAGTAATGCTAAAATTGAATTTCTATCTGAGGAACGAAATTTCATCTAAACGAGTCAATGTTTTGACATGATTATTTATGGTATGGTAAAGGTAATAAAATTTGAACGACTTGAAATGTGGCAGAGCTTTTTCATTTAAATTCGGGTTCTTAAAACTTTTTACTGACCAGTTTCAAAAAATATTTTTTATCCCGGACCGTCGCCAATAGCCCGTTGTGTTGCTCTAGTGCACGTTAATTAAAATACCTAGTTACCTCAAAAAATATTTTCTGCTTGCTCTGTGAATCTGTAAAGCTTCAGATTTTAATAGTCTGAGGAATGTTTTGATTCCCTTTACGAAAAGTTTGAAAATGCATACGAAATTAATTAACACTAATTTAAATTAATTATTTTCTTAACACATTTGTAGTCACAGCAGAATAGATTTTATTAGCCTACCAGTCACTGATGATTTCGCTATTTTCAAAATTTCCTTATTTGCGGGGGGGGGGGGGCTGTAGTCGGTTGGTAGAGTAGCGAATTAGCAACTGGAGGGTAAAGCGAGTTCCAAACTCGATCCATCCAAGGACCGTCGTGTTCGTGGGGGCTGGTGTACGTTATATCTGTCGAGGCATCAAATGTCAAGTGGCGTGATGTGGAAGTTTGAATAGAGGGGTGCCAGCTCAGGTGTTGAACTCGTCATCTCACCGTGGTTAAAAATGACGAGGTGTTGTCCTCGAATCTTTCCCTTTGGGATTGGTACCGGAACGTCGCCAATAGCCCGCTGTGTTACTCCAGTGCGACGTCAATTCAACTACCTACCTACTTTATTTTAGTTTTCAATTTATTTTGATATGATAGGCCTTTCCTGTAACGTCAAATGTGGATGGCGCTAACATTTACATATTATGTATTGTGTAACTGGAAGTAAAATCTTTGTCTTCTGGTGGATTGTTTGTTTCCACTGAAAATCCCTCTCATAAGCTTTGGAGAGTGGGGTGCCAGCTCAGGTGTTGCCTCGTCATCTGACCGTGGTTCAAAATTACGTGGTGTTGTCCTCGGATCTTTCCCTTTGGGATTGATCCCGGACCGTCACCAATAGCCCGTTGTGTTGCTCCAGTGTGACGTTAATTGAAATACCCCCCCTCTCATAAGCTACCTATCTAAGGACGTGCCTGATTTTGTGTTGATCTTATTCTTCTGGATGTCAGTAAAAGTTTACGCCAAAAAGATCAAAACATTCTTAAATGGAATCATTTTTTTAAAAGTCTTAATTTTTTCACCCAAATGCTTCTGGAAATGGTTTTTAAATTTATTATTAGCCTCTTAAATAATTTAATTGCGTTTTAGTGATATTTTTCATTCAGTTATAATAAATGAAACGATTTCTTAAAAAAAACCCCAAATATTTGAATTTCAGATACTTTTTTAACGATCTTTCTATGTTTTTGTATTTTCCAACAGAATTTTTTTTGTCTATCCAAAACTGATAATTCATCACATTCCAGCTACTTTTTTTAAAAGATAATAGTGATTATTTTCAATTTATTCTTTTCACTCTAGTATGTGTAGTCTTTTTCATAAATAACAAATAAATCCATAACAACACATTTCATAAATAACATCATAGAACTTTCCCCTCGAATGAACTAACATTAAAAAAAGAGAATAGCCATTATAAATTTCAAAAGCGTTACTTAGATTTCTTCAGGGGAAATATAACATGAATCAAACAATTAAGGGACCATATGATATCTATTTTCTCTAAAGTGTAGAATAGAATATTTGTTCGTTTTTGTGTTTAATATATTCTCGATCCAAAATGCTTTTTTTAGAAGAATGCTTTTGGTGTAAAGCGCGTTTTTAATGTTTACTTGTGCAGTTTTCATAGTACAGTTCGGCTAGGTCAAGTTGGTATTTGAATGACATGATTTTGAACAAGTCTATTCGTTAAATTAGGGATATGTGTAAACAATGAGCTACCACGACTGCCATCTTTAGTGCGGAGTCTGGCTACTATTTATCGGTAGGTAGTTGAATTAACGTCGCACTTGAGCAACACAATGGACTATTAATGACTGTCAGGGATTCATCCCAAAGGGAAAGATCAGAGTCGTCATTTTGAACCAATGTGAGATGACGAGGTCTGCACCTGAGATGACACTCCAGATTGAGCCTGCACAACAGATTTGACGCGCACCAGCCCCACGTACACGACGGTGTTTGGTTGGACCGAGTCTCGAATTCTCAACACTCCGGTTGCTAATCCGCGATTCTACCAACTGGGCTACCTGGTCCCCTCTTTTAGCTGTCGGTGCTGAAAGATAAATCAGTGATTACGAATAAGCGAAATAAACAATCATCTATTCGACAGATAATCATCTGTCGCCATACAGGATTTTGTGTGAAGAAGCCCCTTTCCCTGCGATCCTTACCATCTTTATTGAAATGGACTTATCCAAGATCATCTGCCTTCTGACCGGAGCCATACTATTATAAATATATGATGTTTCGGGGATCTCAGAACCTATCTATATTTTGTTATATTACTGCATTCTTGGCCACATAAAAGCATTCCAGGAGATAGGGAACACATTTAACCTTCCAAGTGGTTTCGACATCTCGTTCATCAAGATCTGAGCAATTTTGCTAATGACGAATTATCTCATCATCAAGGTATTGCCGATTTTTTGATGATGACGAGATCAAGATCTGGTCAGTTTTCTTCTAATGACGGGGTGCCTCGTCCATCAAGATCTGGTCAGTTTTGGTAATGGCGAGATACCTTGTCGAGATAACCTACAGGAGGGTTAATGAAGTCGTATTTACACAGGGATGTATGGCTACAACCACCACCTGGTACACTAAGGTGCAGAAATGATAGACAGCAAGTATCTACATAAACAGCATTTTTAGTAGTTCCGATTTTACAATTTGACAGTAATTTCACAGTTGCTGCTTCACAGTAGATATGCTAAATTGGGACCATAAAACGTGATTTATACACACATAAGATACATATTTACTTGAAGAATAATTTAATATTAACTGAACTATCTGTTACATGCAGGTTTCTTTTAATGTCTTCTACCAACAGACGGCGAAAAGCGATTAGTAAACAAAATCCCAATATTCATTTTACCATCGTACTTGATTGAATGTGCATACAAATGCGACGACTCATCGATATATCGCACTTCTAAGGAGACATGAAAATATCACGATACATCGAGGAAAGCCAGGGTCGAAGACAATTTAATTTTTGAGAAAATTATGCATTATATCTTGAGCTTTTTTAAATTATGAAAAACTACTAAACGGAAGAATATTTTTATATGAGAAGGATTTTCAGATAAAACAAAATAATTGGAAGACGAGGATTATACTTCAGATAACCCATTACGGAATACGTACAGGAAGACCACCACAAAACACTAGCATCATTTGCATTTAGCTTTATCATGAAAAGCTTTCTTTATGGTAGATCTTTTACGATTTTCAACCTTTCTTTGGGGATCCGACCTATTCTTTCCAAGGTATTATATTCTAAGAAAACAACCAACAGAATCTTTCCAACAGATTCTATTCTTTGCAAAGGATCAGCAGAATTCTCCCAATGGTTTCTTTTCTAAGGAAATGACCAACAGAATCTTTCCCAAGGATTCTAGTTCAAGTAAAGGACGAACAAAATCTATCCAAAGGATTCTATTCTATGGGAAATAGGTAGTTAACTAACGTGGCACTGGGGCAACACAACGGGCTATTGGCAACGGTACCTGATCCATCCTGAAGGGAAAAATACAAGGACAACACCTCGTAATTCTGAGCTACGTTCAGGTGACGAGATCAACACCTGAGCCGGCACCCCACTCTCCAAACTTCCACACCACGCCAACGTGAGGGCATTTGAGGCCACGACAAATTTAACTTGCACCATCCTCCGCATACACGATGGTCTTTGGTTGGACGGAATTTCGAACTCTCTCTCTTACAAACCTTCGGTCCTAATTCCTCTCTCTCACAACTGGGCTACTTCCCTTTATTCTAAGGAAATGACCAATAGTATCTTTCTAGAGGATTCTTGTCTAATTAAAATGCCAATAGAATCTGTTCAAAAGGAAAGGACCTATATAACATTTCCAAAGGTTGAAAGAATCATTGGATTCTTTCAACCAACAAGTGTGGTCATTTAGTCATTAAATTATGGTGTTTAGTCATTAAGTTGGGTAAAAACAATACCACATTACTCGGAAATCGCTTGACGCTTAGAGGGCTAAAAATATCTTTTACAACATTTCTGTTCCTGTCTGCTACAGTTTCTCGCCCAGAGCTGGTTGTTTGTCATTTTTCTAAAAGCCTTCCCTCATGAGCAAATTTCTGGTCACAAAACATCAAACACCGTCCCGCTCATCCAAAGGACAAAAACACGAATTTTCCTCCCTCAACAATAGCGTATAGGTAATAATCCATTTATAGCACCGAATCCCAAGCCCTGAATGTATCAAAAAATAACTCGCGTCCGCCATCGCGCCCGCACTCCAAGTGACTCAGCCACAAAAGGGTGCGAAGTCCACAAAGCGTGCTTTATTGTCCTGCACTTGGAGGACTCCGTGCGTTTAACGCGTCATCGCGTCTTGGCCACTCGAGGGGCCCCTTCCGAGAGGGCGGATGGGCCGGCCCCTCCCTTCGAAGGTGTTCGAGTGGGCCAACAATCTCCGGGTCCCGGTTTCCGGACACTCTTTCTTCCATGGGAAATGTCACCGATTCCGGGATTTTCTCACCGTTTGGTCGGGGGACTCGTCGAGTGCGTTGTAGGACGAGTGCGTCGTACAAAAAGTTACAAACCCTGCAACTCGTGGCTTGTAACAACGCCATTGTCGTCGATTCCAGGACGTTTTTCCATACACGCTATACGCGCTCACTTTTATTTAAATACTAGTTTTGAGTTGATACTTGGCACAGTATGCATCAGTTTAATAACTAGCTGATGGCGTGGCCTAAATCAGCTTCGTGTCTATATGGGTTCATGGAGCACTCGTAGAATATTACATATTGCAGGTAGCGTTATTATTACCTTACGCTCTATATTGGAAGAGGTTATAACCTGCTTGTAATAGGTGTTACACGTTAGGGACATTTGAATGCAATTTTTTTGGATACCCTGATTTGATAAAAGGCTAGTTTTAAATTGAAGCTTTGCGATGTGGACAAAAAACCTGGAAGATCCATGGGATGTTTAGATATTAAAGTGGAATTTTGCCCTAGATCAGAATGCTATTGTAGCTGGTTCTGGGTAATATTTGCCTCTTACAAAACTGTTAAACAACTGATATTTCTTTAAACATCTGGGCGTCGCGAGATTTATGAGTACTGTAGTGTTGATTTTACCCCACAACACATCCAATGACTAAATTACTGCATCAGTTGAAAGAATCCATGGATTCTTTCAACCTTTAGAAAGATTCTATTAGTTCTTAGAATTGAATCCTTTGGAACAATTTTATTGGTCTCCTTAGATTAGAATCCTTTGGAACGATTATTTTGCTCTAATTTCCTTGAATAAAATCCTTAGGACGATTTTATGCTCTTTTCTTTAGAATTCTTCCTTTGGAACGATTATATTATTCATTTCCTTAGAATAAAGCATGGCCAAATATGGCCCTTGCGCCATAAAAACTCCAAACCAACCAACCAACCTTAGAATAAGATTCATAGGAACGTTTCTATGCACTTTTCTTTAGAATAGAATCCTTTGGAACGATTAAATTGCTCATTTCCTTAGAATAAAGCATGGTCAAATATGGCCCTTGCGCAATAAAAACAACTCCAAACCAACCAACTTCTTTGGAAACATTCTACTACTCATTTCATTTGAATAGAATCCCTTGCAATGATTATATTGTTAATTTCCTTAGAACAGAATCATTTGGAAATATTCTATTGATCCTTACAAACCGCTTTCTACGCTACTACGAATGTACTTCCTTTATCATTTACCTGCGAGTTGCAGTTAGTGCAGGTTCAATTCCACCCTGGGTGTATTTCTGTCTTCTGTGCCAGTAAAACTTTCCTTGTGTATGTATGTCCATTACTTGACTTTGTCTTGTGCTTGGTGCAGCATGGTCAAACATGGCGGCCATAAAACCCGATCAATCAACCAACCAACCCTTGTCATTTATTTAGGACAATTCTTATTTCAAATTTATTTTGTGAGGACCTCATTCGCATATATCCGTCATACAACCGTAATCTTCCCTGCACGATTTCTATTCAATTTTGGACTTCTTGGCCAACAGGGAAAGGCCTGCCATACGCAAAATCATCTACGGTGCGATAGCCATTGTTGATTATTTGTTTCTAAAACTCCTTTTCGCCGCTATCGCCTCTGGCATCGAACGATAAAGTTAGAACTAAAATCCGAGCCAAAGACGCCAATCGTGTGGTAGGTAGGCGTTTTAATTAACGTCACACTGGAGCACAACAAAACGGGCTATTGGAGACTTTCCGGTATCAAACCCGAAAGGAAACATCCGAGGACAACACCACGCAATTTTGAAACATGGTCAGATGACGAGGTCACACCTGAGCTGGCACATCACCCTCCAAACTTCCACATCACGCTAACGTGAAGACATTTGAGGCCATTATATATTTAACGCGCACAAGCCTCCCATTCACACGAAGGTCTTTGGTTGGATGTGAACTCGCAACCCTCGGTTGCTAATCCGTTACTCTTCCAACCGGGCTACCGCGTCTTGGGAACGCCTTGCTTACGTTCAACCTGCCCTTAACTTAACTAGTAGACTCGCCCAAAAGCACGTGAATCATCTCGTCAGACTATACACATGTTGGATAACAAAATATAGCTATTAGACGAAATTGGTTCAAATGGCGTACACGCAGTTTCAAGTATTCCCTGTACAATTGAAAACAAACAATGCGTACAATTGAAAACATGACATTGTGAAAATAATTCAACGCATTAGCGGTGATAATGTGGCAGAAGAATGCCGCCATTAACAACGATTAATGGTTGACATTCGGTATGCCCAGAGTCATCATTAATTGACAATTGATTAATGATTCCGTGGAATAGTTAGTAAGTTTTATCGCCGATCCCGCAGTTAACTTACAGATCAGACTGAATTATAAAATTCGAATAAGTTAGGTAGTTGAATTAAAATCGATTTGGAGCAACACAACGGGCTATTGACGAAGATCCGGGATTCATCCCATGAGGACAACGGCTCTTCATTTTGAACCACGATCAGATGACGACGTCAACCCCTGAGCTGGGCACCCCACTCTCCGAAATTTTCACACCACGCCAACGTGAGGATATTTGAGGCCACGGCAAATTTAAGGTGCACCAGCCTCCACGTACGGTCTTCGGTTGGATCGAACTTTGAATTCGCAACCCTCTGATTGCAAATCCTCTACTCTTATCACGGCCCTCTCAAATAAGAAGAGTAAACCAAACTCAGGAAGTTGGGTCAGTTTTTATGGAGTCGTGGAAGATGAACAGAAAGAAAAGAAAATTTCTGGAGGGTTAAAACGTTTTTTTTCTCTATTAAAAAAAACCCCCCAGAATGAGACATCCTCGGATTTCAATTAATTATAAGAGGAACCTAAAGTTAGTACTTCCGAGATCGAATCTAATTAGTTTAATAGAAAATAATTAAATTATTTTTTGTGTGGACCGAATAATATCATGGGTCCCATTCATCGCATTGTCTTGGTGTGGAAGTTTGGACAGTGGGGTACCAGCTCAAGTATCCTCATCATCTGATTCAAAGTGATGAGGGGTCCTCAGATATTTCCCTTCGGGATGTATCCCGGAGCCAATAGCCCATTGTGTTGCCTCAAAAACCACGTAAATTCGACTAATTACATTCTCACGTTTATCGCAATGTAAGTTTCAAGTGTTTGGGTACACATTAAACATTTTAGGATGTTACGGTTTTTAACAATCTCATTTTAACATTTAACATTTCAAATTACAGTAACTCTTCGATACATCCAGCTTCTTGGGAAGGATGCATGAAAAAAGAGCGATATACCGAAAGAAACGATATAGCAAGGGCCGAGAAAGATTGCCTTAAAAAAGTCCAAATTATACATTATATATGTATTTTAGGCATTTTTTATTTAAAATTATATACGCATATAATACAATAGGAGACCTTAGCACAGCAACTAAACATACGTTTCTTAGTTTCTTATATCGATTGATTAGTCGCATTTATACCATTGATAGCCTTATAGAAATCCAATTGTAATAAGCATCGTTAAACACATTGCTCCAAATGGAATAAAGTTTGTCAAAAATATAAAACCGAATTTTATATTCTTCCTACTTGTGTTAATTCCTATTTCCAATGCGGTGCATGGCAAAAAGTTAACACACCAGTCATGTTACCACAGTTAGTTTCTGAATGTCCACTTTAATTGCACCCCATTCACTTTCTCAAAGGCGATTTGATATTTTTTGTTTTCTAAATCTATTTTCGCGTTCGGTCACATTTTCCTTTCTGCTCAGATTTCTATCTTCTTAATTCGTTATTGCTTTCTGTAATAAGACTGCTGAAAAATTTCATTAGAGTGGAGAGCTCTTCTGTGTAGTTTTACCAATATCATGAAGCTCAATCATGGTTATCTAAACTATGCAGCAAAAATGGCGAATGTATCCCTTAATAGTCGATTTTGTATTGTTTATATCCGTTGTCCATTATTTGTTTATTGTCGTTGTTGCCAATCGACAATAAACAAATAATGTCCATTTCTGTGCCACGTACGTAACTTACTTAGAGAAAAAAGTACTTCTATAGCAACTTATCAAGCCAGCTATATAAAAATCCAATCTCAGGACGAGACACAACATTTATTTACAGACAAGAAACGAAAAGGGAATACACATTTCCAAACGGACAACAAAAGGATTGCCCTCTCGCTTCTTAATGGCACACGCTAGCACTTTCAAACGGGACACATGCGCAGAAGAGAGCGCGAACATGTGTCCTTAGAAACAGCTGATAAACAGTTGACAAATCGTGCCGATTGGGGAGGAGTAAAGAAAAACATTGGTGTTCCTCTACACTTCCTATTATGCGTTTTTTAATATAAAACTATGTAAAACTACAATACACAAAATATTTTTGTATATACGTAGATGATTTACGATTTCCTAACTTTCTTTCGGGGTCCGATAGATACAGGACCTCCACCCTCCATATAGACATTGACGATGTCTATAGATGCCTTTACAAAATTTCACATTCAGGTAGAAGGTTCCACGTGAAAAGCCCAAGAAACTGGTTGAAACTGGTGACCTTTGAACTCCCAATTCTAAATAAACCGATTGGGATCTCCTTTGATATTCCCAAATTTAAAATTCATCGGAGGACAAGTAAAAATGAACGATATATCCTAGCGCAATATAACGAGGAATTACTGTAGTATAGCATTGCTTTGCATTGGCAAGTAATGTAGTATTGCTTTTAATCTTTTTCACATTCAATAATTGAGTAGTCACATGTATTGGTTTTAAAGAAGGTAAAAAAACTGCTTATAAGTTATGCAGGTTACAGAACATGCATGTGAACCCTTGAGTGGGTTAAAAAAGAGTTATTCAATTATTTGTGAAATTCTTTCGAGTGCAAACTCTTTTCAGAGGCTGTGATGGATTTAAAAATTATTTATTCGAGCCTCTTTATTTAGCACAAACTTTCTTGTATCAGTACAAGTTATACACTAGGACAGTCTTTTTTGAACATTTCGGTCAACGGCCTTCTCTACGAAAACGCAAAACTCAGTGATTGTTTTGCCATGAGAGACCTTTTCTGCAAAACTAAATGTAAATGGCTCTAGTGCTCTTGTTGTGGAACGTGCTATCCGGACGTGACCGGAGTAAAATCTTCGATTTCCAGTGGTTTGCTTGTTTACTTTGAAGATTCCCTTAATAAAGAAGTGAAGTTAAATATATTACATTTAAATTAGATTATATATTTAATCTAATTGCATTTTAATTAAACGTACGTGACATTTTAATTAAACGTACGTACAAACATTGTGAAAAGGCAGGTAGTTTACAAACATCGCACTGGAGCAACACAACGGGCTCTTTTTGATGGGATCCCTCCCGAAGGGAAAGGTCGACACCGTAATTTTGAACCACGGTCAGATGACGATGTTACACCTGAGCCTGCATCTCACTCTCCAAACTTCCCTACCACGCCAACGTGAGGACATTTGAGGCCACGGGAGATTTAACATGCACCAGCCTCTTTATTCATGCCATCCTCATCACCCATGATGGTTTTGGGTTGGATCGAGTTTCGAACCAGCATGCCTCCGGTTGCTAATCCGCAACTCTACCAACTGGACCCCCTAACAGTATTATAAATTGTGGTTAGAATTTAGGGTTAGTGTACATGAAGCGTACAATGCAATCAGACGAAGGTTAGGAAATGGGAAAAGCAGCAATCCTCTCCTCAAGAAAAATTTGGCCCTCGGGCCCAAATCTACAACTCCCCTCTCCTTTATTGATTACCCTCCCGCCAAACACACAAAAGACCCCGCCCTCCTCCCCACAACACAAACAAAAATCAATTTATTTTTGAACCCACTTTCCACAAGTTGGACGCAATCCTATATTTTAAAACCATCCATCAAACTGACATCTTCATCTCCTTGTCGAAGAGCTGCTGAGACACGGGCTAGGGGAGATAAAAAAGCACCCAGAGATTTGAGAGCTGAGCCTATCCCTTGACCACTGCACCGATGTCCATCGATAGTGATTAGGGTGGACAGGACGGATCAGTCCTGACGACGCGGAGTGGACAGTTAAGCTGTTCTGGGGAAGAGGTCAGAAAGTTTAAACGGAAAGCGGAGGATTTGAGGAGTGAATGCGAGCACGTAGGATCGTTCCCAAGGGGGGGGGGTCGATTGAAAATAAATCTCATCACTCCCCAATATTTTAGGTATGATGCAAAGCTGGCTTATTCGGTTTGCTAGGGTTCGACAGCTGAAGAATCCTTTCTAAGCTATCACATTTCGCAAACAGTTTTTTTTTTCAAATCCACTGTGACAGCGAACTTTTGACAATGTAAATGCGATATAATAGTTATTTATTACTTGATTAAAAATTACTCATTTTTTGAATATTTTAGCTCTGATACAAAGCTGGCTTATTTTGTACAGAAACACCGTCGTGTACAAAGGGGGCTGGTGCACGTTAAATCTGTCGTGGCCTCAAATGTCCTCACGTTGGCGTGGTGTGGAAGTTTGGAGAGTGGGGTGCCAGCTCAGGTGTTACCTCGTCATCTGACCGTGGTTCAAAATTACGTGGTGTTGTCCTCGGATCTTTCCCTCTGGGATTGATCCCGGACCGTCACCAATAGCCCGTTCTGTTGCTCCAGTGTGACGTTAATTGAAATTCCCCCCCCCTATTTTGTACAGTAAAAGTATAATTCTTTCTAATCTACCACTTGTTGCTGGTCAACATGTTTTTAAACATCACTTCATATCAATCATGATTTTTTTACGATGGGAAATTTTCATCTTATGCTTTGTCATATCTTTGATCAAAATTTAATATTTTCTTCCACATGTTGGGTTTTTGTATTGTTTTTAATTTTCTTTTATTGTTGGTTTGGCTCGATATTTTGATCTTTTTACATATACTAATCTATTTTCATTTCGTCTTGCTTGGAGCAGCCCATCCAATACTGGACCTTGCGCAATAAAACACAAATCAACCAACCAATCAACCATCTAATCTACCACAAATCGCAAAAAAATTTCAATCCATTGTGACAGCCAACTTTTGACAGTTTAAATGTGATATAATAGTTATGTATTACTTGATTAAAAGTAACTCAATTTAGAATACTTTATCTCTGATGCAAATCTGGTTATTCTAAAAGTAATAATTCTAAAGTAATAATTGGGAATTTTTTCTAACTATATACCTCAGTTCGCAAACAATTTTTAATCCATTGTGACAGCGAACTTTTGACAATGTAAATGCGATCGAATAGTTATTTATTACACTTGATCATAAGTTTTGCTTTGGTTTTTATTTATAAATCTGGACAGTTTCCTTGCTGAAACTTTTACAAGTCTCTCAACTGATAAAGAATTATTTCAACCTGTTTTGGGATGATTTATTTTGAAACATGCAAACATGATATATTACAGTCCATATATATATCAAGTGAATGAAATAAATTTCATTTCTTTATAATGCTGATTCCGTGAGCTATCCCTTGAGTGACAATTGGCAAAGATTTCCTAAGTTAACTATCTTAGAAAAATTCTTTTGAATATTTTGGGTAGTGAATTTTGAATATGTAAATAAGATTTACTCATATATAACTTAATTAGGATCACATTTGATCAATAAAAAGATGGATTTTTAACGTTCCTTAGGCAATTGGTGAATTCTTTCTTAGTTATTACACCTTAAAAGAGCTTTCCAACTTCTTGACGAGAAATTTAGTACATAAAGTTGTAAATTAGTTGAGGAGACGTAATTTCTTTCCGGTTATAAATTTAGTAGGGTTAGCGTTCTTTAGATCAACAATTGAGCAGTATTTTACATATAAGCTACCCAGTCCACAAAGAAACTTTTCAACTTTTCATGATGCTTAATTTTTTTAATATGTTAATATAGGTTTATTACAACTGTACAGTTCGATGAAATGGTATTTTGTCGTTTCTTTGTAACTAAGTTGAATATTTAGCTTTTTCTAGATGGCATCTACTAAGGCAAGGGTATCCAAAGCTTACGAAATAAACTGGTTAATAAAATAGGTGTTTAAATAAAAATATAGCTTCCGACACATTTATGCTTTTCCCACACAAGGATTGTTGATGGATAATGCAATGAAAAAACATTGGTTTCTCACCTCCAGCATGTTGAATTGCATTGCGTATATGCCCTACTAATCCTGTTTTACTGCCACACATACTTTTACCTCCATCTGTGGTAACGCCTTTTAGTTCTTTTAGATCTAATTGAAGTTAAGAAAGGGTTTCATTTACCTTAGTAAAGAACGCAAGTCAAACACTCTAATGAAAGCGGAAAGCGTTATTAAATTAAGGCGCTCAGTAACGAAAGTCATTTATTAATATTTTGTAATAGTTTATTTTGCATAAAACCGGCTCGAATTGCACGGAACCTCGAACCTACAGAGACTCGAATTACCGCGACTTTACTGTATTTGAATTATTTTTACGATCTACGATTTTACGAAAAATTTCATGCTGCATCGGCCGGATTTCTGCGGGCCGGACAGTGACCCTTCGCGTGCCGGGTCTGGCCCGCGGGCCGTAGTTTGGAGACCCCTGTACTAAGGTATCACAGTTTAAAAGTCTTTTCGACCTTTTTTAGATGAAATGTAATTTTGTATATTTATTTAGAGTTTAGATTAACCAAAGGAAAGTTTTCCAAAAGATATTTGGAAAATAAAGTAATGAAAAAGAAAAGAATCTTGCCTCGAAATCTATAATCTAGGATAACGCATATGATAAATAATACCCTACAGTTCTAAAAAGCATTAATGTAATATTTGGAAGAAAGAAATATAAACTATAATAATATATCTAATGTAAAACTGAGGATAGAACAAATGATGCTATTTTCTATTTAATAATTGTAGCTGAAGTCGAACAATTGAATCGGTGAGTGCTAAAAGTAAATGATTTTATCAACGAAAGAAACAACACAATTTTTTCGTTATTTTTATTTTGACTCAAAGCTTTATCATTAGTAAATGATAGCATTAGTTATGAAAAGTATAGGTGTGAATATTCCTTATCATTAGTAAATGATAAGGAATATTCATACCTATATTTTTCCAAATACATATGTATTGTACTACCATCTTTTCATTGTATTTTATTGATATAAAAGTAGTGGAGTCATTTCCTTTCTCGCCTCCATGGTAATACTTATTTTTCTCGATATACGTAAAAATTATTTTTAGTCGAATAAGCGTCATATAAAAAACTTTTCTATAGTTATATTATACATTTATTGGTTTAGAGGCGAAGAAAAGGGGACTATCTGAAAGTATAGATATTTTATTTATTTACATAAATTAAAAAATAAAGCTATGTTGCTGAAACTTTCTAATTTTTAAAACACTGGAAAGAAACATTAAGTTTCTAGCAAATGTGAAAGGAAAAGACTATTCATGTCTTCATCACAGTATAGTAAGTCATTTTGCTGACAAGGAATGTGAAAAAATATCGATATTCTTCATTGTTAATACTAATAGAAGTCAATTAACGCAGAGGTTTTTGTTTTGTTCAATGCTAGCTCGCTAAAGTGACATCCATTCTTCATGCATGGTGGAAGTCTGAATTGAAGTGTAAGAACGTAATCACTCCTGAGTGATTAATATGGTATGATTACAGTCCTCGATATATGGGTATAGTCTATGATATATCGTATTTCTTGGGGATGTATCGTGGGAAGTAATGTAACGAGGGCTAAGAAAAATTTAGTTAGAAAAAAATGAAAGTTATATTACATATTTTTCATTTTAACTCTTCGGGTGGTTTATCTTCTAGTCGAAAACTTCCTTGTAGTGCCCAGACTCTGGGGCAAAAACAGGTTCCAAACTGTCCCCGGGTTCTGGGCTTGGGACAAGTTGTTTTTCTGACTAGGATTTCGTTACCCCTTGGAGTAATAGGTAGTTTTATCTTGACGAGATATCTCGTCCTCTGCAAAAATGACCCGATCTTGGACGAGATATCTCGTCGAAACGCTTGAAGAGTTACGTTATGGAAATATACAATAAGGTAGAATATTTTTTATATGAACGGTAGATCATTTACGATTTTTCTACCTTCTTTTAGGAATCCCCGACAGGTGTAGAACCTCCACCCTCCTGCCTGATTAAGTTTGTTCTTTTTATGAACAGGTGATCTTTGAGCTCCTAATTCTAACGAAACATTGAGATTTTATCTTTTGTTCGCAAACGTAAAATTCATCTAGGGACAAATAAAACGGTGTGATATAGCCGAATGAGTGATACATCGAGATATGATATAACGAGGGTTAATTGTATCTTATATGAACCCTCAAAGTGGTTTCAATGAACGAGATATCTCGTTCATTGAGATCTGACCAATTTCGATAACGACGAGATATCTCGTCATCAAGATATAGCCGATCTTTTTATGATGACTAGATCAAGATCTGGTCAGTTTTCTTCTAATGACGAGATATATCGTCCATCAAGATCTGGTCAGTTTTCTTCTAATGACGTGATATATCGTCCTTCAAGATCTGGTCAGTTTTGCTAATTACGAGATTCTTCGTCGAGACAACCACCAGGAGGGTTTGAAAGACCCAGGCTTAACCTTAGGCTTTAAGCAAAGGGCAATTCAAATTTCAGATGCATATCGCGAAGAAAGGAAATCCTTTGAAAAAAAATTCCATATCTCAAAAGGAGAGTAAAAACAGGCCTCACACTTTTTAGGGATTTATCGCGTCGGACGTCACAGATCGACTTTTATGACGTCACCCCAAACTCTCGCCTCGCGCATTCCTCTTTTCCACGTCCCTCCACCCCTTCATAAATAACCTCTGCTCCATCATTTTCTGGGAAGAATGTGGCAAAATATTCCGAAGGAGTAGGCGAAAGCATATCAAATTCTATAGATACCGTCCACACAGCGGGGATCTCCCCACCCCCTCTCTCTACCAGCGCCAAACAGCTTATTGGCGATCTCCGGAAACAAAAAAGAATGCCAAGAAGACGAGAGAGAGAAAAAAGTAATAATAGATCTTCATCGGTTTCTACCAGTCCACTGCTCGCCAAATAAAATAAGCCGAGGAATACTTCTCTCTCTTTCTCTCTCTCTCTCTCGAAGTTCTTTTTTTCCTCTTTCGTTCTTTTTCTTCCGGAATCGACTCAGAAAAAGCATTCGGTTTGCTCGGGGGCATGGAACGTTTTATTCCCTGGACTTGTTTTTGTTCGAACGCGTAAAGATCCCCAATTTCGGGGAAGTCGCCGCATTTTCGAATCATAAGGGGAAGGCTCGCGTAGCTGCTTTCCGAAGTGTTGTTTAAAAGGGGCTTTATTTTCGAGCCGACGGCTGTAAAAAGTTTGTTGGGCAAACTAGGATTTTTGTAATTGAGTTGTAAAAGTACCCGGGCTGTGATAGGCCTCAGAGGAATGCCATTTGCATTGTCTGGGAGCGGGGCGGTTTTATTTTAGGCTTTGCCGACGTGCCGATAAATCTGCAGTAAATGCATGCACGTGCTGTAAAAACCAGTGCAGATTAAACAGACGTTAAGTTATGTGCATTTACAAGAAACTCAAGCACATTTTTCGTGAATTAATTAAATCTAGTAAAGCTCGTTAGTTTATTTATTTCATACGCTTTTAAAGAAAGGAATTCATTTTTATTGGAGAATGAAAATTTGGATTTATTTTTTATGAGCTAATAGTAAATTTTCATTGTTCTTCGAAAATCATTATTTACGTTGCTTGTAGAACAGTTATTCCAACGTTATATACTTGTAAATAAATCAGATAAAATTAACATGAATCGTCGGCTTAGAGCAGAAACTAATTAACTGACAAAAAACGTTTTTATTGTACAGCTGCTTGAAGCCTATTAGAATACGTATAGTGTTATATACTCTTTAAACTGATTATTATGCATTTCTCATCATCATGAAAATAAGCATTTGTGTCTTCGGAAATTTGTCAGTTAATGAGTTTCTGCTCTAAGCCTATGACATATTCAACATAATTAATTAATGTACAAAAAAGGAAATATGTTTTGTTGAAAACTTTTTGCATAGAAATTTCGTAAATAAATATTAAACTAGTAATTTAGAAACAAGCTGCTTACTTACTGTAAAATATTTGTGCAATATTAATCAATTCATATTCATTAAAATATTTTGAAAACACTATGAATTTGCAATAAATCTTCATAAATGTACTTTGGAAAACGCTATTTGTATTGCTTATGGAATAGTTATTTCAACATTATTTTCATATAAATTAATAATTTAAAATTAACATATATACTAAATGTAATTAATTTAAAACGAATATACGAAGAGAAAATATATTACATTGAAAAGGTTTAGCTTCTGAAAGAAATTATAGCAAGTATATGAGCTCCATCTGCAAAATGTTTTCAATTTTTGTATTCAATTTTAGACATTTATTAGTCTATTATCTCATAAGGTTTCAAACATTTACATTGTAAGCATTTTTGTATTTTATTCGAATTATTGGAAGTATTTTAAATGTACTATGCAATCAAGTGTTCTCTCCTTATCTTATGAATAAAATAATAAAATTAGTACTATATGCATTTATTCTTTTATACGCTTTTAAAACCTGCAATACATGTGAACTTTTATAAAGTTTATCAAACAAAACACGCGTCGCACTTACCTGACGTGGATTCCTGAAGCACTTAATCCTGAATGCCTATAGTCATTACGAAAGGGCTGAAAATTCTTTATTTACTTCATCATTTTTTGTCAATGCGAGTTCGGAAGAAAAACAAAGAGAAAAATGGCATTTTTATGTAACTTTGATTAAGACTGGAAGTGGAAGGAAAGCTAAAACTATCTGGGATTAAAAAGCAATTTAGAAAAGTGCTAATTAGTACAGAGGTAATTAGCCGTCACATTTTTTTTGCTTCGTAAAACGAAGTCTAATTAATTGAATTATCCTCGCATCGATTTTTACTTTCTGCACCCCTCCCAACCATTCAAATGAGTTCACGAACGAAAAGAATTCCTTTTTATCAGAGCCAGTTAAAAGGTTTCAAGACAGCAAGCATACCACGCAAAACAAGATTTCGGGCACATTGATTCTATTGCATGTGCTAGTTTTTTTGCCCAACCTAGTAATATATTAAATTAAAGGCTTATCAGTATAAGATTAAAATGATGCTGTTTTTGCTTTGATTTTAAACAGTTTTTATGTGTAAAATAATGCTTTCTTTGGAGTATTTTAAGTCAATGAAAATTTCTAGAATTTTTTTCCCTTTTTCTCATAGGTAAAAAAAGGGACAGCATTAGTAAGTTGCCGTACTCATTTTTAATTCCGATTAGTCAGAAATTGTTTCTGTAAATACTTTATGTGTGACGTAGTGATATAGTTGCCAGGTGTGTCACGTGGTTTTGT
Source organism: Meta bourneti (assembly GCA_933210815.1). NCBI lineage: Eukaryota > Metazoa > Arthropoda > Arachnida > Araneae > Tetragnathidae > Meta > Meta bourneti. The sequence goes on from OW119929.1 coordinate 17,660,942, forward strand.
GACTGAGGAACTGTTTCCCCTACAACATAAAGTTTTTTTATCTCTTTTCCTTCAAAATTGGAAGCTTCATGCATTATTATTCTTCGTTGTTTATTAAGAAAGTCACTGATTAAGAAGTGCTTAGTATGAATCTTGAATAAGAATAGATTTTTTAAAGATTTATCAATATAAGTTAGTATTATGAAAGAACTAACTTCTTAGCTAACTGCATTGTATCAAAGAAGTATTATTTCTCAATTCTATTCAATCTCCAGACCTTTATCTGTGCCTTTATCTTATCAATGGTGAAAAGTACTCAGTATATGTAGTAATCTAATTTTCTATAATACGTAAGTTACTATAGTGTACAATACATTTTGTACCGAATATGAGTTTAAAACCAATGGACTGTTCGAAAAGATTTATGAAAACTGAATAATGTTATATGAAGCGCAGAATTCTTCTTACAATATATAATGAAGTATGCCCAAACTATTAAACAGCAAGGAAGTGCATCATGAGTTAACAATATTCTGATTTTACAGGACTTCTTAAAGTTGTCCTGTTATGTTCCATCAAAGTTCAAATGACCATTGTTAAATTGAAACGTGCTACTAGAGTGATGTAGAATTATAACACTCTTTATGTACTGTAATGTGTATTGAAGGTTGTAGACGTAAAGCTTTGGTTTACTGTGTATTGATGTTTCTGAAGGATGTGGGTCTAAAGCTTAGATTCATTTATGTTTCTGATGGACATGTGTGTATAACTTTGGTCCACTGTGCATTGATGTTTCTAATGAATGTGAATGTAAAACTTTAGCCCAATGTGTGTTTGGGAATGTAAAGCTTTGGGCCACTGTGCATTGATGAAGGATGTGGGTGTATAGCTTTGATCCACTGTACATTGACGTTTCTGAAGGATGTAGATGCAAAGCTTTGGTTCAACATTCATTGATATTTCTGAAGGATGTGAATGTAAGGCTTTGGTGAATTGATGTTTCCGAAGGATGTCAATGTGTTCATCCAAATAACCACTTACAGAATGAACTGTTTGCCATGAGTTACGGATACTGAGTGTATAAATTTATGTAGCGAAGAGATTGTAGATCTAATTCACTGCGCATTGATGTTTTTGAAGGATGTGGGTTTAAAGCTTTGGTGCATTGTGCATTGATGTTTCTGAAGAATGCAGATGTAAAGGGTTGCATAGATACACATTGATAGATTGTACAACTGTACATTGATATTTCTGGTGCATTGGTATTTCTGAAGGATGTGCATGTAAAGCTTTGGTCCACTGTGCATTGATGTTTCTGAATGTGTTTCAGGAGGTCCCATCCGCAGTAAGATGAAGAAGGAGCTGTGTACGGCGTGCCAACAGCCAATCATCGACCGCTACATCATGCGGGTGATGGACAACTCCTGGCACGAGGGATGTCTCACCTGCTCCGTCTGCCACATACACCTAGCGCACACCTGTTACTCCAGGGACAGGAAGCTATACTGCAAGGCAGACTACGACAAGTGAGTACACTTCTAGTAGCATGCAACACTTTTCTAGCATTTTCTATGTTTTTGTGTTGAAATTAAGGTATGCAACTTAAAATAATGAGTTACTTGAGTATATATTTTCAGAAAAGATGTTTTTAATTTCGTTTCGGTAAGCCTTCCTGTAAGTTTCCACTACTTGTAGATTTGACCAGAACAATTTTCAAGTATTTACTTCATCGACTTTTTAATGAAATAGACAGAGCATGTGGGCGTAGTCGTCGTTGTAAGATCTCAGAAGGGACTTGGGCCGATTGTCTATAGTAGCGCAGATTAGTGTTTTTAATCACGCTAGATAATCATTTTAACCAATCAGTAATTTGTCCCACATTAGGATTCATGCTTTTCCAACAATAATAACTCGATCGATCTTAAAACCAAGCGATCAGAAGAAATAACATGAAATCGCGCGTATATGTTCCGTATATTTCATTAGAAGTTCGATGATTTACTTACGTAGATCTAATCTATTCATATCTGTATATATATTGTACTCATACGTTCTGTATTCCTTGCACAACTGTTGATAAGCTACATTCCTTGGGAGATCATACTTCGCAGCATGGACAGATGCTTCCTAATTAATTTGTAAACCATCAACATTCTAGTCTTTAGGAGGAGTACTTGGGGGAAGCTGGAGTAAATGGTGACATTTCCAATACCGGTAAATTACCGACCGAAATTCTCAATTACCGGCTTTACCTTCTTACTTTTCTTCCTTATCGGGAGGCACTGATTGATTATGATTACAGGACTTAAATCAAATGCTAGTTCCGTACTACAACAGCCTATGAACGAAATTTCAAATGTGTAAGGGATGCTGTGAAATATCTGTACTTAGTCAATAGGTAGTTCCGTATAGAAAATATCCACAGGAAAACGATCACATATTCAAGTAGAGAGGTGGTTTAGAATTATCATCGCTCACATATAAAGGCGAGGTTGTAAAAATAAAGTATGCGAGGACTTTATGTGACATAAATTGGTTCATGAAGTATGATATTAAGAGCATATAGCAAATAAAGCTAAAGCAATAATAAAATATAATTAAGAAAACCAGTAATGATGCTTTGGTAACGGTAATTCTCACCAACATCCAAAACTGGTTTCGACCGGTATTTCATTGCAAACCACTGTTGAAATTAACCACAGAAGTATCATTCTGATGTTCTTTATTAGTAACTGATAGTAACGAGATGAATTTAAATAAGAAAGACGAAAAGGGGACCTATACTTAAAACTTTTTCTCACCACAACATCTGTACCTTGGCATAAAAAGGGCTAATGTCCATTTTCCATGTTTATGGTAACAGCTGATTTAGTAATTTTTATTATTAATACAGCGTACAAAAAATTCTTTCCAGTGTCCTGACTCTTTCATAATATATTGACAGGAGGATATTAGCACTATTTTCTATTATAACTTCCATTACCTCGAAGTGATTTGTGGACATAATTCAAAATCAGCTAATTTGGACATTGACCCTTTTCTACCAAGGTACACATTTAATAATTGTATTACCTAAAAACTCACTCGTCACTGATTTAACCCTCCTAGTGGTTGCCTCGGCGAGGTATTTTGTCTTTAGAAGGAAACTGGCCAGATCTTGATGGACAAGGTATCTTATCATTAGGGAAAAAATTGACCAGATCTTGATCTCGTCATCATAATTTTTTTTCAATACCTTAATGATGAGATATCTCGTCATTAAAACAATTCGTTAGATCTTGATGGACGAGATATCTCGTCGAAACCACTTGGAGGGTTAAATAGAGATCTACGTATGTTAAGATTATTTATTTCCTAAGAATTTGATTTAAACCAAGCAAATGAATATCAGTTACAAGGAATAACACTGTAGCAATTCAAATTTAGCTCCCAAAGAAAACTCTTTAACTAAACTAACATGTGTCCTAAGAATTTGATTTAAACCAAGCAAATGAACCGCGCAGCTTCAGGGAATAACACTGCAACAATTTCAAATTTAGCTCTCGAAGGAAACTAACTCTTCTCCAAACCCAAAAATCCTTTCAAACTTGCGAAATCCCAACAAATTCCAAACCCGATTCCTATGTTACCTATTGTATCAATCCCATTGTCGATAGAGATCTATCAGCTCCAGTTAACCCTAACCACCCAGACCCTATCTTTTGTTCCTGAAATATCGCGAAGCCATCGAAATGTCCATCGATAAGCACCCCACCCTCCCGACCAGGGGGCGTAATGTACGGCTATCACTTTACAACAAATACCCTATGCTTCCAGTCAGGGTGGACTAATTGTTGAACTTGGCTGCGTTATTTAAAAGGCCGCCTAATACGATCAGCGATGGGGGGGATGAATGCCCGTTTAGCGGTGTCAGCCCCCGAGGGGCGTTAGTCGGGGCATGGGCATACAAGTGGAAATGCCCCGGATGGAGCGACGGGGGTGAGGAGGTAGAGAAGATGATGATACAAAGAGATCGAGAACCAGGAATGCTGAATGGTCCGCAACGAGCCGAGTTATAGGGAAGGGGGGTGGACGTGCTCTTTTCATGTGCTAATGTCGAAAAGAGTCATTGTTTACCGGGGTTTGATCGGTTGCTTTTTTCCCCACTTGCGTTGGTTTTCCAGGATTGTTTTCTTGTTTGGCGCCAGACAAAGCCTTTGGCGTCGGATTGGACGAATTAAAAAAAGTTTAATGTAGGCTTTATAGGCGCTTTAATTGCGGGCAATGTGTTTGTTAGATTTAACGAGGTTATTCATAAAGTTGACGTGAAAGGTCTTTTTGTTGGTTTTTAATAAGGTTTGAGGTTTTGATCCTTTTCATAATTTGAAAATACATTTTGGGAATAAATGAACCTGCTAATACTGTTTTTTGAAATGAATGGGTTCAGAAGCCCCCGGTTATGAAATTATTCGTTATTTTTACTGTGCATTTATTAGAAATTATTCTTCTATTCATAAATGCATAGTGATGTCTGGCATTAGACAGTTTTAAAAGATCGTAATTCAATTATAAATATGACTAGCTCTTTTTAATGAAATTGAATTCTGATTCTAATGAAAATATTTCGAATGTAATCATCTTTTTGAAGAAATATTTAAATTTTACGATGAGCTGAATTTGCTTAATATTTTCTCTGATATGCATAATATGGTTGGTTATGGATATTATCTCGTAAGGATAATCAGTCACTCTTAATTTTTGCTCGAGAAATCCTCAACTATTTGAAATCGTTAATAAAAAAGGTGGTATTCAACTTTTTGTTATTGACTGAGGAAGAGATTACATTAAACTAAGTGAATGTGACACAGAAAGTCTTAACTTGTTCGAGAAATTTGAAATTTATTTATGGGCACTATGAAAGTATGATTAAAATAAGCAAATTCAATCGACTGATATTATAAAATAAGCAAATTCAATCGACTGATATTATCTATGAATTATTAGCTACGATGTTATGTTGAATCAACTGTTTCTATCTCACTTGTATAGAAAGAGTGCTGGTAATAAATTCCGATGGCTTATTTCATTATTGTCCAGTTAGAAAATTGTGCATTTATGTATTTTGATATACGTGCATTTTTGTGTTTCACAAAAGATATTACTGATTTTATTCGATACCTATTCATTACTAACTTATAGAATTAACATAACAGTAATGAGTAGAGAAAATATTTTGTTGACCTAACAATTGTTAGAAAAATCGAAATAAAAAATTAATTTGTGTTTAAAAAAAACTAAAGAAAATGCCCTTAAATCAATAAAAATATTCTGAAATGTGCATTTTGTTTTGAAAAACATTTTTTAAAAGGAGGTTCATGAAGCCACAATAAAAAATGACTAAGCATCGCCTACGCGACAAATTATAATATATAAGTAAATAAACTTAGATAAAAATAAAAATGAATTTTTCACTGTATGCAGCAATCAGTTTACATTTTAAAAATTAAATTTATCAGCTGCGGTTGATATTAAAGTATATTTCTAATTCACATGTACAAAGAAAAGTTAATAGAAAAGAATTAATGTATTAAAATTTCAATAATAAATATTATGTGTTCACGAAAGAAAAATAACTATCACAAAAATGCACAATAGTAGTACTTTTTGCAGTTAATTGAATTTAGGTCTCACTGTTGCAACACAACGGGCTATTGGAAACAGTCCGGGATCTATTTCGAAGGCAAAGATATGAGGATAATAACTCGTCAAATGACGAGGTTAACATTTCAGCTGGCACCTCAACCTCCAAATTTACACACAACGACAACGTGAGGAAATTTGAGGACACGAACTATTTAACGTACACTAGCCCTGACGTACACGACGGTCTGTGATTGGATCGAGTTTCGAACTGACAATTAACCCTCTTGTTGCTAATCCGCCACCGTACAATAGTGACATTAGATTAAAACTATTTGCAATTGTCAATAGTAAGCGAATAAAGTATTCAAATTTAATTTTGAATTAATGAAGAATGAGTATTATGAGTAAATAATATCTTAGCACGAAATTTTTCTTCAGTCACAAGAATTAAATTCTTGTAATATTGATTAATTAAATTCTTGTAATATTCTTGTAACTGAATTGAGAGAAATGGAAAAAACACTTCCGTGCTTAAAGAGACAGAAGTTTGTTTTTCTGCAGTAAATGAATATAAGTAGTGAAAACCGTTTTACAGAAAACTGAAAGGATAACACAAAACTCCTTTTATCTGCTGTAAGAGAATACGTGCAAGAAAAACTGTTTTACATTACACATTTTTAGTGAATTATCGCAACAAATAAAAATGAAACAACCTATTCAAAACACTTTTTATTGGGATACAATTTTTCAAAGATGATTATGATAATTATGCTATAATTATGAAATTTCTGCATCTCACACAGTAATATCTGAAACTTTATAACATTTTAATTTTGTAATATTATTGTTCACATTTTCTGAACTCTAATGCAGGAATCAATAAAATACCTCCATCTACGGTTATTTATTGTTTCCTCTTTGTATGTTATCTATTAACTAAGCAAGCATTATTTTAGGAAACTTTAATTTTAAGCTTGACACAAAAACAAATTTAAATATTTTCTTAAGTAGGTAGTTCAAATATTAAAATCTGACTTAAAATACCAAAATATTCAGTTTAACTAATCTGAAATGACATATTATTAAAAGCAGAAAATATGAGAGCAGAAAATAAAGGAGTAAGGGGAATAAGAGGGAAGGAGGTTACATCTCATCATGTGTTATCACTAAGTTATGAAATCGTTCATAAATATCGGATCTGTTATTCCGATAGCAGTTAAAATAACAATGTTGCTAAAAATTAACAGTTAGCAACTGTTATCGAAAATATTAACAGTGATCGATAAATATTCAATCGCCAAAAGTTAAAAAAGCAACTTTTAAGAAGACAAAAGTTGAAACAGAAAATAATCAATTAAATTAATAAAATTTCAAAAATATTTCTTAAAAAATAAAATGTTAAAATCGTCACATTTGGTTGGAAATCACGTTGACATGTTAACAGTTACCAATAGTTAAAATCATTTGAAAAGTAAAAAACCCGTTAGAATTAATCTTTAATACTAATTTTTAATGGTTATTAAATAGCCGTTAAAATTGTTGACAAATAGTATTATCGCAAATTACCAATAACTGTTAATAGTGTTATCGTAAAATAGCAGTTTTTGCACATCTATAGAAACCATTGCATACTTTGATGCCTCAATCAAACTCTTGCAATCCCTAACCAAATACGATCCATGAAACAAATACGATCCATGAAACAAGATTCAAGCCTCAATCTGATCCATTCGGAGTGTTCCATCTGGCTGGTTTACCCCGGGTAACTCTCTAATCGATAAATGTCATATCGATAGACGATAAAACATCGATCGCTAAAGCGGTTATAATTAAACAGGACGCGTTTACTGCTCTGTGTTGAAATAACTATGAGACCAATTTAAACCAAATTTGGTAAACAAGATATAGCTTTTTATGATTAATAATTGGGAAGGAGGTTTATTTTCATTATGTTTTATCACTGAGTTATGAAATCGCTCATCTAGGAATTGTTATTCAGATAGCAGTTAAAATAACAGTGTTGCTAAAAATAACAGTTAACAACTGTTATAGAAAATATTAACAGTAATTGATAAATGTGTTATCGAAAAATGTAGATGGGGATTACGGAAGAGGTCCTGGAAATGTAATTGTATTTGTTATCCTTATTTAACAGTGAAGAAATGACAAGTATTGTTGAGGCAGAATATTTAACGAGAGGATTGAAACGTAGTATGGAGGAAGAGGATATGAAAGACCGAAATAGATATACTGAAGGATTTAAGGTGAATAAAAAGAGAAAAGATTTTATATGCATGACATGTGTTCTTAATACGAATAGCAAAATATGCGGCAAAGAAATTGCTACTTCTTTGATAAAGGAGTTTCGGTGTGACAGGATTAATTCCTCTCTGTGTGTATTTTTTCATCTGTGTCAGTAAAACCTTCCTTGTATGTTTATGCCCATTACTTGAATTTGTCTGTCTTGTATTTGGCGCAGCATAGTGCCAAGAACAAGAGAGACAGCCTTGTTTTTTATGGCGCAAAAGCATATGGCCCCATAAAAACCAACAAACAAACCAATATTTGATAAAAGTTCAGTAGTAATGCGGATTCAGGTAATGTAAATACAGTTACCCTTAGCGAATCCACATTGATCGAACATAATTTGCTACTCTTCATAGAAGCCGTTTCAAAAACTTCCTGTACAAACTTTAAGAGGAATTAGGGAATACAAAAATAAGTCTCAGTGATGTATGTCTGCAAGCGTCATATGGATTTGCTAGAGGGCGCTCTTCGACAGTTCGGTAGTTGGCCAGTTTGGGCCATTGTCATTATAAAAGCTGGCTTAGTACGGATAGCATATATCTTTCATGATATTATCAATCCTATTCTCCTAACTCCTAAACCAAGTATAATGACTCGATTCATAAAACAAGATCCAAACCGTATTCTGATCCAACCCAAATGTGTTTTGTATTCGTTTCCTATATCACTTGTTATTCAATAAATACATCAACCCTCGTTACCATCACGCCTCGATATATCACTCTTTTTATTTGTCCCTCAATGAATTTTGGTTTTAGAAAAGTAGAAAAACTTAATCTGTTTAAAATCAGGAACGCAAAGGTAACTAGTTTCAAAAGTTATAACAAACTAAATTGGTAAAAAAGTATCTTAAGCGTAAATGAGAAATGACGTTTCTGATTTTAATCATATTGTACCATATTTAGTATTGGATTGTAAAATTAATCGATTTTGTGTTTAACTTGCTGTCTATTTTAAATAAAAACATGTAATTTATAATAATGTAAACACGCATATTTTGTGCCTTTTTAGTTTTAATGAACAAGTTTTCTCGGTCTTCGGTACATCGCTTTTGGTTATTATCCCTCAAAAACGAAGTACATCGAGCGGTTAATGTTTTGGAATTGCTTTAAAACATCCTGCTAAAGGGAAGCCTGTCTAAATTCAATCAATTACTACTTGCAAGAGGAAATGAGTGAATAAGAACACCCATTAGGTGGAAGCGGTTAAATCTCACACTGTGAATTAAAGATCTGTGATGATCTCTCACTCCGTTTCACATTATTCCTAACTAAATACGATGCCGTAATCTTATTCTCATGATTCCTAACCAGCTAGGATGTCTCAGTCCTGTTCTCATAATTTCTAACCAAATGCTATGCCCTAATCTTATTCTCATGATTCCAAACTATCTATGATGTCCGTCCTATTCTCATGGTTTCTAACCAAATGCGATGCCCTAATCTTATTCTCATGATTCCTAACCAGCTATTATGTCTCAGTCCTATTCTTATGATTTCTAACTAAATGCAATGCCTTCATCTTATTCTCATGATTCCAAACTATCTATGATGTCCGTCCTATTTTCATGATTTCTAACCAAATACAATGTCCCAATTTTATTCTCATGACTCCTAACGAACTATGAGATCATCCCAATCCCATTATCATGATTCCTAACCCAATACGATTTCTCAATCCTATCCTCATAATTTCTAACCAAACGCAATGTCCTAATTTTATTCTCATGATTCCTGACGAACTATGATGTTCCATTCTCATTATTCCTAACCTAATACGATTTCTCAATCCCATTCTCATAATTTATAACCAAATACAATGTCCCAATCTTATTCTCAGGATTCCTAACCCAATAGGATTTCTCAATCCCATTCTTATGATTCCTTACCAAATACGATGTCTCAATACTATTATCCACTATTCTTAACCAAATACTATGCCTTAATCTTATTCTCATGATTCCTAACACAATGCAATGTCTCAATCCTATTCTCATAATTCTTCACCAAATAAGATTTCTCAATCCTATTCTCATGATCCCTAACCCAATACTAATCTTATTTTATGATTCCTAACCCAATGCAATGCATCAATCTTGTTCATGATTCCTAACCAAATACGATGTTCCGATCCATAAAACACGATCCAAGGCTTACTCTGATCCATCCGGATATTGTTCCCGTGCCTCTCGTTTTCCGTGTCACTCTTTAATCGATAAATGTCATATCGATAGACGATAAAACATCGATCTATTTTAAAATTCAGCCGTCCCAGATGTCATGCGCGCAAGGATCCCCCTCCCCCAAGATTGATGATTTCTTCGCGTCTTCCATCGCTTGACAGTTAGGAATGTCGCACGCGCGAGGAAAGAAATTGCAGGAAATGTAAATAAAACTCTCGCATTGATCGCCCGGCATTATATTTAGATCATGACATTGAAGTGGGAAAATAATTCCTGCATCCGATGGTAGTAATATACGCGATACTTATGGGACGATATCACTTGAAAGATGATTAAAATATCCGAAAGACGGGAAAAAGCGAGATTGCTTTCTTTTGGGGGATAACGTGGATTTCGAATGGAGTGAATTTGGGCTCCATTTTTTTGTGTCTCGGAGTGCATGATCGTGTCAAAGAAATATCACTTTTTAATTGGAGAGTCGGGATGCGATGTCTTTGCGATCGAGTAATATTTGCGTTCGAATGAAAGCTGTCATATCTCGGGCATTTTTGTTTTGGAAGAAGCGCGTAGGGTGGGGGCGCTCTCGCGAAATCGAAATGAGGATGTTTATCAGTATTTAATATGGAAGGGCTGGAGTCATGAGATTTAAATCATAAATGTTTTGGAAACCCGTTCGCTTCAAAAACGACTTTAGTTTTTCATATGATAGAAAAAGAGTTATCGATGGAATATTTTATTTTAGGGGATTAATATCGCTTCATGTTTTTTTAAATGTGAGAAATCCAAGATGATTCATTTATTGAAGAAAGTTATTACATGTTGAAACGCGAATGATTTGAAAGCTAAAAATATCATTATAAACTGAATTTTTATAAACATCTTAATTTAAAAATGATGCCATATATTCTTCACAATTTATTTAACAAATAGCATTTTTCTCTTTGAAATAGATGTAAAGTAATTAAGTAAGAAATTTATAGCGTATTGAGGTTAAAATTAAAACGATAAAATTCTATACACGTATGCAGATTTTTTGAATCAACGTTTAAACTTTTACTGAACTCAGATATTTACAAAATATTAAATATACGTATAATTATTTTGGTATTTATTTACATTACGACGCGCTAATTTAAAGAATTTCCTTTACGAAAGAAATATTTTATTCAATATAAACTAAAAGGTACGTCTTTGAAATATAATTTGAGGTGTAAGTACAAAATATTCAAATATATTTGTAGCCATAGTGGTAACAGGCCCTACAACGCTTATAAACAGATAGGTATAAACAGAAGTCTCTAGAGTATTAAAAATTTAAGTATTTGTCCTATTACTTATGCTTGCATTTATTTTGAAACTATAACATATATTCAATCCTTTCTTTTATAATACTGACTTTCAAGGCATCACATTCTAAATACTGAGAACAAATTTGCATAAGAAATGTGCAGTTGACAACAGTCTATAGTATATAAACATGATATGTAATAATGTGTAAAAAACTACTGTAAAATAATATTATGTTACTTCTGTTATATTATGACAGTAGGAGTTATTTCTACACTCCGCTCTCCTACTGTTATATTATAACAATAGGAGAATGGTAGAAAATATGTTTTACCGATTGGATCCTGAATGAGTTTTTAATATAAAGTATAAACAAACATATTTTTCTCTATCATTATTAAAATTAGGATGGCAAGCACCGATTTCCTTTTAACACAAATTATAGTTCATATTCCATTTTAAATGTTCATCGTACATTAAGAATAGTTAAAGTGATTCAGGAAAATTGAACACTTATGGCAGTTACAACCTACAAATATTATAAAATTAAAATTAGTGAGATTTGTATGAACTTGGTCTAATCACTCTACTCTTATTTTCGCTGCAAGAGGGCTGTTTATACCGGGCCTCCGGCGTAAAGCAATATTCCGAATCACTTGTGACATTGATGTCCAGACTAGGATTAAAACCCAGAGGCTACTGACCAGTCGACTATGAGGCCGGATGATTGCATAAGAAAGGTTATTTAATCCTCCTGGGTGGTTATCTTCGCGTCAAACACTGCCCTGCAATGTCCAACCTCTGGTGCAAAAAAAACTTTTCCAAACTTTTGTCTCGACGAGATATCTCGTCCTTATCAAAACTGACCAGATCTTGGAGGAGATATCTCGTCGAAAAATGTAGAGGTTTAAAGCTTAAAAAAAACTGAGCAAATAGGTTCACATAGTTTTTACAAACATGTTTCATGCACTACAAAGACCTGAACGAGAAAATGCACACGCCTAATTTACATGTAACACTGTACAAGACGGGAGAGCCCAACGGGTTTCGAAGCACGTGGGAAACCACATTAACGATAAATAACGTAGCTTCGGCCCGAATCAACGCGTGCGAGCGATCGGTATCAATTCCATAATTTAAAAAACATGTCCTCTGCGGGTTATACGGCAGGACGGAATTAATAAGTTAATCTTCAGACTTCGGACGTCCATCCGTCTCCATCACGCCCTGCTTTTCGATGCAAATTCCCAGTCGATCCCTCGCTATTAGCGGTCGGGTCTCGACACGACGGACCGCCGGCCGGATCGAACACCCCCCCTCCCAGAACTCCACTTTTTAGCGCACGTGGGGCCGTCTCGAATTAATTTACCCGGGTAGATTACGTACCGGACCACGTGCCACGCGCGGCAATAATCCGCCCGGGCACGTGACGGCCGGCGCAAGGTGGGTCCTTTCGCTAAGGCTTTGTCCGGCCCGTCTTTTGTCCCTCTCCGCAGGCAAGGTGGCCCCACGTGCAGTGGGATCCCCCTCTTTATTTTTTTATACGCCACGGGGGGACGATCTCTGATTTCAGGGTGTCATTCTCATTCAAATGAGATCGGGCCTTTTGGGGGCTTGCAGGTTTTTTCGTAGGGCGTTTACATTGCTTTGAGTCAGCGTTTCGGGGGGACCCCCCTGATGTAAACACGTGCTTGCCTTTTCGCGCCAAAACTGTCGGGGTGATGAAAGAGGGGGTGGTTTTTTGGGATTGAGATTTATTCGCTTTAATCCGAGTTTTATCCTCTTGGTGGAATCGAAAGTTGGCCCGGGGTCGGGGAGTCTCTCCAGGAAAGAGAGCCTTAATCGCTTGTAATGATTTTAAGCAGTTCATAGGTTGGAAGTTTTATGTCTCTTTTGGATGGAGTCGTCGATAAGTTAGGGTTTTTCTTTCTTTCATTGATTACTGAACTTGATGGTAGTCTTTTATTTCATTTCGATTAAGGAATTTTCTTCCGGAATTCATTTTAATTTGCTTATTGAGTTAATCCAATAAAGTATTTGGTCAGCTTTCGTTAAAAATCGAATTTCATCTTTCATTCACTGACTACTGAACTTGATGGCAGTATTTTATTTCATTTCGATGAAGGAGTTTTCTTCTAGAATCCATTTTAATTTGCTTATTGAGTTAGTCCTACAAAGTAGTTGGTTAGTTTTCGTTATGATAGTAAAGAAATAAGGGGTGTTCTTCTAGAATCCATTTTAATTTGCTTATTGAGTTAGTCCGACAAAGCAGTTGGTTAGTTTTCGTTATGAAACGAATATATCTTACTTATCTTTCATTCATTGACTACACTACTTGATGGTAGTATTTTATTCCATTTCGATAAAGGTAGGTAATTGAATTAAAGTCGCACTGGAGCAGCACAGCTGGCTATTGACCACTATTTCAATACAGAAATTTACTTCTAGAATCCATTTTGATTTGCTTCGAGAGTTGGTCCAATAAAGTTATAGATCCAGTTTTCGTTATGAAACGAATACATCGTATTTATCATCTTTTCTTCATTGACTATTGCATATAAATATAGCCTCTTTTCTTTAATTTTGTTTCGATAAAGGAGTTTACTTCTAAAATCCAGTTTAATTTGCCTACAGAGTTAGTCCAATAAAGTGATTGGTTAGTTTTCGTTATGAATCAAATATACCTTTTTTTCATTTTCATTCATTGATCACTGTACTTGATGTTAGTCTTTCATATCACTTAGATAAAAGGGTTTATTTCTAGAATCCAGTTTAATTTGCTTATAGAGTTAGTTCAATAAAGTAGGTGGTCGTTGATTTTATACAGACCTTTTAATTAAAACAGACGCTTCACAGACCTCCATTTAACGTTAAACGGAGTAATTCTCGTACATCAATAACTAAATTCAGTATTAATGTAAGATATCTTCTATTAGAATCCGCTTTCTAAACAATTCTCTATATGAAACTTCAATGAGAGTTATGTTTATGCGATGTGATTTTCAAGAGTCCTTTCAATCAAAACTGACGCTCTACAGAACTCCATTAAATTTTAAACGGGTTAATGCTCATACATTGGTAACCACATTTAATATTAACATAAGATATCTTCTGTTAGCTTCCACTTTCTAAACAATTTTACATGAAATCTCAACAGGAATTATCTTTGTGCGATGTGATTTTCAAGAGACCTTTCAATCAAAACTGACGCTTTAAAGAACGCCATTAAACTTTAAACGGGTTAATGTAATGTTTAAACTGGTTACATCAGTAACTACATTCAAAAGTAATGCAAGATATCTTCGGTTAGCATCCGATTTCCAAACAATCCTCAATAACAGTTCTCATTATACTATGTGATTTTCAAGAGACCTTTTAATCAAAACTGACACCACAGATCTCTATTAAACTTTAAACGGGTTAATGCTCATGTATCAGTAATTAAATTCAAAATTAATGTGATACCTTCGGTTAGTTTTTGCTTTTCAAACAATCCTCAATGAGTGTTCTCTTTATGCTGTGATTTTCAGGAGCTTTGCAATGAAAATGGACGCTCTACAGATCGTCTATTTCCGTTAAATCACAACCGAGATATTTCATCTATCAGTAACTGCAAATTTAAAATTTACGCAAGGTGTCTTCGGCTCCAATGGCATTCACTTTGCAGACAATTCCGCATGACCCTGGATTGGAATTCTGCTTGATTCCACTGACCCAAATGAGTGGCAAGGGAAGAAGAGATAGCGGGGGCGGAGGGACGGACAGACAGTCTCCGCGGAACACGCGATTGCACATGTCGGCGGTAACCTAGGTGACCAGCGGGAAAGGCACGCAGGCAACCAATGAGGTGGCTGCATTTTGACCACCTGGCACTGACAGCTGATCACTCCCTTCTCGGAATGCCGCTCTCCGTTTGTTTCCGCCAAAAGACTCTTTTCTTCCAGAATTTTCACAAAATATTCTCCACCCCGATTCAGGACTCCGGAAGATTTCGGGAATTGCTTTTTGAGGGGGCGACGGTTAGCGCCATCCGATGCTGAATTCGAACCTTTTCGAGGGCAGTTTTGAGAAATAATGTGGTTATTATCCCAATATGAAATAGAATCGAACCTCCATTTAACGGAATTACGGTAGGTAGTTGAATTAACGTCGCACTGGAGCAACACAACGGGATATTGGGAAGGGTCCGGTACCAATCCCGAAAGGAAGGATCCAAGGACAAAGGAAAACTCATGATTTCGAACCACGGTCAGATAAAGAGAACACCTGAGCTGGTATCCCACTCTCCAAACTTCCACGACACGCTAACATGAGGTCATTTGAGGCCACGACCGATTTAGCATGCACCAGCCCCCACGGACACGACGGTCTTTGGTTGGATCGAGTTCCGAATTCGCAATCCTCCGATTGCTAATCCGTTACTCTAACAACCGGGTTACAGCTGTCCCAATGAAATAGCGAAATCCCACCAAATTCATTAAATGCAAAATATGTTATATTACTGTTTAATGGGCTTTTTATATACTTTGTGATATTGCTTGATTTGGTCCTAAATGTATCTATTAATATAAATTAAATCTAATTTTTTTTGTGATGTGCACGTTCTGTACAAATTCTCACGAGCAAATTTTTTTTTGATGAATGATGAGTACCATTACATCAGAAGTAGAGAATACATAATTTAAGTTGAAGAGACTAATTTCGTCTTTACAAGCTCATATAGCTTTCTTATAAGATATTTCATATCTTTATAAGGTGTGGAAAACATCGTCCAAGGAATTGTTTTGACAATTGAAGATATCTTTACATTGTCCCAAATTCACTCATCACTGCCTACTGTGAAGTCCCCATAAATCTGGAATCGTTTACGTCTTTATTATCCATTACTGTATTGTTACAATTCCTTCCACTATTCAAAATGAGTTAAAAAACAACTTCGAATCCGAATTGTTTAGTCTGCACATGATCTAGTCTGAGCCATAACTTTCTAGTCTGGTTAACAGCAACATCAATTCATTCAATGTCTCACAAGTAACATAAACCAGTAACAAATTTAAAGTAGGTTTATATGAAAAAAAAACTAGTTTTATAAGAATGCAAAGCCGTGAAAATGTATGCATCAGAAGAAAAGTTTCGTTGAATGGAGAACGGAATTTGCTATTTTGAGATATTTTTAAATCCAGAAATTAAACACTTTCTTTAAAAAAGCTTCTATTGCATTTAGAACACGTAAATGACATCTTCGGCGGAGCTTAACCACTAACATTTATTTGCGCTCAAATTTAATAACAAAATTGTCACTTTTTCATTGCAATTCATCATTCATTTTATTTATTAAAGATAATTTATACAAGTCAAATTATTGTCACAATGAATTTAAGTATTTAGAAGAATTTTTAAAACTTTAATACTCACCTAAACTTTAACACTCGCAGTGATTAAAACTTTAACACTCATCTAAATTTTAACACTCACAGTGATTAAAACTTTAACATTCACCTAAACTTCAACACTCACAGTGATTAAAACTTTAACACTCACCTAAATTTTAACACTCGCAGTGATTAAAACTTTAACACTCATCTAAACTTTAACACTCGCAGTGATTAAAACTTTAACACTCATCTAAATTTTAACACTCACAGTGATTAAAACTTTAACACTCACCTAAATTTTAACACTCACAGTGATTAAAACTTTAACATTCACCTAAACTTCAACACTCACAGTGATTAAAACTTTAACACTCACCTAAATTTTAACACTCGCAGTGATTAAAACTTTAACACTCATCTAAATTTTAACACTCACAGTGATTAAAACTTTAACACTCATCTAAATTTTAACACTCACAGTGATTAAAACTTTAACACTCACCTAAATTTTAACACTCACAGTGATTAAAACTTTAACACTCACCTAAGTGTACCCTTTTTATGTTAACCCTCCTGGTAGATGTCTCGACGAGGCAACTCGTCATAAGAAGAAAACTGAGTAGATCTTTATGGACGAGGTATCTCGTCATTAGAAAAAAACTGACCAGATCTCGACATCATAAAATAGCTGCAATATCTGGATGACGAGATATCTCGTCATTAGGAAAATTGACCAGAGCTTGATGAACGAGATATCTTATTGAAACTACTTAGAAGGTTAAATAAAACTAAATATTAGCATAACATAACCAAATAGTTTTTTTTTAATTTTTTTTCAAAACGTCGGAAGATCGGAAGTTACTAGAAGGATTTGAACTTAAGTTATCCTTAACTTTCAGAATGGAAACACCCTCGATACGTACTTTACTAAAACTTTATTAAAAACTTTACCTATCACAAAATAGTCAGCTGTTCTAAACATTCTCTGTCTTTGGTGGTAATTTTTGTGTACATATAAAATTTATATAAAAATCAATACCCAATGAACATTGAGGAGAGTAAATAAAGTTCTGAGATACTTTCTAGAAATAGTTTAAATGGGGTTTTAGTTTCATTATAATTAAGAAAGTGATTCATTTTCAGTTGCATCCCTATAGAAACAGATAGCGATAGTATCAAATATATTTTTAACGCTCCTGTGTGTGTGTGTGTGTGTGTGTGTGTGTGGTGGTAGTCTTGACTGGGTATCTCGTCTTAAGCAAAACTGACCAGATCTTGATGGACGAGATATTTCGTAATTAGAAAAAAACTGATCAGATCTTGATCTCGTCATCATCAAAAAATAGCAAAACCGTGATGATGAGATATCTGGTCATTAGCAAAACTGATTAGATCTTGATGGACGAGATATCTCGTCGAAACCACTTGAAGGGTTAATAGGGTTGATATTCGTATTATAGTACAACATGAATTATAATACCGTCTACATATACTACATCAACTAAACAAAAATATATTCTTTAGTTAAAAAAGCCTGGTGATGGATGAACCAAAAAAAAAGGAAAACCAATCAATCATTGTTATTTGTTTTGTAATAATTTAGAAATCTTTTTAGGCTTTGCTCAGTTTAGAAACAGTGATAGTATCAAGTTTTAGTATCAGTGATACTCTTTTTTGTATAATATAAATAACATAATATATTAAAATGATTGCCTGTAGGACACTACAACAAAACTATACTCTCCCGTTAAAAAAGATTTGCAGAAAATTCATAATACTTTAAAAAACAGCCCATTCCCCTGCATCTTTTCCACGAAAAACTCATCCGTTCCTGCATCATCAGCAAAACCGCACACCTCATCTCTCACTGATAAAAAAGAAAAGCAAAAAAACCATTGTCAGCCGCCTTATAAAATATGCAAAAACCTCACTCGTAAAACGCTTGCTCATTCTTATTCCCACCCCCAAAAAACTAGCAACCCCCTTCTCGACACAGGGAAGGCAGGACAAAAAATAAAGACTCGACAAGACGGACAAACAGAGCCGGGCAAAAGAGCAGAAGTGGTCCACAGAAACTCTCCAGAGGTGCTGGAAAACTGTAATCTGGGTATTTTGGAGGCTCTCGGGGACCGCGGTGGGACAAAAGAGAACGGTGCACGGCGCCCGCTAAGTGTGCCGTTAGGACATTGAGCAAACACAAGTTTTCCCATCGATTTCCTAATAGAGGTGTGAGAAGCGGGGGGTGGGCCCAACTACTGCAGAAAGATGAGGTGCCACTAAGAGACTTTAATCTCCCGAAAGCCGGGATGTCAACGTGGAAGACGACTAAAAATTACGGCTAATCCGAGGGTGGATTCGATGATGGGGGTGGTGCTGAAAGTGATTCGGGATTTCGAGGTAGGTCTGGTCTGGGCAGACGCGTGTGAAATGTCTTGAGTCGTGTTGTGTAAGGTTTGGTACGTGAACCACCTTTTGAATTGTGTTACGTAAGGTTTGGTCACATGAAACAGTTTTCAGTGCAATTTTAGATCTTGTAATGTGAGGTTTGGTCACATGAACCATCTTTTGATGCCATTTTGGATTGTATTATATAAGATTTGGTCATGAAAGATTTTTCAGTAGCACATTGGATCGTGTTATGTAAGGTTTGGTTACATGAAATATCTTTCGATATCAATTTGGATTGTGTTATGTAGGGTTTGGTCACATAAAACATCTTTCGGTATCACTTTTGATCGTGTCATGTAGGGTTTGGTCACAAGAACCATCTTTTGATGACATTTTTGTATCGTGTTACTTAAAGTTTGGTTACATGAAACTTATCATCGTGTCCTTTTGGATTGTGTTATGTAAGGTTTGGTTACGTCAAACATCTTTTGGTATCACTTTGAATCTTGTTATGTAAGAAACCTTACATAACACGATGTAATATGATGTCGCATGTAATATGATGTTCTTTTTGAGTTTGATATATAAGATTGGTCACGTGAAACATCTCTCAGTATCATTTTGGATCGCGTTATTTAAGGCTTGGTCACATGAACATCTTTGGGTGGATAGTTTTTCAATTAAAGGCCTGTCGTGTTGCCTAGAATCAAACCACCACTTTTTATTGCGAAGGCCTGATAAGTTTAACGTAATTTACATCTTCCTCATCCTCTTTAATTGTATTATGATTTCTCACACTAGAAGAATGGCAAAATAAGTGACCTAAAACCCCAATTTTCAAGCCTGCTCAGTAATGATTGACTGCTATACTAAATACACTAATACTTAGGAATCTCAAGTAAAGTGTGGTCATAGGAAAAGAGGGGATGATATCAATGGCGAGAGTTAATTGTGAATCCGAGTTTTATTCGAAGTTTAACCAAAAATGTCTCATATTGCTGCAACTTGGTACACATCTATAGTGGTAGTTGGTGGAAAAGGTCTGATTCTATCCTTGATATGGTTCAAGATTAATCCAACGGAGGTATTTGAATTTTTGGAGTAGGACCGTTCTAAGCAGATGTTTTTAAACGTTTAGGATTGAGTTATGAAAGGTTTGGTCACATGAAAATAAGAACTGACAAGAGTGGCGTGAATTTATTGGTATTCTGAGTTTTACTTCACGTTTAGTCAAATGTTCCATGAATATAATAGTTGTAACTTGGAAAAGCTCCCTGAATCTGTCCTTATTATGGTTCGACATGAAATGTATCCAACGAAAGTATTTGGAGTTTTAGAATAGGTCCATTCTTAGTAGGCTTGTTTGGAACGTTTTTGATTGCACTATCAAGTAATTTCTGTCTGGTTTTTTTTTATGGAAAGCTTCTTGACTATATTCATCTTATCGTCAGACAAAACTACCAAGCTGAATTTTGAAACTTATGCAAACATCTCTGGTAGTTGGTGAAAAGCTCTTTTGCTGGTTTTCTTATTTTCTGACATGAAATGGTATTTGGGAAATCCCGTCCCGTTCCTTCTCAATCAGATTACTGCAAGCTGGCGTACACCTATGGTGGTTCCAGAAAAGGATGTCTGACTATAGCCTTATTATCACCCAACACGAAAATGTGGCTTGATAGTACCTTCTTAGGGAGTCAAGCCTGTACAGTAAATGATGGCTATGTTTAAAAGTTTTTTAAACGAGACTTGTTATATCCTTGTTTTCCAACGCCAAGGTGCGGCTCTTTTATATATTTTCTTCGCATTGGTCTTTATGTTTACATAGGCACAAATAAAATAAGTTGAAATAACTTAGTTACAAAATTTGATCATACGTTGGAGCAATTAAGATACCAGAAAGAACTGTTATTAATCTATGTAACATGGTTCAGAATTGTTAAATAATTGGTCCAAAGATTCAATGATATATTTGATGATTTATTTGTCTTATTCTGGGTCCTATTTTAAATTTTCACTATCGCTCTAATATCTTTTATGTAAATTTAAGCCATTGGCGTTGAAAGCAGTAGGATTTACGTCATTTGTGTAACATGATAAAAAAACTTGGTTATCAATACTATTAAAATAAAGAAAAGAAAAGTATTTAAAAAAATCTAAGTAGGATATTCCTACTTAGATTCCTGTATAGAAATCAAATGAAGAAGCACTTTAAAATATTTAATTAAGATATGACTGAATTCTACGAATTTCAATGGGGATTGGCCGTAGCCCGGTTGGAAGAGTAACGGATTAACAACCGGAGGGTTGCAAGTTCGGATCCAACCAAAGACCGTCTTGTACGTGGGGGCTAGTGCACGTGAAATAGAGGCCTCAAATGTCCTCACCCTGCCGTGGAGTGGAAGTTTGAAGAGCGGGGTGCCAGCTCAGGTGTTCAACTCATCATCTGACCGCGGTTCAAAATGATGAGATGTTCTCGGATAGTTTCCCTCGTGAGTGAAACCTGACCGTCACCCATCCTGTTGCGCCAGTGAGACGTTAATTCAGCGTCTTACCTACGAGTGGGAAATTGAGAAGCTTAAAGATTTCAATCTTTCGTACAGTCCGATTTCCTGTACAATTCCCTTTTTTAAGGTCTGACAATTTTCTTTCCTCGAGGAGAGGTCGATATATTTCTCGTTCGACTTTCTTTTAGAATTTAGTTCATATTAAAAAACCCCAAATGCCGGATGATGAGATTTTTCACGACGACCCCTCCAGCGAGCAGTTAGCGGAACGACAAACGAACTGCAGAAGCCACGTGCCGTTAAAACAAACAGTGCTCCCGAAATATGGCCACGGGCTTATCTGTTAACGTTTCAAGTGGCTGGTTCTGGATCGCACGGGAACGGTCCGAAACCGCCACGCGTTCCAACCCCTGCGCTGTTTGCATTGCAGGGGAAGGAAGGGTCCGCTGATGACTCTATCTTCCGTTAAAAAAGATATATTTTTGGAGGGTTTTGTTTGCCTCAGTCAAGTGAGTCCGCTTCGCTCCTGAGTGGATGCGGTTCATCTCGGCAAAGTTTGAGCAGAGGAGATTTCCTTCCTCTGCTAGTTTCACCTTGGAAAGGGTTCGTGGGGGTGGATAGTTGAATTTACGTCGCACTGAAGCGAAACAACTTGTTATTGGCGACGGTCCGGGACCAATCCGAAAAGTTAGATCCAAGGATAACACCTCGTCGTTTTGAGCCACGGTCAGATGACGTGGTCAAAACCTGAGCTGACACTTTTCTCCCCAAACTTCCACCCAACGCCAACACGAGGACATTGGACTGGTAGGTAGGTAGTTGAATTAACGTCGGACTGGAGCAACACAATGGGCTGTTTGCGGCTTTCCGGGATCCATCCTGGAGGGAAAGATCCGAGGACAACACCTTGTCATTTTGGACCACTGCCAGAGGACGAGGTTACACCTGAGCTGGCACCCCCTCTCAAGTTTTAGGAGTCAGCAAGTCCTCCTCACTGAGGGGGTGTTCGAAAGGTTAAGGATTTCGCTTCGGAAAACGCTCGGTGCACCCACGAAAAAATCCGAATATCGATTTTCACACTGCATAAAAAATTAGGTAGGTATTTTAATTAATGTCGCACTGGAGAAGCACAACAGGATAGGTGACGATCCGGAATCAATCATAAGAGAAAGATCAAAGGACACACCTTGTCATTTTGAACTGTGGTCAGATGAGGAGGTCAACAAATGAGCTGGCACCCACTCTCCAAATTTCCACACCACACTAACATGAGGAACTTGGTAGGTAGGTGGGTAGTTGAATTAATGTGGCACTGGAGCAACACAACGGACCATTTTCAACGGTCCAGGATGAACCCCGATGCTAAGATACGAGAACAACAAAGGGGTAAAACAAAGGAGGAAAAGGGGTAAAAACAAGGCATGCGCACATAAATATTCATATTCTAAAAAGCCACGATCGATACTCAAATTAACCCATTAACGGTAAACGTCCTTTTTTGGGACGCATATTTATATGGCTTTAAAACCGTGACCATTGTATATAAATAAGTTATTCTTTTACTCACCAGATTATCTATTATGTATTCTGGCTATAATATAAAAAAGTGTTAAAATTAATAATAAAATAATCAAAAAAATGAAATAATTACAAAAATTCATACAGCACCCTTCTAAAGACTAGAAGATGGGAACAATCGATATTTTTCAAATAAACATCATGGTTGAATTCAGGCCCTTAATGGGTTAAATAAGGTAGGTAGGTAATAAAATTAACATCGCAGTGAAGCTACAACGGGCTATTGGCAACGATCCGGGATCAATCCCGAAGGAAAAGATCCAAGGACAACACCTCATTTTGAACCACGGTCAGAGGACGAGGTCAACACCTGCACCCTACTCTCCAAACTTCCACATCACACCAACGTGAGGACATTTGAGACCATGACAGATGTAACATGCACCAGTCCCCACGTACACAACGATCTTTGGTTAGATCGAATTTCGTACTCACAACCCTCCGTTCGCTTATCCGTCACTCTTCCAACTGGGCCCCCCCCCCATTGAAGTTCGTAGAATTCAGTCATCTTTATTAATGTTTTAACGCACTTCCATTTGATTTCTACGCACTCTCAGAAATATCTTAGATTTCCATCCACAACCCTCCGCCTGCTAATCCGAGGACTTAACCAACCGGGCTACTTTGGCCCTTTTTTTGGTTCATATTATACCTTCCACTTGGCTCAGTTTGTCCGTCTTTGGACCTCGCACCACAAAATCCAAAACCAACCAACTTGTTACATTATGTCCCCTATTCACGTTCCAAATAAAAATTCTCCGCTCGGCCATCATCCGATAAAAGACCCATCTCAGCGATCCCCCCTTCAGAAAACGCAGCATTATTTTAATCACACCGAAGCGCATTCCTTTTGGATACTTATTAGCAAAAGGCGACCCCGTCTCGAAAGCCAGCGTTCTTTTTTTTCGCCGCCCCTCCTCGTTTCGAGAACTTTGTCACAACAAAGACTGTTTGCCGTCGAGGCCGACACGGGAGTCTCCGTTAGGGTAGGGGGTGGGCGTACATTTTTTTAATATTCAGGGTGCCTCTTCTTCCGGTGAGCCGAACTCCACCCTCCGAAAGCACCCCGAAAGCCGAGCGGCCCGAAAACTAATTTATCTTCTAGTGGGGAGCACTTGAACTTTATCCTCCAATCCCGGTACAAAACGATTCCCTTGGATAAATATTCTCGAAAAGATGCTCAAAATCCTGCTCCCCATCTCTCTCGAAAACATTTTCTTTGCACTTCAATTGGGGGAGATCTGATGAAGCGAGAAAACATACGGGCGAGGGGATAGGGGGTGGTTCTTCTTGAAGATGAAGCCGTGAGGGGGTTATCCGGCAACAGACGTCAGGGTTTGGAGGGAGTTAAAATATCAGGCCCATACTTTTGTGTGAGATGAAGTCTCATGCTGGAGTTAGGATGCGAGACTTTAGGTTGGAGTCGCTTTGATCCTTTTGAGCTTCCCCATGTAGGAATTAGTCTCAGATGGTGACTGTTGGAGTTTGAATGAGATGTGGGTTTGGTCAATGGCATTTTGATCTTCCGGTGGTTAATTAATCAATGGTGTTGCGGGATTTGTGAAGAGTCTTTGGGTATCTGAGAGATAAAGTGTGGACTTTTTAGTTTCGCGAATGTCTTTGAAACTAAGCTGTTTTAAAAGCATTTATATTTAGAGAAAAGTTGTCTGAGTGTAATTATTGAAAACGTTCGAGTTGTTAGTGCGTTATAGCTGTTAAACTATTATAATTGTTAAATTTAATGAGTGGAACGTAATGAGTAATTGGAGTTGGAGGATGTAAAATTTAGGTTTGAGTCGCTGTGATCCTTTTGAGCCTGTTCCCGTAGGAATTAATTCTATTTGGTGACTATTTGTTACTTAGGTGTGTTGGAGTTTGAACGCGATGTGTTTTGATCTTTCAATGGTATTTTAAGATTTGTGAAGAATCTTATCTGAGAGATAAAATGCCGCCTTTTTCGAACTCTAAATTAAGCTACTTTGAAGACATTTATTTTTAAAAGACAAGTTATCTGGGTGTGATATTGAAAATGTTGGAAGCTGCTAATTGCTGAAGTTGAATAACTACAAAATTGACTGCTGAATTGAAGTTGTATAACTGCTAAAATTACTAAGAGAAATAGAATGGAAAACTGTTTTTTCGGAAGCGTAGTTTAAATTCACAGCATTGAAATTCTGATTAGATACTAAAATCAAACATCACAGTATTTTCGTACGTTTCCGTCTATGCTAAATTTACTCGTTCTTTTGTTAAATAGAGTTACTAAATCCGAATATTACACTCTCTCAAATGTGTGACCATATGGCATTAAATGTTATTGCACTTTCCCTAAACATTGATTTGCATTTTTGAGGAAGAGAGTAAATGAAAGATACAAAACATGGTTGTCATATATACCTTAAACTAATTATATAATAATATTTATACAAAAACTATAAAACAAAATCACTAAAATATATTTGTGGATCTCCTTTTACGTGGGCCACGGTAGCCCGATTGTAAGAGTAGCGGATTCTCAACCTGAGGGTTGCGAGTTCGAAACTCGATCCAACGATCGTCGTCGAGTACATGGGAGTTGGTGCACTTTTAATCTGCCGTGTCCCCAAATGCCCACACGTTGGCTGGCATGGTGTGGAAATTTGGAGAGTGGGGTGGTAGCTCAGTTGTGGGCTTCGTCATCTGACAGCGGTTCAAAATTACGAGATGTCCTCGGATCTTTCTCTTCGGGATGGATCCCGGATCGTAGACAATAGCCCGTTGTGTTGCTCCAGTGCGACGTTAATTCAACTACCTACCTACCTTTATACCATAAGAAACTATTTGTCGAGAACTGTGTAATTCTTCTAATTACAAGGATTTAAAGTTTGTTTTGAACTAGTTTTATCTCATCTCCCTAAGAAAGATTAATCATATAAACTAATTTATTGTACTTTCTTTCCTTATAAACCATCCATTAGTCGCACGATGACTTTTTCAATGTCACGCAAAAGAATAGCTGTAAAACGTATTAATTATAAATCTAAATAAAATGTTGCTCGCGCGTTTGTGTAGTATCTTCTAAAGTATACTACATATAAATAAATAAATAATGCGCGTGTAACTACTAAAGAAAACGTCTAGCACCTCGCAGAAGCAACGAGATTTCATTTGGTAAATAGACCCGCGAGTAATTGAGGGTTAAGCATCAACATGGGAATCATTTATATTAAAAACATTCATAATCCTTTCAACGTCCGCAGAATTTCACGTTTGATATTCTTTAAGTTATAGGCTTTAAAGTGTATCGTAGTTTTATTGAGTTCTAATACTTATACGGCGGGAGATATAACATATCATATTTTTCTAATACACATTTACTTTTCCTTTCTAATGCATAACAAGTGATCAAAATACCTAAGGGTAAATATAACTCTCTAAGCAAATATACTTAAACAATTTGCCCCCAATTATATCTGATTACGTTTTAAACTTTTACTTAATTTGCTTTCAACTGTTTCTAGCTTCTTAAATTAACACTTAAAAACACAATTTCCGGATTAATAGTGTATCATAGCTTTATTTATGATTCTTATTCGAGGGAAATATAAAACATCTAATATTTTTCTAATACATATTACTTTTTCTTTTGAATGCATACCAACAATGCAATACCAACAAGCGATTAAAATAGCTATTGGTGAACATAACTCTCAAAGCAAATATACCTAAACAATTTACCAATTATATCTGATTACATTTTTAACTTTTACTTAATAAGTTTTCAACTGCTTTTCGCTTCTTAAACTAATACTTAAAAAACGATACAACAGCATTCCCGGATTAATAGGGTTAAACATCTCAGCATGAAATCATTTATATTGAAACCCTACATAATATTTTTATTGTTCGCAGAACTTCAAGTTTAGTACTCTTTAAATTGACAAGCTTTAAAGTATATCGTAGTTTTATATTCCTATACGGGGAGAGATAAAAAACATCTCACATTTTTCTAATACATATATCACTTTTTCTTTCTAATGCATAAAAATTGATTAAAATAGTTATTAGTACATATAACTATCTAAGCAAATATACCTAAACAATTTACCAGTTATATCTGATAACATTTTTAACTTCTACTCAATTAGTTTTCAACTGCTTTTCGCTTCTTAAACTAATACTTAAAAAACGATAAAACACAATTCCCGGATTAATAGGGTTAAACATCAGCATGAAATCATTTATATTGTAACCATACATAATATTTTTATTGTTCGCAGAACTTCAGGTTTGGTACTCTATAAGTCGACAAGCTTTAAAGTATATCATAGTTTTATTAAGTTCTTATTCCTATACGGGGAGAGATAAAAAAACATCTCATATTTTTCTAATACATATATCACTTTTTCTTTCTAATGCATAAAAATTGATTAAAATAGCTATTAGTACATATAATTCTCTAAGCAAATATACCTAAACAATTTACCAGTTATATATCTGATTACATTTTTAACTTTTACTTAATTAGCTTTCAACTGTTTTTCGCTTCTTAAACTAACACTTAAAAACGACATAGCACAATGTAAAAAAATGTAATGAAACAAGAAGAATGCTGTCAGAGAACATCCCCGTAATTTAAACTCCATCTCCTTAACAAGCTAGTCGAACACGCACCTTAACGGCAGACACAGAGTTTTAGTTAAAAGGAATTAGCCCGTCAGACCGTTAAAGCGCAATCAGAGAATCAGACTCTAGAATCTGCTCCCATGCAAGGGGGGGGGCGGTGTTCGGGACCAAGAGCGGGGACAAAAATAAAGAGGAACCATACTGTTGACTCTCTGGTAATGTCAACACTCGTCGTGCGGACCCTTGGGGGTGGGTTCGATCCCCCTCATAGTTTCGGAGCCCGAGCAAACATTCGCTAAAATAGCCTTTCATCTTTCGCTAGTTTCATTACCAGGGGCTGTTCCAGTTGCCCTTCCGATCAGACCGATCCTTCGGCTTGTCTCAAGAAATCCAAACTTTCCGTGCCGGGTTTTTTTACTCCGGATCGCTCTTTTTCTTTTGGGGTATTTTTTCCCGTATTCGATCTGGAGTTGTGTTTTGATTCCTGGTTCTTTTTTATCTGGGGTGTTGCTCCAGGATGTGTCATTAGAGTGGAGGTATGTCGGGATTCCGCCCCGGGCGCTTTGGCTCCTGTGAAAACATACTTATAGAATGTTAATTTTAGTTCCAGGATGCCTTCTGTTTTGTTTTAGTGCTTCTGACGTTGAATGTTTCCCCCGCTTCCTTCGAGACGTTTTGGATCGATATGGATTCTTTCCGTTAGGTTTAAAATTAAAAAAAATTAACTTATTGTTACGAAGAATTGTCTTGAAAGTGAAGTGGGTTTGTTTTTGTTTCAAATTTTAGTTTATTGTTTAATTAGTATCATATACTTTTATGAGTTTAAGGGTTTTCATATTTTTTGTAATTCTCATCAAAAAACGCAACGCAAATAAAATTCTTGTCTAAATTCTTTAAAAAATTTAAAAAAAAAACCGGTTCTAACGAAACCAGTTTTATTCTGTTTTTGATAACGAGATTGTTTCTATAAATGGTTTAAACTTATTTCAACTCTGCGAGAATTTTTCTGATGATGTTTAAACACGAAAATCAAATATTAGTTTTTACGTTGCTTTTAAAACTTGTTTCAGCTTCATTAAATCTAAAAGCAGTTTCATGTTTAAACTTCATTAAATTATTTTATCCAAAAGCAGTCTCTCATACTATTCTCAATAGGCCAGTTAAGAGAAATTTAAAATTGCTTTCTATTCTTTTAAACTGTTTCTACGGTTCGTTTTATGCTAAAACAAAATACAAATTAATCATTTAACATTTTTAAAAACGTTTTAAATTTTTTCAATTTGTTCTTAAAAAAGTATTTTAAACTATTAAAACTATTCTACTGATTTTTTCTTTGAAAACAAACAACAGAAAAAATGTGTTTAAACTGATCTTAAAAATATTTGAATTTTTAAGCATTCTACCCAAAAGGAAAATTTTATGATGTTCTTTAGAAACGAATGCAAGAAAATTTCTCTTTAAGAAAATTTAATTTCTTAAACCACTCTTCCCCAAAAATATAATTCCTGTTTCTTTCCATAGAACAGGGATAAAATTTATCTTCCAACAGAAAATGGTAGGTAGTTAATTAACGTCGCACTGGAGCAACACAGCGGGCTATTAGCGACGGTCCGGGATCAATCCCGAAGTGAGAGATCCTAGGACATCGCCTCGTAATTTTGAACCCAGGTCAGATGACGAGAACAGCACCTGAGCTGGCAGCCCACTCTCCAAACTTCCACACCACTCCAACGTGAAGACATTTGAGGCCACGACAGATTTAACATGCACCAGCCCCAAAAGGGAACGGACGTGAGACCATCAAGACATTTGACTTTGTGCTAATACCAACACATGCTTCAACTCAACGACCTGCAACTGACATTTTCAAACGCAGCATCGAGACATTATCCAGCTTTCTGGGCGAGAGATAAATGCCCGAGTCATTAGACACCAACATCACAGAGCATCTTCCAAAGCCTCCGAAAAAAGAATACATCCACTTTAAAATAATTTAAGCATTGCGATGCGGAATTGAAATGAAAAGACCCCACCCCACCCCCTTCAATCTTGTCTAGTCCCCCGAGACAGCTGCTGGCGACATGTCCCCCAAATGTCTCCTAGAAAGTCGAATTCCTCAAAAGAAGAATAGGAAATCATTTGTTTCAAGTTCCCTTCGAACTCCGTATGAATACCATCTCACGCCATAGATCGGCTCTTGTTCCATTTTTTGTTCTTGCTCTTCTCAGTCTTTTATAGGATTGTTTTTTGTTGTTTCGTTCTTAACGGTTGTGTATCCTCCCCTCGCCTCGTCTTCTGTTTATTATTTTCCTTCGAGCTTGTTTGACTGAGCTCTCCTTATTTTGATTTCGTTTGGAACAAATGGATGCGCTCGTTGTTCTTTTTTGGTTCGTTTTGTTTCTTATTCGGTCCTCGTTCGGAGAGTTCTTCCGAGTTTCGGATGATGCGACCGAGATGATGTATTTCATGCCCCACGGATTTTCCAGGGTTTAGTTGCAGCATGGACATAACTAATGGCATTAGCATAACAAGGCGTTAGTGTAACATTATTGCGTTTCGGGATGTGTTTATACCCGGTTTCTCTTTTGTATTTGTCCTTTGGAGTAATCTACGAGGGTTGATTGACGAGTGTGGTGTTCAATTGTACAAAATAAGATTCGTACAAAATAAAATAATGAAAGAGGAAGTAATCTACGAGGATTGATTGATAAATAGGGTTTACAATTACATAAAATAGGTTTCTTACAAAATAAAATAATGAAAAAGGAAGTAATCTACGAGGATTGATTGATAAATAGGGTCTACAATTAAACAAAATAAGTTTCATACAAAATAAATAGGGTCTACAATTGTATAAAATAAGTTTCCTACAGAATAAAATAATGAAAAAGGAAGTAATCTACGAGGATTGATTGATAAATAGGGTCTACAATTATACAAAATAATTTTCATACAAAATAAGTAATGAAAGAGGAAGTAGTCTACGAGGATTCATTGATAAGTATGGTCTTCAATTGTACAAAATAAGTTTCTTACAAAATAAAATAATGAAAGAGGAAGTAATCTACGAGGATTGATTGATGAATAGGGTCTACAATTGTACAAAATAAGTTTCTTACAAAATAAAATAATGAAAGAGGAAATAATCTACGAGGATTGATTGATGAATAGGGTCTACAATTGTACAAAATAAGTTTCCTACAAAATAAAATAATGAAAGAAGTATCAAAACGAGGGGAATTTAATTTTCTTGAACTTCAAAAATCTTATTTCAACATAGTAACTGGTTGGTTGGTAAGTTGGATTTATGGCGCAAGGGCCATATGCCAAAACCTGTCAGATAACGTAAAGTAATGCACATGTACACACAGGAAAGTTTTAATGATTCAGAAGAGAGAAACACATACTGGGTAAGTTACAGGAATCGATACATCATTATTTTACATCATTTAATAATTTATTTAAAAGTTGTCATATTTTGATGTAGCAAGCTGAAATATTATAGCGTTATGGAGTATATCAGAGTTAAATATATGACAGATAAACCGAAGTTTTTTCTTCTCCCCAAAATACGCCCATAACGTAGGAAAAGGGATTAATACGAGCCACGCTCATAAAAATATCAATATTCTAAAGTGCCACGATCGATTCTCAAATTAAATAAGCAAATGTGGAAGCTGATGATTTTTTAAGCCTAGTTCGAAGAATGCTATTTATTTTAAACATGTAACTAATTAAAAGCGTCTAATTACAATTAAAACACTTGTACAAGCCTATATAAAAATATTAAACCCCCCTGGTGGTTGGTTGTCTCGACGAGGTATCTGGTCATAAGCAAAACCGATCAGATCCTGATGGTAGAGATGTCTCGTCCTTAGATAAATTGGTCAGATCTTGATGGACGAGATATATCGTCGAAACCACTTGGGGGGTTAAGGTTGGTTAAGTCTCCAGATGTTTGTTTCTGTATGCAATACTGCTCCAGACCTAGTCTATGATGGAATTTTAAGTCATAATGGTAACTATTATACTTTTGATTAAAAAAACTAGTGTTAAAATACTGCTTTTCGAGTTGCCCCCTCACTTACAAATTTAGTGATATCGGTATGATACACATCCACTAGTTATTTTTTGACCTGGTATATGTTCTGGTTTAACAAACTGGGATATCTCTTATCATCAAGGATATCTCTTATTTTATAGATATTCAAACCTGAATCAAGTTATTTAAAATGTTTTTTCACAGGAAAAAGATAATACTTTCGAAAATTAAGTTGAACATTTCGGGTGGAGTTGAGCAAATCAAGAGTGATTAATGTTTGACGCATTTCCCTTGGACGGAACCCGGCCCGGTTGGGAGAGTAACGGATTAGCAACAGGAGGATTGCGAGTTCGAAACTCGATCCAACCAAAGACAGTTGTGTTCTTGAAGACTGTCGCGGCCTCGTATGTCCTCACGTTGGCGTGATGTGGAAGTTTGGAGACTGGGGTACCAGCTCAGATGTTGACCTTGTCATCTGACCGTATTTCAAAATGACGAGTTGTTATATATCCTCGGATCTCTCTCTTCAAGACTGACCCATGACAGTCGCCAATAGCCCATTGTGTTGCTCCAGTGAGACGTTAATTCAACTATCTATCTACCACTGTCCTCGCTGTGGTGTGGAAGTTTGGAGAGTGTAGCTCCAGCTAAGGTGTCGATCTCGTCATCCGACCGTGGTTCAAAACGACGAGGTATTATCCTCTGATGGCCCCCTTCGGGATTGATCCCGGACCGTAGCCAATAGTCCGTTGTGTTGCTCTAGTGCGACGTTAATTAAACTACAAACCAACCATTCACAGGGGAAAGTAATATTTTTTGAAATTAAGTTGAAGATCTCGTGTGGCGAATCAGGAGTGATTAATGTTTTATACTTTTTTCTTAGATGTAACCGTTTCACCAAAACAAATAACAGCAAACAATTTGAAGTTGTGTCAAATGTTTCTATTAGAAACTAATTTTTTAAAACTGATTTCTCATTAGAGATTTCCTAAGTGTCAGCAGAGGGCCTGAACCAAGAAGCTTTCTTTACTTAATCAGGGGACTTCCAACATTTTCTCTCAATTTTCCTCCATGGTTCTCTCGATGTTTATTGCCTTCAACCTCCATTCAAACCTCGCATGTTTTCGAGGCATTAAAAGTCCGCACTCGAAGCGGGATAATCCTCAGGGAGGAAGGCGATCCGACGGCAGAGAGACGAGAACCACCCCATTCAAAAAGTGCCGCGACTACCCCCGAACAATGGAACAGTCGAACACGTTCCAAACAGAACGCAGCTTTTGAGTTTCTTTCACGTCCTCAAAGACATTGAGGGCCCCTCACTTTCTTTCCGAGGAAAATGCGTCAAAGTGTTACAACGCACCATTGTCTATCGCAAATTTATAATACCCGGGTATTTAAGTCAGCGAACTTTTCCCCGTGAAAAGCCCGGAATCTTTTCATGACAGCAGGAGGCGGGGACGGAACACCTTTTAAAGTTTTCACTCCAATTATATGAACCTACGCGACGTGGAAGAGGATGGAGGAGGAAGAAGTGGAGGAGGAGGAAGAAGGAGGAAAAAAAAAGGGACGCGCACACATGCAGGGAAAAAAAGTATCTTTCAGAGAGAAATCTGACTTCATTCTTTCTCTCTGAAAGACTTTAAAATATAGCGACACGCCGTCGTGAAAGACTAAAGGGGCCGAGCCCGGGAGAGAATGCGTGTTCGGGGGGGTGGGGAGGCGGGCAGTAGAGAAAAGGAACGCCACCTGCGCCTATGAATTGTTTCTTTTTCCGGCGGACGAAAAGTTCTCATTTGCATGCGAGGAGGCTAATCGTGGATTTTAATAAACGGCGAAGATGCGAGGGCAGGAAGGATGGGGACGCCGAAGAGCAAGAGGGAGGATGAAGAAAAGAGCGCGCGGGGGGTGGAAGATAAAAGGAAAGAAAGAGTGAGATGGGGAGGGGTCACAGAGGAAACTGGTGGAAGGAGACAGATACGAGCTTTGGAGGAGGACGGGGTTGCAACAGGAGTCCCTCTGGCGTTCCGAGGGCTGCCAGGAGTTGGCGAGCTTTGTTTTTAGAATTTGGCGACAATTCACGGCGACTGACAATTAAAAACGACGCGGTGTGGGGTTATTCCGAGTGCTAAATAGCAAGAACATTCGAGAAGTTCAATGGCTTTAAAGATTCGAAGCCATTTCAAAGATTAAAGTCAAGGAGAGCTGTCATACACAAATTTTTCGACCCTATATTCAAATTTGAATCGAAAAAATACAACAGAAAAGAATGTAGTTTCCATAAAAATAGAATTCCCACTTCTTCAATTTGGTTGGCCACGGTAGCCCGGTTGGAAAAGTAGCGGATTGGCTACCGGGGGGTTGCGAGTTCGAGACTCGATCGAACCAAAGACCGTCGTGTATGTGGGAAGGAAAAGATCTGAGATCCCGAAGAGAAAGATTCGAAGCGAACACCTCGTCATTCGAACAACTGTCAGATGACGAGATTAGCATTTGAGCTGACACTCCATTCTAATATCTGCAACACCACGCCAACGGGAGGGCATTTGAGGCTTCGACACATTTAACGTGCACCAGCCCCCACGTACACGACGATAGTGGGATCGAGTTTTGAACTCGCAATCCTCCGGTTTGCTAATTCGCTACTCTACCAACCGGGCTACCGCAATCCCCTAATTAAGAGAGGAAATTACTCATAAATGGATATTTCAGACTCAAAAATAATTGCTCAAACAGTAATTAAATTGACTCTATACTTCATTGGATGCATTCATAAAATGTTGGTGTAAAGATTCATTTGATTATACTGGATACCAAATGTAAACCACTGAATTGTTATACCTTGAAGCTGTTCTAAAACACGCATTCAAACATATGCATGGCATAAAACTAAAATTTGGTTAAAACAAGTAAGGGTACACTACTATTCAAGAGTGAATAGTAGGAAACGCGAATTAATAAACTGTAGCTTTATATTTCCACCCTTATTGGAGGCCTACTGAACTGTAGCATATTAAGAAACAGAAAAGCAATATCTTCAGAAAAGATATACTCAATATTAACTCAAAGGAATGTATACGCGCATAATAAATGAAAGGATTGCTAATGTTATTATATGAATCCAAAAGGAAATTCAATGTTGTTTTGACATAGTATCATCCCTATATGTGTAGATTAATACCCTAGTTTCAAATTTGCTACGAGAAAATCACTAACCCTCTTTATCTCATCGTAAAATAGTGTCACCGCCATATCATTTGAGAGGGTTAAAATGAGAAAATTGCAGGTCATCTCAGTGATCGGAAAATTAAAGCTTAAAATTTTTCATCCTTCTTCATATTTTAAAGAATTAATTTCTAAATGAGTAAATAAATAAAATACTCATGCGAAAGTTTAACATTCAAAAACATAATCATTTATACATTGAAAAATATTTGAATACCTATTTTTTCTTTATTAATGTATTTGATGAACTAAATTTTCTTTCACTTGACATGTTTAATCCTACTGGTAGTCATTTTTGCTAATGAGATGACCTGTCATCTCACTAGCAAAACCGACCACCACTCATCCAAAACTCATCAGTTTTGCTAATGAGGTGAGAGGTATTGTAACGTAGTGGGGGCCGATTGGTGTGCTAATGAACACCACAACACAGCCAGAATTACAAATAACTAAATTTATTTATATTAAGTATACTCGTATATAGTATCTATACTATATACGAGTACAATTAGAGATCTGTATCCCTTGGTCATGGACGCTATAAATAGGGAAGAATGGTAACTACTCCAAGTGCCTGCTCTAAACGAGCAGCACAAAAACACCTCTGCTTAGCTCGAGCTCTCCAAGAGTTATCTTCTTGTGTCGCCAGTTACCCTGTAAGACAGTTCAATCACAGGGAGTGGTTGTCGTGTACCCTTAAAAACCATCTGGACTGCAATTAGACCACTATGGAAGACCATCCCGACAAATGTTTCGGGGTTTTCGGCCGGAGGTCAGTGGTTTTGACCTCTGATCATCCTGAGCCATTGCTTGCACGTTACAGTATCTCGTCTCATTAGCAAAACTGGTCAGGTTTTGGACAAGATACCTCAAAATTAGAAGAAAACTGGTCAGGTTTTGGACAAGATACCTCAAAATTAGAAGAAAACTGGTCAGGTTTTGGACAAGATACCTCAAAATTAGAAGAAAACTGGTCAGGTTTTGGACAAGATACCTCAAAATTAGAAGAAAACTGGTCAGGTTTTGGACAAGATACCTCAAAATTAGAAGAAAACTGGTCAGGTTTTGGACAAGATACCTCAAAATTAGAAGAAAACTGGTCAGGTTTTGGACAAGATACCTCAAAATTAGAAGAAAACTGGTCAGGTTTTGGACAAGATACCTCAAAATTAGAAGAAAACTGGTCAGGTTTTGGACAAGATACCTCAAAATTAGAAGAAAACTGGTCAGGTTTTGGACAAGATACCTCAAAATTAGAAGAAAACTGGTCAGGTTTTGGACAAGATACCTCAAAATTAGAAGAAAACTGGTCAGGTTTTGGACAAGATACCTCAAAATTAGAAGAAAACTGGTCAGGTTTTGGACAAGATACCTCAAAATTAGAAGAAAACTGGTCAGGTTTTGGACAAGATACCTCAAAATTAGAAGAAAACTGGTCAGGTTTTGGACAAGATACCTCATAATTAGAAGAAAACTGGTCAGGTTTTGGACAAGATACCTCAAAATTAGAAGAAAACTGGTCAGGTTTTGGATAAGATACCTCAAAATTAGAAGAAAACTGGTCAGGTTTTGGATAAGATACCTCAAAATTAGAAGAAAACTGGTCAGATTTTGGACAAGATACCTCATAATTAGAAGAAAACTGGCCAGATCGTGATCTCGTCATCATAAAGAATGATGACGAGAAACTTGTCAGCCTAGCAAAATTGGTCAAATCTTGATGGAGGAGATATCTCGTCCCAACTGCTTGAAGGTTTAATTAGTTACCTTTCACATTTTTACCAGAACATGACACGCATGACAGGCATATATTCTGGTTTCTTGTTCTACTGTCATTTCTTTTTTCAAAAGAGCCCAATTTACGGGAACCTACACCTTATTGGATTCTAAGCCATATCAATTAGGCCGATTCTGAAATTTTTTGAACCAAGGGTTGGAATACAAACTTCTCGGCCACCAGGCTGTGATTATTTCACAAGATCATATTACACCACTTTTATGGACTGTCGAAATAACCAAGCTAGATCCTCAGACAGCTTTTAATGAACAAATAATAAAGATTATTAGATTAATCTGTTTTTTTATTTTTTTGGACCTTGCGCCATAAAAGTCAAACAACCAATCCAATCCTGATTTTTCTTAATGAAATTTAATAACAACGGTCGGACTACACTGGTTTCTCTTAATGAATAATCAAGAAAGATGGTAAAACAATACAAATTATCAGATGGATCTAATTTCCATTAATGACCAACCAATAGAAAACGGTTAGACAGCACCGGTTTCTCTTAATGAACTTGGGGGCCATGGTAGCCCGGTTAGAAGAGTAACGGATTAGCAACTGGAGGGTTGCGAGTTCGAATCTAACCAAAGACTGTCGTGTACAGAGTGTGGGGGGGGGCTGGTGCACGTTAAATCTGTCATGGACTTAAATGTTCTCACGTTAGCGTGGTATGAATGTTTGGAGAGTGTATGCCAGCTCAGGTATGACCTCGTCATGTGACTGTGATTCAAAATGACGTGTGTCGTCCTCGGATCTTTCTCTTCGGGTTTGATCCCCGTACGTCACCAATAGCCCGTTGTGTTTCTCCAGTACGACGTTAATTAAAATACCTACCTCTAAACGAACTTCAAATACAACTATGAAAAGCATTGTGTTATCCTGAACTCTTCCTGGTAGTTGGCTTGACGAGGTATCTCGTCATTAGCAAAATCATTAGCAGCTCTTTATGGACGAGTTATCTCGTCATTAGAAGAAAATGTATCAGATCTTGATCTCGCCATCATATAAAAATTGACAATATCGTGATGATGATAGATCCCGTCATCAGCAAGATTGTTCTGATCTTGATTGATGAGATATCTCATCAAAACCGCTTGGAGGGTTAATAAACAAACAGTAGAAATTTTTGCCATTAGGGGAAACAGGAACCACATTTATACAACTACAGTATCTTGCTTTACTCGTTTCTAGAGAGTGATACCTATCAACTTTTACTCATTGGTTTGTTCTTTGAAGGACTTGGGACAATTTTCAATCCCTATTGTTTCAATGATTAAAAAATTTTCAATTACGTTGTTATCAAACTTACGTTTAAACTCAATGTTTTTAGTTCTGTCCAAATTTACCAGGCACCTACTCAGAAAATA
This sequence comes from Meta bourneti, assembly GCA_933210815.1. Lineage (NCBI taxonomy): Eukaryota > Metazoa > Arthropoda > Arachnida > Araneae > Tetragnathidae > Meta > Meta bourneti. Next base: position 17,699,183 of record OW119929.1, read on the forward strand.
ATTTGGGGGAGAGGTTAATCTTCAACTTCGGTTTTCCATTCCCATTGAAAGACCATGATATTAAATGAACATAAAGTTCAATGATTTTTTATTGTTTTCAGGATATCTACGCTTATAAATTAATCCTTTAGAGTGTATTTTTAATTATTTTGAATGCTTAACCCTCCAAGTGATTTAGACGAGATACCTCGTTCATCAAGATCTGACCAATTTTGCTGCTGACCAATGCTGATTGAATTTCGTATGATGCCCTTTTATGCCCTTTTTTGATGATGACGAGATCAAGATATGGTCATTCTTCAAATGACGAGATATCTCGTTCATCAAGATCTGGTCAGTTTTGCTATTGACGAGATATCTCGCTGAGGCAACCACCAGGAGGGTTAAAGTATTTGGGGACGATTCGACATTAACCCTTCAGAGCATAGGCTTGATCACTTGTATATGTAGGTTGTAGACAAATATTTTTACTGTCTTGTCCAATCCTTTCCAATTAAGACACCTAGCACATAAGGGGCCGCGGTAATCCGGTTGGAAGAATAACGGATTAGCAACCGGAGTGTTGCGAGTTCGAATCCAACCAAAGAAAGTCGCGTACATAGGGTGCTGGGGCTTGTTAAATCTATTGTGGCTTCAAATGTCCTTACGTTGATGTGGTGTGGAAGTTTAGAGAGTGGAGTGCAGCTCAGGTGCTGCCTCGTCATTTGATCGTGTTTCAAAATTATGTGGTGTTGTCCTCGGATTTTCCCCTACGGGTTTGAACCCGGATCGTCGCCAATAGCCCGTTGTGTTGCTCCAGTGCGACGTTAATTAAAATACATTTCTATATTCCTAGCACATAAGTGGATTCTTCTCTTGCTTTAGCAACCAAATTCTTAAAATGCTAACTGCGAATTGTAGGCGGTCTCATCTTCGATTCCCTGTGTGTATTTCACTTTTTTGTGTCAGTAAAACTTTCCTTGTATGCGTGTCCATTACTCGATGTTTGTCTTGTGTTTGGTCCAGCATAGCCAAATATGGCCCTCGTGCCATAAAACTCAACCAACATACCAACTTAACCGTCTTTGTGGTGGTCTCTACAAGGTATCTCGTCATTAGCAAAACTGAATAGATCTTGATGGACGTGATATATCGTCATTAAAAGAAAACTGAATAGATCTTGATGGACGAAATACATCGTCAGAAAAAACTGATCATATCTTGATGGACGAGATATATCATCATTAAATGAAAACTGACCAGATCTTGATGGACGAGATATATTGTCATAAAAAACTGATCATATCTTGATGGACGAGATATATCGTCAGTAAAAAACTGAATAGATCTTGATGAACGAGATTTATCGTCATTAAAAGAAAACTGACCAGATCTTGATGGACGAGATATATCGTCATTAAAAAACTGAATAGATCTTGATGGACGAAATATATCGTCAGTAAAAAAACTGATCATATCTTGATGGACGAGATATATCGTCATTAAAAGAAAACTGAATAGATCTTGATATCGTCATCATTAAAAAATTGGCACATTAAAACGTATCATGGCTTCAAATGTATTCCTTTTGGCTTGATGTGGAGAGTGGGGTTCCAGATCAGGTGGTGAACTTGACATCTGACGGTGGTTCAAAATGGCGAGGTATTGTTCTCGGATCTTTTCCTTCGTTGTTGTTCCCGGACCATTGCCAATAGCCCGTTGTGTTGCAACAGTGCGACGTTAATTCAACTACCAACCGGAGGTAATTTTTAAGAACATTAGTTCTCTTTATCTCTGGCATCCTATCACAATATACCGTAGATAAATCATTTAAAAGTTCTTTAAGAAAAGACTTTTACATCTATATTTCCTTAGATAATGATAAAAACACATTCTCCCTGTTAATAATATAATTCTATGCTAATTATATAATTAGTTAATAATTCTGTGTAATTGTATAAAATGTCATTTTCAAACAATAAACTGTTTATTGGGTATTATTTAAGGATTTTTCAATTACTTAATTATTATTTTATTCTAACGTATAACTAATGTTTTTAGCTTATAACTTACTACATTTACACAGAAAACCGTTTGGATATGTTCAAAGGTTAACGAATGTATAACATTAATTATACCGTCCAACCAAAAATTATTCAGAAAAGCATGATAAAGTGAAAACTTCTATTCACTTACCTATTCCTGTTTTTCTCTATAGTAAAGCTATTTCATATCATAAAAAAGCCTATACCCTAAATTTCTCTTCTCTCTTTTATTGGATCTTTTAATTTTTTCTTTCATGAAATTCTGTTTTCGAATAACGATAGAAGGATTAAATTTTGTTATTTATGTATATATACAGTAAACAAATTAGTGGTAGGCAATTTCTGAGAAAAGTTGAGGCAACAAAAACTGATTTTTCAGATTAAAATCTGTATATTTTCGTTGGAAATTATTTTTATCGGATTGAAAAACCTTGCATCCTTTATCTGTTAAATACAATAATATAAAACAATTCCGACGTTTTAAAAAGGTTCTTTTTCCTTTTGGAACCTCCATGAAATAATTAAAATTTTTATTTACATTTTGAAACAATTGATCATGTGTTTTACATTCTGTGTGTATTACTTAAGGTAAGTTAAATAGTAAATTTTTAAGCTCAGTTCAAAATATGCTAATATTTTCGGATGTGTCTGGATAGTGTACAAATTCTGCACAATAAACTGATAAATTAAGAGTTTTATAGCTTCATTATCTGTACAATCAGGCTTCGCCCGAGAGTTTTTGCTGCTTCAGAAAATCGTCCCTAAATTTTCTCAGCAGTTTCGTGGCTTCGTCTAACAGCTTTTTGAGCTTTGTACACTTCACATGTTTGTGTTGTTCCTCTTTCGGCTCCTGACAGCTTTTGACGTTTCGCGCGGATTCGAGTTTTATTAAAAAATCATTCGTTCTCTCATTCGCAATGTTGTATATTTGAATTGTACTTCTTTGGTTCCAAACAAAAACGAAGCAAGCTGAAATTGTCATTGAGCTAGAAATTCTAGACAGAATAAGTCGTCCAAATTTCATGACGCCATGGCTCATCGTTCGAAAGTTTTGGCTGCTTCAGACAAACAGATTTTTTGTTTAAAATACGAAAGTACACTTTGTGTAATTTAAATATGAATAACAGCTTTATCGAAAACCAACGACTAATGTAAAATTGATAAGTATAAATATGAAAAAACTAGTGTCTAACTACTTAAATTATGTTATGACTACCAGAGTCACATACGATCGTTTGAAATAATTTTAAATGCCCTGATCTTATTTTGACCATCTATAATTGTAAATATAATTTTGGGCTTTAGTCATAGCTTAATAATTTTAATTCGGGGCATACATTTTATAAACCTGATTGATTTGTATCAAATTAACAAACTCAATCAAAGCACTAATGTGCTCTCAGGAGCAGGTAGGTATTTTAATTTGCGTCGCACTGGAGCAACACCACGTAATTCTGAACCACGGTCAGATGACGAGGTCACCACCTGCTGGGACTCCACTCTCTAAAGTTCCACACCATGCCAACGTTAGGACATTTGAGACCACGACAGATTTAACATGCATCAGCCCCTTTTTTACACGCCTGTCTTTGGTTGGATTCGAACTCGCAACCCTCCGGTTGCTAATACGTTACTCTTCCAACCGGGCTACCGCGGCCTGAGATCTCGGGGCACATCTCCTTTAGGTGGTTTGTACGGGCTTCACGGACCGGAGGTGCTCTAGTGATCTCTTTATCCACGGGGTTTACTGTCTTTAGTAAACACTGGGGTCGCTCTCCCGGATCTTTTCCTGCTTTCATTCCACTACTCTGTGGCATAATCCCTCTTTTTTCCCTTTTCACATTTTTTACTTGACGTTGTCTTGTGTTTGGCCAAATATGGCCCTTGCGCCATGAAACCTGAAAACAATGAACTCGAAGCGAATTTTCAAGTATTAAGAATGTTACAGCCGTAGAGCTTGTGCTTCAAAATATAGGGTTTAGTGAGTTTAGCTAGTGAGTATAATTTTTTCTTTTGATTTCTCAGAACTGTGTTTAGACGCAGTGTGTTTCACTTGTATGTCGTCTTTAAAAAGCCCACATACAAGTGAAACGCTTATGAAAACAGTTCTGAGAGCTTTAAGGAAAAAATTATACTCACCAGCTAAACTCACTGAGTGTGTTTCTCTCGAGATCTGACCTTTATTCAAAGAAAAATGACTTAGTGAACGCACTTCATCAGTCTAAAAATCACATTCTGGTCTAAAAAAGTAAAAAAACTCGTATCTAGAAAATCATGTTTCATTTGAAAGACGACGAAAAAAATGATGTTGAAATTTAAATTTTAATTGAGTTGGAAATTAGAAAGAAATTAGGTATTCAATACAAACTAATACCGTGCGTAAATTAGTCTAAAATACTAACTTAGTACAAGAGAGTATAAACTCCATCAATTTAACAGATTTTATAAGGTAACAAAGCGTTGCAAGTGCGTTACCAGTATTTTTCTATGGGTGGAGTTGAGGAAACTTGGTCAATATCATGGTACTGATGTAACATTTTTCTGGGGTGAGGGTCAGACTAGGTATCTTCAGATTCAAAAGTCTCTCCTTTTCAGGGGGTAGTTGAATTAACGTGCACTGTAGAAATACAACGGGCTATTGGCGACATTCGGAGATCAAACCCGAAGAGAAAGATCCGAGGACAACACCTCGTCATTTTGAACTATGGTCAGATGACCAGCTCAACACACGAACAAACACCCCACTCCCCAAACTTCCACACCACGCCAACGTGAGGACATTTGAGGCCACATCAGACTTAACGTGCACCGGCTCTCGCGTACACGACTGTCTTTGGATCGAGTTTTGAACTGGCAACGTTCCGGTCACTAGTCCGCTTCTCTTGGAACCAGACTAAGCGGTTCTCCCGTTTCAGGTAAAAGGAAGGTAAAAGTAAAAGAGTAAAAAGAAGGTAAAAGAGTAAAAAATAAAAACTTGTGTATGCGAAATTTAACCGTTGGAGGGGTTTGCACAAGTATATCAGTTATCAACCTATAGTCTTCTCTGCATGAATTCTATCCGGTTTCGATCTTCTTGACCAATTAATCCTAAGATTCTTTCAACCAATAGACATGATACTTGAGTCATTATTTTTGTGTTGTGGAGTAAAAATAGTACTATCTACTAGAAATCTCATGATACTCAGAGGGTTAAGAATAAAATTTATCAATACTGATTTGATCAAAATCACCCTTAGTTAAAAATTCAGAACATACAAATTTTTATAAATCCGAGAAACGTTCAATTTACTACAATTATTCATCCAGATTCCATGAGATGAACCTGCGAGATGTAGGTGGCGCTGGTTCGATTTCTGTAACTTACCTTCCTTGTACTTCTCTCTTCTGCCTCAGTAAAACTTTCCTATGTGTGCGTGGTCATTAGGTCATTACTTGATTTTTGTCTGGTGTCTGGCCCAGATTAACCAAATGTTGCCATTGTACCTTAAAACCAGACACAATATCCATGAGGTGAATTTAATTCTTGTTTACATATAATCGCGTTTTAGAAATTTTCAGATACAACAATTACCTGATATATAATAAATTTTTCCGCCTAAAAATATCGTAATAAATGAACATTTAATTTTTGTAAGTCATTAGCTACCTCTGCGAAAAAGAGACTGATAGTACGCCATATATATATATATATATATATATATATATAGAAAAGTTCTAGCTCTTTCAAACAATAAATATAATCCAATTTCAATATCTGTAGTCTTTCAATTAAAAATGTTCCCTCCAAAACTTTATTTAAAATGGGGCATCAAGAGCACTATTTACATTTAAAAACATCTTTGTTAGTATAAAAACATAATTAAAAATTTGTTTTGACAAAACAGAAATTAATTTCCTTCCCACCACGGACCCCAACCGCTAATTTCGTCCGATTAAATCCCCGTACAAAAACACGGGCGCAAAATAATCTTCACCGAAAAGAAGCGCTCGAGACCACAAAGACCGCCCACACCTCTTAACGAGGGCGCCCCCCAAATCCCTCCGATATGATCCGGCGCGCTTATTTGCCGCGTCTCATCTTTTCACCTGTATTAGCCGAGTAATACCTCTTAATCGAGCCTCCTATAACCAAGAAGAAAATTAACCACAAACCTACGACCGCAATAACAAGTAAATTAATAGAACGATAAACCCCCACGTGCCTTTTAATAATATTATAAAACTAAAACCCCAACATCCTCCCCCCACCTGCGCGTATCCGAATGCGCGGTGCGATTTTTTGGCGATGGATCCCGAAACCCGCCAACGGTCTCCCCCGCTCGTTAATTGAAATTGATGGCGTCTTTTCCCTTGGCGAGCAATGACAACTTCAATGGGGATGAATGCCAAGTGCGGACCGTTTGCCCTCTAGGTTTAACCTCCCCCCGGTTTTCGACTGCCGTCCTCCACCCCGCTCCCCACTTCTCCCTTCGTGGGTTGCCTCTCCCTCCATCTCTATCCCACCCCTCCCCCGAGGGGTCGACTTGACGCAGCAATATCGTCTGCCTCTGGTGTCTTGATATTGGATTTCCTGAAACGCGAGAGGGGGGTTGGGTCTCTCTCAGCGCGCGCCACCCCCCCTGGAACCTTCTCCCGGATAGAAGAGAAAGTATCCCAGGAATGCGAACAATTTTCCAACCCAGGGATTTATGAGAGAAAGGCTGGATAGAGGAGCTGGGGCTTTTCCTGCTTCGTTTCCCGACCCCCCTGTGCGTGCCTCGCCCCCCCTTTCGTTTGACTACAACCTTCACTGTTCATTGCAGGGGTAGGGGGTAGGCAACAGTCACCTTCCCATTTCATAGTTGGAGATGCTAAACGGGATATAGTTAGTGCCGCCCATACGAAAAAGTTTCTTATTGGGGATGGGGGGGGGGTAGACAATGGGGTTGCTGCGAGTTTTAAATTTCCTTTTTTTTTCCGGGCTGTGTGTGGATTTTTTCCCCTTACCTCTTCTCTCTCGCTCGCTTCCGGATGATTTTTGACATAGATCGTCACGTAATTTATTCTCCCGGTTTTTTCCCCTTCTCCCGTTTCAGGGGGGAAACAATTCCGTTAATTCGGTCGATCCCGGATTCCTTCAGGAGCTCGGGGGAGGAGAGATATTATTGAATTGAATATTTTTTGCGTGTGGGTGTTTTGAGTTGTGAGGGTGGATGTTCGCTCTTCGGTTTGTTTTTTTGGGGGAATTCGATTTGGGGATGAAATCTTCAAGGGAAAGTTTTTTCTTAAAAAAAACAATATCGTTCATTATGTGTAAGTACAACACCCATCTTTCGTTGTCTCCGAGTCTGATGAATGGATGATTTAAATATTAATTAGCACACAGTAATTTTGGAGATTGGCGATAATTACCGTCACTGAAATACCTGTACTGGTTTGCTGCGATAGTTTATTACTATTTCAGTTTTATTTTCAAGATAACTAGCAGACCTGTTCATAGCATCTGCGCTAAATTTTCCTAATTGCTTATACCTATTGATGTCAGAGTGTTATTTCTTGCATTTCATAACTTATTTCAACCCATTTATGAATATTATAATTATACATTATGATATTCTTTGATGGCAGAAATCCTTTCCCACTTGTACAAAGTGCAGCTTATTACCAGTCTCTCCCACACACATCCTGAATTGCATGGAGCCATACATGAAGATATTTTTAAGGACCCATCTGCCATTGCCCCAAAACTTTTTTTGCAGATTCAATGACTAAGTGTAATAAAAAATCTATTTTGGCTCATATTTTCTTAATTGCTCAGATTTATCACTGATTTTTGTCATCAGACTGCTGAAGAATTTCAATAGAGTGGCGAGATCTTCCGTGTAGTTTTAGCAACATTATGCAGATCCATAGCTGAAACCAAACACGTTTAACTAAGCTGATTGGTGAATGAATCCCGTAACGATTGAATTTAAATTGTTTATATTTGTTCATTGCCATTCGATAATAAACAAATAATGTCGATTTCCATTTGAAGGTGAAAATCATCTGGCTTCGTGAGTGGTTGAGCAATTTCCTATAGTATCGAATGAGAATTGTTCTAGTCAATGATTTCTCGCCAACCGCTAGATTTCCAATCTTGAATCGATAAAGCAGAGTCATTTTTTAAATTTTATTTACCACTCACTGAGCATGAATGAAACATACGTAAGAATATGGATGGCAAATGGAATATTAAAAAATGGTTCTGTGCATTGACGCGATTCAAGGTTGGCGATAAATCATTCCCCAGCACAATTTTCATTTGATACTATAGGAAATTTCTCAACCACTCACGAAGTTACGCGATTTTCACCTTGCTGTGTTCCACGAGCTTGTAGTTAAGCGTGCCAGAGAAAAGGACTGCCATACACAAAACCATGTTTGGAAATATGAGATATTCATTTTGAGATTTAATGCTTTACTGTTTTGATATTCGTTTGCTTCTACTTGCCCACTCCAGTTATAACTTTCAAATATAACCTTTCGTGCGTGTGACGTATGCCAAGTAATAAGTCGTATAGACTTATTACTTATGCTTAGGGTACCGTAAATACAGGTTAATTTGGCCCTGGGGTATTATTTTGTCCCAAAACGAAAAATTACTGAACCATGCTTGCTACAAGCTGATTGCTTCAGGTTCGCATAGTAACCGGCGATTTATAAACATATTTTTTGACAAAGTACCAGTGTAAACTAAGAGTAAATAAAGTATGTTTTTGTATTGAGATATGTGAGAGTATTTTTTCCTCAGAACCAGTGGGTTACATTGCTCCAAGCATATTTTACAGTGTTTTAAGATAGGAATATTTGATGTGGGACAAAGTTACCTTATTTATGGTCTACTTTTTTTTAGCCCAAAATAAAATAATAAATTTCATAAAAGTATTATAAAAAGTGGGTTTGCTATATCAGTCTTTTAGAGAAAGGTTTGAACTATCTAAAAATTACCTTAAAAGCTCAGTATCTATTATTTGTTATTTTCTAGCATAAGATTAAACCAAAAGTTTTATAAAAGTGGGACAAAGTAACCCGTATTTACGGTATTCTTTATAATCAAGTTATCCGGAAGTTTGAACAGAAACAACTAGTTTAAGTTCAGGCATCTTTTAAAATACGCGAACTTTTCTTTACTCTTGAATATTTCCACCTAAAAATAACGACCTCGATAATTTTAATTCTCTTGCGTCCAACACCCTCACATTAATTTTTTTTTTAATTACAAATATGTGTATTTAAGAGTTCGAAATTTAAGTTTTAAATTTTTTAAAAACAAATGATACCCTCGACTACCTCTAGTCATAAGATTCTTATACGTTATGGATTTTTTTTACTCCAAACCCTTTGTGGAGTCGGTATCCCATGATAGATCTTAGTTTTAGACAGGCATTTGAGATTTTGGATGCGGTAGGTAGTTGAATTAACGTCGCAATGAAGCAATTATTGGTGATGGTCCGAGATCAATCCCAAAGGGAAAGACGAGGATAACATCTTGTCATTTTGAACAACGGTCAGATGACGGAGTCACACCAATGCTGGTACTCCACTCTCCAAACTTCCACACCACGCCAACGAGAGACCAATTAAGGCCACTACAGATTCAACGTGCATCAGCCCCCATGTACACGATTGTGTTTGGTTGGTTCGAGTTTCAAACTCTCAACCCTCCTGTTGATAATCCGCTACTCTTCCAAAAGGGCAACTGTGGCGCTGAGGTTTTTGTCAAATCTATTCTTTAAATTAGGGGTCGTTAAACATGCATTCACATAATTGGCATCTTTAGCACGTATTATGTTTCCGAGTTCATCGCTTGGTGCTGGAAGGAGTAGCAGTGATTACGAGTTGGCGAAACAATAACATTTGACAATCGCCATTCATGATTTTGCGCATGGCAACCCCTTTCTATGGCTACCCTTACCACCTCTGTAGAAATGGACTCCATTTAACTTTTAACAGGTGTCGAATTATTGTAGAGTTTACTGACCCAGAATGTAGTCATTAAAGTATTATTGACTACTATTAAAGAGAGCATTCGAAAATTAAAATTAAGACAATTAAGCTCTTTAAATTTAAAGTGATTTTTCCACGCATGCTTGCAACGTCAAGGATATCCAGAAGTAGATAATTTCCCCCCGGTCCCAAAAGTACGCCAAACTTTCGCATAAAAGAAGAAGGGATCTTGTTATATGGTAATGCTAATCAGAGTCAGTATTTTTTTGAATGAGCTCTAGTCTTTTCCTTTCACCTTGTGCAGGGTGCAATTTTTTTCCTCGTCAGCGGAGTTTTTTTCAGGGCGGTCTAATTAGTTTATAAGAGAGCGACTCATTTTGTAATTGGAGTTTGAGAGAGGGAGCTAATTACCTGTCCCCCCCTCGATTCTCCCCGTCATTTCAATTAACCTCACACCTTTTGTGGAATGCTTGGCTGTACTTAAATAAAGTGGCATATTTCTCCACCTCACTTTTTGTTAAACGATCGAGCTTTTGCGATTGCTTTTATTGTTCTTGGTACGCTGGGTAGTGTAGAGCCACTCCGACTAGTCGACCTTGGATCAGTCGATTTTCGAAAAGGTAAGAAATCTCGTTAGGAGGTTGCCCTACGCAAAAATATCACTGAAAAATATGAATATGAAAATATGAAATATGAATCTCCCCACCAATTCGATCTCACTGCTATCGTTTTCGGCAATGAACACTTAGAACCATAATACGCGCTACAGTGGGGTCCAACCAAAGATCGTCGTGTACGGGTAGTGACGTTAAATCTGTCGTCGCCTCAAATATCCCCCTTTGGCGTGGTGTGGAAGTTTGAAGAGTGTGGTGTCAGCTCAGGCCGACGTTACTCAAATCGAAAAAATTCGTGAGGAAAAAATTTAAATGTCTTTAAGGAAACAGTGCCCTAAATATGACTCAAATATGAAAATTTTTGTTGTTGTATTTCACATTTAATGTAAACTATTAGAATATGTATAACATTTAATAACTGTAGCAACATTATTTAGTGAGTTTTTTGGGCCGCGTTGACCCAGTTGGTCGATTCGCGGGTTAGAAACAGGAAGGTTGTGAGTTCGAAACTCGATCCAACCAAAGATTTAAGGGTTGGATCATGTTAAATCTGTCGTGACCTCAAATGTCTTGATGTTGGCTCGGAAAGTGGGGCGCCAGCTCAGGTGTTTACCTCGTCATCTGACAATGGTTCAAAATGACGAGGTCTTTTTCTCGGATCTTTCCCTTCGAGATTGATTCCGGACCGTCTCCAATAGCCCGTTGAGTTGTTCCAGTGCGACGTAAATTCAACTACCTACCTCTCTATCTTCTAGCGAGTTATTTAACTTTTCCCTCGAGCTACACCAAGTAACTTAAAAACTCCAGTGTTTACCTTGAAATGTACATTTCATGTGTATTGAAATAAGGCACACTAAAACAGTTTGTAAATATAAGAAAAAACTTATTGTTTAAAGAGTACTTGTCCTCTTAAAGGATTATATCACATGGACGCACAGGTTCTTTTAAATTTAAAATGAAGACATAGTACCTTAAATATGACCAACACATTTTATTTCACCTTTATAGACTTTTAAGATGTGTGTGCAAAATTCAATAACTAGCTACATTATTTACCAAGTCATTGAAGCTTTCTCATCGAAATTATGAGCAAAAACAAGTCACTTTAAATAACTTTTCCTTTGCCTTCTATTTTTCATGTCTGTCATATATTTAAAATGCTAAGGATTTTTAAAATATTAATATAAAAATTTGAAACTTTCTGTGGTTGTTTTATGTTTGTTGTCTTTGTGTATGGTATGGATTTGAAAGAATAGCTCATTTAAAATAATATTTTAAATTGGCTATGGCTGGGTTATTCCTGTTTAATATAGTGTCTGAGAGAAAAACCATTGTAAAAAAATAAATAACAGCAATAAATACCAACCCGTGCACAAACATTTGAGGAACACTTCAATGAAACCGAAAAAGATAGTTTTGAGACACAGTGAAAAGTGTAAGTTGTAGGAATTTTGCAATTATGAAAACCCTAAAAATTGTTTTATTCCATTGTTCACATGAAAAGTATTTATCTCTCTTGAAATATATATTACGTGTGTTAAAATATAAGGTTGGTTGTTTTGGTGTTTTATGGTGCAACAGTCATATTTGTGGCCAAGCTGTACCAAACACAAAACAACATCAAGTAAAAAATTTCGGTGGGAAGAAGGGAGAAAAAGAGGGATTGGAATTATCAGTAGGATGAAAGGGGGAAACGTTCGTTTAGGTATCCCGGGACTCCTCGTGTTTACCAAAGAGAATAATCCCCATGGAAAAAGAAAAGATCACTAGAGTACCTTGGGTTCGTAAATCCCGTACACCTTAAAGGAGATGTGTTCCTGAGAGCTAAAAATATAAGGTAGACCAAAACATTTTGTTAATACAAACAAAAATAATTTTTTAAAGGTACTTTGTCAGATAGACGTACACTCGTATTTCGGCAGTACTTTTTTACGAAACATTATTTCAGTCCCACCTATCATAAATTACGAAGTCGAATAGGTCCACATCACTGAGTGATGGGGATATATATAAAGAATAAACACCTCGTCGTAAAAAGAGTTCCCAAAAAAGTATCCTTCAAAAAACTACACTAAATTTTCAGACGGGATACTCTCAAAACTTAAGGATGCAAAAGACGAACGAGCAAAAAAAAAAATGCTCACACGAAGTTTATTTAAGACTACTACATTTCTTATAAATCATTCAATAAGCGCTTTAAGTTCTTTTTCGAAGAAATTTTTCCACCCAAGTTCGGAGTCGTGTTTTTTCTTTGCCAGAACCGAGGCCTGTGGAAATTTCAACAAGAGGGTCATCTATCAGAAGAGCAACAACTTTTGGCTCGTTTATTGGCGCGGGCAAAAAACGGCGCGGTTTCTATTTCCAGTCCATTGGGCTTGGCGAGCTGGGGGCGAAAAAAAAGAGCGTCGACCGCTTTACAAGGCACTTCATGTTTTTACACGGGAGAGCCGCCAATATTTTATTCCGCTTCGGTGGCTGGGAAAGAAATTTAGCAAGACCGCCTCGCCGCTCGGCTAAGTTGGCGAGCCGAGTGGCGACGGGGAGCGTCCAAAAAACACGCCAACGCCTGCTTCTTCAATCCTTGCCCCCTATCCTTCAGGGATAAGGGACTATAGAGTTCTCGAGCCCAGGAAGAATGAAAATTATATTTAATTAATCTGTATATTATAATCTAGCATTTATTTGAACTAGTTCATCCTTAATTTTAACCCTTTTTTAATTACATTTAATTAATATTTTCTATTAAATTAATCTATTTTCCGTAATCCATCCATTTAATTCATCTTATTCTTATAACATATTAATTCACCTTTCTCTCTCTCTCTCTCTCTCTCTCTCTCTCTTACAATCTATCCATTTAAGCAATATTTTTCCATTTCCATCTTCCATTAAAGCCAATATAAGTCTATTAATTAATCTATTTCGTATAATCTATACTCATTTAATTAACCTTTTTCTAATATCTATTAACTCATTACTTTTAAATAACCTATACATTCAATTAATTTTTTAAATTTATTAAATGAACTAATTTTTTGTTATTTATTTTTATAATGTATCGTTCGATAATCTGTTAATCTTTTTCTTATAATGTATCGATATAATTCATCTATTAATTAATCTATTTCGCATAAATTACTCATGAAATTAATCTTTTCTAAACTATAGTAACCTATCCATTCAATTAATCTTTTTTTTATAATTCATTAAATTTATCTTTTTCTTTTTTGTTGCTATCTTTCTCTTATGATCGATACTCTGTTAATGGATACATATTTCTTGAATTCATAATTAATTAAATGGATACATATTTCTTGAATTCATAATTAATTAAATGGATACATATTTCTTGAATTCATAATTAATTAAATGGATACATATTTCTTATAATGTATCCATTTAATTAATAGTTTCGAAAAATCTATTAATTAATATCGTAGTAATTAATAAGATTAATATGATCTTCCCAAAAAATTATCTTTTCTAAAATATATTAACTTATTACTTATGTAACCTTTCCATTAAATTAATATTTTTTTTCGTAATTTATTAAATTAATCTATTTTTTTTTGTTATTTATTTCTTATAATGTATCGATAAATAATCTGTTAATCTTCTTATAAGGCATTGATTTAATTCATCTTTTCTTACAATCTATTATTTAATCTATTCAATAACGAGTTTTTCTTATAATATATTAAATTTACCTATTTTTAATATTGTTAATATTTTAAGGAAGAAGAAATACATAATTCTCTGTTCAATTATTACTTTAGATTCAATGCACTTACAAAATTGTTTCTTTTAAAACCTCCAAAAGCAGAATTGTGGTTAATAGAACTTAAGCACAGTTTTTTTTGTGAACATGTGAACAGTGAAAAAAATTAGGAAAATGTATTCATATTCTAGTGAACAATTTTTTTGGAATTCATATTTTAAAAAATCATTTAGGATAAATTTATATTTTAAAAATCATTATTGTTTAAAAAAGTACAGCATTTAGCAAAACATTTTTATAGCAGTACATGCGTACAGCTACTTTCAAGTGACTGGATCCAAGAACTAAAAAAAATACTATGCCTAGGTGATATATTAATAATGCAGTACCCAATTTTTAAACTCAATTTTGACCGATCAAAGGCAAATCATAACTACTTTAAAAATAATTGCAAAGAGAATCATAGTTTATTTAAGATTAGCAGGATATTACCCGGCGTTACTCGGGTTGAAATGACTAACTTAAGGCCCCCGAATAGTCTTGTATTCAGTTTTCCAATTAATATTTTGATTGCTTGATATTTCGAAATTCTCCATCATTAACAAATGCATGAGAAATTAATTTGATACAATATTCATGATTAATTTCTTTTAAAACAAATATACTCCTTGAAAATTTAATTCACTGACGCATGAAATAACAGAGCTTGTTTCAAAATTAAATGTCTTTCGTGTGAGAGGCTTTTTCTGAAAGCTAAATGTTTATGGCGCTAGTGTTTGTGGTAGATCCGTATTCCGTACTGAATAACCGGAAGTAAAATCCTCGTCTTCCGGTGTTTCGTTTTTTTACTGCACTGGAAATCCCTCTCATCGACAAAGCAAAGGTGATCGATTGCAATTTTTCAGAATACGTAGGCCGTTTCATAGTACTTTTCGAAAGAAATTTTTAAGGTATTGCATAATAGCTTCAACTCGTAAAGCAAGCAACATCGACCATCTGTCTCGACGGCAATTATTTAAAACTTTTAAAAAACCCTTGATCGAATATTTTCTTGTATTAACGATCATCCAAAATTGAGTCTCATTTAAAAATTTCTTTAGTCCAACTCACATACAGATTTAAATGTAATCCCTATAGCACTTTTTTCCAGTTTGAGATTCCGTTTATGAATGGGTAATGGTAACCAATTAACGTCACACTAGAGCAACACAACGGGCTATTGACGACGGTTCGGGATCAATCCCAAAGGGAAAGGACAACACCACGTAATTGTGAACCACGGTCAGATGACGAGGCAACACCTGAGCTGGCACCCCACTCTCCAAACTTCCACAACGCCTACGTGATTGCATGTGAGGCCACGCCAGATTTAGCGTGCACCAGCCCCCTTTGTACACGACCGTCTTTTGGTTGGATTCGAACTCGCTCCGATTGCTAGTCCGTTAATCTTCCAACCGGGGGCCAGTTTTTGAATTTGAAGCACGTACTTCTTCAGACTTATATACGTAGTTACTTGAGTGTTGAGAGTACATCTTCAATGAACAATAACTTAACTTGAAACATGAAAAAGAAACAGAAGTTTCAATGATTTAAATTGTCTTGTAAAGGAAACCTGCGTCATAATTTGAAAACTCAATAATTACAAAGTACAATTAGCTAACAAACTTATTTTAAAAGGTTTTGTTTTGTATATTTGATTTCTTTTTTAACGGAACTCTACAATCATATATATTAAACCAAGGATATTCGTGGGAAGTGTCAAATTGTTTAAGAAAGACGATAATACACCCCCATCTTTATTTATAAACCAAAATGGCCTTAATTTTTCCAAAACTTTATAGAATCGTAAGATGAAGAGCACTGTAAATCACAAAAGAATTAATATACGGTTCAAGATTCGAAACCAAATTAAAACTACAGCAGTGTTAAAAACCAAATATCAAAGGCAGAAGAACCCGTAAAAATGGACCTGAATTTAAACCAATCTCCTTCTAGTTTAAACTTTATTTACTCTGAAACATCCACTCCAAACAAGAGAATCATATTCAGCTTAAATGTCATGAAATTCAAATTTCAATCTTTTCGTTATTTCCTGATGCATAACAAAACAGGTTTCCGAAAACCTTCGAACGTGTAAAATCCCCAAATCAAATAAATCAGTCTTTTATTATAATAACATGAATTATTTACATTTCAGCGATTTTCGATGCCTTTAGATGCCAAATATATCTTCCAATTTTGTTCTCAAGTGTAATACGACAATTTTGTTGCATATCATCTATTATATTGGAAATACGCCCAGACAATAAGAGTACAAATAGGACGATCATTCTTTTAGGCATCTATTACGCTCGGAACGTTTCCTTTTGTTGAGGCTGAAGCCTTACAAAATGTAATTTGCAATAACATTTTTATGAATGCGCCTCTGTTTATTTGTTTGAAAAGAAAACTATGAGGAAGGGTTGCAGTTCGCCATTTTAAAAGACATTGTTCGAGGCTTCAGAAAGAGAAACAAATATTATAAGTTCGAATTGACGTCTAAATAGGTAGGTATATTGAAGAGTTATTTTAAATTTTAAAAGGAAATGCAGCTTCAAACTGAGTTATTAGGTTTTATTGATACTGAGTTTTCATTTTTCAATTTATTAATACGAGGTGCTTTTATTTTGGAATTGCTTATATTTGAAAAGGCTTAACTTATAGAGATGTGATATTTTTCATTTCATTAGTGAAGAAAGATTTCCTATGCATTTATTTTATTATTAAAATTTATTTCCTTACATTTCGCCTCAAATATCTTCGTGAAAAAAAATTTCTTAAGAATAATGCTCCCCTTTAATCACAAACATTCTTTGGAGGTCGATAATTTTTCCTTTGCATCGCGTAGTCTAATTTAAAATTCATTTCAAATTGACGAAAAAAGATGGTATTTTAAAAGTAGGTTGCTATGGATACTAATAGCGTCTACAGATATTAAACTGCTGATTGACTTCTGCATTTCTTAAAAGTTGTAAAAATTATATTATATGCAGAATGGTAGTTCACAATTTATTTTCAATTGAAATGGATAATAAGTAAAAATAAATTTTGCAGTCGAATTGTTTGATCAAAAAGCAAAAAACCACCTTATTTCCGATTGATTATATATGGTCTGCATTTTTTTGAACGATAGTCTTATTTCAAACTATATTTGAAATTTGATCACACATTACACTGCAATAAAATTGAATTATCAATGAACGTTTTTAGATTATATTCAAATTATATTTTTTTCATTAATCGATACTTATAACTTATTACAGCTGCGGAAAAACTATACGTTTCTCGTTGTGCTTGCATTACTCTCAGTAGATTAAATTGAAAAATGGCATTTGATAAGCAATAATATCCTTTAAAAATTCATATGCAAAACTATACAGGGAGCTTCATAATATTAACTCGCACATGAACTTCATAATTGTCAACAGAAGTACCAATTTTTACTTCATATTTTGAAACTAAATCGAATAAAATTTAATCTCGGATGACAAGTTTCAAATCATTGCAATCCTTACATACCTATAACCGTCACCAATAGCCCGTATGGCTCTAGTATGACGTTAATTGAAATACCCCCATACCTATAACGCCGATATTTTTTTATAGTATAGCAATTAAAGAACCTAAATAAATCTACTTGAAATTTCTTTTTTATGTAATTTTTAGTGGGTAATGTGAATTAGGTACGCTTATCTTAGGGTCCCGAACTTCTCAACCTTCCAAGTGATTTGGACGAGATATCTCGTTCATCAAGATCTTACCAATCTTGCTAATAACGAGATATTTCGTCAAGAAGTTTTCGATTTTTTTATGACGACGAGATAAAGATCTGTTCAGTTTTCTAATGGCGAGATATCTCGTCCATCAAGATCTGGTCAGTTTTCTTTTCTTGAAAGGATATCTCGTCCATCAATATCTGGTCAGTTTTCTAATGACGATACATATCGCCGAGGGAACTACCAGAAGGGTTAAGGGCAGTTAGAATCTAGCGTACAATGATCATACCACGCAATTCTTTGTCGAAAATCTGAGAGTTAGGTGGCCCAGGTTCAATTCCTGTAACTGATTACTTGTCTCTAAACTTCTGTATGAGTGTTTAAGTTCATTTACTTGAATGACATTGGCATGGTGTGGAAGTTTGGAGAGTGGGGTGCCAGCTCAGGTGTGTCCTCGTTATCTGACAGTGGTTCAAAATTACGTGGTGTTGTTCTCGAATCTTTCTCTCCTGGTTTGATTCCTCACCGTCGCTAATAGCCCGTTGTGTTGCTCCAGTGTGACGTTAATTATATTACCTACCAACGTGATGGATCCCAGACCGTCACCGATGGTTAGTTGTGTTGTTCCAGTGCGACGTTAATTAACTACCTAACTATCCTTTTGAAAACATATCCATTCTAAATTAGCCATTCAAAGGTAATGATTTAGAAATCTGATAAAATATTATATACAGTGTTAAAAATTAGACTATTAGGAATACTTTAGATCTTTTAATCAAGAACTGTACTTTGCTTTTTACGTATCGTAGTTATAAAAGGTATTGATTTAAGTTCTTAGCAAGAAAAGTTCATGTAAATTCAATTCAAGTTATCTTCATAAATATTCATATTTCGCTCCGAAAGCACAACTTGGTATAAAAATGACTGTTCTCGCACAAAGAAAGAATGGCCGTTCCCAATAATGAAGCGTACAATAACTGATTCCAAACAAAAGAACAAATGAATTTAATTAATCAAGAATGAATGGTTGTTTATGTATAAATTCGGTTGTTTCTCTTCTGCGCCGCTTCGTCGTATTTGCACGACGACTTTCAAACAAGCAATAAAAGAACGAAAAATCCTCCGTCATTCATTCCACCGTCGCCATTTTTTCCACAATCTGTGCAAATCGCAGTTATAATTAAAATCCCGTATCATTATGGAAAACGCTTTTGGAATGGTATGACAATGCATTTCCTCCTTTGTTTTCGGCATTTCCGCGTCTCTCCGGGATTCTTTTAAAAATGCTTGATTAAAAGATGGATTTGTGCAAGAAGATCTCTTACATTTGTTTGGATTTTGAAGCTAGTCTTGAAAGGAAGGGCTCCATTCGCATTGAAATCTGCCAAACACGTGTTGTGAGGTTCGCCGTTGGATTGTAGCCCTAGCTCAATAACGCCACTTCGGCTTTTGAGGCCCGAAGCTTCCTTGTATGATTCTGCCGCTATTGTCTAACTTCGGAGCAGATGTTTCCCAAGAACAAAGCCGCTTGGGGGTCTGTGTTTCGCGAAGTTGGGGTCGCAGGTGGATTGTATGTATGAGCTTCTCGATGTCGGATAAAGTGTTTTTGTGTTCGTTCATCTTTGTGGTGGTTCATTGCACAATTTCGCATTGAAGCGATCGAATTTCCCTAAGAACTTATTCTGCCTTCTTTCGTATTGGTTCGGTTTTCTTATGGTCAGCACATGCGTACAGGATTAAAAGTCTGAAAAGTTCGGTTGTTCGTTGAATTAACGTCACACTAATGCAACACAAGGGGCTATTGGCGACGGTCCTGGATCCATCCCGAAGGAAAAGATTCGAGGACAGCACCTCGTCATTTTGAACAACGGTCAGATGACGAGGCAACTCCTTAACTGGTACCCCACTCTCCAAATTTCCACATCACGCTAACGTGAGGACATATGAGGCCACGGCGGATTTAACGAGCACCAGTTCCCGCGTGCACGACTGTCTGGTTGGATTGAAGTCACAACCCTTCAGTTGCTAATTCGCTACACTATCGACCAGGCTACTGAAGCCCTTATTGCAAATAATGGACAGAAATACAGATGGCGAAATTTTATGCAAACAAAAACTATCAAAATAAAGCTAAAATTTTGTATAGTCATATTAACGTCATTCTGAATAGATTTCCAGCATAACATTCCAGGTTGCCAATTCATATTTTTCAATATTAATTTAGTAGTTCATGTTAATAGCGCCAACTTTGGAAAAATTACTAAGGAGAGTCAATAAGGCCCATGTACTTTAGTTATACAGATAGAATAGACCACACAATAATCATATTAGACGATTCCTTATCGTAAACCGGGCCGCGGAAGCCCAGTTGGAAGAGCAAGGATTAGCAACAGGAGGGTTGAGAGTTTGAAACTCAGTCCAGCCAAAGACCGTCTTGTACACGGAGGTGATCCATGTTAAACATTTGTGCACTTGTACACTTGTGATCCATGTTAAATCTGTCTTGGCCACAAATATCCTCACGTTGGGGTGGTGTGGAAGTTTGGAGAGTGGGATACCAGCTCAGGTGTTGACCTCGTCATCTGAACGTGGTTCAAAATTACGAGGTGTTATCCTCGGATCTTTCCCTTCAGGTTTGATCCGGGATCGTCGTCAATAGCCCGTTGTGTTGCTTCAATGTGACGTTAATTAAAATACCTACCTACCTCAAACAGAAACCCGCTCTTCGGGAGTATAAGAAATAAGTTCATCCCCCAAAAGAAAACCGGTTTACCCACTTTTGTACTTCTCAGATATATCTGAGTCCCGTGATGGTGTTAGGTTCGTCACAGTTATCTCCGTTTGTGCTAGCCATTTTCAAAACTAACACTATCCAAACAAAAATCCCGAACTTCAATCTAGCTCATGCATCTCTGAAGAGTTCCAACTTCTTCCAAACACAACAAGAAACTGATCTTTTCCTTCGGTTTTTGGAAGGAACTGATCTCAGAAAGAATCAGAAATCAGTTCCCCCCAAAAGAAACAGTTTACCCAGATTTTATTTTACTAAGAGTTGCAACACCGTCCCGTGAAGGTGTTATGTTCGTCACAGTTATCCCAGTTCTATTAGCCATTTTCAAATCTAACGCTAACCAAACAAAAATCACGAATTTCAATCTAGCGTATGGGTACTGAAGAGAGTTCCAACTTCCGAACACAAGAAGAAACTGACCTGTTTCTTCGGGTTTTGTGAGGAACTGATCTCAGATAGTATCAGAAATCAGTTCCCCCAAAAGAAACGGTCTACCCAATTTTTTACTTTTCGAAAAGTTCCAACACCGTTCCGGGATGGTGCTATGTTCGTCAGTTATCCCAGTTCCTACTAGCCATTTTCAAAACTAATACCAACCAAACAAAAATCACAAACTCCAATCTAGCGCATGCGTCACCGAAAAGTTCCAACATCTTCCAAACAGAAACCCGCCCTCAGAAAGTATCAGAGAAATCAGTTCCCTCCAAAAAACGGTTACTCTATTTTTTTTCTCAAACACATCCTCGCAGTCCCGTGATGGTGATGATGATGAGATGCTATTACTTTTTATGGTTCATTTGGAGTAAAGCCCATTTGAGCTAATAACCATAATGCGCAACGATGGATTCGCCTGATGCAATGCGGGGAACTAAACAGGACGCCTGGAAAGTATATAACAAAAAAATAAGCCCCAGCACAAGTCTTCATAAGAACTTTTCACTTCACGCGTCCGCACCTTTTTGTGGACCGATTATGAAAGCGTGCCAATCAAGGCCCGTGATTTAATAAAGCATCTTCTGCTCCTCCTAATGAAGCATGAAGCGCGCAGCGATGCGTCCCAAATTATCTCGAGGAAACGGAATGAGGTGAAAAGGCATTTGTGTTATGCTAATGGCCTTTTTGCTTCTTCTCGTTGGGCCTTTTGTTTTCGTGTTTTACAGATGTCTGGAATCGCATTCTGTGGAAGTAATTAAACGAAGCCTTGAGCGAGAGGCATAATTGCCTCGTTTGGGATCGGTTTTGAATCGATGACGAAAGCAGGTTTTAATGAGAGTTGTGTCTGTGGGCTACTTCTTCGCGCGGGCTTCGTTGCTGATGTGGCTCGAATCGATGACGAAAGATGAGAGATACAAATTGCACTCACTTTCAAATGAAAGTCCCGAAGAATGATTGAGTAATGTCTTTGGCAGTATACCATAAAAGTGGGAGGAGACCCCGATTTTCCTATCCTTTTATTTGCGGAATAAGACCATGAAAACCTCGATTCCATTCACTAACGTTCAATCATTTATCTTTCCCATTGGAATTGATCCCAGACCGTCGCCAATGGCTTGTTTTGTTGATCCAGTGCGACGTTAATTCAACTACCTACCTACCATTAATCTTTCATAATGAGGTGATAGAGTTCTATGCGTGGTTCGGGACTATGTTTATGTAGAGCATTTTATAGTTCAAATCGATGACGACATGAGAAACACAAGTTTCACTCATTTTCAGATGAAAGTTTCGAAAGACGATTGAGCAGTGTCTTTGGGGGCAGTAAATCATACAAATAGGCCACGACCCTGATTTTCGTGTCTTTTTCTATGGAATAAGACCATGAAAACTTCCGCTTTCACTCACCAATTTTCAATTACTTATCTTTCATAATGAGGTAGGTAGGTATTCTAATTAACGTCGCACTGAAGCAACACAACGGGCTATTGGAGACGGTCCGGGATCAAACCCGAATTGAAAGATCCGAGGTCAACACCACGGAATTCTGAACCACGGTCAGATGACGAGGTCACACCTGAGCTGGCACCCCACTCTCCAAACTTCCACATAAGAGATTAACGTGCACCATCCCCTTTGTACACGACGGTCTTTGGTTGGATTCGAACTCGTAACCCTCCGGTTGCTAATCCGTTAGTCTTCCAACCGGGCTACCACGGCCGTTTCACAATGAGGGGATATAGTTGTATGTGTGGTTAGGGACTTCGCTTATATAAGTAGAGTATTTTATGTTTCAAATCGATGACGCTGCATTCACTCAGATGAAAGTTTAGAAAGATGATTGAATAGCTTTTATATTTAGCTGATAAGTATTGAAATACCATTCATTCACTACAGTAATCACTCACCACAAAAGCATGGAGACAAAGAACATAGAGACAAAACATCAAAACGAGATAAAAAATGAACAGTTAATCAGTCTGTAGAGTTTGAGGGGGGGGGGAATTTCAATTAACGTCACACTGGAGCAACACAATGGGCTATTGGTGACGGTCCGGGATCAATCCCAAAGGGAAAGATCCGAGGACAACACCACGTAATTTTGAACCACGGTCAGATGACGAGGCGACACCTGAGCTGGCACCCCACTCTCCAAACTTCCACACCACGCCAACGTGAGGACATTTGAGGCCACGACAGATTTAACGTGCACCAGCCCCCTTTGTACACGGCGGTGTTTGGTTGGATTTGAACTCGCAACCCTTCGGTTGCTAGTCCGTTGCTCTTCCAACCGGGCCACCGCGGCCCTCTGTAGAGTTTGAAGTAAATCCTTCCAATATCTTTGAAAAATGTCTTCGGATTATTTTGGGCACACCCCAAGGTGGTTGGAGTCCATTTCGCTATTACCTCCACACAGGACACAATTTGAACTGTTGAAAATTTTGAATCTATACAGGAGTTTTATTGAATAGTGTCTGGCATATAAGTGAGAGGAGACCCAGATTTTCGTGTCCCTTTTTTATAGAATAATAGCAATAAAAATGTTTACACACTAACGTTTTAAATTACTTATCCTTCATTCATAATATAGTTCTATCTGGTAGAGGACTCCGTTGGATGATTCAAACAAATGATTCAAAAGTATCATTTGAATAAAATTAGTACAATTACAAAATATAACCTGTTTTAAATCAATATCACAAAATATGTTGAATTTCTCTTGTTTCTTATTTCTTTTGGAATTGTATCACTAAAACCTAAATTACATATTTCAAACGTGTTGCATTTTAGTTTATTTTTATGCAACCCTCTAAAATTGTTACTGTTAAATTTTTCGAGTTATTGCACTCCAGCATAAAGTATTTGTAAATCAAAAAACCGTTTTCCTTAGACCAAATTCAAAGCTCTGATAGGTATGTAGGAAGTTAATTAATGTCACACTGGAGCAACACAACGAGCTATTATAGCTCCTGATAGGAATAGGATATCAAAATATTTCAACTCATTCACTCATAAAATACATCTCACCGGTATCTACCTCTTTTATTTGTTGGTTAGACTGCGTTTGAATATTTCATCTCTTGCCGACCAATCGGTCTAGGGGTCAGGGTGCTGGCTTCAGGATAGAAAGTTTCTTGTTTCCGTCCGGCGTAAGGCATGTATGTTTGTCCTGAATGAATGTGGGGCCTCTATAAACGACTTATGCCTAGAATAAGTGCTATGTATGAGAGATGTAACATGACTCTCGTGGTATCGGGGTAACACCAACTGATCCACAATTCCGCATGTGTAGGGGCATGATAATAAACGTTCGATTGGCCGAAAATTACAAAAAATATTTAACTATTACATGCTGCCAGAGCAGTGGGCATACCCACTGAGTTTGACGGCCCCTACTGTTAAATGGAAATTATATTGAAAAATTAGTATTGTGAGGAGGTAGTTGAATTAATGTTAAACAACACAACAGACTATTGGTGACGGTCCGGGATCAATCCCGGTGGAAAAAATCCGAGGACAACACCTCGTCATTTTGAATCACGGTCAAATGACGAAGTCAACACCTGAGCTGGCACCTCACTCTTCAAACTTCCACGCCATAATAGTTTTAAAGTGCACCAGCAGCCCCCATAAACTTTGGTTCGATCGAGTTTCGAACTTTCTAACCCTCCGGGGTTACTAATCCGCTATTCTTCCAACCGGTATACAGCAGCCCTCATTCGAATTATAGGAATAATGAAATATAAAACAATTGCGTCACAATCCCAGGACTTAGGAACCATCCTTCGTATATTTAATCTCATTGCACGTAGAGAATCCCGACAGTCACCTTCCCATGACTGTTCCTCCTGACCTGGATTAAAGCATACACATTTCGGCCACAGCCAGCTCACGCTTCTTATGGACATTTCCCACATAAAACAGGCCTCTCCCGTCCTTACACATACACACGCATCATCATCCGCACAAACTCCTTTGATCCCCGCAACAACTTACAACCGTTGTTGATCTGGGTCCCCCGCCCCTTAATCCCCGCGAGGCAGTTTGGCCGTTGCTCGGCTCCGACTGTTTACAGGAGGGATTCGGCCGCGGGTCATTAAGATGACCGGTGAGAAAAGTTGATACCGGCTAAGTGTTGATGGCTCGGGGGTCAAGCGGACAATGGATTTCATCATGATGGGGATGTTTGTGATTTATGTGGTCGGGTGGGATCGAGGGAAATGAATTTTTATGTGCGGTCGCCGGATCTGGTTTTCATGGATGTTGCGACAGGTGGTTATGGGAGGAGCATGTCCCTCTAGTGTGTGAGATGTCTTTTATTAGAAGGGTAGTGCTTTTCTTTCAGCTATTTTTCCTGCTGTTAATTTGATTCCTGCGATTGAGCTCATTGCGAGATACGCTCTCTTGACGCTGATAGCACAAATATTGTATGGTGAAAACTAAATACTACTGATGTTATTTATGAGTCAACCCTCCAAGTGGTCCATCGAGGTACCTCGTCCATCAAGATCTGGTCATGTTTGTCGATGATGAGATACCTCGTCCATCAAGATCTGATCATGTTTGTCGATGATGAGATACCTCGTCCATCGAGATCTGGTCAAGTTTGTCGATGATGAGATACCTCGTCCATCGAGATCAGGTCATGTTTGTTGATGATGAGATACCTCGTCCATCGAGATCTGGTCATGTTTGTCGATGATGAGATACCTCGTCCATCGAGATCTGGTCATGTTTGTCGATGATGAGATACCTCGTCCATCGAGATCTGGTCATGTTTGTCGATGATGAGATACCTCGTCCATCGAGATCTGGTCATGTTTGTCGATGATGAGATACCTCGTCCATCGAGATCTGGTCATGTTTGTCGATGATGAGATACCTCGTCCATCGAGATCTGGTCATGTTTGTCGATGATGAGATACCTCGTCCATCGAGATCTGGTCATGTTTGTCGATGATGAGATACCTCGTCCATCGAGATCTGGTCATGTTTGTCGATGATGAGATACCTCGTCCATCGAGATCTGGTCATGTTTGTCGATGATGAGATACCTCGTCCATCAAGATCTGGTCATGTTTGTCGATGATGAGATACCTCGTCCATCAAGATCTGGTCATGTTTGTCGATGATGAGATACCTCATCATCGACATCTATCATCATCGACATCCATCAAGGTCTAGTCAGCTTCGTTGATGAAGAGATACATCTTAGAGGCAAAACTGCCCTATTGTTTCAAGGGGAATGATGATCTAAATAGGAAAAGGTTTTTTATCAGGGGCTTTGGTTGGACCGAGTTTCAAACTCGCAACTCTTCCATTGATAGTCCGTTACTCTTCCTACCTGGCTACCACTGCCCCACCATCTATCAATGTTCATGAGACATTACCGTTGAATCTCATTTAAGGTATCTATTTCTCTGCAAAGAAACTTGCAGATAATCTTTTGGATAACAATATCTGAAGAATAAGCATTGGTACCTTCATAATTTACCAAAATCATATTTAGCTGTGTGAACCAAACTAGACAACTTTCTGGCACTTGTTAACTCGATTAGTTGAATGGTCAGTCATTTGTAATGTCTCGTTTCCAGGCTGTTCGCGGTGAAGTGCACGGGCTGCGTTCTGCCCATCGCCCCCACGGAGCTGGTGATGCGCGCCCTGGACCACGTGTACCACCTGCCGTGCTTCGTGTGCGTGGGCTGCGGCCGGCAACTGCAGAAGGGCGACCAGTTCGTCGTCCGGAACGGCAGGCTCTACTGCAGGCCAGACTTCGAGAAGGAGATGGCCGTCATGCAGATCGTCACCAGAGGTAAGACACGCCTTCGTTTACCTTTTCCGCAGACATTGTCTCCTTGCTGCTGAATGTGGGCCTCGTTCATTAAACTTATACAAAGTTTCAGTACCAAGAAGATACAGAGACGGTGTGGATGTTAGTTGCTAAATGTGAGGATTATCAAACTTGTACAATGCTTCAGGATCAAGATGATACAGGGACGGTGTGGGCGTTGGTTAGTTGCTGAAAGTAGGCATGGTCTATTAAACTTATACAAGTTTCAGTACCAAGATGATACAGAGACGGTGTGGATGTTAGTTGCTAAATGTGGAGATTATCGAACCTGTACAATGTTTCAGGATCAAGATGATACAGAGACGGTGTGGGTGGTTATTTGCTGAATGTGAGCCTCGTCCATTGAATTTGTACAATGTTTCAGGACCAAGGTACAGGGACGGGGTGGGTGTTAGTTGTTGAATGTGAACAATTTATCCAACCATTCCTCTCGTTTTCTTGGAAGTAGGTAGAACTTGGTAGCCTTGACCAAGGAGAGACTCGACCAACCCCTGAATTTTTATATTTAAAAGTGTTCTAAATATTTTACAACTGGATCCCAATCAGAGGTATATACTCCGTCATTTATTCAAATTTCATGTATCTAGTCTAAAAAGTGGGAAAATGTTCAACTTTAAGTATTTTTGAACCTAAAAGTATTGATTGTAGGGATATAAGATTTCCTCAGATGAAGTAGTCGATATAAATGAAAGTGATGGAAGTATAAGTAATGTTGAAATATTCAGTTTTGATTCAAGATATAAATGTTGTTTATAGAATTTAGATTAAAAGAGCCATGTGATTTTCTTTACACAATGACGAGATTTGATTCATAAGTCATTCCACGTTGGAGAGGGTTAACTTACGGCGATGCCGTTCAAGGCTGTTGAGAACAGATTATGCGATACATAATTGCAAGAATTTTTATTCTTATTCTGCTTTTTGTATTTTCATGTCCCAACTTTCACTCTCTCATTGGGGATACTCTGGTAAACCAGAATATCGTGTGAACTAGAACATTGCATCCGAAATGCACACGCGCGCATGTTTCTGTGCATATCTATTTTGTACCAAATGTCATCAAGTTCTTGATCTGATTCAGTTGCGAAAATTCTTGTAATTCTGAATCACATAATCTGTTCTCAACAGCCTTGACCGGCGTCACTGCAAACTAATAGGTTACTCTAATTTTTTTAATCTATC
Source organism: Meta bourneti (assembly GCA_933210815.1). NCBI lineage: Eukaryota > Metazoa > Arthropoda > Arachnida > Araneae > Tetragnathidae > Meta > Meta bourneti. Next base: position 17,727,521 of record OW119929.1, read on the forward strand.
GTTCCAACAAACAATCCAACAACAATTTAAATGAATGATACAAAATGAAAATACTAGGCATGTTATTCATAACTGAATTTGCTTAATTAAAAATCAATTTACATTTTATTTAAACTGTCGTGCTTTATGTAAATATTATATCTTCGAACATTAAAAAAATCCTATATCATCAATAAGGGAGACTTGACCACTTTCATTGCTTTTAAAAAATAAGGTAAGCATGTAAAGCATATGCTTTTACGATTATAACTAATATATTTATATTCAACACAAATTTTTCGTCATAAGTTCAATCATAAGAATTTATAGTTACGAAAAAGGTTTCTTAGAAAACTTAATATTTGGTCAAATCTCTCATGTTTCCTTATGTAAAGAACATATACGTGCTATACTACATTTCATACCTTAGTTTTTCCAACATATTGAAATACAATTATTAATGACTCTGTAGAATAACTTGTAAAGCCACATTCATTCACAAGTAATTTCTCGGCATCATACTAAACCAAAATACGTCACAACAACGATTATTTCCATTTAATTTTAAAGGGATAAATACTTCTAACGTGTTACGTTGCTTAGCATGTACAGAACAAAAAGACAATAATTGAACTTGTTTTAGAATGATAATCCCGTTGTATTCACAGAAATCAAACTTACGAGGTGTATTTCGGGATGTAATTCTTAAAAGATCAACTGTTATTTTCACCTCATTCTTTTAAAATGTCAAAGGTGCTTTAATTTTTTCCTCGGTGTGTTCCAGGGGAAAACGGTCAGTTGACGACGACGGGTCACAACGGTCAACCCAGGCAAGATGGCCGGAGGGGTCCCAAGAGGCCTCGGACAATACTCACAACAGCCCAAAGAAGAGCATTTAAAGCCTCGTTTGAAATTTCCCAAAAACCTTGTAGGAAGGCAAGTACATGTTTGTTTTACTTTAAAGCTAAAAATGCATAAAGTGATTCTTTAAAATTTCGTGTGGCTGTTTCGACGAGGTATCTCGTATTAGCAAAACCGACCAGGTCTCGATGGACGAGATATTTCGTCATTAGAAGAAACCTGACTATATCTTGTTCTCGTCATCATAAGAAAATTGCAATATCATGATGGCGAAATATCTCGTCAAGTATTGACACAATTGGTCAGATCTTAATGGACTGAAATTTATTGGATTGAAAATTATTGATGCATGTATTAATTGCATTCATTATTTGCTGAAATAATAATACATGTGTGAGTTATCAATTTCACTTTTAATAACGGATATGTGGAAGAGGAATTATTTTATTAATTTAAAATCTGTATCCTCATCCTGGCAAAATATTTAACCCCCAAGTGGTGTCTACGAGATTTTACGACCGTCAATATTCCTGTTCAATTTTACTAATAATGGATATTTCGGCATCAAGATATTGCCGATTTGTTGACCTCGAAGAGACAACATTTATTTGAACTTTTAATCGATCAACTTTGAGGAATGTCAACAAAAAATGACAAAAGCGAAAACTATGTCTAAGATAGTCTTAACAACATGCTTCAAATTAATTTACTCTTCAAAGCTGAGAGTATTGCATAATGGAAGTCTGATTTTAATTTTGAATAGGATGTTAATTAACAAAACATACAAAAACATCTTTCCATTTACATATATTAGTCTAAGGGAAGAAAAGCAATAAAGTCAAATGTTTTGTAGGGTTATTTAAGTAAGTAGCCTTTATTCAGAAAGAATCACACAAAATATAATACGAGTGAAAAGTGTTAATGCATTTAATGATAATTAAATAGTTAAGTAACACATCATCCCATATAAAGTTCGCTATATATTTATTTCAAGTAAAAATACTCTTACAATATAGGCCATAAATTTGTGATAACGTATTATATTAAAATTTAAGCTTTAAAACATAAGGTGTTGTGATTTATATGACATAAATTATGTTCACATGTTAATATTACTTCATGTTTATCTTGCGTTAAGATTACTTTTTAAGTGGCATCTATAAGTTTCCATGTTAAACTCAATTTCTTGAAAGTATTGATTAAATTCTAAACATTAATAGGAACTAATATTCAAACATGAGAGAACACAATGCAACAAGTTTTCACTTTCCAAATCGTTAAAGTGTGTGGAATAAAGCAATTGGATTGTATGACAAGAGTTTGAACGAGTTAAATATTATATGGTATTGATAGGTTTGAACTTATTAAAAATGAATACTGTGAGAGAGAAGCATAAACAATTTTTGATTCTACAAAGATTTATTTTTGAAGAAAACTCATGGTGGAGAGTAGAAATTCAATTCCTTTTGATTAATGAAAAACGTAATTGAAATATGATTGTATGGTGCGTAATCTTGTGTGACTGATGCTAGCTATGTTAATGCTAATTTATGTTATGCTAATTTGAATCTAATTTCGCTTTCAGGTTCGCGAGTCTTTAGCAAAAGAAACCGGTCTGAGTGTTAGAATTGTTCAAGTTTGGTTCCAGAACCAGAGAGCCAAGGTAATGATCATAGGAGATAGTTATATTACACTTTGAGTACAGTAACCTTCTTTATATCGCGTCGCTATATATCACACATTCGCTCTTGGCTTGCCTCTCAAAGAATTCGGGCCGCAGTAAGTCAGTTGGAAGGGTAACGGATTAGTAACCGGAGGGTTCGAAACTCGGTCCAGCCAAAGACCACCGTGTACACAGGGGCTGGTGCACGTTAAATCTATCGGGGCCTCAAACGTCCTCACGTTGGCGTGGTGTGGATGTTTGGAGAATAGGGTGCCGTCTCAGGTGTTCTCGTCACCTGACCGTGGTTCAAAATTATGACCAATAAACTACCCCAAAGAATTTTCAGATTGCAAACAGAGAAAGTATCCATCTCCTTAGAATTCGAAGTGCAAGTGTCACTAGTTTCAAGTGTAATTGTGTAAATTACAGGTTATATATAAATCTAAGGGTTAAAAGCGGAGTTGAAACCTGAGAACCTGGATTCTTCAACAAATTAAATCCATAAGTTTTCCTTCAATATAAAGCAATTCCCCCAATTGATATTGAACCGCGTAGTCCAGTTGGTAACCTCGGTTATTAGCAACCTCGAGTCTTACCTCGATCCAACCAAATACACTCGTGAAAGTGAGTGCCCGTTAAATTGTGTTGTGATTTTAAATGTCCTCACGTTAGATTGGTGTAGAAGTTGGGGTGCCAGCTAAGGCCGTCATCTAATCGTGATTCAAAGTTACGTAGTGGTGTCTTCGTATTTGTCCCTTCGGGATTGATCCCAGACCGTCGCCGATAGCCCGCTGTGTTGCTCCAGTGTGACTAAAATTCTACTACTTACACACTTGCTACCACTATTTATATCCAAAATTCTCTGGTAAGAACGTTAGAGCTGCGATTATCTCCCTCCCCGAAAAGGTAAAACGGAATTGGTTAAAAAGATCGAAAATCGCTTTCAAATATGTTTTACTATATTTAATATTATTTTTAAGGGTTTTATTCTGATTTTTTTACTCGTAGTTAAATAGCTGGTTCTTGAATTGATGTAGCACTGGAGCAACACAGCGGGCTATTGGCGACGGTTCTGGATCCATCCCGAAAGGAAAGATCCAAGAACAACATCTCGTAAATTTGAACTATGGCCAGATGACGAGATCAATACCTGAGCTAGTACCCCATTCTAGGTCTTTGGTTGGACCTAGTTTCGAACTCACAAACAATCCGGTTGCTAATCCGCTATTCAACCAACTGGGCAACCTCAGTCCTGTAGTTTAATAAAGAAACGCTTAATTCGCTGTATAATTTATGCCTTTCTATTTCTAATGAGAAAGTTCTCGGTCCTTGATCCCGCTTTTGCTTGTTACACGATATATCGACAGGTTGCTGTACTTTGAAATAAATTACTTCTATGCACTTAATTAAGTGTGATGCATTGAGCAAGAGAAATAAGCCAGTTAACAATCTGTTGTCTCCCTCCCACATATTCCACGTCAGCTAAAGAAGCTGCAGCGCAAGCAGCAACAGCAGCTGCAGCAGCAGAGTCAGAAGCAGGGAGCCGACGGCCAACAGAACGGGGGCTCCAACCCTGACCTCTCCAGTCCAGGGAAAGACGGAAAGAAGTCAGACGACCTCAGCCATGGGGATCCCGGAGAGTACTGTAAGTGTTTCACAAAACCTCCTTTGATACAATCAGATTGCACCTTTCCTTGCCTAAGAACATTTGACATTTTGACGAAACAACTGAAGCGTCTATTTTCCATGTCACTAAATTTACAGGAGTAGAAAAAGGGCTCAATAACACTTCCGATGAAAATGTTATATAGATTAGTGCCACATGAAGCAGTATTCCATTCACCATTCAGTAAATTTGACTATTGACAAAGCCTCACTTTTACCCCTCCTTAAATGGCCCTTGAAATATACCTTAATGTAAAAAAATAATTAGGGGACCACAAACTACAATAAGCGCGACCTTTTCCGAAAACAAGTACTAGTCCTGTTATAGAGGGAGGTTGTTGTTTCCACGTAGACCGTTGTTTCACTCCCTAGTGAGAGTTTTCATGATGTTAGATGCTTATTCACAACATTTAGGGGTTTCCTTAGGAATAAACTGTAGGAGTCGATGTCTAATACTACATTGGCCATTATTCCATTAAAATCTTATTTTCGAAAAATTTGCATTTATGTTGATTATCAGACTAACGCTTCAATTCTTTTAACCTTCACTTCAAATTGGCCAAAATTTAATTTAGGATCAGTTGGTTCCAGGGCTACAAAAGTTGTTTTGGGTTGGTTTTTAGGTTTTATTTTGTAAGAGCCATATTAAGTATGTGAAGAGGTGAGGGTATAAAACTAAGGGGAGGACTGATCACTGGGGTACATTATGACCGTGTTTACTTAAAGAAAGTAAACCCCCTGAGGGGCTTACCAACATGTATCTTACAGAGTAAGTTCTGAGGCTAAATAATCAAAACTCTTTCATTCATAAAAAATGAAAGAACTGCGCAATTTTAGAAAAAAATGTATTATAGATCTTAGAAATATTTTGTAGCTTTTATCGTGGTATTTAGATAAAATGTTTTTCAGCTATATTTTAATGACAAAGCAGGAATTTAGTTTGCAGTTATTTTAATGCAGAAGTAAAAGGATGGTAAATTCGGTCACGTTCCACTTTTATCGATAGATGTTACTTATATATTGCACATTTTTATCTACCACACCCACAGATATATTATCTGTAGAGTACACCGATTATTTTTCGGTTTTTATTTAGTCATTAAAACTCATTTTCGATTTATGAACATTTCAGAGAGAGAAAAAATATTTTCATGTTTAAACTGGTCATTCAACTTCGATGGAAAAGGATTCAAATACGAAAATATGCATTGAGAAAATTAGGAAATTTCCTTCAACAAAAACAATTATATGCATCTGAGAGTAGCGGTATTTTAACATCTATATTTCATGAATTGCAAAGGTTACATTAAATCATTTCAACAATTTTTAACATAAAACTTAAAGTTTTGAAGACAGTGTTTCATTTTTTATCAACATCAAAACTTTTGTTTGAAGCATAATTTTGGGGAACATAATTTTTAACCCAGTCCCATGCCTATTAGAGTGAGAAAAACTTAATTTCTGTAGTTTTCTGAGATGAATGAGAGCAAAGTAAGTGGATCGGCGTCTTAAGCTTTGTCTTAATTTTCCAGCCCCTCCGTATGTCCGTCTCACTGTCGGAGATTCCGATCCCTCGCAGTTCCCTTTACCACCTGTTCCTTACGTCTCAGAAGGTGAGTGAGTTCTTTTACTTCTCACTCTTTCCTCACCTCACCTTCCCACCTCTATTTCATCCCTCACCATAAGATTCAACGCCTCAAAGTACGAGTATCTTTGGGAAATAAATGTCGTTGATGCGTACACTCATGAGCCAGAAAAACTGAAATAGAACCTGTCGTTATGATATGCTGAGCTGCATCCAACACATTCTCTATTGGATTCAAATATGGCGATCGGGAAGTCCAACTTATAGGGCTAAATGAATATGAACTTTCCAACCACTGTTAAATTCCACTCACTCGTTTTAAGTACGTTATATACTAAGCAGGGCAAAAGAACATGTTAAATGGAGCAGGAAAGAATATTCAGTAGCGTAGAGGGGAAGGGAGGGGCCTCAAACTAAGAAATTAAATTTTCATGATCTGAGTCTTACGACATTTAAATTTCTCTAATAGTTTTTTATGTTTATTTGGTGGCCAAACACTAAATTAAAACGCGACTGATTATTGTGAGTATAAAAAGTGACGTATCCAGGTTGATGTAAATGCAAAATCACTTTACATTGGTCCCATTAGCCAAATGTTTATATCGGTAAAGAATGGTAAGAATTACAAAAACAATTATGTGAATCTTAGAGTAGTGATCTTTTCAGTAGTATATTTCATGAATTGCAAAGGCTCTATTGAAGCATTTCAATAATTTGTAACATGTTTCCCGAAATTCGATTTATTCTTTTTGTTCCTTTTTAAATATTGATGCGTAAGTAGAGGATAATACTCGAGATGGTTATATCAAAGGAAAAAGAATTCATAATCTACACACACTTATATTTTGTAGGATATGATTAATTTTACACACTCTTAATTGATTCAATAATTGATATTATTTTTTGAAATTTTAGAGAAGAAATATATGTATTCATAATATTTACTTTGCAAGGAAATATTTAAAATAGGGGAATCAACTCTTGGAGGGTTTTCGGTACTCCAGACCACTCTTTTGATTACGCCCCTGATAATTTTGCTCTGAGATTAAGATTGAATTCGCGGATGAGTTCAGGTACGTTATGGTCTTAAGGGTCCCTTACATTTGTGCGTCAATACTAATCCACTATCAGTTTCCCGCTTCGTCGAACAAATGACTAACGAGAACGAAAATGATTGACAGGTTCCACCATTTTCGTTCTCTTCGCTCATTGATTCGACGGATACGGATAATCATAACGGATTTGAAATGATATACATGTGAAAATGCATCTTTATTCACATCAAGTCATGATCTTTTGGTAAGATTGAACACACAACAGAAACTTCAACATTCTTTGAAAAGACACAATAGGATTTCATCAGAGTTTCTGCAGGAATCTCTCAGATAGAACATATTGATCTCCATATGAAATTTATTAATGGATGTGATTTAAGGTAGTGTAATAGTGGATTGTAATGCCATGGTGTATAGAGAAACTGTAATCAACATTAGAGATCAAGTTACTTGAAGTCTTGTAGTAAGCTTGGAACCTTATAGAAGCAAATTTACTGGCCATCTTTCACACTCAATTCTATCTAACACTTGACTATACTGACCTTGATAATCTTTGGACTGCCCTGTCTTTCCTTCAAGATCATTGAAAGAGAAGAATTAGAAGCTAATATGCGTATGAATTTTGCTCCCGACCTGTCTGGCAACCTAACTGATAACATGAACAGAGTGATCATCTGGAATGAGTTAAAGCAAAGGTTGGACACTTCCTAATACCATTAATATTCTCGTTATTTTAATTAGAAGCTGTTCCATATTTCATCTCAATCATGCAAATTTAAAAAATAATATTTTTAAAATATATTTCTTACACAAGTTCTACAATGCCAAATACTATGTCGTAGTGTTTTCTAAATATGCGTCCAATTTAATGATCCGAGTTTGTTCCTGTTGTCATGACCAATTGTAATTTAAAAAACTATTTGCTTCATAACTTATGGAGGTTCAGTGTAGCTTCCTGGGCATCTAGTCCAGTAAGACTGGATAAGTTACAAGTAACTTTAGTAACGGGCTGTTGTAGCTACAGTCCTCCAAAAGTTACTTTATAAAGTTTTGTTGTATATATCCATGCATCTTAAAAGTTAGTATTCGTAATGAATGAACTGTCATTCACACCCTTATATTTGTCATACACTGCACACAAAACAGTACTGAAAACACTAAGGGGTTGTCTATAGTATGTATTGTTTGTTACAGGCCAGTACTACTCGTCCTCCCACCCGGACGCGCAGTACATGAAGAGCGACATCAGCATGGACAGCGAGAACAGCCTAGGCGGCCTAGAAGACGTCCTCATCAGCCAGGGGCAGGCCACCAACCTGGGTGAAGGGGGGCACATTTTCCCTTCCTCCGTCAACCCCATCGACAAGCTCTACTCCATGCAGACGTCCTACTTCAGTTCCAGCGAGTGCGAGTGCCTCGGTGCCACGAACTAGACTAACAGCCCTGTACAGACTCCAAGTGCTGTGAATCGCTTCTCTACAAGACTAACACGACTGGTGTCATTTGCTTCAGCGGTGGGTGGGAGAATGCAATCAGGAGTTGCCTTTGGACTATGTTGCCCTCATGACTGTGTTGACCTCTAGTAGTCTTTTGGTCAACATAGTACTGTTGACACATAGACATGTATATCATAGACGTGAAGTCATGCATAACGTTCCATTTGGTTAAGTGGTGGGAGGGAGAATGCAAACAGGAGTTGCCTTTGAACTATGTTGCCCTCTAGTGGTCTTAATGGTCAACATAGTACTGTAGACATGCAGACATGCATGTCGACATGTGGAACATCGACATAATTAACCCATGTCATTTGACTCAGTGGTAGGAGGAAAAATGCAATTAGGAATTGCCTTTGAAAATTATTACTACTATGTTGCCCCATTAGACTGTTGCCTACTAGTAGTCACGTGGCAGCATAGTGCGATTTTAAACAACATAATAGCATTACGGTACAGTTTGTTCAGTTGTTTTCGTTAATGGTTGGCAAGTAAAAAAATTAAAACAATTCTTGAGACTATATATATATATACTAGGCATGTTGGTATTTTTACGAGTAATAGCTTAATGTAACTATTTGTGGCAAGTGAAAGATTGAGGAGATTGTGATGAAATAGTTTTGAATGCTTTTGATATGTAAACAGTTTCGTTGTTCTTTCAATTTGGGGAGTCTAATTTTTTAAATTCTCAAAAGCATGAAACTTCTTCCTCTGTTAAGAATTGTAAACTCGAGCAGAAATCAGGTTGAGGCAACACACTTTTTCAGAAAACTAAACAACCGATACGATAAATTAATGATGTACTTTACAGTTTATTATACAAAAATATGCATAGGCTTGAAATGCCTTAATATTTTTAAATTCTTAAAATATGTACTATTTAAATGAAAGTTTTAAAATAATAAAGCATTCTAGTGTTTATTTATCTATGAATAGTCAAACTGGGATATCAGATGGATTATTATATTCGTATATCATAATTTTTAGCGTGAGGCAAAAATGAATTAAAATGGCCTATTTTTGTATATGGGTATGAAACGATTTTTATTATGCAACTATACATTATTTGATTTTTATTAAAATTGTTGTATAAATATTTAAATACGTAATTTATTTATACAATATTTATATATTTGTTTAATATTGTTTGCAGTTGTTTTGAAACTTGTTGAAATCAATTTGACTGCAGCATCCTGATTGCATTCGACTTCGAGGAGCAGAAACTTTGAATCATTAGATGATATTTCGATTCATATGAGAAACTTAGCTTTATTTCCGAAAGAGCTTTGTATAAAATCAATTTCTTTGTTCTTCAGCCATATTATTATTAAAAACATTATTTAAGTCATCGTTGAAAGCAATTCCTAAGAAATTGATCTTTTCTCAGTAAAGTGCAATTGTAAAAAATTTAACTTGATCAATACAAATTCTTAACGTATAGTAATAGCAGAAAACATTGAAAAGAATTAAGTGAATAACTTTTCTTAATGCTGTATTGACAAACTTATTAAATTATACCTATTAAAATCTTTAATATTCGTTCTTTATTCAATACCAATTATGTATTGCGTTATTTAAAATTAACATTAATTAATTATTACTATTTTAGCTTTATTCAAGTATTAACTTTTTGTAATTCATTTCTCAAATACACTGGCACTGATGGGCAAAACTTAAGGAACACTATTATTTTTAAAGGTAACCTCAAACTTTAACGAAAAGTCTTCGTTAATTTGCATATTGAGTAAAAAGCTGGTGCATATTCAAACTTGGGAATCGCAAAAGCTGTACAAAGCCTGCATCAGTGCTCGAAGTGGCCAAGTATCCTAAAAAGGACTACCTTCTCTTTAATTTGAAGTTTTCACAGTTACACTTCTGTCTTATGGTACCCAGTGCAGTGTAACCACTTCAGTTCAAGACTTTATTACTGTTCGCTTCTCTTCTGTTTATAGTTTTGTTTTTACTTATTGGTTCTCGGAGCACCTTTTATATCATTTTCCCACATTCAGGTCACTTAACTAGTAGTCGATAACCTTACTGTTCCTTAAGTTCTGCACGACAGTGTAGCAACAAGCTAAAATCTTAAAACATACATTTCAATCAGCTATAATTCATTAAATAATTAATGCGTACAATAACTTCAGTTCATAGGTCAGTATTAAAATCACTAATTTCTGCATCGTTAAAGTATTATTCCTCATAAAATAGATCCCTTCATTATTCATGATCGACATTGTACATTCCATCTTCAGCCCTTCATGTACCTATGATCTAAAGTTTCTGCTCCCTGAAGGTAAGAGGAAATAGACGAAGGCATCACTCCTGAACTTTCTTTAGTTCGAAACTACGTGGACACCTGTTCCACGGAATAGTTCCGTCGTTTCCAAATGGAAAGGAAATCACATTCTGTACAGTTACTACAACGCGCCTTTCTGAATTTCCTTTCGAAGAACTCAAACCACGGGAGACTTGTGTCGTCCACACGTAACTGTGGAAGACGGAGACTATATCAAGCTGGCGGACAGTACGCTGTGATACAAGAAGTACCTTTTTGGGTGGACTGCGTGCGGTCAACTGCGACCGCGCATGCGTCTGTGGGGACTGAGAAAAGTTGTTCTTCTCTTTGTAAAATGAATCATCTTGAAATCCTGTCGATTCCGTGCGGATATTTAGGATTAAAGCTGATACTATTGCTTTCATTCATTTGTTTCGTTGAATAAATTTATTAGAAATTTTGACACTGGCTTATACACTCTCTAGACATTGTCACTAACACTACATTACATTATTAGATTTCCATTAACCCTCCAAGTGGTTTCGACGAGATATCTCGTCCATCAAGATCTGACCAATTTTGCTGATGACGATATATCTCGTCAAGACATTGCCGATTATTTTTATGGTGACGAGACCAAGATCAAGTTATCTTTAAATGATGAGATATCTCTTTCATCAAGATCTGACCAATTTTGCCAATGATAAGATATCTCATTCATTAAGATCTGAAAGATTTTGCTAATTACGTGATATCTCATCACGATATTACTGATTTTTTTATGGAGAGACGAGATCAAGATCAAATCAGTTTTCTTTTAATGACGAGAATCTCATTCATCAAGGTTTGAAAAATTTTGCTAATTACGTGATATCTCGTCATCAAGATATTGCCGATTTTTTGTATGGTGACGAGATCAAGATCAAGTAAGTTATCTTTAAATGACGAGATATCTCGTCCATCAAGATCAGACCAGTTTTGCTAATGACGAGAATCTCATTCATCAAGATTTGAAAATTTTTCCAAATTACGGGACAGCTCGTCATCAAGATATTGCCGATTTTTTTTATGATGACGAGATAAAGATCTGGTCAGTTTTCTTCTAAGGACGAGATATCTCGTCCATCAAGATCTAGTCAGTCTTGTTAATGACGAGACACCTCTTCGAGACAACCACCAGGAGGTTAAATTGCTTAGTTATGTAAATTTATTACGAAATTTGATTCTGATTTCTACAGTCCCTACATAACTAACATTTTCATTAATTCTTCCTTCATAGCGCTGTTTGGTTTTCATTGAGTTGTTTTGTTAAATATCTCTAATTCATTTCGTTGAATGCATTCATTAGAAATTTTGACAAGTATTGTTTTAACACTTTCAATGTATCAGACATTTTATTAACATCATAAAACACTATTTGCGTTCTATCAAGTTGCTTAGTTGAAAAAATTGAAAATTTTTATGCTGATTTCTATAGTCCCTACATAGTTGACATTTTTATTAATTCTTCATAACGCTGCTTGAGTTTAATAAAGTTGTTTAGCTGAATAAATATTTTAATAACTCACTCACACTATTTCAATACCACTAAGTTATTGGGTGGAATAAATTTATAACAAATCGCTCACTTTTATGCATCCTATATAACAAATTTTTTATTCATATTCCGACAAGGCTAACCGAATTTCGTTTAACAGTTTCGATGAATAAATTCGCCAGAAATTTGTGATTGATTTCTACAATGTTTACGCAACAGTTTTTCTAACACTCCATTGCACTGTTTAAATTTTAACTTATTGGTAACGGGTAACTTAATCAACGGGAAAATAAATTCGTTAAAAGGAAAAGTTGAAAATTAAGAGATCAGATACAATAATTTTAATATTTGATACAAAACTAATATTTATGTGCAATATAATAACAAATGTATGCAATCTAGATTAAAATTTTAGACTCTTAAATTCAAATCCACAGCAATTTTATTCAATTAGGAAACAAATAAAAAATTCAGAATCCTAAGCTAACTTCTCTAGAAGACTTATTCAAACTACATGAAACATATCAGAATGATAGCTTTATTTGAAATCTCCAATTAAATGCAATCAATTATAAAATATCTAAAATCCAAAACTCTGCAAAATTGCTGATGTCACCCTCTCAAATTCAATCAAATATCTGTTCTGTACATATATGTCAAAGTTAAATTTAAAGAAATTTATGTGTTTCCAAGCCCAGTCGTTGCAACAACAGACTGCAAAATCAATCTTTTCCTATGTTGAAAATTCGCACTATAGTATTTACTGAAAAAAAGAGTTGAAATTCAAATTATTTTCTCCTCTTGTAATTGCAGATATAAATGGGGCCTTTTGAACTTTTACTTTTTGTAAATCTTAGCTTTTCTTCGTCAACTCTATGTGAAAATATCCGAGACCAACTTTGTATCGATTCGTTATTCATAATTAAATCACTTATTACAGTTCATTCCAAAAGCGGAGTCTAGCTCAGGTGTTGACCTCGTCATCTGACCGTGGTTCAAAATGCCGAGGTTTAGTCCTCGATTTTTCCCTTTTGGATTAATCATCAATAGACCACTGTGTTGCTCGTGCGACGTTGATTCAACTACCTACCTACCATTCTACTACCATAGTCAGCATTTAATTTCGAAGGGGCACAAAGCTAATAATGCAATTGTGCCGAAAGAAGATTTCTTAGAATTTAAAAATTCACTAACGCCCTTATACCTTATCACTTACACTTAGTTGGGGGCGCTGCCCTCTCCGCGCCCGACCTAAGCCACAGCAGAGTAGCGGGGGAGGCCCCATTAGTAGGCTTAGTGCGGTCTCTCCGAGCAAGAGCGAGACTCAAGTCTGAGGTCTTAAAGACATTCGACGGTACTCCTTGAATGGATACCTTATCACTAGATTAATACTAAAGTAAGAGCTTTCGCAAAAAGAAAGTGACGCATCTCAGATGACCCGAGTACAAAAACCAGTTTAAAATAGCTATAGAATTTATGAAAGTTAAATAACATTAAGTAAATATTCAAATCTTGTCTCTAGAAATTCCTTTTTTATTTCTCTCACTTCTGAAGCAGATATGCAATGTAGATATGCGAATAAGCGGGATGGTTAGCTCAGTGATAAATAAATAAATTTTGCATTTTATATTTCTCAGTAAATCAATAATTTAATAAACTGCAAATATTAATATAACTTACTTATTTTAATACAAGGAATATTCTAAGCTCATAATATTCAGCTTGAAAAAGATAAAATACGAAACAATCATTTTTGGAAGGGAACTTGAACCGCTACATCCTTCCTTCCCTCAATATGCCCCTGGCTCATTTCACAGCTAAAAAATATAATACCAAACAATACAACTTTATTACGCGAGTCTTCTTTCTTATCCCAGTGTAAAAAAGGGTGGGTATGCCCACTACGCTAGCAGCCTTCGAGTTGTAGGCGGCGCAGGTTCGATTCCTGTCAAGTACATCCCTCCCTATGTGTATTTTTCTCTTCTGGGTCAGTAAAACTTTCATTGTGTGTGTGTCTATTACTTGATGTTGTATGTCTTACGTCTGGGGCAGCATGTGCAAATATGGCTCTTGCGCCATAAAACCCTCAAACAAACCAAAACCCATTGTAAAAAAAGCTCAAATTACACTAAGTCAGTGAGTCTGTGCAAAAAAAGTTTTTGGGCAATGGCAGATGGGTCCTTAAAAATGTCTTCATGTATGGCTCCAATGTAATTCAGGATGTGTGAGGGAGAGGTGGGTAATAAGCCGCACTTTATACAGGTGGGAAAGAATTTCTGGCTATCAATGGATATCATCTTTTCAAATGGCCAGATCGGAGTCTGGCAAGCATAGAGAAAGTTTTCCGGGGCAAATTTAAGGTAAGCAGTTCACCTGGTGTTCCACAGGTACCAGTGATAAAAGGGTACTGGCGATGATCTGCACAATTTATTTTTAAGTACTGACAGGTGATCGTCCTCTGAGAGCAGGACGGTACTTTCCTTTGTGCCAGGTTGTTTATTTGCCCCAGCTTTTGCCAATAAGTCAGCAAGCTCTTTCATTGCCGGGAATGCCAACATGTGATGGGATCCATAGGAAATTTATTTTAGAATTTTTATTAAAACTTAATATTAGAAGGGCTATTTTTTTTCAAAAGAGGATCAAAACTGGGGGAAAATTTTTAATTGCTAGAATTTTTTCCTGCTGGAGCTATTGACTTCGATTTCACTGTGTACTACACAATCTTAAAGCAATGGTCATCATCTAAAAACTAGATAAAACAGCAAATATGATAAACAGCACTATCTTGACAAAAGTTCTCTCTGGTACAGAAAAATCAAATATGTTCCAATGTCCCCTCTTCGGTCAAACAAACAAGACGCCTTTCCGACTCCACAAGGGGGCGTGGTGATAGCCAGTGGGTATATTCCTTTGCGCTAGCAACCTGTTAATTATAGGCAGCGCAGATTTGATTCCTTCCTGAATGTATTTCGCTACTTTGTGTTAGTAACACTTTCCTTGTCCATTACTTGATGCTCGTATTGTGTTTGGAGCAGGATGGCCAAATATAGCCCTTGCGTCATAAAACCCAATCCAACCAACCAACAACAGACTTCACTAGACGAAACTTGTACAGACATACTTGCTAAACCCTTGTGGTTGTCTCGTCAGCAAAGCTGGCCAGACCTTGATTTATCTCGTCATCAGAAAAAAAATGACCAGATCTTGATCTCGTCACCATAAAATAATCGTCAATATCTTGATGACGATATATCTAGTCATTAGCAAAAGTCGTCAGAACTTGATAGCCAATATCTTGTCGAAACCACTTGGAAGGTTAACAATATGAACCAATCTGACCCTGGCTGCAAAATAAAAAAAAATTGTCAACACTCTTTTAGATCGGCCATTGAACTAAAATCAGGACAATTTTCAGAATGGCAGGTAGTTGAATAAACTCCACACTTTAGGTTATTGGCGACGGTCCGGGATCAAACTCGAAAGGAAAGATTTGAGGACAACACCTCGTCGTTTCGAACCATGGTCATATGACGAGGTCAACACCTTACTGGCACCCTACTCGCCTAACTTCCGCACCACGAAAACTTGAGCACATTTAAGGCCACGACTGATTTAGAGTGCACCAATCCCCTCGTACACGACGGTCTTTGGTTTGATCGAGTTTAAAACACAATCCTCCGGTTTCTAACCCGTTACTCTTCCAACCAGGCTACCGCGGCCTCAATTTTAAGAATAAAAGGACCACTTCACTCAGCGCTAACCCTAACTATTTCTTTAGGTAAATGATATCGTTATCAGACATAATTTGCTTTCTTCAGTCTTACTTATGAGATTTATTGGGAAATTTACGCTAACGTTCCGTTCGCGAAGAGTGACAGGGGTCTATCAGAGCATAATTCGGAGAAGTACAATGCGTGCATTATAGAATAAAAATCTCCCCCCAAACGATCGGCCGACTTCACTCCAGCAGTGGAACGATAGAGCCGAACCGGCTGTCGCCCTTCCCCCCAGCGCACTCGAAACTGCCCAATTTATGCCCATTTAAAAACGCTTAAATGACACAGTTTAAAATCAATAAGTATAGATCATAGAGCCCCGAATTCCCCACTCGACCCCTCTGGCAGGGAACTTACGAAATCAAACATCTTACTACGGCACTCGTTGACGCGGGGAGCGATCTCCACATTGAATACCCTTCTTTGTAGGTCGGCACTTTCCAACACTTAATCTAGAGGGGAGGACTTTCTACTAGAGCTTGCAAATTGCAAACTGAAATTCTCGATAATACTGGTTCTTACCGATTTGAAATCGTTTTTTCTCTTCATCCTCCAAGAGGTTTAGACGAGATATCTCATCCATCAAGGTCTGCCAAGTTTTGCTAATGATGAGATATATCGTTATCAAGATATTGCATATTATTCTTTAAGATGAGATCAAGATCTGGGCAGTTTTCTTCTAATGACGGGATATCTCGTCATCAAGATATTTCTGATTATTTTTTTAAGATGGGGAGATCAAGATCAGTTTTCTTCTAATTACGAGATATCTCGTCCATCAAGATATTGTCGATTATTTTTTTAAGATGAGAAGATCAGTTTATTCAATGACGAGATATTTCGTCCATCAAGATATTGCCGATTATTTTTTTTAAGATGAGAAGATCAGTTTATTCAATGACGAGATATCTCTTCCATCAAGATATTGTTGATTGTGTTTTAAGTTGGAGATCAAAATCTGATAAATTTTCTTCTAACGACGAGATATCTCGTCCATAAAGATGTGAAAAATATGGTAATGACGAGATACCTCGTCGAGACAACCACCAGGAGGGTTAACGAGCCGTTCTTAAGCACATTTCCGAAATGACAGCAGTTGCTGTTGTGGCAAAGGCAACAAGGCGCTATTTTGTTTGCAAAAATTTATTGCATAATTTATTTTTTCTGAAAATTAATTTGAAAGAGGGAGGCAATCAGTTTTTACTCCCAACACGATACCAAAAAGGATGAACTAAACCAGGGGTCCTGAAACTTACTGAGTGGAGGGCCATATTTGGATATTGAAAAGCATGGTCACCACTGGTACTCGAAGGCATTAGTAACTACAGCCGTCGTATGAATTGATCCCAACTAACCCCATAACATAATCAGATTAACTAACTAACCCCATCACATCAGATTCCTTGCCTAGTGTCGTGAGACACTGTACCAGTTAAAATAAGTGTGGTTGGGATGAATAGAGCATGCCACAGTTGTGGCATGTATATCCTGAAAGTTAGAGCATATTTCATATCTGCATTATTACATCTGTTCAATGTTATATCTATATAGTAATTACATCTATACCGTCGTTCTCACCAATCTCCAAAAACATCTGTAAAAATCGGTTGATCATTATCGATTAGTAACACATTTCTCCATATAGCCTACTGCTATGAAGAAAACATGAGAAATTCCACATAAGCTGGTAAATTTGTGAGCCAAATTGGTTAACATAATTGGGAGCAAAATTTATGTCATCAAAAAATTTTGCAAATTATATATTTTTTCAATAGAAACACATCAAGAAAACAAGGCTGTTCCGGTTTATTTATCACTTCCACGTGGCTTTTTTATCAGGCATTATCCGACCCAATAGTGCTTTTGCTTCATGAAATTAAAACAAATTATCCATTCGTTATTGGAAATGTTAGCTATGTATACATAAAAGAAAACACAAATTTACAGACTGGATGGGATTTATATTTTTAGTGGATCTTTCCAGTCACTAAAAATATCTGTCCACCCAATCTAGGCCTTCTATTTGTTTTATACGGGCTACAATTAATTAAAACAATAGTTAAAAATTACTAAAAACCTTTAATCGAAAATACAAAAAAATACATGTATAAAGAAAATTTTAGTTTAGTTAGTTTTGTTATGGGCGGCCAAAAAATTCAGATTACATAATAAACATTCGGTGTCCATAATAAATTCGAAAACTAGTTCTCCCCTAATCTACAAACCTTAATGCTACAAAGTACATACGATAATTTTGAAATAGATTTTTAAATAAGAATTAGTTCTCTTCTCAAAATAATAATTTCAAATCAGAGAGAAAATTACGTCTTTAGTAGAATATAGAAAAAACTGCATTGAAGTGATTTTTCAAGTGTGAATGTTTCTTAAATAACCTTAAGTTTGACAATCTAAACTTTATTTACCGACAGTTTACATAATATAAGATTCTACAACATTCGCATAATTACATAAAGCAATTTATTCCTAATAAATCAATGATTGAACTCACGAATTATAAGCTGTCATGATAATATGTGCAGCAATACGTATTCGTACAATTTTATCGCACACCTAACAGTCATTTTTAATCCAAATTAAATATTTATTACATCAATATCAGTCTGAAAAATCAATCCTTTAAAATATTACTGATGGGTTTTAGACTAATTTCTTTGATCCCGACCCATCGACAATAGCCCGATGTGTTGCTCCAATGCGACGTTAATTAGCTACTTATCTAGTATAATTTTTGGATATGTATTCACGAGTAATGAAAGATTGATCCAATGAGTCAAACCCTCAATATATTTATCTATAGTTTATTAACCGAATAATCAATGAATAACTGATACTGACATTACCATAGAACATATAACAACAATTTGTTCAAAATAAATCAATGAATCGTAAATCCAAAACTGTCAAAAAACCTAGCAACAATTCAAATTAATTCGTGCATGTAGAGGTAAATGAGGGACAGATGACGTAGTGTTTATGTCTCGAATGTTCCACATGCATTTGTCTGAAATTCGATTTGCAGCCAGTAGCTTCAAAGCATAGACTAGAAAGTTGTCTTCTTTAATCAATAGCTTTTATCATCTATTGCAGAAATGGAAATACAAAATACGCGTCGTTCATTTTTATAACATTGGCTCGTCGCCAGAATATCTTCAAGCTTCTTATTTTCAGTTGTTTACTTCTAGTGAGAAGTAGTTCGAAATGTTTATAGATGTAAATTATGTGGCATTATTCTGATTGGCATTTACGTTATTAGATGGTTGAACCTGTCATTTGAGAGAGAACGCAACTATTTTCAAAGGAAAGATGATGTACTGATATTTGCTCCATCTTATTCGCCGATCTTTAGACTTTTTATTATTGGCGAAAATGAATATACACGAATGCAGATTCTATTCTGAGAACAATATAGCAGTTCCTGCTATTGTTATTCTAAACATCTAGATGCTGCTGTTTAGAATTCAATCAATGCAAATCGATATGAATCTAGTTTCAGACAATGCGCAATAGTTCTGACATCACTACAAAACACAGATTACGTTTTAAAAAAATGTCATAAAAATAAAAATAGTCAAGATAAATAATACAAATTATAAAAATTGCCACAAAAATAAATAGTCAAGATAAACGATAAAAATAATAATAAATGTCACAAAAAATAGTCAAGATAAATATTATAAATAATAAAAATGTGAAAACAAATAAATAGTCGTGATAAATAATATAAATAATAAAAAATGTGACACAAAATAAATAGTCAAGATAAATTATACAAAAGAGAGTCCCAGAGGATAGGAAAACTAAAAAAGGTTTTCCAATACGCTTATGAAGACCTTTGCTGAGAAAATAACATTTTTGATCATACAGATGTATACAGAGCATCAAATAAATGGAATATACATGTAGGTGGGCAGGTTTTTCAGATAACGTCACACTAGGGCAACACAACGGGCTATTGGCGACGGTCCGAGATCAATACCGGGGCCGTCGTGGCTCAGTGGGTATGCCCACTGCGCTAGCAACCTTCGAGTTGTAGGCGGCCGTGTAAGGTGCATTCCTCCCTGGGTGTATTTCTCTCTTGTGTCAGTAAAACTTTCATTGTGTGTTTCTATTACTAGATATTGTATGTCGTGTCTGGCGTAGCATGGCCAAATACAGTCATGGCCAAATTAGCAAATAAGAAACAAATGTCATACCCCAATAGAAAGTGCTTAAAGGTAATTTAGTTTTCAAAATTTCTATTCTACAGATTAATACGTTAAAGATATATTAATCGGCTTTTTATGCATTAAGCTATCAATTTCTTACTAGAACCTAGAATTATTGGTGATTCCCGGAAATATTCTGGAAATATAGAAATTGCAAGTTGTATTTTTAATTTTCGATGCGCCTTAAAACAAACGTTTACATGAAGTAATTCGTAATAACATTTCAATTTAGTCACATTTATTAGGTAAGCTAGTTTAAATTTGTTACAAAAGGATAGTTTAAATTTAGTCAAATTTATTAGAAATAGCTGGTTTAAATTTTGTTAAATTTATTAGAAAAAGCTAATTTGAATTTAGTCAAATTTATTAGAAAAAGATAGATTGAATTTAGTCAAATTTATTAGAAAAAGATAGTTAAAATTAAAAACTTCTTGAGATACATATAAAAATCATATTGTATGTACAATTCAAAACATTTACACTTCAATTCCGATAAAATTGTCTTAAGCATTCTTTCGAAAACATTTAATTAGTTGGATAATTTTTAATATTTTAGGTATATTTACCAACTTCTGTTTTTTGAAAATAGAGATTACAGTTGGAATTTAATTACTTCAATCAGGCAGCTTAGCTAGAATTTTATTTCAGGATGGGTTCCAAAGTTAAATATGGAATTTATTATAAGATAAGTCCCTATCACATTTTTCAAAAGATATTTTAGGTTAATTTTGACTACCAAACTATAAAATTTAAAAGGATTACTATAAACGCATGAAAAGTGACATATTGGTTGATGTAAATACACTAATGACTATATGTGCAGAGGTGTTAGGAAGATATCTACACTAAATAACATTAGTAAATATTCAAGCACTGCCTTCTGGAAATTCAAATCTTTATTTTTATGTCATTCTTGGGGAAGGGATAAATACGATGCGTAAATGTGTACGATGATGAATCCGCATTGCTTTCATAATTCGCATTGAAAATGACACAATTTCGTTCGACAATTAATTATAATCTCATGTAATGAATTTGTATTTCAAAAAATGTTAATTTTTTTCTTAAAATATCTTACTATTTTATTAAGAGAGGTAATTTTGAAAAGTGTTATTATTACATTTACAGATATTTTAAAAACAAGAAAATTTCGGGAAGAGGAGGTCGGGACTCCAGCTCAGTTTGGCCAAGCTTTTGTTTAAGTGAAAATTGGTTGAGTTTTATGGTGCTAGGTCCATATTCGCGACCAAGCGTCGCCAAACACAAGACAAACATTAACCAATCGATACATACGTTCAAAAGGAAAGTTTTATTGATTGAGAAGAGAAAAATATACCTAGGGGATCTAACCTTCACCACCCACAACTCAGAGGTTGCTAGCGCAGTGAGCAAATCCACGAGTCTCCTTTTCTAAGTGAAGGATCGAGAAGAATAAAGAGAAAACAAAGATCCTTTTCAAAATCGATCAATATCATTTAAAAATACTAACGCATAAATTATAACAACACTAAAAATTAAAATAATCCCTGGTGAATTAAATAAAATGGTCTGAAGTGAAAGAATTTCTCTGGGGGAGTGTTAATTAACGTCACACTGGAGCAACACAACGGGCTATTGGCGACTATCCGGGATCAATCCTGAAGGGAAAGAAACAAGGACCCTCATCATTTTGAACAGAGGTCAGATGACGAAAACAACACTTGAGCTGGCATCCACTCTCCAAACTTCCACACCACGCCAACGTGAGGACATTGGTGGCCACGACAGATTTAACATACACCAGCCCCTTTGTACACGACGGTCTTCGGTTGGATTCGAACTTGCAATCCTCCGGTTGCAAATCTGTTACTCTTCCAACCTTGGCTACCGCGTCTGGGTTTCTGTTTGAAAGAAGTTGGAATCTTTTCGGTTGGGTTTTATGCTTGGCAGCTTGGTTTTATATTTGGCAGCAGTTTTATATTGGCAGCTTGGTCTCTTGCAACAAGAGACCAAGCTGCCAATGGTCATATTTGACCAAGGTGTGCCAAACACAAGAGAACGACAACGTGCATCAGCCCCCACGTACACGACCGTCTTTGCCTGGACTTCCCAATCTCCGTGGCTAATCCGTTGCTTTTCGGCCCGAATTGCTCTGAGGGCAAAACATTTCACAAGCACCCCAATCGATTGCCTTCAGGGGGTAGGTTTGTGGACGGCCCCCGAGCCCACTGAAGCGTCCCTATGCAAATGAGGGTGTCCGGAGCCGGTTAAAAAGATGACGTGAACGACGCAAGTAGCCCCGGTGAGAGATGATTTAGTGGCCGACCCCTTTTCTCTCGTGCAGCCCGTGGCTTCATTAAAATTTGCGGGCCTCAAAGCCACAGGTCGATTTTCTTCCGATTCTTACCGTCTCATTTCACTTTTTGAGCTCGCAGTGTTAATAGAGTGGAATTTTTAATGGCCGCTTATTTTCTGGGCTGCGGGCAATGGAGGCTTGCGGGGGCCGTAGTCTCTCTTTTTCTCACGCGCAGACCCCAAGAGAAGTCTCGCTCGTACTTAGTCGCGATTACTTGCAAAATGGTCCCGCTCACTAGGCGATTAGAATACCCGAGTTGCAAAGATATTAGGAACAAATCACCAGTTTAATGAGTCCGGTTGGAAGGGTAGCGGGTTGGAAAGCGGAGGATTGCGAGTTCGAAACTCGATCCAACCAAAGACCGTCGTGTATGTGAGGGCTGGTGGTTGTTAAATCTGTCGTGGCCTTAAATGTTCTCACCTTGATGGAAATTTGGAGAGTTGGGTGCCAGTTCAGGTGTTGACCTCGTCATCCGACCGTGATTCAAAATGAGAGTGTTGTCCTAGGATTTTCCCCTTCGAGATGGATCCTGGACAGTCAGCAATAGCCCGTTGTGTTGCTCCAGTGAGCTCATCAATTAGAATACGAGGGTGATAAAGATCCAATGGACAATTCACCACCCTTAAAATCACGATCATAAACGTGATCTGTCGAGACTACAAGCAAAACTCATTGAGGTAGTGCTACTGGGTCAACAATTAGATTACTGAAGTGCTCAGATCAGTGGGTCAAACACCGGCTTTAACATCATTGAAATGGTATTAAAAATGCTGTGGGTGATCTACTGCGTGGAGCCTGATGAAACCCGTACATAGATCTTGATGTAGTATTATGGCCTTCAAGTCCTCCACACCTTGATCGATCTATGGAAGTATTACAATAGAGTAGATCCGAGGCGACTAGGACTTGCTTGATTTAAGGGATTAGTTGGAATGTCTCTGATACCGGATACCACAAGACACATTCTGAAATCTGGAAATGTCTGTTAAGCAAGTCAAAACTATTTTTGTGACACAATAGCAAAAGGCACAATATTATGTTGGTGTTCATAATATTTATGTTCATCAAACATACTAGGAAATTTTAACAGCGGAATGTTTACTGTGGTAATTTTGACGCTCAATCTTAATAAATTTGTTTACGCCTTCTTATCTAGCGCATGTATGGAAACAATGCGTCAAATAGGAGAAAATGTTATTGTAATAATATTCTGTATCCTGCTACTTTACCGTTATTTATTACATTATTGTATTTTTGAGCTAGTTAGATATTCGAGTGTATGCTCCAAAAGCAGTTCTAGAGTTAACCCCTATTAGTACCATTTTAAAAATTTGATACCCTTCCCCTTAGAAGCTCACTGCACGGCAATGCATATGAAATATTATCTTAAAATATGAATTGCATTTTTAAAGAACTCTCACGATACAACAGAAATAGTGAAAAAACCGTTTTATTACAAATTCGTTCAGTGAGTTTTATGATCGGCGCTTATTTTTAATAATGCTTGGCTATTTAAAAAAAACTCGATCTTTCGAATTACAGTCTCATACACTCTGAAGTGCCGAAAACAATGACTTCTAATGTTTTCAAAGTTCTCTTCAGGTTTAGTTTCTTCACGACGTCTTCCGAATGATGTCTCCAGTGCCTCAACGTCGTTGACAAGAACTTAAATGAGCTGAAAGGTGTTCTTCACTCTGTGTTACAGTCCCACCCCTACCCTCCCATGACTGCTTCTTCAGGTTCAGATGTTTCAACCAACAGCTTGTTCACCACCTTGGTCTTAAATCGCCTCCGACGTCTTAGATCAAACGTTCCTCGAAATGAGGAGACGATTCCTCCATGGTTATCCAGTTTAGGATGCCGTCACTCACCCTCTTAAACCTGAAAACAAAGTAAGACCATTAATTTCTTCTCCACATCAGCAACTGAATAAAAAGGCATATTCTACAGAGTAATCAAAGTAATGGGATTTGAGTCATTTTTTTTTTATCTGGAAGAGCACAATGTTTATTTGAGGCTCCTACAAATTATTTCAAACAATTTTCCTAGATTGTTTATTTATACACTCGCTATCATCTCGTATCTGTATTCTGCGTTTTCCGTTTCATTTACAGGAAACACAGAGTTTATAGCTTTTACGTCCTTCAAAAATAATCCTGTGGATAAATAAAATACTTCCATTGAATAAATTTTCTCAAAAAACTGAATGAGACACAGTTGAAATAAATGTTTAATTCCTGTATTTGGTGATATTTACAAGTCGAAGAGAGTTCCAATAGAATTATCAGAGTCAAATATAAAGAAATTAATCCCACATTTTTTATATCGGTAATATACTTAAGAAGAGACTAAAATGAATGCACGATAAAACACTCGCACTCAAACAAAACTGGATATCATTGTTAAATTTGTCAATTAAAGTTGGGAATAAATTGAATAAATTTTTATGTGCGAAAAATTATAAAAAGTGGTTGTTGAAAATAAATGTTTTAATATGTTGAGAGAGAAAGAAAGACATTTTTGCATTCATCTTATACCTATGGCAAAGTTAATCATAGTTTAAATAAACCGTTGGAATGGATGAAAAACACATTTAATGAACGAATACTTACCAATAAAGGGAATGCAAGGTTGAGTGGTTTTTGCATAGAATTCCCGCAGGTTTCGGAAATTAAAATCCGTTGAGCAAAGTTGTTCAAGCTCTTGTAAAGTGCTCAGTTGTTTTTGAGACACTTCCTGAAAGAATCAGACATATATGTTAGGGGCCCCATTTCATATTAAAGTAACTTTGAAAACTAGTTTTTTATTCAATATTTCAAGTTTGGTTGATTTATTTTAAATTACGTTTTCATTTAAGTTAAGTTCTAAGGAAAAGAAACGTTGAACTTACTTTCCATGTATCCTCCAGACGAATAATTGGGGCACTATTCAAAGCAGAAATAATTGCAAACTCCGAATGGAGATTCTTTAGCTTGTGCAACTGCTTTGCGATCTTTACATAGTGCTCGATCACTTCGGCCCTTTTTTTGGCCGTGTCCCATTTTAGAATCTGGTGTATTGTCCAGTCGCTGGTCTGTGGAAATAAATATTTGTAAAAGATTAGTTTCAAAGGAAAAATAAATAGTAAATTCTAACTAGTTAACTATTGAAAAGGAAGTGATTACAAAAACGAATATCAATTTAATGGAGTAGACTAGTATTTAATGCTTACATAATTGAAGTCATCCATAAATTGTGTAATGCTGTATGACTTGAAAGGCGAATCAGCGAAATCCTGTAAGAAAACACCAAATTCTTTAGCTCATAATGTATAGTTAAAATATAACAAATAATAAAATCTGTGTTTCTCATGCTTAAGAATTTTCACATTACCTAAATTCATGGGTATTAATTAGTAGTTGAAAAACTTACCATAATATTTATTTTCTTAAACGCTTCCCAATCCATCTTTGTCAAATGTTGCTATAAAAAGAACAATCGAAATTAAATAGAGAACCTCTTTAACATAAATATAATTAATTAAAAAATGTGAGTGTGAAACATTGTACGTAATGCTATACTTACAGCATAGAGTTTGGGAGCGATTTTTATAGTATCGATCAAAACAGATCGGCGGCTTCGGGGTCCACATCTATTGAAAATGAAAAATGATTTCAAACAATTAGCATCTATTAAATAACCATAAAGTATATTATATATAATATTAGTAAATGTATAATGGTATATATATATTAGTAAAAGTGTATTTTAAATAAATCTTAGATCAACAGAATTTCATAATCCAATTAACCTAATAGAAAATAGAATACTTGATAAGGTTATATTTTTAAATTTTTAAGACACTTGTTTTTACTTGATGTAATAGTTACAAAATAAAATTGATAATAATACACGCATATGACTCAAACGTTTTCAAAACATAAAATACTTTCAATATGTCTACAGGAATCTTGTAAAGTAGCATATCATTCACCAGAAATTCGATACATAGTATGGTTAACTTACACTGCCCTCGATAACCACTTCCACAGACGAGGAGCCATAGCTTCCAGTCTATCAATCCAAGATAATAAAATGAAGTCTGGATGGAGTCGACTTCTCGAGAAACTGAGTAGTGTCTCGAAGAGAGTTTTAAATCAGAAACTTCGTAAAATTGACGAAATTATAAGCGCTTTGCAAAATACGTACGAAAGGCACAAAAGCAAAGATATCGAATGACGAAAAACGCATCGTAATAATGAAACATTTTTATCAACTATATTGTTATGCATTATTGGTCTCTTTAAACAATATGTAATATTGTTTTAAGATATGCTGTTTTGAGAATTGTTTCATTTCCATCATTGCTTAAAAACTTCATTGTTTAAATGTTTTAAGTTTTTCTTAAGTTTTGAGGAAATGATTACATATTTTTTTATATTTAAATACTCAATTCTAATTTAAGTAACTTTACGAGCTCTTTAACAAGTTAATGAAATGCCTTTATTAAATTAAAATAGCGGATTTAATTTCTTTACACTTTTTTAGAACAAGTTGATAATTATGAAACATTGATAATTTTCGAAGAATGAGTGTAAACGTTTTGTAGCATTAATTTTGCTTAGAGGTAAATTGAAAAGAATCAGTTATCAAATATAACAGCGGAATTTTTTCATTTGTGCTGCTAGCAGTAAATTTGCATACAATTTTTAAATGGGACATATCGAAACACAATAGTTCATAGGAATCCTTGGTTTACTTAACAAAATCGTGTTGTTACATTTTGTATTAATTTATATTCATAATTTTTGTAATAAATAGTATTTATCAATAAATTATAACAATTCATTTAATATTTTTGTAGCAACATTATATAGATGCATTTAGGTCAGTAAATCTGAGAATTAAAGACAAGGGCTATAAAGTTATTAGAAGAAAACTGACCCCAGATCTTGATGGACGAGATATCAAGTGACTAGAAGAAAACAGACTAGATCTTGATCTCTCCATCACCAAAAATTGACAAAATTTTGATGCCGAGATATCTCGTCTTAAGAAAAATTTGGCATATGTTGATGGACGCGATATCGCGTCGAAACCACTTGGAGGGTTAATATGCCGGACTAGTGTATCAAGATGTAATGTCTTTAAAAGTTTAAGGCTTCTTGACAAAATCCCCAGCGATGACTCGTTCAAACAAAAATCCATCGGGCATCCTTTTCTAACTCTCTACAGTAACTCGGCGAGAGTCCTGGCTATGAGTCCGCCCCTGTTCCCAACTGCAGGACCTCCCAAATCTCCATACGCACACTGGGCCACGTGCCGGACTTTTAATTTATTTCCTGAATAGCGCCCCTGCTCCCGGGGCGTCGTGGGGCGTATTTGTTGCGAGTGACCTTTTCGGAATCCACGGGACCCCCCAGGGGCTGTTTCCCTTTCCGGGTGTTTGCAGTGGGGGAGGGTTAATGCTTGGAGAGCTATATTGCTTCCTACCTAATACCCGGGGTTTGGAGGTCAATATGAGAGGTTATTTAATGTCAACGCGCTCGTACTAAACTGTGCAGTATCCAGGGTCTTCTGGAGGAAGAGGTGGGCTTATTGCGACGTGGACAGCGTGGGTTAGCAGGGAAGAGTGTGTCATGCCCCTCCTTCCTTCCTTGGGATCGTCTTAAGGACAATCGAAAAACTAAGCGTGTAGGCTTCTGAACTCAACAGATTATGCGCAGATTTAAAATCCCTGTCCCGTCAAAAGAAGTTTTTCTTTACTGAATCGCAAAATGTATATATAATCGGCTTAGAGCAGAAACTTATCGAATGATATTTTTGTGGAGTTGCTTATTTTTCAGGATGAGAAATGCATTATCATATTGTGGCTTGTTTAACCTTCCAAGTGGTTACGACGAGGTATTTTGAGGTCAGATCTTGATTTTCTCGTCCATCAAGATCTGACCAATTTAGCAAACAACGAGATATCTCGTCATCAAGGTATTGCCGATTTTTTTAAGATGACGAGATCAACATCTTTTCAATTTTCTTTTCTTGTCGAGATATCTCGCCCATCAAGATCTGCTAATGGTTTCGTTAATGACGAGATACCTCGTCAAGATAACCACCAAGAGAGGGTTAAAGATGTATAAGACTATCCTATCTAAATGCTCATATTCCTCATATTTTTAATACTTTTATATTTAACAAAGCATTTAACAAAGCATGTGGGTTTCTAAGGTATCTGCAAAAATTTAAAGTCCCCGTCAGGACAGTTTTTAAAATGGAATCTTAAACTGTGCATGCCATCGGCTTAGAGCAGAAACTCATTAATTGACATTTTTTCAGATGATTATTTTTCATGATGATGATAAATACATTATCATATTGTAATCTGTTAAAAAGATGCATAACACTATTTAACTCTCCAACGAGATATCTTATCCATCAAGATCTGATCAATTTTGGTAATAACGAGCAAGACAACTACCAGGAGGGATAAATACTTACTTCTATAGTACTACTTACTTAGTATAGTTACTTAATATAGTACTTATATTTTTTGATATTTAACAAGGCATGTGGGTATCTAAGATGTTTGCAAAGATTTAAAATCCCTATGTCGTCGAAAGGCAATTTTCTTTATTTAATCTTAAAATGTATATATATCATCGGCTTAGAGTAGAAACTCATTGAATGACACTTTTGTGGGGACATTAAATGATTATTTTTCATGATGAGAAATACATTATCGTATTGTTATCTGTTTAACCCTCCAAGTGGTTTCGGCGAAGTGTCTTGTCAGATCTTGATTTTTTCGTCCATAAAGATCTGACCAATTTAGCAAATGACGATATATCTCGTCATCAAGGCATTGCCGATTTTTTTATGGTGATGAGATCAAGATATGGTCAGTTTTCTTCTAATGAAGAGGTACCTCGTCCATCAATATGTGTAATGGTTTTGCAAATGACGAGATACCTTGTCTAGGCAACCACCAAGAGAGTTAAAAGATGTATAACTAAAATGGCTTATAGGTACTTAAATATAAAAAAAAATATATAGTCTAAATGCTTATAGTACTTATATATTTTTATATTTAACACAGCATGTGAGCCTCTAAGGTGTTTACAAATATTTAAAATCCCCTTTACTCTTCAAAAGACAGTCTGTTAATTTATCTTAAAATACTTGCATACACACGCTACTTTCAAATACAATCTGCATCGGCTCATGTGTAAGTTTGACAAGTTCTCTGTTATTGTTGTTCTTGACCAGTGCTAAAATTGGGGTGTCTATTGAATTTTTGACGTCGTTTGTCCTAGTATGTCTCCACAGTTTGCAATAATATAATGTGCGATCGACTATTCAAAAGTGGTCATCGCAAGGGTAAATATTTTGTTTTGTAAATAAGGGAGTACCCAATACTCCAGACAGAGGGAGAGTCCTTACCATAGTGCTAGTTTCTTCTCTTCGTCGTAGAGTATACTAGGGGCATAAAATTACCCATTTAGATACAACTAAAGATAAATTTTGTGTGGGAATAGTCAATCCTTTCCCTCCCCTTTATCCAAGACATGTGGCAGTGGCAGAATTCAGACCAGCCACAAAAATGTCTGGCGCAGCATGGCCAAATATGGCCATGCTGCGCCAGACACAAGACATACGATATCAAGTAATAGACAAACACACGCAATGAAAGTTTTACTGACACAGAAGAGAAAAATACACCCAGGGAAGAATGCATCTGACTGAAATCGAACCTGCGCCGCCTACAACTTGAGCTGTTGTTAGCGCTGAGACACGACGGCCCCTACACGTACATAAATTTGGTATTGCTAGTAGTCCCTTGTGCCTATTTGAACTAATGGTGCACTAACGGGTCAGCATATTTAACCCATCCATCCAGATCTGACCAATTTACTAATGACGAGATATCTCGTCATCAAGTCATAGGCGACTTTTTTGTTATGATGATTAGATAATGAGCTGGTCAGTTTTCTTCTAATGACGAGATGCATCGACGAGACAACCACCAAGAGGGTTAATAACCTGTGCATCTCTAACTGAAACAATTATCGGGCGAGCGATCTTTTTGCTTCTCTAGCTCTATTTTTATTTGCTGCATATCACCCTTAACTTTTGTATTTTATGCTTTAACTCTTGTTTCTATTTGTGTGTACTTTTGCCTGAAGGATTTTTGACTGCAATGGTCTGCTGCGTTGAAAATAAAGTAACAAATACTTCACGTTGTGTCGTGTCCGTTTCTGAGTCAGAAGTCACCGTATGGATTTTACACAGCTTTGGCGATGTCGATTATTTTCTCGCTATAAAGCTTCAGGATGTTAATCAATGGTTTGACAATATGACTATCGATGGTTTGACTATATGACTATCAATGTTTTGATCGAGCAGCTACTATTGCAGTGCAGGTGAATATGTGATCAAGCGTGAGTTCAACACCCAGACATTTGTAACGATGTCTAAACGTTGTGGTTCCATCACAGCTAATTTTCGTGTCTTTAAAACATATTGTTCTCAGTCTGGATCTTGTGGTGGTCAGACCACACCTCCTAGCTGTCTCCCCTGGCCCTTGAAAACTTTGAACAAACTTCTGGTCCGATGTCAAAGAGAATAATGTAGCAACGGCACCCAATTTTCCAATGAAGAGACAAATTCTTCATGTGATGTGATAATTTGGTTTATATAAAAATTAGCAAAACTATTTTCTAGTATTTTAATCGGCATTAATTTATTTTAATATAATTTTATATTGTCTCGAGAATAATATTCTTGTAGCGGAAGGATTCAAGTTATAGTTCTAAACACATATGATCAATTTGACCAACAAGTATAGAGCACACATGTTTTCGCATGGTTCTTTGCTACAGGAGCCGTCGTGGTTCAATAGGTATGCCCACAGAGCTAGCAATCTTCGAGTTGTAGGTGGCGCAGGTTCAATTCTTGCCAGTTCCGATTCCTCCCTTCTCTCTTCTGTCGGTAAAAATCTTTTTTTTATATGTGTCTATTCGTTGACAACGATTTATAAGCTGATCCTTGGGATAAAGCACACAAGTCGGATTATATGTGTACTCAATATTTACTATATATACCCTTTGCTTTAGGAAAAGGCACCTCAAAACTCAAAGGTACAAAAACCTCAAAATTCTCACCCTTCACATGAAGATAGAAGCAGACATGAATCCGACCCCACCGTCTGTGAAGCCCATCGGAGGGAAAAGTCAGAGAAAATTGAGAGCCAAAGCAGGGCGAGTCCATTGATGCAGCGGGATGTGCAGCCGTCGCAGCGGCCGTCAGCTGCGTGTAATGGCAAAGTAATGGCTGTAGTCAGTGGCCGATTGACTCACTTCCCTGCCTCCTCCATCCCGGAAGATGCTCGCTTTGTTCGGAAGGAGGCTCGAGAGCAGTTGCTCTCTCCAAAGGATGCGAAGGAGGGGTGGATATTAACGTGGGATAAGGTGCTGGAGAATGGGTTTGTACTGAGAGATAAGGATTGAGGAGCAAACTGTAAAAAATTCGACTATTTCTCGCATGGGAGGATCAATCACTCTGAGCTTAGGATTTTTTTTTATATAGAAACCCTCAAAAAGGAAAATTATTGATGTCAGATAAGCATTTTTTCAGAAATTTCTATGTAAATCCATAAAAGGTTTTTGCACTTTTTATTTATAATTAATTACAGTTTTGTAGTTTATGTAATAATACAAATTTAGATTGCTGTTTTTTAATAAAATTAGCTAAATATATCGTCGGCTTAGAGCAGAAACTTATTAACTGACAAAAAGTTAATTTTTACAACACAGTCCATTAAAGACTATTAGTTTTTAGATCAAAAATAAAAACTTTGATAGTGGTATGTTTTCTTTCAAACCGAATACAATATGATAATTTATTTCCTATCATCATGAAAACAAGCATTTAGCGCCCAAAAATGCCTTTTCTAGAATTGTCAGCCAACGAGTTCCTGCTCTAAGACGACGATATTTTGAACAAACCTGAGAGTAAACATGAAAAGTGAAATCTGATCATGCGGCTTCAAAATGAAATGATCCTGACACTGGTTCCTTGATTCGTATTACCAGCTCTAATACGAATTGGAAGATGTATTGGAAAATTCATGCAAATTGAAAAAGCTAAATACAAAATTGACCAGGAAAAATATTTCTCCACATATATGTTATTTACGTGGCTTGAGAAAAAGCGGACACGATTGTATTTGCTATTTGGCAGCGACTAGAACACGATAGTTTCGATCGCGAATCAAATCAATCGAAGAAAATTGTTTCACTAATTAAAACATGCAATTACTAGTTTCAAATTCCCTATCTTAGTCTGAGAAGCGCTGTCAAGTATTACATTGGTAACAAACAAAAGAATTCTCCATTAGCAAATGAATCCTTAAAGAAACCAAAATAAGGTGGGTAGGTATTTTAATTAGCGTCGAACTGGAGCAACACAACGGGCTATTGGCGACGGTCCGGAATCAAACACGAAGGGATCAGAGGACCACACCTCGTAATTTTGAATCACGGTCAGGTGATGAGGTCAGCACCTAACATGGCACCCCACTCTCCCAACGTCCACACCACGCCAATGTAAGGACATTTGAGGCCACGACAGATTTATTATTTATGGAGCAAGGTCCGAAAAATCCACCTAAAACTTAAAATCATAAATTCAATAGTTGATCCATTTAGAATTAATACGCTTTCCCTATTACAAAAATTAGATCTTTACGTGCCCCCTTTGTAGTAATACCAGTTCAAAAACCTCGGGAAACTGCCTATATTTACGTAACTTTCCCTTCAGCCCGTAACAAAACCCCACATTTCCTACGAAACCATTTCCTCCCGAAACATTTTCCGCCTCTATGTATCTCAATTTCTCCCTCAAAACAATTCCTTACTTTTTCTTGCCCCTAAAAAACATACAGACCCCAAAAACCCTGAATCAAATCGATCGAACTCTGTGAGAAAGAGGGCCGGCGAAATCAAAAATCGATCCCCAAAACTCAAACTGTCGGGAATCAAAAAAGGAAAAAAAACTGGAACATGGACCGGAGATCCCATTGTGAAACCGACTGCGGAGTTAAGCGGAGTCCCGTTTTATTTTGAGTCCCATCGGGGGACCGGTAAATATCTTTTAAATATGTCCATTAAAGTTTTCCAAGGAATGAGTCGCAGCCCCTAAGTGGCCCGCATTCTGACCTTGCCGCTCGGGAGATCCTCGTTCTTGCGGAATCAGTGGCGCGTGTTTCTGCTATTGCCCCCGTAGTCCACCCCCTGCTCCCCCTACGACGTGGGAAGGTGAGAGGGATTGGGGGTTGTCCACTCAGCGAGGGAACCCTGCCTGTTCGAATAGGATATTCGGAGAGCACCGAAGTAGCCTAGTCAAGAAAGCAGTACAATACTAATAATAACCTTTAATACAATGCAATACAATACAATAGTAATAATATAATAAAAATATATATAATATAGTGATACAATAATAATATATATAATAAATAATGATGCAATAATAATAATATATAATATATAATAATATAATAGTACAATAATAATATAATAGCCTTTTGATATATCTCGTACTCCGTTATATTTTTTCGATTTGGATACTCGGAGAGCACCGAAGTAGCTAGTCAAGAAGGCAGTACAATAATAATATGTTATATAATATATAATAACAATATAACTGTACAATAATAATATTTATATATATATTATGTAATATATAATAACAATATAATTGTACAATAATAATATATATATATTATATAATAATAATAATATAATAATATAATAGTACAATAATAATAATATATATAACCTTTAATAATGATATAATAACCTTTCGATATATCTCGTACTCCTTTATATTTTTTCGATTTGGATACTCGGAGAGCACCGAAGTAGCTAGTCAAGAAGGCAGTACAATAATAATATATCATATAATATATAATAACAATATAATAGTGCAATAATAATAATATGTATAATATATAATAATAATATAATAGTACAATAATATTAACAATAACAATCTTTTGATATATCTCGCGCTCAGTTATATTTTTTCGATTTGGATACTCGGAGAGCACCGAAGTAGCTAGTCAAGAAGGCAGTACAATAATAATATATTATATAATATATAATAACAATATAATTGTACAATAATAATAATATATATTATATAATAATAATAATATAATAATATAATAGTACAATAATAGTAATATATATAACCTTTCGATAAATCTCGTACTCCGTTATATTTTTCGATTTGGATACTCGGAGAGCACCGAAGTAGCTAGTCAAGAAGGCAGTACAATAATAATATATTATATAATATATAATAATAATATAATAGTGCAAAAATAAAAATATATATAATATATAATAATAATATAATAGTACAATAATATTAACAATAACCTTTTGATATATCTCGCGCTCCGTTATATTTTTCGATTTGTTTAGGCAACGAAATTGCAATTTGTTTCTTCAGATCTAGGTATTTAGACGAATTCATGTCGATCATCATTACGCGCTATTGGCAAAGGTCCGGGATCCATCCCGAAGGGAAAGATCCGAGGATGCTTTGCAATTTTGAACCACTAGTGAGTTTGGAAAAATATATAGTAGCAAATTGTTACTACTGCGCAGTTTCGATTCTTGTAACTCATCTCGTGTGAACTTCCACACCATGCACAGTGTGTCATTTCCGCAATCTAGGAGGACAAAATTCAGTTTTCTTAGTGTCGCAGATTGTTAAAAATACATCATATCTTAAAAGCAGTATGTTCCCATAGCAAGACCACGGGGGTAGTTTTCTAAACAATTTCAACAGGGGTCCAAAATCTTACTTTCTGGGTTGGCTGTAAAACCAATCTGTCGAATGCGTATTTGTCTTTATGGAAAACTGAAAAGTATGGGCCCTATATTTACTTTAGCGCTCTTTGGTGGATACTACCATTATCTTCTGTTCATCGAGGTATGTTTACGTGCTTTTATTTTCTTGGATACTATTTCATTAATTTGCAAGATTCTTTTGAATTCGTAGCTATTTAGCGTCTAACACGACTGCTGATATCAAATTTCAACTAGACTTTTAACACATTATATATCCGTATATTACTAAAACATTACATGTGTATTACAGCCTGACTCATTTGACGTGCGAAGAACAAAAAATTTCACCAAGGATACTTTCAGAGCTATATATATTGTACTTGCTTCGTGCTCTGAAAGTATCCTTGGTACCCCCAGTGCCTGTAAACTATACATAAAATACTGATCCATGGAAAAAATATTAGTTTGCTTCTTGTATTCTTCCAATGGGTTCACTCTTAGAAGCGCAAGAGAAAAGAAATAAACACAAAAGGCGATAAGGGAAATATTTACTATAAATATGTCAAGAACCGATACGAATAGATTTAATAAATAGCTCAGTCATCACCACAGATCCACTAATTGCAAGTTATGAGCAAGGTCTAAAAGTAAACGCGGCCAAATGTTTCCAAAAAGGTTGAATTTTTTTGAAGAACCTGCCCTTCAATATCAGTAGACTATTTAGGCAGTTGAGATTCCAAGAATGTAATGTAATATTTTTCAAATAAAGATTTTCCCCTTTAGTTTTAGCATTACATATAGCTACTTTATTTTTAAATGCAACTGTTATGGGTATATCTGACCATTATTCAAGTGTATATTAACATAAAATTGCAAAAAAATATGGTTAATAATTGATCGAAGTACATTTTATATGTGGAGTAAAGTTAACAAATTTCTTTAAATTTAGCATATTTCTGCATTCAAATAGTAACTAAAAATCGTTAGATGTACATCAAACCAGTATTTTATCACCTCACAGCCTCTTATAACCACCCAAAACCAGTGTATTCTTGATGCAATTATTTTGTCCTCCTAGATTGCTAAAATAACACTGTGCCAAGACAAGAAACAGATTGAAAGCAGATAGGAAATTGAACAGGAACTTGTACGTCCATCCTATATAACCCTTTAAGAGGACAAGTACTCTTTAAACAATAAGTTTTTTCTTATGTTAACAAAATGTTTGGTGTACCTTATTTCAATGCATATGAAATATAAGCTTCAAGATAAAGAGATAGTTTCAAGATAAGTTTCGCTCGAGGAAAAAGTTAAATAACTAAGTAGGTACTTAAAGTTTGGAGAGTGGGGTGCCATCTCAGGTGTGACTTCGACATCTGACCATAGTTAAAATTACGTGGTGTTGCCCTCGAATCTTTCCCTTCGGGTTTGATTCGGACCATCGTCAATAGTCCGTTGTGTTGCTCCAGTGCGACATTAATTAAAATAACTATCTATCGAGGACACCTCGTAATTTTGAACCACGGTCAGATGACGAAGTCAACACCTGAGCTGGCACCCCACTCTCCAAACATCCACACCATGCCAACACGAGGACATTTGAGGGGCGATGACAGATTCCTTCACATAGGACGCAATCTGGACTGTTGAAAATTTTAAATCTGCAGATGTTTTTCTAGGCAATCATGTCCAGTTTCCAATCAACAGCATCTCGACGAGGGGTAACCGGAATTTTATGAAGTTTATCCTTCCAAGCTTTGTCTTTGATTTCTTCTGCCTGCCTATCTTGGGAATTTAGGCTAACTAAATGTCAAACTAAAGTTAGGGCTAGTAAAAGTGTTGTTCACATATTTACTTTATTATTTCTATACTTAGTATATTTTCTACCACATCCGGGTGGATCTTGCAGACATACATCCCTGTTTGATTAAGATTTACTTTTGTGTTCCCTACTACCCTTGATGTTTGTACAGGAAATTTGTTTAATCTCTGAATAAATATTCCTTCCATTTGATATTCTGATGTCTAGATTTGCGGACATCTCTTGATTCCTGTATGAATGAATTAATTTCGTGTTCCCTGTATCTCTTGATGTCTGTACAGAAATAATGCGTGCTTGAAATCAAAGGAAACGAGAAAAGGTTGAGAACCATAGTTTTACTTCATTGTAGCCTAATATTACAAGTTAAGAAACATTGTAAACTTTTCAAAAGTCCGTTGCCCCTGAATGTTGGCATTCCAATACAAGGCTGTATTGACAGGGAAATGGGTTTTACAGAGAGCTTCATGGACATCCCAGTCCTGACACCTGAAGCGAAAAACTAATTGGAAGATATCAGAGCAGTGACGTCACACAACTTGGTCCATGACTTGGGCTATTGGTCCAAGCCCAATGAGTCAATGTTCATTGCTCTTTGAATCCCGTACTACATAAAATACTGCCGACGCAGTAGCTAGTGGTAGTTTGATTTGAAGTAATAGCCTCGCATTCTGTAGTACTGAAAGTTCTCGACGATGAATTCATAATTACTGTTATTTAGTTTTAAGGTGGTCAAAAAATGTTCCGATTTAGATTGTACAGAAAATTCCACAAGTGCGTAATTGGTATTATGCTAACCAAAAGAAAACAACTTGATACGTGAATGTCTAGCTGCTCTCTAAAGATTTTCAGTTTTTCTTTTATTCTACTTTAAATAGTATATATTTTTTGTTTTTCTAGGGTTCGAAATAATTGCTTATACTTACGTAATAAAAACTTTATATTTTATCTATAAAACATCAAATGTATAAAATTGCAGCACGCAAGCTTGAATTGTGGTTGATAAAAACTTATTTTCCATGTAGACTAATGAATTTTGAAATATTTTCTAACTTCTTTTTAATTCAAGATGTTGTTACAAAATGTTTTCGAATTTTAAGCTGTGGAGTTTTACATAAAAAATAAGAATACTTTGGTAAAAAAAACTTCAAAACTTCTAACTAATTGCTTATACTTGCGTAATGAAAAATTTATATTTAATTTATAAAACATCAAATGTATAAAATTGCAGCATGAAGCTTAAATCGCGATTAATAAAAACTTATTTGGTTACGAAATGTTTTCGAATTTCAATCTGTGGAATTTTACATTCTTCTTTCTTATTCCAGTGTAAAAAAAATACACTACGTCATTGAATCTGTGTAAAAAAAGTTTTTGGGCAATGGCAGATGGGTCCTTAAATTGTCTTCATGTATGGCTCCAATGCAATTCAGTATGTGTGAGGGAGAGGCTGGTAATAAGCCGTACTTTATACAGGTGGGAAAGGATTTCTGGCCTTCAAAGAACATCATCGAATACTTTGATAAAAAAAAAACTTCTAAACACAAACTTCTGAAGCAGCTTCGTTTAATATGTAATGTTGTCATTTCAATTTTCAAATTCTTCAAGCATTCTTTCATCCACTAAAATTCTTCGGTACAGACCTAACAAGACACAACAAATATTTGAGCAACATCAAATTAAATTACATCTTTTGAAGCACTGAAGCTAGTTCAGTCACGGCA
Organism: Meta bourneti; assembly: GCA_933210815.1. Taxonomy (NCBI): domain Eukaryota; kingdom Metazoa; phylum Arthropoda; class Arachnida; order Araneae; family Tetragnathidae; genus Meta; species Meta bourneti. Next base: position 17,766,350 of record OW119929.1, read on the forward strand.
TTTATTTCAATTTGAGACCAGATTAGAATGAACTTGATAAGACTCAATTAATCATTTCATCCCTCCAGCGATGAGATGCTCAGTCATAACACACGATACATCCCACCACAATAGCTTGATGGAGAATGTCTCCTCCGACGTCACGGTAATGAACTGTATGCAACCACATTAGGTATTCGGAGCCGTACTTAGTCCACTGATCCTCCATCACGCAGAATTACTGACACAGGAGCATTATATTCCATCATTACTGTTCCGAGGGAGACATCGAGTCCTATACTCATATAATGACGATAATAATTCGCGAACGCTTGTTCTGATGTCTACAGCTGCCGACATGTTTATAATAGAATTAACGGTTATGTCTCTTGTGTCATTTTCATTCTACTGCAGTCCGATAGTCAATGTGCGTAAATAATAATAATAGTATCCATAGGTTATTTATCAATACCAATATCAGAGTGGAATCCATTTATTACTGCAAACCGACTACAGTTACTGCAATCCTAGTTCCTACCTCCCTATCGAATCTGTCCCTCACATACTACTCGATATTTTAGACAGAATGCAGATTCTAGATGTGTGTATAGCATGTAATTCTGTTTCTAGATTATAGATGATCAATTGAAAATATCATTTACAGATCTTGAGAAGATGTGAATAAGCTATATAAATATGGACAAATGGGTAGCAAAAAGCATAGCGCGGCTGATGATAGATGACTTTGGGGAAGTCCAAGTCTAGAGAGGTAGTGAACTTTCTAGGGGAAAGGGCATGTTTCATCATCAAAGTGTTTAAATTGTTTACAAACTTGAAACCATTGTTATCACTGACCATCCTGACTGAATGATAAACTTAGGGTCATAATCCGTGCTAAGGATGTCAATTGTGGAAAGGCATTGTTTAAGTTAGATTTGTCCTATAATTGAACGAATATATTCATTCAAAACCATGTGACTCAAATGCCGACTCGACAGAACTGATTTATAGACTACCAATACTGAGTCAATACATTTAGTATAGACCTGTTGCTTTTTATGAATTTTGACCACGGTATCCTGGTTGGAAGAGTAGCGGATTAGAAACAAGAAGGTTGAGTGTGAGACTCGATCCAGTCGAAGACCATCATATAAGGTGGGGGCTGGTACATGTTAAATCTGTCTTGGCCTCAAATGTCCTTACTTTGTCGTGGTGTGGAAGTTTGGAGAGTGAGGTGCCAGCTCAGGTGTTGACCTCGTCATCTGACCGTGGTCCAAAATGAAGAGGCGCTGTCCTCGAATCTTTCCCTTCACGTTGTGTTGCTCCAGTGCGACGTTAATTCAACTACCTTCTTCCTCTAAAAGCCAACATTTACTACAATCTTGTTACTTCCTCGCGACTGAAGCTGTCAAGTGAACGCTTCTCGATATCTAAGACAAAATGCGGATTCTAGACGTGTGTATAAAACATAATTCTCATACACTAAAAATCCTCTCAAAGTTCTCGGTAATATTTTTGTCTGAAAATCATCTTTAAATAAAGCGAAATTAAGAGCATTATATAGAAATTGTGGAAAGAAAGAAAGATTATCTTACGAAACAGCCGAGTGCATTGATCTCTGGAAAACGTAAAACTGCTCCAAATTAATTCATTATTTAAATTCCCAGTAATTCAAAGTGAAGGAAGTTCAAATAAAGTTCGTGGCTTGCGAAGGCAAAAGAAGTTTTCACTGTCTCTTCAAAACATTATGAAAATAAATATAATTTGCTCTAGCGTATCATCCTACAATCAAGTTTTCCAAATTGTTTAAAATGGATCTCATTTCATGTTTGAAATTATTCATTTTGAGTTTGATTAAATAGGAAACTATACACTTTATTTCAGTCTTTATTAAAAAGAGTACTTTCCATTTTAGAAAATATTCGAGGAACAACAGCACATTTTTCATTTTGTTATATACATTAGGGAATGTTTTTTTATTTCAGTAATAAATCATGGGAAACACTTTTCACTTCAGTAAATGTTCCTCAAATACTCTTTATTTAGTAAATATTCTAGGAACAATCTCCATTTCGGTAATTATTCGGGAGAAATTCATTTTGGTAAATGTTCAATGTTTTATTTCAGAAATTGCACAACGAGCACTTTTCGGGTTCGGAAATATGCACTACCTCTAGTGAATACCTCAAGCCCATAACGCATCCATACTTTCTTTTCTATGGATTCACAAGAAGCTACTAGGGTCATCCTTAATCCTGTTGGTGGTTGTCTATAGATAGATATCTCGATCTAATGATAGATATCTATAGATATCTCGTCATTAGCAAAACTGACCAGATTTTGATAGACGTGCCACGATGTGAAACTTCATAGGAGTATCTACAGATATCGTCAAGTTAGGAGAGTTGAGGTTCTTTATCTGCTAGACCCCGAAAGGGAGATAGAAAAATTGTAAATGATTTACGTATATAAAAAAAGATTCTTCATTATTGTATTTTTATATAAAAAACGCATAATATGAAGTACAATTTATGCTTTTTTCTCTTCGGAAATTTTCCTCGGCCCTAGCTACGTAGCTTTTCTTGGTATATCACGCTTTTTCTTATCGCCCCAAGAAACGCGATATATCGAGGGATTACTGCATTTTTTCACACATCCTGAAAATAAATTGTTTCTTTCAAGAATTAAATATTCAAATATCCGTTTATCAAACTTACTTTCATGTACGCTTTCTCATACAGATCATCTTAGAGACAGCAATCCAAGAAAGTCCCAATGTACAGCCGCCGCGTCAGGCTTAACCCTGGTGGTAGCTCCACGAGGTATCCAGTAATTAGCAAAACTGGCCATGTCTTGATGGACAAGATATTTCGCCATTAGAAAAAATTGGCCTGATATTGATCTCGTCATCATAAAAAATAGGCAATGTCTTGAAGACGAGATATCTCGTCATTAGCAAAACTGGTCATATCTTGATGGACGAGATGCCTCCGTCGAAACTACTTGGAGGGTTAAGAAGCAAATTCCAAACATGAATAACGCAAGACGAATTACGATTCAATTATAAGAGACTTAAAAGAATAACAGATTAACAACCATACCAACATTAAAAGGGTGATAAAAACGTCGAATTCTTCTAGTGATAAAAAATATGATGAATATTGGACACCCCCTCCCCAAAAAAGTGAAGAATTCCGATTCCTCTGGGAATTTCGATTAAGGCCATCTGTCTTGGCCATGAGGAGTTTTCAGCGAAAACAGGGTGTTTCAAAGGTTCCTGTGCAAGCTTTAAAGAAGGTAAGAAACGAAATTAAACCGTATTAATATGGGGGTGGATATATAGTTTTATAGATTAACATTATTGTTTTAGAACATTTCATGGAATGTTCCGTTTCGCACAATGTCTGGCGCGAAACGCCCAGTTGTATCGTGAATGGTACCCCGACAGATATGAACCGAATCACCAAATGTTTGCGGGTTTTCTCCAAGTTTGTGTAAAACTGGAACCTTCCACGGAAAACTGGCCTGACACAGATCGGAGACGATCGACAAAAACTCCTTTCAAGCAACTCCTTTCCAACCCTTCCATGCTTCGACGCTGGTGGACGTGCATTACTGTTGGTGGTCGCAACTTTGAACACCTAAAGTGAAACGTGTGAAAAGTATTGGAATTTAAAGTTTTGAAAGACAAGAGGCCTAAATTATACAGAATACTCGCCTGTTTCACAGGGATAGTTTCAATAAGAACACATGTAATGGCTACTTATCCATGACGCAGATTAGATGCAAAGTCGGAACACTAGTGTGTTAGACGCAATCAACGATGCAGAGGAAGCAGTCGGTAGGTAGGTATTTTAATTAACGTCGCACTGGAGCAATACAACGGGTTACTGGCAATTGTCCGGGATCAATCCCCAAGGGAAAGATCTACAAGGACAACACCACGAAATTTTGAACCATGGTCAGATGACGAGGTCACACCTGAGTTGACACCCCACTCTCGAAAGTTCCACACCAAGCCAACATGAGGACATTTGAGGCCACGATGGATTTAACGCGCACCAGACTCCTTTGTACACGACTGTCTTTGGTTGGGTTCGAGCTAGCAGCCCTCTGGTTGGTAATCCGTTACTCTTTCAACCGGGCTAACGCTGCCCGAAAAAGTAATAGGAAAAACCGTGCACCGAAAGAAGGCTTCATATAACAGAAAAAGGAAGGGAACAAAAATAATAGGTTGCGTCGAGTGCACAAACCGTTGTTTTGACGTGAATACTCGGGACTGATGCTGGATTGTGCAATGAATGAAGCAGACAGGAAGTTTGAATGACTGTTTATTGCGAATATTCAACAATTAATTTACAGTTTGAACGATTAAAGTGCAGTTTGATATCGAATCGTTGTTGAGAGATTGTTGCTGTCCAATATTATTTGTAGAGTAGTTCGGTAGCGTTTGAATGACACCACTTTCGCGGTTCTCACTCCGAGAAATCCAAAGTTACGCTGGCCCAAACCTCGCCCAGCATCGTAGGATTTCGACATATTTCGGACCCTCATCGTTTAGGACTCGCACTAGGACCGAAGGGCATGTCAGGTACGGACATCCTTACGACGCTGCATTTATCTGTGGATTTTTTTAGTTCAAAAATCATAAGACAAAACTGTCGCAACGCTTTTTGTAACACTCGACTTTTCATGCATGCCCCAGTACGGCTTCGATTTCAAAGACGTATTCCCGCAGCCTCTCTTCTTCGATTACCTTTCCATATACAATGTCATATCCATCTCGTCTCATCTTCAAGGCATAATTATTAGGAAGGAAATAATTTTTATTTTCTTCCCGAAGTTTATTTTGTTGTAGTTATATCTGTAGAAAACAGTTTCCAAACTCCGCTGTAATTAACAGTTTTACTTGATATGAGCGTTATGCATAGTATAATTAATCGTGCTTCCAGAAATGATCATAACGATATACTTTTACTTATACATGTATGTCGGACATGGATATACTTTTACTTATACATGTCTTTTACATGTATTAAAAAATTAGTAGGAATTACCACTTCTGTGTAATTACTACTCAATATCAACCTGTGTAATTACTACTTCAGAGTAATTACTGCTCTATACCAACCCCCGTGTAAATTACCACTTCAATACAAAATTACCAATCTATACCAACCTGTGTACTTACTACTTCTCTAAAATTGGACAACATAAAAGATTCCTCCGCAAAGACAGGACATTAAAGATAGAACAAATATCGCAGTGTAATTAATTCCTTCTAGGCAGTGTAATTATTACTCTATACCCAACCTGTGTAATTACTACTTCTCTAAGACAGAGCAAGATAAAAAACTTCTTCTCAAAGATCTGTTGCAACGCTTTTTGTAGTGCTCGACTTTTCATGTATGCCCCCAGTACGGCTTCGATTTCAAAGAAGTATTCACGTCAAAAATGCAGTCTCTTCTTCGATTACCTTTCCATATACAATGTCATATCCATCTCGTCTCATCTTCAAGGCATAATTAAATAAAAAGGGAACAAGTATAATAATATATATATATATGTATATATATATATATATATATATATAAAATATAAAGGGAACAAGGATCGCAGCGTAAAACTACTCTATACCAACCATTGCAATTACTACTTCTCAAAGGTACAAATAAGACGCAAAATCGTATAATCCGCCCCACGTAGACAGCGACACTAAACAAAGTCGCAGAAACATTGCATCGAAAAAGACAGAAAAGCATCCATCAGAGAGAAAGAGAGCGAGAGATGGGGGAAAAAATGTAAACTATCTCCTCTGATTCCCATTCCAAATACAATGCCATATCCACCCCGTCTCTCCAGAAAAGAAATCCTGGAAAAGAGAATCCTCCCGAAAATAAAGACACCCGAGAACAAGGATCGCAGCTCCGGAAACGCGCTTGGGGGAAGACCCCGCACCGCTCGCCCGAAAGCCAAGCGGGAGCTTGTCAAACCGAAAACGCATGCGCCGGTGAACACGCGCAGCTTGCAATAAGGCCCAGCATCCAACCTTTAATATCGTCGGAGGACCCCCACTTACCCCACCCCCCGAGTTCTCCCGGGGTAGAGGGGGGGGGTTTCACGAGCAAGGAAGCAATACCTATTCGGGCGATATGGCTTATTGCGGAGCACATGTTGCCCCGGGTGCGTCGGGGGGTTGGGGAGCGCACAGCTCGCCGGCTTCCCATTGGCCGGGCGGACCGGGCGGCAGCTTTCGCCAGCAGCGCCGGCGGAGATGAAGTGACACGGGGGCTTTTCGTCGACTTGCTGGGAAGACGGTCGGGGCAATAAAACGTGAGCTTGTGTGCGGGATTTTTGCCTCCGAAACGTTTCGCGAAAGGCCTTTCTTTTTCCCTTTTCTTTTTTCGGCTCGGTCGGTTTTTTTTTTTATATTATTATTATTGTTGTTATTTAAGGAAAAACTTCTGAAAAAGAAGGGAAGGAGGTTCCTTTTTTGTTTGTTGTTGGGATTATGTATTGTATTTTTTGTTCTTTTCCCCTTTTTGAGAAGTTGCGGATAACTCGGGGAGGCCGGGAAAAAAATAATAATTTTCTCTCTCGTCTCCTTTTGGTTTTTGTTTGCTTTCGCCTCCCCTTTTTCGCCGAGCTTTTCTCTCATAGTTTCGAGTGGAGTTTTTCACTTGTTCTGTTTCGAGTTTTTTTTCCTGCCTTGCTTTGTACGTGCTTAAGGGTTCTCGTGCGAGAATTTTTTCTCTCTTCTCTCTCTCGCTCTTCCGTTTCAGAAGCCCCCTCTCTTTCTCTTTTCCTCTCTGTCTTTTCCATTCCTTTTACCTTGAGGATTCTTTTTTTTTCTAATCCAAGCGGGCACCTCCGCTAAGTAAGGAAAAGTAAAAAAAGAAGCAAAGGGGAAAACGGAATGGGAAAATTCTTGCGATTTTCATTCAAAATTATTTGGGGTGTTCTCTCTCCGCTTCCTTTTGTTTTATAATTCATTGTTCCCTGGTATTTAAATTTCGCCGGACGGCTGATATGCCGGAAGAATGAAATGAAAGGAAGCGAGGAAAAAACGATTAAAAACGGAGCGCGGCCGGGCGCGGAGAAAGAACTCGGACGGGATCCGGGAAACAAAAAGTGTAATCAACAATGGCGCCGTACCACGAAAAAAGGCACCAATGCGGATATTTCACTCAAAGGAATTTCTAGAACTAGGACAGTATTTGCGTTTTATAAATTACGCGTGTACATTTACATATGCCGTAACCAGACACCAATATCGCGCATTCTGGTACATAGCTTTTACATCCTTACTTTTTTACTTCCTCCGATGAATTCTATATGTGCCAACAAAAGAGGAACCCCAAGAGAAGTCTCGCGTACTTAGCCGCGATTACTTGCAAAATGCCTTGAAGTGGTCCCGCTCACTAGGCGATTAGAATACCAGAGTTGCAAAGATATTAGGAACAAATCACCAGTTTAATGATTCAGGTTGGAAGGATAGCGGGTTGGAAAGCTGAGGGTTGCGAGTTCGAAACTCGGTTCAGCCAAAGACCGTCGTGTACGTGGGGGCTGGTGCAGATTAAATCTGTCTTGGCCTCAAATGTCCTCACGTTGCATGGTGTGTGAAGTTTGGAGAGGGGAGTGAGTGCGTAGTAGCTACGAGAGTGGGATATGTAGATTAGGTTTTGTTTGTCGGTCTACGGTCACTTTTTACAACCTGAGGTATCGTAACATGTAGGAACGTGTTGACATGTCATCAAGTAACTGATGCTGCGTTTGGGGAAGGTAATGAAAGTACAGTAGCACATAGATATTATATCACACTTGTAAGGAGACAAGACATAAGCGCGATATACAGTAGGAGCGTGTTGACATGTCGTCAAGTAACCGATGCTGCGCTTGGGGAAGGTAATGAAAGTACATTAGCACATATATATTATATCACACTTGTAAATAGACAAGACATAAGCGCGATATACAGAAGGAGCGTGTTCACATGTCGTCAAGTAACCGATGCTGCGCTTGGGGAAGGTAATGAAAGTACAGTAGCACATAGATATATCACACTTGTAGGGAGACAAGACATAAGCGTGATATGCAGTAGGAGCGTGTTGACATGCATCTAGGGCTAGTTCAGGTGTTGACCTCGCCATCTGACCATGATTCGAAATGGTGGTCCCGGGATGGATCTCGGACCGTCGCCAATAGCCCGTTGTGTGACCCAAAGTGTGACCAAAATTCAATTACCTACCTATCTACCATATCCTGATGGCTGGGCCATGCACTTGTACGTAGTCAGGGTAGGTAGGTATTTAATAAACTTCACACTGGAGCAACACAACGGGCTATTGGCGACGGTCCGGGATCAAACACGAAGGGAAAGATCCGAGGACTGCCCGTAGTCAGGGGGAAATTGGGGCAGCAGAAAGACCGGCGCAGTATGCCTCGATTCTTAAAGAAACATGTCTATCTAAAAAATATTTCCATTGTTATTAATGATTCGGTCTTTGTAGGTACTTTTTGAGATAATAGTAAAAGATTATTTTGAATCCGAATATTTTGCTCTTTATTTACATTATCGTATTCAAAAAGCACTCAAGAAGGGTTTTGTGGGGGAGAGTTCATGAAACTCGAGTCCTTCCGGAAATGATTTTGGAATTAAAAATAGCTATTCAAGCCACATGCTGATCCTAGTTATGTCAGAGAAGATCAAAGTTTCGAAATTCAGTATTTAGGTTAAGCAATTATTTGGATCTAATATTGATTGCATTTTTTAAGATTCGTTAAGTTTGTGTTATATTTGTGTTCGGTAAGGTGAACAATATAGCTGAAAGCACACAGGTGAAACAGTGTCCGCCTATAGCGTTCAATCCAATCTTATATTTGTTCTTGGTTTAAAGAAAGACTACAGCAAACGTAAATACTTTAAAAAAATCGTGTTTGAATTTAATTATGTTTATAACGTAAAAACATTAATTATTCTAGCTTTCTCAGTGTTTTATATTCTTGTACCGTTACAATACTCTTAAAAAATAATTTTTAAGAAACTTTTTTCATGACAAAAATTATTTTAAAAACCAAATAATTTTTCCGATCAATAGTTTATTCCCAATTCTTAATGTTTTGACATTTCAGTGGTTTTTAATAATTTTATAACTTTAACGTTTGAAAACTATGATTTTAGTTTTCTTATGGCTGTATATTTCGATCATGAAGTTTTTCAACTTTTTATTTAATTAGTAGCATTGTGTTTATAGTATAATGCAATATGTGTTGATATATAATTGTACTGTTTTGTTTTATTGATTGTCTGCCACATGTTTCTACAAAATCAGAGTACCCGACCACTTAAAACAAATACAGTACCCCCTTATAAATCTTTTTGGTATTTTTTACCAATTTAGTTTTTTTCTTTTCAGGGGAGGGGGGGCGTCCCCAATTCTAGTGCTCTTACCAGGGGCTCAAATTACTTTTGAATACCATTGGGAGTAGTAGGTAGGTAGTTGAATTGATATCGCACTGGAGCTACCCAACGGGCTATTAGCGATTTTCCGGGATCGATCCCGATCTGAGGACAACACCTCGTCATTTTGAACAAGGGTCAGACGACGAAGAAAACACATGAACCCCACTCTCCAAACTTCCACACCACGACAATATGAGGTCATTTGAGGCCACGCGAGATTTATCGTGCATCCACGTTCACGAAGGTCTGGTCGGATCGAGTCTCAAATTAGCAGCTCCCTGGTTGCTAATCCGCGACTCTACCAGCTGAGATACCTTGGGCCCCTAAAAATGCATTGGGGACAAGTTAAAAAAGAGTGATGTTGCAGAATTAGATACATATAAAGGCGCATTATAATGGACGGTTCCTGAAAAGAAAGAAATTCTTGTAAGAGTAATAGCAAAGAGTTACCAAGAACATTAAAGAACTTGAAAATTTCCATACAATTATTCATTGTCTTCTCTACTAGGTCATGCATGTAGTAAAGGAGTTAACGAATATCTATTTATTCTTACCATTCAGGCTTCCTCTTTCTAGCGTGGTTTCGTCCTTGGTCTTTCCCTTTGGGATTGATCCCGGACCGTCGCCAATAGCCCGTTGTGTTGCTCCAGTGTGACGTTAATTAAATGCCTAACCTATTCTCTTTATATCTTTAGCAGTTATTCTGCCCATTTTAATTAAATTTGACCCAAAGTCGAAATCTTGGAAAAAAATACTCCTTAACGAATTGCACAGGTTTGAAAAATCAAAGCAAATGCCGTTTTATGTTTCTTCGAAATATCAGAATGCATTTCTAATCAAACAAGATTCAAGATTTAGACCTGTTTTTAAAGATTCTTAAACCGCACGTTAAACCAACCTTTTGAATCGCAAATAAAACCGTCAAACAGTTTTGTTTGAATCACCGTGGTTGAGTAAACCACTTTCGTGCACCCACAATTCTTAATACTCTGATGACAAATAAAAGCAGCCTGCTTCAATTTGAAACAACCGGTATTTAAATTCCTGTTGCGACTCGTGTCTCCCCGAACATTACCGCTCCCCGAAACAAACAAAAGAAACAATTTTTAAAGGCATTTGTATGTTGTCGGTTCCTATCGAGTCTACGTGGTTCCAGTTCCAATCAAAATTAAGACAATCATTCCCACTAAAGAAGAATACCTCATTTAATTGAATTAAGTGAGTGCGTATCTCGGATCTCGAATCCTTGCGAAACTTATTTACGGAAGCTATTTGCTTTTCAACGTAGGCGTAGGCAATGATGAACTGAGTATACACATATCTAATAGGATACCAGTAACAAAACTCCAATAGTCTTATCCCAAAGCAAGCATTCATGTCTAGGCATGATGTATTTAATCAATTCTCCAATGAAGATCATGTGAAGTAATTAGTGCATTAATACTCATTCAGCGTCTTCCAGAAGACAATCCCGTGTGCCCGAAAGTCTCGAAATAAAGTCAAAAGCAATAAAGATGTCCCCGAGTTTCCTTTTGAACCCTGGGCATAACAGGACATTTTTGGAAGATTTCGAAAACTAACTTCGGGTTATATTTGCATTTTTTCGCCGACGTTGAGTGAAACAAACGCAAATATTTGCTCACATTTCAGCAGTTAAGTCGCTCCGGGACTTTCCGCCGCTGGATGTGTGCAATACAGGCGCGGGCCCCACTTTCGGGACAGAGAAAAAACCTACGCAAATATTTCAGGTAGTAAGTGAAAAGAATATTCTCGGTAACTAGCCGGTGTTTGCACAGATGGCGTTTTGAAGAAATAGTTTGGCGTGTCTTTATGAGGTTTGGGAGTTATTATTATAACAATTCAATGTGTATAAGCAATGTATGATTGTTTGCTTTTGTCAGTTCGAGGAGGACTGGGATATTTATTGAACGCATACAAATGCAAAATGCGTGTTTAATATATATGGAGGAGGTTTTGTCAATTTTGGTATAGACATATGTGTTTGAGCAAACTTACTGCTGAGTAATTCAGGGAACATTTCAGTTGATATACCTAACGCAAAGTCCAACTTGTGCTCTTTAAAACTTCTACTACTTTTATTCTTTTAATATTCAAGACGTGCTATTCAATAGTCTCAGTCTTGAAATTTCAGTTTTCAATCCGTTGCAGTAGAGTTATTGATTTAGAAAATCTAAAAACTTCCAACAGAAAAAATTCATTTTAAAACCGAAAAATTTAAACCTAAAGAAAAACTTTATCATCGAAACATTTTAACTTTATAGATGAAATCTTTTACATCAAAAGTGTTTCACATTATGACGCACGCATCTTCTAAATATTTTAATATACAGAAGCATCAGGAAATTGAGTCTAAACTATGGGTTCAGCAGTAGTTGTGTCATAAAAGAAGGATCAAACTAACATTTGAACAGCATTGATGGTCGAAAAAGTAATATAAAAGCTTCAAAGCATGAGTTATAAAATGATAAAACTAGCTTATCGCGATTTATTTGGAACATTACGCCCAGCATCATCAGGAATGATTAAATTGTCAATAGTTATTTCGGAGGAATGAAACTTTCAAAGATTATCTTAAGTAATAAAGATGATAAAACTACTATAGATATTTTGGTGGAACAAAACGCCCACCATAAACAGGAATGATTAAATTCGTATATGGATATATTGGTGGAACAAAACGTCCATCATCATCATCAGGAATGATTAAGTTGGTCTATAGATATTTTGATGTAATAAAATGTCCACCATCATCAGGAATGATTAAATTGTCAATAGCTATTTTGGAGAAATAAAACGTTCACCATTATCTGAAATAATAAAGATGATAAAAACAACTTAGCTATTTTTTCTTGGAATAAAGCGCTCACCATCATTCATGAGTTATTAAAGTGATCTATGGCTATTTCGATTCAATAAAACGTCCATCATCAGGAATGATTAAATTGGTCAAAGCTATTCGTAGGAAAAATCAACTATTTCGTAGGAAGTTTTGTCAAAATCAGCTATTTCGTAGGAAGTTTCGTCAAAATCAGCTATTTCGTAGGAAGAACATGTTCACGGTTATCTGAATTAATAAAGATGATAAAAAAACTACTATAATTACTTCGGTGGAATAAAACGTCCACTTTCATTATGAATGATTAAATTGGTCTATGGATATATCAGTGAAATTAAACGTCCACCATCATCATGAATGATTAAATTGGTCTATGGATATTTCAGTGAAATAAAACGTCCACCATCATCATGAATGATTAAATTGGTCTATGGATATATCAGTGAAATAAACCGTCCATAATCGGGAATGATTAAATTGATGTATAGCTATTTCGTAAGAAGAAAATGTTCATGATTATCTGAAATTATAAAGATGATAAAACTGCTATAGATTTTTCGGTGGAACAAAACGTGCTCCATCATCAGGATTTTGATGGTGACTTTTTCTGTCATCTAAAGAGCTATAGTTGACTAATTTTATCATCTTAGACATTTTTTGAAGCTCTTACATTATTGACTAACAGTGTCGCTAAGGTTTTTATCTCTCACTCCACTGTTTGACGACCACAGATGCCGGAATTCATCATCCTATTTATATAGCCTCTTGTTCTATGGCCCCTTTGCGTAATGGGCCTTTGTAGGGATGATGGGCCGGCACAAAGAAAAAGCCCGATCGGCCCTTAAACAAAAGCGCTCTGCAGCCGACGTAAATGACCCAATCTACCAACACATCATCACGGGCGGAAGAGAACCAGCACTAAAAGAAAACCAAACAAACAAGCAAAAAAAAATTCTCTACACCAAATAGGGAGAGAAAGTTTAAGAAACGTCTCAACTCCGACCTAATCCACTTAAACTTCCCAACTCCAATAAACACGGCGAGAGAGAGAAAAGTAAAAATAGAGCGAAGCAAAAGGGGGAAATCCTTTAAAAAATTGAGCCTTTTCCGCTTTTCTCGAAAACGGTTATCGTCCAGGAAAAAGCGGCTTAACACCATTTACGCGGGGGGTCCGTTCCTGCCCACCCCGGGGTAGCGCAGAAAGGGCCTGGAAATGCGCAGGCCCCGGCCTGGGCTCGGGGAGGGGGTAATTCCCTCCTCTAAACGGGCGTCCGGGCATAATAAATAGCCCGGGCGTCCTGTAGGCGCAGCGGGGCACGACGGTTTCGCATGTTGTTTATTTCGTCATTATCCATTCGGCGTGCGCCCGCGGGTTTAGTTGTTGCCTTAATCTGCCCGTCTTAGGAGGGGCTTAGGGGTGGAATGTGCCTTCTTTTATTCCTTCCCGTTCATTTTCTTTCCTCGGGAGTCAACTTGTGGATGGATGGAGGGGGGTCATAAAAGGGGTTGAACTCGCTTTGGAAATTGTCGTTTTCGCTCTTTATCTGCGACCGTTTTTCGGGTTGCGATTCGTGTTTCTTTCCTTTTAAGGCGTTGGTTGCGCGTTACGGATTGTGTAAAAGCTTCTTCAGTATAGACGAGAGGCGTGTTCTCCAGTAGATTATGCTCCAAGGCAGTTGTATTTTTTCCCTTTTGTATACGCTATTTGTTGTTCGATCGCGTGAAAAATCTGTTTTAGGAATTGAACTTTTGTGGGGTACCGTAGAGGGTACGTGTACTCCAGGTAGATAAAAATGATTTTTTTTACACTGCAAGCGTTGCTTTTCCTTGAAGTTGGTATCCTTGTGAAATTTCTTTTCTGGGAATTTAATTTTTATGGAGGTATGCTTTTTCAACCGCGTGAAATCTTTTCTAGGAATTTAATTTTTGTGAGATATCGTAGAAGGTGCGGGTACCAAAGGTAGACTGAGTTAGATAAAAATATTTTTTAACACTGTAAGCTTTGCCTTTTAGTGAAGATAGTATCCTTGCAGCAGAGTCAACCTGATAAAAGATAAAAAACAATAAAAGATAAACTGATTTCTTCAGTCTGTAAATGCTGCTTTTCCTTTAACAAAGTAACCTTGCAACAGAGATAACATGTGATAAGAAAAATACAGTGAAAATCAAATTTTATTTTCTACCAATTCTGTTTTTCAAGGAGAAAACTACAAAAAATTTCAAGAACGGATTATTTTCAATGGCGAACGGAAATTTTTTTGCACTCTGTAAATGCTGCTTTTCCTTGCACAGAGTATCCAAGCAACAAAGCCAACATGTAATAAGAAAAAATACAGTGAAACATCAAATTAGTATTTTTAACTCTAAATTTGTTTTTCTGGAAGAAAACTGCAAAGTCCTTTTTCGGATGATAAAACAAAATAATCCTTATAAAGGAATTTAACCTTTTGTGGAGTTAGAAAGTAGATTAACTTCAGACAAAACAAAACAATCCATTTGAATCACGTTAAATATAGATAAAAAAGTACTACAGCTCATCTTAGAAAAATACAAACACTTAAAGGGCTAATTACTTAAATTAATAACAAACAGAGAGAAAACACTTGATATTTACTTTTGATAACAGAATTATTTAGGTTACTGTATGTAATTTAACAACCTTGATCCCCAACAGAAATAACAATTTTTATATAATCTCTAATGTTTTTGGTTACTTGACAGTCCCTGCTTGTATAGTATCACAAGACGAAGGAATATACGCCAGAAAATTGACAAATTCAACTGTGTTTAATACACTTTAACAATCTGATAGGTTCACACGCATATATCCGTTATACAACTTGCAGTCAT
Organism: Meta bourneti; assembly: GCA_933210815.1. Classification (NCBI taxonomy): domain Eukaryota; kingdom Metazoa; phylum Arthropoda; class Arachnida; order Araneae; family Tetragnathidae; genus Meta; species Meta bourneti. The sequence goes on from OW119929.1 coordinate 17,781,499, forward strand.
CCCTGTAAGACTTCGAGTCAGTTCTGACCTTATCGACCAATAGAATTGTTAACCCAGGATTCTTTCAACCAATAGATGTGATTATACAGTCATTGTGTGTTCTGGGGTAAAAAACAACACTACACTACGCAGAAATCTTGCGACGCTCGGACGGTTGATGAATTTCTACCTTTTGCTTTGTCGTCATTTCGTTGGTGGAAGAAAATTCATCTGAAATTTAGTAGTCTGGTATGAATTCGAGTACCGGTCCTCTGGGGATCTTTGCTAATACAGTAATTCTTCTTATATCGCTTCTCCATATATTACGTATTCGGTCTGTCACTCTTTTTTACTTCCACCAATGAATTTTCGATTTGCAGAAGCAGAGGAATTCGGACATCGTTCATTGGATGTTCTGCACATTTGGTTTTTCTTTGTCCTTTTATTAGAGTAATCTGTTGAATTATGTATAAATAAGTAAACAGATTATTTATATTTGTTATAAAAAGAAGCACGATAATTTCACCAAAACGGAACCATTACCCTCACTTCCGCGTCTCTGCAGGCGCTGAAATCAGGAAGAGGAAGTTGTGATCGATTGAACGGATGATTGAGTGCATTGAATCGTCGCGGGCGCCTATCAATGGCAGAACGGATGTTGACGCGTGTCCGAGACGCGCTGTGCGTTATTCCACGGATATGCGAGTCCTTTCAGCAGGGAAGAGCGCTGACAGGGACCAGACTACGCAGGAGTCGGCGATTTTACGCATCTTTCCTTTCCCTACACATTGGCCCAACACATTGATGGAATGAGTCCGAACTTTGTACTGTAATTAGATTTTATTTGGCTTCATATTAATGATTGAATTTTCTCATGACCAGAGGCACGAATCTGCAAATAGATATTTCAAGAAAAACACATTTAAACTTAGTCGCTGAAGAAAAAATTATTTGGACTAATCCAAAAATCTTTCTCCAAATCCTTAACTCCTAGCGGATAAAACTTTAAATATTCATTCTTTCACAGGCCCGTTAGAAGAATAATTTCAGACACACCCTACATATAACAAACACACACCGTATCTCGATGAATCTGAATATGCTTTAACCTTATGAAGGGTTCATAAACATACGTATGTTCTGTAATCTGTAGTTTTCCCTGCATAACTTCTAACCAGGTTTGTCTTTCTCGAACAATAGTCTTTCCTATGATTCTTTCAAACAATAGGTGTGGTTGTTAAGCCATTATGTGCGTGTTGTAGGGTAAAGGCAATACTACACTATTCGGAAAACTCGTGACTGTCATAGGGTTAAGTTTATTAAAGATTAAATTTAAAAAACTTTCCCTTGGTAATAGTCCTCTGCACCAACAGTCAATTTGGGAATGTTTGCATGTGAATGAACGCATCGTCGTTTTACTATCAAAATATCTTAAGCCGAAATGAAAATTTTTTAATGAGCGCTAAAAATTGAACACCAAATTTTGTATCTGAGACTTATTCAATACATAAACACTTTTAATTACATAAAATTCTTCTGGAAAACATACTTTTTATGAATTTCAATACAAAAAATATTGCAAATTATAGCAAAATTTTATTAATTAGTATTAAGCAGTTAATAAAATATTAATTAAATTTAGACAGACAAGAGGTTTAAAATGCCACCAATAGAGGAATTCATAACTAATGCAGACTTGGTTTTGAAACGAATTTAGTGAGCATATCGTCGTCTTAGAGCAGAAACGTATTTACTGCCATTTTTAGGAAGCGTGTTTTTTATTCTGGATGCTTGTTTTCATGATGAGAAATACATTGTCATATTGTTATCTGTTTGAACAAAAACATAATACTATCAAAATGCTTAGAATTTTTATTTTCTACCTAAAAACTAAATCTTTAAAATGGCTGTACTATAAAATTTGGGGTGTTGTTTCAGTTAATGAGTTTCTACTCTAAGCCGACGATATTTGTGTAACTAAATAATGTTAAACCTCATAAAACAAATAAATTAGACAAAGGTTTTAATGTAAAACTAAGATATTCAACACTACACACATTCCAATGAATAACATCGTGCCACTGCTTACACCATTCCTGCAGTGACTTTATACAGAACTTTGACCCTCTGTTATTATGACATATTTGTATAATTACGCACAGAAATCGTTGCCTCTGATCTTTTCCAAAGCACACGAGTCCACAAACCAAAATCTGTTGATTTGTGTTTGGGGAGGTCACAAACCAAGCCCATTCGGGCTGCGCCCCATTGCCCTTGCAAACACAATCACTCCGAGCCCCAGGATTGCGACACTCGTACACAATATTCGTAATGCCTGCGTACATTTATCTGGCAGCATATTTGTAACACAAAGACTTAATGAGTAGACCGGGACCTCTAATTACTCGGGACACTGCTCGTAGATCATGGTGGAAATTGAGATCCTCTGCAAAGAGAGGGAGGGGCAATATTGTTGCGGGGTTCCGAGGGCCTTTCTACCGCTGTGTTGCCCGATTCGCGCTCGGTAACAAAAGCGCATTAGGTAAACAAGCTCGACGCGGGACCGCGATTAATTTTAAAATATCGAAATGGATTCCGATGAGGGAATTTTGAAATGGATATCGGTGTGGTATCGAATGGCAATTTTGACGTATTCGTGTAATTCGAAGGGCCGTTTTGTTTGTCGAAATTCGCCGAAGGATCGGCTTCGATTAGAGCTGTTGTGAGTAATATGGGTTTTGTAATGGCGGACTCTGATGTTGTCGATGGATTAATGTGGATTGCGCTTGGCATAAGTGGGTTGCGTTTTAAGAATAAATAGATTGCGTGTTTTGAATCAGGTTGAAATGGGGTTATGTCGGTGTTTCCGAACCTATGGAGCATTCCCTAGGAGAAAATATTATTTTTAAATACAGCTTTTCCATAGAACTGAATTCATACGGATGTCGAGAAAAATGATGTTAACAAGATTATTATACTCTACCGTCAGCATGAGATTAATGTCCAATGTAGAGTACTTATATGATCATTTATATAGGTACTTATATGAGCACGATATTAATGTCATACGTAGAATACTTATATGAGCATGAGAGATTAATGCCACATGTAGACTACTTATACGGGTGCATGGTAAATGGCATGTGTAGAGTAATTATATGAGCACGAAGTTAATGGCATTTATAGAGAACGTATATGAGTACGAGATTAATGGTATTTATGGAGAACGTATATGAGCACAAAATTAAAGACATGAAGAGTACTTATATCAGCATCAGAGCATCAGAGACAGTACTTATATCAGCACATGTAGAGTACGTATATGAGCACGAGATCAATGCCATGTGAAGAATTCTTATATGAGTACGATAACACAATGCTATTAGTATAGTACTTATATGAGTACGAGGTAAATGGCATATATAGAGAACGTATATGAGTATGAGATATATGGCATATGTAGAATACTTATATGAACATGAGAGATTAATACCACATCTAGAGTAGGTAAGCGTGCACGAGGTTAATGGCACCATGCAGAGTGCTTTTATGAGCAAGAGATTAATAGCAAAGTAATAGTACTTATATAATCACGAGATCAATGCCATATAGAGTACTTATATGAGCATGATAAATTAATACTACAGTTAGAGTACCTATATGAGTACGATATCAATTTCATATGTGGAGTACTTATATGAGCGTGAGGTCAATGCCGTAAGTAGAATATTTATATAAGCACCAGGGTATTGCCATTATGTAGAGTACTTATATGAGTGCAAGGGTAATGCCATATGTAGAGTACTTATATAATCATGAGGGCAATGTCATATGTAGAGTACTTACATGAACACGAGATTAAGGTCAAATGCAGAGTTCTTATAAGAACTGAGTACAATGAATGCATTCCTTTTGTTTGACTTTGGGAAAGATTAGAGCGTGCATATTCACTCAACTTTTAAAACGTAGTCTAATTTATAAAGTGAACTAAATGTTTCCGATTAATCTCAGAGATTATTATCATGTGACAGGTAAAAAATGACAGATATACCCAAACATTTATAAACTTACCTGAAGAGAAGATAGTTCAAGTTCAAATTTTTTTTGATTAATGAAGAATAATACAGCCGTTTTCATGAGTAAAATCTGGAATGCCTCCTTTCAAGTATTCAAAACAACGGTTAACTGAACCGAAATGAATTCAACATAGCAGTTTACTTCCAAGCCCTCACAGAAATGAAACCGCGTTCCACAGGAGAATTGCTCCTTTGCCCGCTTCCATCGAAAAAACGCGATCGCTTTTCCCCTTTGGTTTGATCAATATTTGCTCATTAAGGTGTAGTTTCTGGATAGCTTTCTGTTCACTCTGACAAGCGATTGGAAATCTGTCGACAGCTATTGCATTTTTGAGCTGCTTTTTTCTTCCTCTGGTAGCTAAATTTCTTACCTTCGGTTTCCTAAAACAGGGAAAAGCCTCCGCAGCTCTTAAAGTACTCATCCAATGAATGATGGAATATTCGGTACATTAAGAGCCCCTTTTGCCTGCAATAGACAATTTGTGAAAATTATTTGGATGCACTAATACTTGTGAAGCACTTGATTGAATCGAATGATGAATTAATTCTATAAAGCATAATTCAAAATGTTCTTCAGATGTCAACCTTCAAAAGGTTTCGACGAGATATCTCGTCCATCAAGATCTAACCAATTTTGCTAATGACGAGATATCTCGTCCATCAAAATATTGCCGATTTTTTTTATGATGACGAGATTGAGATCTGGTAAGTTTTCTTCTAATGACGAGATATCTCGTACATCAAGGCTTTGCCGCTTATTTTATGACAACAAGATTATCTAGTCAGTTTTCCTGTAATGACGAGATATCTTGTCCATCAAAATCTGGCCAGTTTTGTTTATGGAGAGATACCTCGTCAAGACAATGACCAGGAGGTTTAGGGTATCCCGAAACTCTAAATTGTAGTCTGAAAGTTTTAAATAATCGTTTAAATTCAACTGGATTTGGTTTGTTGCTTACAGAATTTTTTCCATTAGAAAGGCTAATTACCAACATAAGTTAGAATTACAATCAGTTTATTAACCCTTTCAAGATATTCCGACGAGATATCTCGTCCAACAAGTTCTAACCAATTTTATTAATGACGAAATATCTTGTCATTAAGATATTGCCGATTTTTTTATATTGACGAGATCAAGCTCATCGTTAGTCAAACTGCTGATATTGAAACTCAAAATGCTAGCCAGGAAGCTTTAAATAGTGTTTTAAACTGGACTAGGTTTGGTTGGCTACTCTCAACAATTTTTATTTGCAGGAGGGCTAATTATCAACATAAACTGGACTAGAATGGTCAAGTGTTATAAATAAGAATATAGAGTTTCAAACTAGTACTTCTGTTGCATTTGATTGAATTCAGTGATAAATTCTATAAAGCATTCGATTCGAAATGTTCTTCAAATATGATTTAAGTTTCCATGTGGTTTTGATGAGATGTCTCGTCTATCAAGATCTCACCAATTTTGCAAATGACGTGATATCTCGTCCATCAAAATATTGTCGATTTTTTTATGGTGTCGAGAGCAAGATCTAGTCAGTTTTCCTCTAATGACGAGATATCTCGTTCAGGATCTGGTCAGTTTTGCTTATGGTGAGATACCTCGTCGAGGCAATCCCGAAACTCAAAATAGTAGTCTGAACGTTTTGAATGATCGTTTAAATTGGACTGGATTTGGTTTGCTGATTACAGGAATTTTTTCACTAGGAATGCTAATTACCTACATTAGTTAGACTTATAATCGATATATTAAGAACTCCATTGCTTTTGCCTGCACTAGACAATTTGTATAAATTCTTGGATGTTGTAACGTCTTGATTCACGGGTAGCTAGACTAGTTACCATTGAAAATATCCGATTCTGGACTAAATTGGTTTATTTTACAATTTGTACAAAAGTCGGAAAATGAATGTAAAGTTCATTAATATTAGTTCCTTGGAAGGTCCAAAGTTCTATCGAGGCGCTTAGGGCTGCTGGCGAGCCTCACAATTTCGCTCGGGGAAGTCTAACGCACGGCTACGGGTGAGCCTATTCTCAACACAAAATTACTCGAATGAGTACAGAGTTCCAAGGCAGGAAATCTCAGTCTTTCTGGACAGGATCACTACTAGGATGAACAGTTACACGGATCTCTAGGAGGGTTCTCCTTTACGGCTACGGTCGTCGAGCCTTTCTCACTAAAATACTCCGGCGAGTATAGGATCCCAAGGTGGGATAAATGCACAACAGTGAACGGATATTCACCAAGCTCCAAAAACGGTCTCTGTTGACCGCTTCTCTCCAAGCTCTCTGATCCTCTGTGATCCTCTGTCTCCGTCTCTCCTCTCGTCTCTCCTCTCGTGATCTCCTCTCTCCTCTCGTCCTCTTCTCGTGATCTCTCTCTCTGATGATCTCTCCAAAAACTCTATCTGTTGGGTGCTTATCGACTCCTCCTTTCCGTTTCGGGTCCGCCTTTTAGTCGGTGCTGGATTGGGTGTTGAAGATTTCTCACGTTCTTGATTGGCTGTCTCACGTTGGTCTTTCCCCTCAACTTTTACGACAGACTTCGGCGGACTTGAAAGGGTCCATCAAACCCTGTCGGAAACTCATCATCATTTATATCAATCTTCTTGGTCTCGAAATGTCGAAGAGAGCGACAGAAAGGCGCCTGCCCTTTGTTTTGAAACCACAGCGATTTCCGACCCCTGCTGGCTGGCTGTCGTTAAGAAATCATTAAGATGTTTTCGGGTGGTCGTTATGGAGTGTGGGCTTTTCCTCTCGACACCTGAGTCAACAAGACTTTTCATTTTCCCACGCTGGCGTGGTGATCGTTTCTCTAGCCGCCGTTACAATGTCCTTTAACTCTCTTGGTGATTGTCTCTACGAGATATCCTGCCATTAGAAGAAAACTGACCAGATGTCGGCTAGCAGTCACGTGACTACTAGTCGAAATATTTGTCACGTTTTTTGAAGCTCCTTTAAATATCAATGCTGTCTATTTATATTTCACGTCTATGGCCCACAGAGTTGTGAGAACTTTCCAATAATCGATCCGATATACATACGCTGTGTCTCACAACAGAACCAGAATCTGCCCTAAATACTCCAGTTTCCGTTGCTATCAGTTTCCAAATTTGATTAATGTACTCTTTCAAAGCCACTTGACTACCAACTCACGGAAGCCAGACTATATGGAGAAACGTGTGTAGAGTTTTTACTAATTACGACTAATTTTCAATACAAGGAAAGTTTAGAAAAGAATTTTTTATTTCGTGGTTCACATTTTTTATTAAGGTAGATGGAACGAACTGGAGCAACACAACGGACAATTGGCAGCTGTCCGGGATCCATCCTGAAGGAAAGGTCCGAGAACACCACCACGTCATTTTGAACCACTGTCAGGTGACGAGGTCAACATCTGAGCAGGTGCTCTAGTGTTGAGCAACAACTGGGATAGAGAGGCCCTCTTTTTTATAAGGATTCTTGTTTCACATCAGTATGTTTCCTTTTCTTTCTGGAAAACATACCCTATGCGCGTGCATAGGCCCATTTAATGGTTAATCAACCTCTAAATGAAATAAACTCTTCTATTATAATTATTTCTTGGTCTGAGAGAGTATAATGAGCATCTGCAAGAAACATTCTCTCATTGTGCTGATCCCGATGGCTATAAAAAGAAAAATCAAGGAAAAAGACACGAGAGCTGAGTTATTATAAATAAGCTATGAATCGGGGAAAATAGCGCTCAGAATAGGAAGTAGTTCAATCGGACAGGAGGAAGTTTTGGGAAACTTTGCTGCAACGCTCAGCAAATATCTCGCTTCGGTGCACGGGTGGTCATTTTTCTCCGGTTGGAATGCCCCACGATTATGATGGATCAATGACCAGTTCAGGAAAGCTTCAGTGATCTCTGCAAGTGGTTGCATTGAAGCTCCCTGCCAAACTTATTCGTCAAAAATATTCTACCTTAACCAGAAGAAAGTTACAATAGACTAGAATAGACTAAAACAAAATGTTAACTACACTAAAACAAAATGTTAAAAATGTAGCTTGGGCGTGTACATCTTTAATTCCCTGGAAATATTTTTATAACCCTCTGAGCAATTCACGTTCACAAACGTTCTGCAATCTAGTCCCCTTCGTATGACGGAGCACCAAATCCGTCATTATGAAATTTTGTTTGTAGAAGTATATTTACATATAAAAACAAAATAATGACTAATTCTCGCTTTTGCCAAAGAATAATTCCTTATGTTTGGCCATAGACGTCTAATATAAATACATTTGACATTCCTATTGAAAGGAGCTTCAAAAGTGTGATCAACGTGTCGACTAGTAGTCACGTGACTGCTCTGTGAAAAATTAATTTGGTTGGCCAATTTGGCATCATATCGCTTCGTTTGGCGATGTAAAATTTTATGCCAGGGTAGATGTGTGAATGCGCATTTTTACAGAGAGGCGACAAAAATGGTGAAATCGCCAAAGTCTACTACTCTGTCGCGCCGTCCAATTAGATGATGAATCGATGGATGGGCGTCTCCTACCGTCCAGTGGACCAATCAGATGATAAATGTTCGTTCCCACACGGCAGACCAAAGTAGTCTAAGAGTCCCGTTACTACTACTTTTGGTCACATGATCCAGGGCACATAAAAACGTTACCATTGCTCACTCTACTTTTATATTTCCCCTATGATAACAACTGTCCTTGTATGTGTACGTCCATTTACATGACAGAAAAAAATTTCCTGGCATAGTATGGCCAAATCTGTCCCTTGCATTATAAAAAAACTCAACCAACCCTGCACGACTTCTAATCAATTTTGATTTTCTTAGCCAGTTGAAAGATTGGATCCTTTCAACCAGTTGATGTGGTTATTCAGTCGCTATGTTTGATGTGACGAAGAAAAGCAATGCAACACTACTCGGAAATCTCCTGATGCTCAGATAGTTCTCACTTGAAATATGCAATGCGCTTCAAAACTAAAAAACTTTAAAGGGAAGAAGGGAATATAAAATGAATCCGCATTCACACAGGGATGTCTGTCTCCAAGCGTCACCATAAGAGCAATATTGTTCCCCGATGAACAGTTGCATTGCCAGTGCAATACAAAATACTTCCAACAACTGTCTGGTGCCTTGTGATAAGTGACACTGCTTTTGTTACTGTTACGGCTTTACTCTTCATTGTGTTTGAAACGTCAAATTGGGGCTCCATTGTAAGATCTGAACAAAATATTACACACTCCTACACTATCTATCAATTCTATACACAAAAGTCTACCTTTTGTGCAACTGGGCAACGGTAGCCCAGTTGGTAAAATCGCGGATTAGCAACCGGAGGATTGCGAGTTCAAAACGCGGTCCAAATAAAGACCGTCGTGTACATGGGGGCTGGTGTACACCAGTTCTGTCGTAACCTCAAATGTCCTCACGTTGGCGTGGAGTTGAAGTTTGGAGAATCTGGTGCCAGCTCAGGTGTTTACATCGTCATCTGACCGAGGTTCACAATGACGTGATGTTGTCCTCGGATATCTTTCTCTTCGAGATGGACCCCGGACCGTCGCCAATAGCCCGTTGTGTTGCACCAGTGCAACGTAAATTCAACTACCTTTCTACCCAATTGAGCAACTAAACTATAAAAAATATTACGTAAGGGAGAGAAAGGTATTTTAAAAAATTGTAAAAAAAATCATAAAATATCCTATTGCAAGTCCAACTCTCTCAAACCGACCTCATTTTCAGGACGATGGGTAGGTATATGGGGATTTTAATTAACATCGCACTGGGGCAACACAACGGTCTATTGGCAACGACGGTCAAACCCGAAGGGAAAGATTCAAGGACAACACCACGTAAGTTTGAACCACGGTCAGATGACGAAGTCAACACCTGAGCTGGCACCCCACTCTCCAAATTTCCACACTACGTCAACTTCAGGACGATGAAAACTACAAATAGAGGATACTGAAATTCGAAGCTGTCAAATTGGTTGATTCTATTCGGGTTTTATGGCGCAAGAGCCATATTTGGCCAAGCTGCGCCAAACACAAGACAAACACAATGAGGGAGGAAGGTAAAGGCAGGAGGGTAGGCGAGGGTTAAAATGAAAGGGAGGAAAGATCTCAGGTACCTCGGGGTTGAAGCTGACGAGGAACTCATCAGATCTAGAAAGACAAAAACCGCCACAATGATTGTTCGAATGTAACGTCAAATAAATCAATAATTTGACTTATGAGCAACAAAACTTACGAGATTGATAAAATAATTGGCGGATAAAAAAGCTTACATGCTATTTGTCTTCTGGCCTCCCCTTCTGATAATATAGAAATGTCGGGATGAGGATAATAAATAATTTCCCTCCTCAGCTCTCAACAGTAGTTCCATGTAGTATATCTTTCCCCTCTTCTTTATCATTCCATTCATTCGAAAATAAATTATTCGAATGTTCCATTCTTCTTTCTCCATGAGCGCCCTCCTTTTCATGGAAGGATGGTTTTAATTTGGAATCATTCGCGGATGTTTTGAATTGGAACAAGACGTTTAATCGATTTATTCTCTCCTCGATTTCTTCGAAAACATCGTTTGTCTACCCAATATTGCGAAAAAAGTCATATTATGATTCGAATCTTTCTTTCTTTTGTTTCGTGCCCTTTTATACCGCTGTCAAAAGAGATAACGGATTATGGTGCGACACTGATTTGTTATGAATCGTGGATTTAATTTCTTTGCGTGTATGTAACGTGATTTTTGATGCTTTTTGAAATTTAAAAGCAACCAATTTAATGATCTTCAAGCATGTTTCGGATCTAAGAGATACCAAACAATTGTCTAATTTATGAATGTGATTGTAGTTGAAATATTTTTTTGTCACGACCTCGCCATTTCTAAAATATTTTAAGTTTATAATAGCAAAATATCTATAAATTTAAACGGAAATTAGTGTATGTATATCTATTATCGTGAATCCGAAAGAGAGACCGAAATTAGAGAATGTCAATATTCTCCGGTGAATGTCGACACACACAACAAATACGACGGTGAAAGACCGAATATTTGGTTTTATTCTTATACATTCGGACCATCGCCGGTGTAGGTCGACAAGCACAGATAAGCTCTGGTGGGGGTCGAAACGAGAAGGCGGAGAAGCCACAGCCAGAGAGGCCTCTCCGCCTTCAGTTTAAGTTGTTGCAATAAATAAGATTGTATGACGTTAATCACATAATTTATGTGAAAGTTTATTATTGGTATTATTTTCTTTTATCATTTAGAATGTACTGCTCGTTTTAGGTTCAGCAGTTTATTTACCTGTGCTGTTACTTAAGCTTTCTCCTATTTTGACATATATTATAACATGTTTTAATAATAAAGTATGATTTAAAAAGTTGCATTTTTATCTTAACGTAACCAAAATATTTTTATTCAACATTCACCCTCAGAGCATGCTGAATGTCGACATTTGCTGGTGTAAGTGAGAAATAATGATATTTAGCAAATATTTCGGACATACACCAAGCGACTATGGGAATGCTGACATTCATCGGAGAATATCGACATTTGCCAGATATCGGTCTTTCACAGTAACCTGGAGTTTCAAAACTTTTTGTGCAAACTTTAAAGGGAGGTTGACAGTGTTTTATGGCGCCTGGGCCATATTTGGTCAAGCTGCGCCAAATAACATCAAGTAAATGGGCATATACACACAAGGAAAGCTTTAATGACACAGAAGAGAGAAGTACACGCAAGGAGGAATCAAACCTGTGCCACCTACAACTAGCTCAGTGGACCAACACAGTGAGCGTGCGTGATCCCTTTGAACTTCCAAGTGGTTTCGACGAGATATCTCGTCCATCAAGTTATTGACGACTTTTTGATGATTGATTGATGGGTTTTATGGCACAAGGTCTGACTTTTTATGACGACGAGATCAAGATCTGGTTGGTTTTCTCCTAATGACGAGACAACGAGAACTTGATGAATGATCCATCAGGATCTGGTCAGTTTTGTTAATGACGATATATCTCGTCAAGACAACCAACAGGAGATTTAAACCCCGCGATAGCCCAGTTGGAAGAGCAAAGGATTAGAAACCGAAGGGTTACGAGTTCGAATCCAACCAAAGACCGTCGTGGAGGGGGCTGTTGCAGGTTCAATTTGTTGTGGCATCAAATATTCTAACGTTGGCGTGGTGTGGAAGTTTGGAGAGTGGAGTGCAAGCTCAGGTGTGACCTCGTCATCCGACCGCGGTTCAAAATTGCGTGTTGTCCTCGATCTTTCCCTCTGGGTTTGATCTCGGACGATCGCCAATAGTCCGTTGTGTTGTTCCGTACCATCAAGGCTTCCGCGGAACCTGATTTTTCAAGAGATGTTGCCACGGTAATCAAAGTAGAGGTCAACCTATGCAATTTTTTAGATTATTTCAGTAATCGTTCTTAAAACCCAAGCTGTTGAGAAGCTATTTCGACAGGTATTTTCGAGAGCAAACTTTATTTGGCTATGAGAGTTTTTCAGTAAACACAAACTGCTGAAGAAAAAATTCTTCTGATTTAGAATTGATGAGGTTTATTGCTCTTTAAGTCGATATAAGATTTATTATTATTTTAAGTGTCTGACCTCTTCGGCACAAAGGGTGGAGATATGAGAGGGATTTTCATTGTAAACACGCAAATTAGACGGCCGAGTGGAAATTTTAATTCTGCTATTCATATGCTTTCGAGTATTACATATCCGGGGTTACCTTGAAATGTAACTTATTACCGTACCCAACTATCTTCCCTATCATACTCGGAGCCACGGTAGCCCAGTTGGAAGAGTAACGGTCCAGTCAAAGACCATTTAAAATTAAAGATCTTACCTTACAAATATTCTCAGAAATTTTTTCCTTTTTTGATACTTTTTTGGAAGTATTTTTCCACTTTTACGTTTTTTCCCTTTCTCATTAATAATATTACTTATCGTACCTTTAGATATCGAACTTGACAGAAAATGCCTCTCATTGACGATATGCTGAAATTACATTCCAGTAAGTTATGCCCTAAGTTTGGAAACAGGTTACCAAAACGCTAGCGCTCTCTGTATGTTATTTTACAAAAAAAACTCATACAGGTGGGCAAAACTGTTATTTTATAACCATGTTTACGGTTTTCGCTAACTTGCTATAAGTTATTAACTGCTAATATTAACGATTTCGTTATCAGAATAACTGACAGGAAAATTATTTTAAAGGTTGTTATAAAGTTAAAATTTATTTTAACGATTGGGCGACTGTTCAAACTAACAATTAAGTGATTACTTTTTCTATCCTACTTAAATTTTTCTTTGATGTAATTAATTTTTGTTTCAAATTTTGTCATTTAAGTTAATTGGTTATGTGTAGCGATAACATTTATTGATACCAGTTTCTGAAACTTTTAATAATCAACAACACCGTTATAATATAAGGGGAATGATACATAGAAGAGAAACAGAAGAAAAGACAATGAAAGAGACACAGGCAGAGAAACATATATAGAATGAAAAAGAAAAAACATACATAGCGATCGAAAAGACTGAAAGCACATTTTGCGAGGTAAGTAGTTGAATTAATGTCATATTGAGGCGACACACACCGATTCGGGATCAATACAAAAGGGAAGGATCCGAGGACAAACCTCTTAATTTTGAATCACGGTCAGATAACGAGGACAACACTTGAGCTGGCACCCCACTCTCCAAACTTCCACACCACGCCAACGTGATGACATTTTAGGCCACGACAGATTTAACATGCACCAGCCTCCACGTATACGACGGTCTTTAATTGGATTTAGTTTCGAACTCGCAGCCCTCCTGTTGCTAATCCGCTGCTTTCTACCAACCCGTCTACCGCGGCGCAGATTTAAAAGAAAGACAGTTGACAGAGATAGAGGAGACAGATTTTCTATATAGGATTAAAAACATTCTAACTTATATTTTACGACAGCCATGTTAACGATTTCCGCTAATTTGCAACAAGTTATTAACTGCTAATAACTGACAGTCAGTAAATTATTTTAACGTTTGTTATAAACAGTTAAAATTAATTTTAACAGTTGGAGTTGGTGACTTGAAACTACAGTTAAGTGATTACCTTGTCCTTTTATCGAGTGTTTACCTTCATTTAATTCTGGCTTCAAGTTTTGTCTTTACGTTATTTGTTTTAACATGTGGTGATAACATTTATCGATAACTGTTAATATTTTCGATAACAGTTACTAAAACTTTTAATATTTAACAACACTGTTATAATATAAGGGGATTGTTATACAGAAGAGATACAGAAGTTAAACAAGATATTGAGAGGGGCAGAGAAACACATAGAATGAAAAAGACAAACGTAGAAAAACATAGCGACAGAAAAGACAACAGATTTAGGAGAAAGACAGATGTCAGAGATATAGACGAAACAGATTTGTTCTACAGAGGTAGGTAGGTATTTAATTAACGTCGGCCTGGAGCAACACATTTGGCTATTGGCGACAGTCCGGGATCAAACTCGAAGGGAAAGATACGAGGATAACACCACGTAATTTTGAACCATGGTCAGATGACGAGGCCACACCTGAGCTGGCACACCACTCTCCAAACTTCCACACCACGCCAATATGAGGACATTCGAGGCCACGACAGATGTATCGTGCTCCAGCATCCTTTGTACACGACGGTCTTTGGTTGGATTCGAACTCGGAACCCTCCGGTGTTCTATAAAGGATGAAAAAATATGTAGGGATTGACTAACAGTAAGGTAGAATTCAAAATGAACATCTAAATGCATTCAATTTGTCACAGCCAAATGTATGTAACGATTTCTCAAAATTTCCATGAGACATGAAAAAAAAGCATATCTTTTGCAATGCTGCAATAGCACGATGTACAGCATTTTTGACACAGGTATTTGTGCAACTTTTGACGGCTGTCGTCCGAGTTGTGCAATATAATTTTTCACATTTTATCCCCAAATAATGCTAAAAAGAAGTAAACAAAACAAATTAAATCAGAACAGAATTCAACTGTAACCAATTAAAATTTTTGCTGTGTTGTAAGAGAGAAGATAATTTTTTATCAGGACCTGTAGTACCTTTAAATTCCTGTAAACGTTAAAATGTAAATCGATGCTCCATTTTTAAAGTAATGTTGTTTCGTCACTAGATGGCGGCACGCATCAGAAAAATACTTTTATTTGAAGTGTTTGCAATAAAATATTTTAAGATCGGCTATAACCAGTCATCAGTATTTTCGATACAAGTTATTTTCTTATGCAACCAAATTTGTTGCACGAATTTAAATTCACTGCATATGTTGGAAAATATTAGTGAATTATTTCCACTGTTTTTTTTCCAAAACGTAATTGTTACGTTCCCATCCATTTTACACAAAACTATTTTATTATGTGCATTTGTCTTAAAATAGAACGAAACAGGAGGAAATTATTTTTGGTCAAGAACAAAATGTACTTTTATTACATTGTGCACGAAAAAAACTATTGGAAATGTTTTCCGACAAACCTTTCTTACGCAAACACATGTAAACATTTATTTCGTTCCTTCTTGTGTTCAGCAAACACTTTTTTCTATTATTTCAATTTAGGAATAGTTCAAAAATCATGAACTACAAAAACACGCTTTCTTAACACATCTTTCTCTATACTTGTGCGGACATCTTTAGATCAGTTTTGCTTATGAAATAATACAAAACAAATTTCCTCGGTTTCCTGTTTCATTAAATAGTTGATACAGTATTGTTGAAAGAGTTCGTGTTTGGTGAGTGCTAAAAATTTCAAGTGCAAATAAAATTAATAAAAACAATTTCCACTCAGAATATTTTTTGAAATGCATCTAAGCATATTTTGTGGTAAGATAGGGCTAATTTCCATATGATTGTATTATATTGACTAAACAATTTTTCTTTTCACATTGGCACATCCTTAAAAATCAAACATGTTCATGAATAGAGAACTGAAAGCAGAGGATACGAAACTCAATCTCAAAAAACGATTTTGCAGTTTTTAATTACAGGCTAAAGCAGTTATTCGATGCTTCTAAGTGAAGGATTGTACAGAAATGTGCTTAACATGATCTGAAATAGTTGAATAATTTATTTGAAGCATCAATAATTTTCATGTCTTCTTTAGTTTTATGTTTTCTCTCATATTAGAGTTCATAGAAATATATATTGTGCTTTAATATATATCCTTTTTTCTGGTTTCAACATCTCTTTCTTTGTGATGTACCTTAGGCCACACTAGGGTATGGAAGGTTAAACTGCTTATTTATGATATGTGAACTGGAATCCAGTGCTGTGTTGCAAGTGAATGTACATCAAATAAGATAATTTTTTATCAGGACCTGCAAGTTTTAAATTCCTGTAAAATTTAAATGTAAATGGAGTGAATCTGTTTCAAAGTAATGCTGTTTCATCACTAGATGGCAGCACGCATCAGAAAATACTTTTATTTGAAGTGTTTATTTTGAAAAAAAATTTTTGAGATCGACTCTTTTATTAACTCTCTCCAATGGTTTTGATAATATCTCGTCCATCAAGATCTGACCAATTTTGCAATGACAAGATGTCTCGTCAAGATGTTGCCAATTTTTTATGACAAAATCAAGATCTAGTCAGTTTTGCTAATGAGATACCTCATCGAGACAAGCACTAGGAGGGTTAACCAGTCATGGGCATTTTTAGTACAAATTATCGTTATGTTATTTCCAATTTGTTACAAAAATTGAAATCCACTGTTTTATATTATAAAAATTATATCTTTCCTCTAATGTTTTTTGATGATTGACATTCTTAAATTTAATAAAATGAATACAACATAATTTTACTTTTAGATAAAAAATACTCTTGCCTATAAGCATTAAAAAGAAAGAAGGATTCTAAAAAATAACATCAAAATATACATTAACTATCAAAAATATATTTTATTCAAGGGGAAAAATATCCACCACTGGGAATTAACATTATTTTATGTAGATACAAACAAATATTTATAATAGTTAATGGCTATAACCAGATCTGAGAATAATCATGATTTTAAAAGTACTTATTTATGTATTTACAAGAGCATTTTGGCACAATGCCCATTTCACAAAATTAACAATAAAACAGAGCAATTGTTCCAAATTAAAAAACTAATATTTGAGACTGATAACTCCAATTTTATCCTTAATCATTACATTCAAAATGATATTTAGCAATTGAATCGAAACAAAAACTTTAAAAATTATGAATGAAAACAGTTGAGCATTAAAAGAATTCATATTTTCAGACATAGAACATTGATATTTATAAAAAGAATGACAAATCACAGGGATAAAATTGCAATTCTAAAAGTATACCACAATTGTTTTAGAATCACTAAAAAATTGTGATATTATTCAATATTTACAAAACATAATTAATAACTAAGCTGTTATTACATAATTATCACCCTTTATAATAATCATAAAAATCACAATAAATTTAGAAAAAAAAATGACAAAATCAGCACTCAAATATATTAAATGTATATTTGCACTTAAGGAATGACAATATTAGAATTGACAAACCTTTAAAGAAAATAAGTAATATATTGTAGTGCACAAGAGCATTATGATAAACAAAATCACTTTTAACATCCAATATGGAAAATGTATGGAATAAAATTAATATCATAATCTCATGTTTATTAACATGTCAAGAGAAAAAGTTTTAACAGCATGATGAATCTATTAAGATTTGTCAGTTAATGTTATGAGGAAGGAAAAAATTCTAAATTCTATTTTTACAGCAAATGTGAAAAACTGAATCAAATTTGGATCACATTCAAAAGCTATAACTATGCACTCTCTTAGAAAGGTCGAAAATATGAAAATCTTTAAAGGATTTAAATTCAAAGTGTTTAGCCCAGGTCTTCATTAGAAATTAGCACTAGCGAATGCCAGAAGGGTCGGTTTCAGTAAACATCTTGATAGATAAGAGCTCACATTAGAAATTCTAAAAAAAAATTTAATGTGCAATTAAAAAGATTTATCTAAAACCAAAAAATCTAAATTTTATAGTTTCAGAATCCTAGGGTGCTGTGGCATCTAGTGCAAATATTGCTGGTCTAAAGGAAGGTCCATTTTGTTAAATATTAGACGCGAAATTATTACATTTTGGCGATGTATGCACTTACTGTGTTTGCATTTGAATGTGCTTGCCTTTCTACCACAACCCAAAAAGAAAAAGTGCACCTGCAATTTTTATCTTACTCCATTTTTCCACACAGTAAAATTTGCTCTTCATATCGTACAGCAAGTACTTGCACTCCTAACTACTGGAAAAGTATCCTAAACTGCCACCATGTAAAAAAAGCATTTCATATCAGAAAAAGTAAATCAATTTTATGCTGTTATATGCTTGGCTTGATGTATTTAAATTGGTGTGACATTTTAAGATAAAATATTGCTGAAGTTGGTGTGTTGTGAAAACTAGAAGAAACACAAACCAGAAAATATTTTTACAGGATGGGA
This sequence comes from Meta bourneti, assembly GCA_933210815.1. Classification (NCBI taxonomy): domain Eukaryota; kingdom Metazoa; phylum Arthropoda; class Arachnida; order Araneae; family Tetragnathidae; genus Meta; species Meta bourneti. The sequence goes on from OW119929.1 coordinate 17,800,039, forward strand.
GACAAGGTTATCTGAAAAAATGTAGGGTTTTTAGCTGAGAAAAATGAGTCAGAGGTGAATTTTGATGACCTGAATCGAAAGTTATCGAAGTCTTCACAAAAGGGGAAAAAAGAGCAAATCAGTAAATCATGTTAGCTGACTAAACAATACAAGTACACATAAACACCCAGAATTATTTTTCCTTTTCATACTTATGCACCTGCTTTTGCTAATTTTTCTGAATTCTTAGAATCTTATTTTTGAAGTGCTTCGTACATTAGCTTACTTTTTGTTCAGGGCATCTAATATACTTAATAAATGAAATACTGGTTGATTCATTAAATTGGCTTTGAATAAATGAGCAATGCAACTTATTCTAATTAAAAACGAGTAATTCTTTGAAATAGAAAGCGAATACCAAGTACACCTATTTTAAAGTTGAGAACAATTAATGCAGTACATTTTTCAGAAAAGTTCTTATGTTACAAAAAATGGCAAAACAACATGCATAACAAGAAATATAAATATCCTCACAACCTAAATAAGTCTTTGGTAATGTAACTTAAATTCACAAAATAGACTCCTAATAAAATTGACCTGACAATGAAACTTGTTTTAAAAGATTTTCACATGAAATATATAATATTGTTTTCGAGTATTCTTAGAGTATTTATTTAAAGTTTACTTATACTTGAATTAAATTCAATAAAAAAAATTCCAAGCACATACAAACATCTGTTGAAATCAGAAAATCTTTTCACATTGAGTATGATCCATATATAATATCAAGAGTACAAATTATGGAATTGAGTAACCCAATGGCATACATTTGAAATGAAACACAAAAGTATTTTTTATCAAATAACCAATAGAAATGTTAACAATAACAGTAAATGAGCATGACTTCATTACAGGCACGTATTCAGGAAATAATTTTTCAGAGGGCCCCAATCTGCTCTCCTGGTTCTTCATTCCAATCAAAAACCATAACACTAACATGTTACCTTTAATGATTTTTTTACTGTTTTCCGACACATATTTTGTGATAAAATGCATATCTGTCAACAGTGTTTGTAAACTGTATGCTTCTTCCATAAACATCGATAAAATTGGCTTCAGTTTGTATTTTTGATTGTTTTCAAACAGCTAAAATCTCAAGAAAGGCTCGAGGCTGACCCTTCCTCTGAATATGGTCTTGGTCACTCATGTCTAGTTGAATAGACCAGATATTTTTCCGGTCTTGTCCAATCCCTTCCCATTCAGACATCACCTAGCACAAGGATGGATTCTTTGCTTGTTTTAGCAACCTTAATGCGTAACCGTAAATGAGCATTGTAACGAGTAACCCTAATTGAGTATTGTAATGTGTAGCTATAAATGAATATTGTAATGAGAAATCGCAATGAGTATTTCATTTTCAAATACGTTTGGTTATCTTAAGACCTGTCCATAGTTTTTCTACTTATGGGCTTAATAAAAATTCGATAAACATCAATTAACCCTGTCACTAGATTTCTATTTAGTGTAGTGTTGCTTTTACCAGACAACACACATATTGACTACATAACCACATCTATTGATTGAACCAGCGCAGCCTATAACTTGCAGGTTGCTAGCGCAGTAGGCAGACCCACTGAGCCAGGGCGACCTCGGTTTTCGACAAGGAATCCTGTCATATGATTATTGTGTGGTGAATTCTAACCTGTATAGGAGGTTGGTTGATTTTGGGTTTTGTGGCACAAGGGCCAGTTTTGATCAAGCTGCACCAAACACAGGACAGATAACGTCGAGTAATAGACAACACACACAAGGAAAGTTTCACTGACACAGAAGAGAGATATGCACCAAGGGAGGAATCGAACTTGCGCCGACAACTAACTCGCAGGTTGCTAGCGCAGCAAGCAAACTCACTGAGCATGGCGCCGCCTATAAATTGGATGAAAGAATCCTAAGATTCTATTGGGTTAAGGTCAAAACTAGTTAGAAATAATGCAGGGAAGACTGTCAGTTGCAGAACGGATATTACATTAGCTTCAGTGTGCATTTGTGATTGTTTATGGAGTGAAGTATCATGAGTATGAACTCCTACGAGTCACAATATTAGGCCCCTTTTATTGGATGAAAGAATCCTAGGAAAGATTCTACTAGTCAAGGTCAAAACTAGTTAGAAGTTGTGCAGGGAAGACTACCAGTTGCAGAATGGGTATTAATTACATTAGCTACGGCATGTATTTTTGATTGTTTATGGAGTATGAGTTTGGATTGTTTATGGAGTGGAGTATCATATGAGTGTGAACCCCTCAGAGAGTTAAGCTAACTTCAGCCTTTATTTTGTAACATCAACAACACTTTGGGAGATGCCAGGGCCCTGCGTCTGAATACGTCCTTGCTTCACTAGGTACTCATTTCAGGAACAAAAATAATTTACAAATTTCATAAACATAACAAAATTTAAAAATGAGTATTCAAAGTATATGGCAGTTATTCTTGATTAAAACATTTCACATGCAGTGACGTAACACCTTTGAAAACATTACATTTAACAGTTTTATAAAAGTACGCAGTTGGTACTTTGTTACATAATAGGAAATTATTACATCTACTTGGGAAAACTACTTTGAAACTTCTTTGGAAGTTTCCTTTCCCGGTAGAGTTGGTACTCTTTGCATGCATTGCTCGAATGCATTTGCAAAATTATCTGCACTTTCTTGACTATATCTTGTGCAGTTGGAGGATCAGTTTCAAATACATACTTCTTGAACTCTTGGCCAATCTGATAAACTAGCTTGAAAATGCATCGACCAGGATCTGTAGAAATCAAGCAATTTGATCAAACTATAAAAGTTAAATTTAAATATAATTAAATCTGAAACATCAATTCAATTAAATAAAAAGACAGAAAAACAATTTTTCTGTATCCAAGATTGATTATAATGTTGCAATGCATAGTAAATACAATGAATGCTTTGCAAAAAAGTAAATAAAAGTTTTAAATACCTGCCAAATGAGATTTGCTTTGTCATACACTATAAAAGTTTATAACACACCCATGGAATTTGACCATATAATGAAAATAATCCATGAAGGAAACATGTAAATCTGACTTCAAAAAAGATTAGTTATAATATACAAGCAACAATTTAAACATTAAAAAAGGGAATTTGTGAATGAAATTATTTATAACAAATGTTTTATGCCATGTAAAGTATGAAGTAGAATTTTATGTGAAATAGGTATGTGTATGTAATACCTAATAACCTCAAAACTAATACTTAAAGGTTTTTGAAAATGTTGCCCAATAGCGTAGTGTAACATTTACAATTGGGGATGTCTAAATCGAATTTGCTCTATGAACAATGTGCAATTAAAAAGGGATGGTTCAATTTTATCTATGGCTTTACATCTAGTCTGGCAAGGGAACCAATCTCTCTTACCATTATGATACAAATGTCAGTATGACATTTTTGCCCCTGGCTTTGAAGGCTAGCAAAGTGGGTCTTTTGGTTTTGAACAAACGCAACTGCTCATACAATAAGTACCGCACAAAAATCATCGTAAAATTTTAATACATTTTTTCTGGTATCGAAACATTGGATTGGATGTTGAGGTTTTATGGTGCAAGGTCCAAACATGGATAAGCTGCACCAAGTGCAAGATCATAACGTAAAAATTATGTAGATATAACAGTTTTAAAAGGAAGTGTGGGAGAAATCAAGCGCAAGAATTTTATCAGGATAAAAGTTGTTCAAAAAATTGTACTAAAAATTAATGTACCATAGTGATGATTTAACCCCTTAACTGCCGTGGGCGTATATATACGCCTCGCTAAGCCAATGCGTTAACTGTCCCGGGCGTATATATACGCCTTTCTGAAGTACGATCCTTTGCACTGCGCTGCTACCAGTAAAACCACTCCCACGGCTTTGGAATGCAATAAAATGACTTTGACAGTGTTTGCGAAGGATTTACTTATTTCAGAGAAGAGGGGGAGGAATTGGAAAGGGGGATGTTTCTGGAACGGTGAAAGTCATGTTTTTTTTATGTATACTGATTTTATAAGGAATAACAGTAAAACCTGACATTACGCTTTACTGGTCTAAAAATAAATTGATCGAAACTCCCAATTTTAGGGAAATTTATGCTACAGCAAACACTGTAATTGCCACACCGCATAACTATGCGCGCCTGTGTGAAAAACGGTGGCACTGGGAAGCGAATCTCGTAAGTTTTCCTCGGCATGTAAGGCATTAAAACATGTTGACAAGATAGTAACAAGATGTATAACATAAAAAGTGCATTTTGAATATGAAAAAATTAGATGAGATTTAAAAAACAATTCAACATAAAAATGAGAAAAGGTTCGAATGGGTTTTTCCCCAATCCAATCTTGTAAGTTTAAAATTGTACTTTAAAAAAGTTTTTGGCGATGATGATTAAAAGCAGGACGTATAATTAAAGTATGATTAACAGTAAAATCTAAAGAACATGAAGAACAGAAAGGGGATCCTCGCCCAAAAAAGATAACGATGAGTAAATCGAGTGTGCCCAATGCATTGGGGCAGGTGGTCATAAATAAATAACTGGTTTGATGGAATGCAATTTATTGTTGATTTGCAGATCCCAAGACTCTTGCCACAATGAGTTGAAAAGTTCTTTTGCTGACATTTTTATGTCAGTTAAAGGAACGGCCTGCTGCAGTGAAACAGAAGCTGCTTTCGAAGCACTGTCAGCAAGCTTGTTACCTTTGATGTCCATGTGACTCGAGACCCAACAGGAAAGAATATCAAAACCCCTGCTTTTCAATGTGCATAAGATGGTAAATATATCTGACTTCTGGTATCAAAACATTACAAAATTACAACATTAGCCAAACATTTGATAAATAAGCCACAAGGAATAAAAGAATATTGTCAGCAACTCAATAATATATTTAACAAACACAGGTTTTACCTTAAATTTTAAGTGCAGCAGACAGAAGACAACACATTTTCTTGAAGTGAGAATAGGTTTCTACAAAGGCACGTGAATGAAGTTTGATAAATGATGTACAAGGAGTAACCGCATGTATAAACTAGACGGAAGGCTAGCATTTATGTTAGGCATGGCGAAAGGACGAAAGTTTGCGGTTAGAAGTACCTATTATACATGATGAACTAACCAACAATGCAGAAATCATCAAATCCTGGTGGTTTTGGTGACAAGGAGCCCAGAGGCATGATGATAAAGTGTGGGCAGTACACATTTGAAATCAAAACTGATCTTGTCAAAAAAACGAACTTCGTTTTTAACATAGTTTTCTTGATTCTATGGATGACGTATAATTTTTAACAAGGGATGTCAGGCTTCTGGGCTTACACAGATGCTACACCATTATTAAATGGAGGTTGGTTGGGTTTCATGACACAAGAATTTAAATGAAGGAGTTTTATTAAAAAATTTATATAGTATATAAATAAAATTTTTATGCACAGAAATAAATACTCAAAGCGAGACTGTTTGAGAGCAAATTAATCACTGAACATATATTTGTATAGGTATATGGATATTGCATTATTGCAAAATTTTAATATTGCTATAAATTTTCTTGCATGCCAAAATTTTAATATACACTTATTTCAATACAAATATATACGAGGGCTGTCTAAAAAGTATCCGACCTTTGGCCAGGAAAAATATATTACTTAAGTGAGGAAATTGGGACCCTAATCCCCTTCAAAGTAGGCCCCTTGCGCCTTCACACACTTAGCCCACCGATCCTTCCACTGCCGAAAACACTCCTGGAAGGCTTCTTTTGGAATGGTGTTCATCTCCGTTGTCGCGTTCTGCATTATCTACTCAAAACGGGATCCTTTCAACGGCATCTTCAATTTCGGAAACAACCAGAAGTCGCAAGGAGCCATATCTGGAGAGTAGGGAGGTTGGGAGACGACTGGAATTCCGTGTTTCGCCAAGAAAGTCTGGATCAGGTGTGACAAATGAGCCGGAGCATTGTCATGATGCAACTGCCAGTTTTTCGTCGTCCAGAGGTGTGGTCTTTTGCGCCGAACAGCATCTCTGAGTCGGCGTAGAACTTGTTGATAGTACTCTTTTGTCACTGTTTGTCCTTCCGGTGCGTATTCGTGATGCACAATTGCACAGATATCAAAGAACACAGTTAGCATCACCTTGATTTTGCTTCGCACCTGTCGCGCTTTTCTCGGCCTTGGAGACTAGGGATGCTTCCATTGCGACGACTGTGCTTTTGTTTCTGGGTCGTACCCGTATACCCATGACTCATCCCCAGTAATCACAGTGTTCAGAAACTGAGGATCAGTGTTGGTAGTGTCCAGAAGGTCCTGTGCAATCTCAATACGGAGTTCTTTTTGTTGTGCCGACAGCAGCTTGGGCACAAATTTTGCAGCCACTCTGCGCATGTTCAAATCATCACGAAAAATTGCATGTGCGGAATCTTTACTGATCCCAACCTCTTCGGCAATCTCTCGTACGGTCAAACGACGATCTCCCTTTACCAGATTTTCCACCCTCTCAACAACGGCTGCATTCCGAGCGGTTTGAGGCCTCCCAGGACGCTGATCACTTGCCACCGATGTGCGGCCATTTTTGAATCGGTTAAACCATTCCTTCACTTGTGTTACCCCCATAGCATCGTCTCCAAAAACTTGCTGAATCTTACGAATTGTTTCGTTTTGAGAATCACCAAGCTTTTGACAAAATTTGATGCAGTATCTTTGCTCAACTCGTTCATTCATTTTGAGAGAAATCAAAAATCCGACGAACACTTATAACAGCACCTTACTCAGCGGCCAGCAGGCAGCGACTGACACACTCGAACACGGAGAAAAAATTCAAGCATACGCATTAAGTTGTCTTCTTCCATTGTGCACAGTGGCGCCGCTCTAGCATCATTACCGTAAGCAGGAAAATTCAAGGTCGGATACTTTTTAGACAAACCTCGTATATATATATATATATATATATATATATATATATATATATATATATATATATATATATATATATATATATAATTTATTATATGCTATAAGAAAATACAATAAAAAGTGATAGTCATTTATAACACGTTAAAAGCCATTGTTTACATTCTGTATTTACATGAAATTAATGCTTAAAATGAAGAAAATAATACGCAGACTTAACTATTGATTCAAATGCTTTAGAAACAAAAACATCAGAACAACAAAAGCTGTGATGATACTATTGAACAGTGTAGAAAGGTACTCACGATATTTTTTAGATATTATTTCACATGCTGCAATTATGTCCATGTACAAAGTGGCAGGCTTCTGTTGACGACTCAATAATTTAGCAGCACCTTTCTGAGGCAATGGGTTGATCTCCACTTTTTCACCAGATATTCCTGCAGTAACATAGTTTATTAATATTAGAAAACTAACTGTTTGAAAACACGAAAGAAAAGAAAGTGAAAATAAGTAGTTAATAACCATTATCAAGAATTTTACATAACTTATTAGATGGTACTAAAAGAAACTCATAATGCAGAAGTAAAATTTAGCTGAAATATTGTTAAAAAGAACAAACACTAAAAAAGGCAATGGATAATATAACACCAGTAATGAGATTTGACATGTAAATGACAAAATAAAAATGTAGAACAGTGATACACATTTAAAAAAGTATATAAACTTATCAATATAAAATGAAATAAATAAATATTGCTCAATGTATTGTAAATTAGTTTTAAAATTCTAATTTAAAGCTTATTAAGTAAAATAAATTCAGTACTCTAAAAAATAAAACATCAACATAGATTAGAGAAACAAGTTACATTTTAACATTAAAAGTAGAAACCATAATGGGGAATGGTATAAGATTGACAATCAAAACTCTACACCAATCATTTGTTTCAAAAGCTCATAATCGATAAATTGTCTAATAAAAGCAACACATTTTGATAAAAATAACAGCAAGTTCAAATAATTTAAAACCGTAAAGTTCATCTTTACATGAAAGATTTATAAGATCCCTACTACCCTACATGAAAAAGAAATTAAGTTTAAAAAGTAAAATTTATTTCTGCCATGAAATCACAGCATAAAACAGTTGCGCTGATGCAATTTTCAATATAAAGCTTATTTATGAAAGCTATACAGGCACAATCCTCAGAAAGCAAAGACTAGTTTGAGTTGCTTAGTAAACATAGTATATGTTTCCATTTTCAAGGTAACTGATTAATTAAATGATTAAAAAAGACAACTAAAAAACAGAAATGTGTAATGCTTAATTCCAGCACTGCTCTTCGTAATTCTGAAGGCAGTTATTGAAAATTATAGGAACTGGATATTCTATATCAATTGGTATGTATGCTTTTAATTATCAAAGGTTGAGGTAGTGAATTATGTACAATTTCCTTCAATGATACTATTTTATCATAACAAATTAATCAATTCAATGCAACAGGTAAAAAACTAACAATTCAGATGCAAAAAATCAAGATGAATCAACTTTTGAATAGTAACATTTTACAGGCCTGAACATGTCATTATGAAACTTAAAATTCACATTGGTTGAGAGTTGTAGTGACTGACTGTTTTCAAACAAGTCTGTTAGTTAGATTAGGGGACAGGTCAAATGCAAACAATGTGTTCTTGCAATTGGTACCTTTAGTGTGATTTTTTTGGCAGCAAGTTTATCAATCAGTGCTTGCAGTGATTATGAGTTGTTGAAACAAATAATCACCTATGGCAGTCTCTATACATGGTTTTACATATGGTAGCCCTTGCCGCTGGCAAACTTAACAAACATTGATGATGAATTTTTCTTCTTGGACACCAGTCAAGTTGGTAATTAATTAATGTCACACTGGAGCAACACAACAGGCTATTGGCGATATCCAGGATCAATCCTGAAGGGAAAGATCCAAGGACAATGCCTCGTAATTTGAATCATGGTCAGATGACGAGAACATCTGAGCTGGCACTCAACTTTCCAAACTTCCACGCCATGCCAACTTGAGGACATTGGAGGCCACGACAGATTTAACGTGCACAACCTCAGTGTACACCACAGTCTTTGGCTGGACCGAGCTCCAAACTTGCAACCTTCCGGTTGCTTTTCCAGCTGGGCTACTGTGGCCCACCACCAGCCAGGGTATTGCGGTGTTTATTCAGTGTCACAGCATCTGCACAACACAATGAGCATCTGTTGGTGCTTCACTTCATTCACGACTCTTAAGATGGAATAACCCTTCTCGGAATTGTTGATTGCCAAACTGTATTTCTTGTTAATCAATCAATTGTTATTTTCTGGTGCTTCTCTTATGTTTTTAGTGATGCTTAAGAGCAAAAAAATCAAGCAACATGTGCTACACCTCCCAAAGCCATATTTTGGCGTTCCAAGCCCAGAAGTACGTTGATTGGCTTGACTGTGTGTCATAATAGTTTCAAACATGTTTCCAATGATAACAAAATGACAGAAGACCATCTGATTGATGAAAAGACATTCTACTTTCAGATTAAGGAAGCCATCATCTATATTATTTCTATAGTATAGATCCCTTTTACGCCTCTTACATGCGATGAATCTTAACAAGTGCAGTATCAAAAGAGAATTTCCCGCAGCACAGACGAACCTGTTCTATTTCTACAGGGTGTGCAGAGGGGGCTAAAAACAATTCGAAATCACCATAGGAATAACATTGAGTGTAAAACGATTGCGGTATACAACTCTGTTTTACCAGTATTGTCGGAAAACAACTTTTCCAATAAAACTGTTTTACCAGTATTATTCGGAAAACAATTTTTTCGTCATCTATATTATTTCTACAGTATAGATCCCTTTTATGCCTCTTACACGTGACGAATTATTTATTTATGAATTGAACTGGTTTTTCATTTCTTTCCATAATACCAATAATTTATGAATATGTGATTTGATGATATAAGGATATTAAACGATGCATGTTTCATGCGAGGTTAAGATTTGAAAAAAAATTTTAAATATACAACTTAGCAAGTTTCGTGAATTCTAGAGTTAAGATAACTTTATTAGGCCTTTTGGCAGAAGAATTGCGTGCTTTACACAAATGGTTGGAACAATGCTAACAGTGATCTCAAGGAGGAAGTGTTTTGAATTGTGATTGAATAAACTTTTTGATATTTTGGATATAAAAAAATTTGCTTACATCTTTCACCCTTACAACGGATTTGGAAATGCACAGCAAAATATGCCAGCTCCTAAAGGCATGAAACAAGTCAAAGTCCTGACAAGATGGGAGAGGTTTAGTTTGTTTGGGTTTTATGTCCTTAGGGCAAATTTTGGCCCTGCTGCACCAGACACAAGACATACAATATAAAGTAAGACACACACACACACAATGAAAGTTTTACTGACACAGAAGAGAGAAGTACACCCAAGGAGGAATTGAACCTGCGTCACCTACAACTCGACAGTTGCTAATGCAGACAGGCAAAACTGTAACAGTGTGTTGGGCCATTATACCCCACCAATGTTTATTTAACCTGACAGCAAATCTCTCCTTTGCTGGAGCATGTTGGCTCTCCTGGAGTCATATACAAGGTTTTTAAGAACAGACGAATGACCAGCGAGCTTGTCAGGACTTTTACACACAAATCCTTCACTACAAAATCAAGTATTATTGGTGATGGACAATCATGAAAGCCATACATCTGTTCAATCATATTTGTTTCGAAGAGAACGAGGCATCCATGTACTAGTATCCATTTCTCCTCATACTGGCTTCAGCCCCTCGACTATTATCAATAGTTGAAGAGCATCTTATGCTGCGAGTGTGATATTTTCATGAAAACCTGAGTATGTCTGAAGGTAATTTTATATGATCTGGATGAACTGTTTAACAAGGCTTACAGCAGAGAAGCCACATTAGATATAGCTTAAAAGGGGTTTGATGGTTGGTTGGTTTTGAGTTTTATGGCACAAGGGCCATATCTGCTAAGCTGCACTAAACAATGTCAAGTAATTGTGAAAAGAAAGGATGGAGGGAAGGAAAAGATTGCTTGGGCATCCTGGGATCATGACCCCCATGTTTACCAGATGCAGTAGACCCCATGGGAAAAGAATCTATCACTAGGGTACTTCGGGTTCGTGAAACCGGAACACACCTAGAGATGTGCCCCGAGGGTAAGGTATTTGAAGCTTGTGGAATTTAGCCACTTAATCCCAATTGTTACACTGATGAGGACTTCTTGGCAGCAGGCAACCTATGCGTGATAAATGAAGGAGTTTCTGCCATTGTTGAACCTCTCCTAATGCACCTAAATCTGTTTGAAACTTCAGGAAAGGCTAACTCTGATACCGGACCTAACACTTCTGCTAGTCTTTTGTAAATATCTCTCAAGTTCCAAATGTTTCAAGAGGGGTTAACTCCAAGAAACAGATGAAAGGTCGTTCTTAAAAAAAATCAGAAATTCTGAGGAACACTGATGCAAAAGAAACTTGAAGAATATCGAGAGCACCAACACTTGAAAGGCAAAAATTTCAGCTTCTAATATGCTCAAGACAATATTCACTAAGCCTGAACCAACACAGAAAACTGTACCAGTTAAAAAAAGAAAGTAAAAAAAGCTCCACTCAAGAAGACATCCGATAGCCTATGTCAGTCTAAAAGGGCACTGAAAGGCATCCCCCAAACAAAGGTAAAAAAGAGAAAAATATTTCAAGGAACTTGTGCAGTTTTTCAGAAGAGAGCCTAGATGAAGCCATGATCTGTGACAATGAGTGCTTTTCTGAATGAAGAGATTGAAGACATTTGTTGCATATACAGAGTTCAGTCAGAAGAATACATTTTGGTTTTGATGTCTCATGTTCAAAATGGGCTCATAAAGAGTGCAGTGGAGCGGACAGGGCTGTAAATTACACTTTTGATAACTGCAAAACCTTTGATGGGCGGGAATAACAGTACGAGTCAAAAAATGATATTTTTTAGAACAATAAAACCATTTAATATTCCATATTGTGAATGAATAAAATTTATAAAATCAGTTATGTCTGACAATTTTAAAGGGAAATTAGGAGAAATTTTGGATGTGGCCCTGACAAAATTAAGTTACTTGTACTTAATTTTGTCAAGAAACGTTCGTACCAAGAAAATTGTGCACATCACAACTGACTTGTACTGTTATTCCCGCCCATCAAAGAAATGTAATGTGATATAAAATAACTAATAATTTATTCAATTGCTAATGGAACATTTAATCAAGAGTGCCATTACCCGCTACACTTAGTGCAATTATCCAACACCTTCGGGTAATAGCGTAGTAACCCACTGTAATTTTTTACATTTTTAATGATTTAAAAAATATTTATTCAGGTGAACTTACATTACATCGTACATATATTACAATTAAAAACATTTTATTTCATACGTGTTCAGTCATTTTCCCTTAGGTGGGCATCATAATCCTACTTTCCCCTATTGTTTTTCATTTAAATTGCTTGATTTCATAAACTTCATCAATGTTATTGAATAAAATTAATTGTTTAGTGTATTTTTTTATGTGTATTCCTTGAAATATTCTACACTATAGTGTTGAAAACAGTATGTAATGGGACATTAGAAGAGTGAGCATGTTTTCTGTACAACTTTAGAAATATCCAACAGATTATAAGGTTAACAGAAATCCTATGTAATTGCCCAAGAGAATCTTTATATAAATATTTAATATAAAATAAATCTCTGATTAGTGTTCATCATTTGGATAAATAAAATGAAACGATACAGAAAACTTTAGGAGTAATATATATGTGTATGTTATATTTTGAGCAAAATATATATACAGAGGAGAGGAATTATACAGAAAACATGCATCAATAAACATGAGATTATTCAAGAAACCATAAAAGTTTTTGGTACATCAGTATAAAAAGAAAAATTAAGTCAATCAACACTCTTAGATGAAAAATTACAATGAATAAATAAAATTCTTGCAGAATTACCTAACTGGACATCATAATTCATTCCCATTTTCTGGCAGAGGGTAACGTTAAAAGATCTGTACAATGGGGCTTGAACAGCTTTCATATGAGCATCATATTCATCATATTCTAAATGTCCTTGGATGCGTTCTTTAGGGCCTGGAGAAAAAAAATCATTATTAACAAACCCATAACAAAACAAATATTTTATTTTTAGAACACATAATTATTCAGTCACAGGTAATAATTTCCGTAGAACTGTAAGTAGCTTTTCATGTACCCAATGCAAGGTTCCATGTTCAGATCCTTTAGATTTGGAGCTATAATGTTTAAAATTAAATACAAATAACTATGGTTCATAAACAATTTTCCGTGTGAGAAAATACAAGACTACTCATATTTTTTAAACATATCGTTAGAGCATGTGAGTTCGAGCTCACAATTAATGTCTTAATTTATTTCATTTAAATATTTATTGAGCATACTGCTTTCCAGTGCTAGTTTGATTGAAACTGGAATTGGAATTCTGATTTGGAAGAATGAAAAAGGTTAATTTTCAAAACAGTTCGTCAGCTTTAGAGAAGTCAGTGTCATGTAATATGCAGTTTTAATAAATGTCTTGTTTGGTTTTATATTCCAGTGTAGCTTCTACATGCACCATACAGCTTCACAATACAGTCCACTTTAGAAATTGGTAGGGCACTTTGGTTGTCACATAGAAACAGCGGTGGATAAACGTAAAGATTTTAATTGCAATTTTTAAGATTATCCATATAAACAAATTATAGATTACATCTTCACGGTTAATACAATACCCCTTTTTGATATCAAAACTTGATACATCATTCAGTTATCTTTGCTGTTTGCAAAGGAAATTTCAATGTTTCTTTGGAATTGGGAGTTCATAAGTCATGTGTTTCAACCAGTTACCTACCCAAATGTGAAATTTCATAGGGGCATCTACAGACACCATCAAGTTAGAGGGGTTGAAGATCTTCATTGGTCAGACCGCAAGAGGAAGGTATAAAAATCGTAAATGTTTTACCGAATACAAATATATGTTACACGTTGTAGTTTTATATAATTTTAAATAAAAAACATGTAATAGAATGATTAATTTGTGATTATTTCTCTACAAGTAAATTTCGCTCAGACCCTGCTACATCACTTCTCTCACACAATTATGCTTTTCTCATCCCCTTAGAAGCAAGATATATTAAGGGGTTAGTGTATTAAGATATACTCGCAGAATCAATAGGCGTTGCTCAGGTTGAATTGGTTGTAATTGATCATAACATTATTCAATGTTATTCCTATAGGGATTTTAAATTGTGATTTTAGCCTCCTCTGCACACCCAGGACAAATAGTATAGGGGTTTGTGATGTCTCTTTTCATTTATTAAATGTCTTGTTAGAACTTTAAGTTACGCTCTTATTCCAATGTAGCAAAACATAACATTGTCGATAAGAAGTACGGCTCTACATTTACATTTTTCTGAATAAGCTAGATTGTGGAAAAATCTTCAATGGTGATATTTGGAAATATGGACTCCTTCACGACAGAAAGTGAAAGTTGGGCTCAATGCATGGAAAGATTTGAGCACTTTGTTGTGGCAAAGGGAAATAAAGATGACAAGAAAAAAGCAATATTTCTGACTATTATCAGACCTTCAGTTAGTTCACAAGGTACTTTGAAGTTTACTTTTGCTTCTGGACACAACCTCTGGAACCTTTTGCCTCTGGACATCTACTGTGAATTGGAGATACTACTGGCCAAACATTATAACCCTACACTCGAAAATTGTAGACTTAAATTTAATATATGAATGCGAAAACCAGAAGAGACTGTTCCTGTGTTCATGTCAGAACATTGGCGGCTTTCCTAGTTCTGCAATTTCGGTGATGCATCAAATACTATGTTGCAGGACTGACTGGTGTGCGGTATAAAATACAAAGCGATACAGTGTCAGCTATTATCGGAATGACAGCTTACCTTACAGACAGCGGTATATATTTCAATTTCAGTGGAAACAGGAGCTTGAGATGTTTTGGATTTACAAGCTCCAATAGAAATCCATGAGCACAAGCTTCAGTCACCAAGAGAGGTGAGAAATTTTCAAAATTCTAATTTCAAGTCAAATGTCAAAAGCTGTTCAAACTTTAGGGAGTGTATCCGATGTGGTAGAAATAATCACATGCCCTCAAATTGTCCATTTTTACAAACTACATGCCATGCTTGTGATGTTAAGGGTAATTTTAAAAAGAAATGCTTGAAAACCAAGAATAGGGAACATAGGTTAAAAAGTAAAACTCAAGACATGTTTTCTGTAGAGTTCAAAAGTAAAAGTGTTCCAAATATGATGTAGATTGGTAAGTGATCATAATAATACTCAATGTTATTCCTATGGGGATTTCAATTTGATTTTAGTATCCTGTGCACAAGCAGGACAAATCGAATAGGGTTTAATATGCAGTCTACATTTCCCGAAAGGTTCTAAAGAATAAGTCTATCAAATTCAGTGTGAATTGATCAAACAGTGGTCATAAAAACATTCAACATTGCTCATAAGGGTATTTCGAATTGATTATAACCCCCTGTACATACCCAACACAAATTGAACGGTATTTATATGTAGCCTACATTTCCCAGTGTTCTGAAGAATGAATGAACCAAATTTGGTGTTGATTGGTTGAATGGTGTAGATTTGTTTAGAGTGCAGACCGATGCAAAGTCTTCTTTCTATATAGATTTACAAGTATTTTAAAAAAAATTGGATAGTTTATAGAAAAAAGATTGGGTATTAAATAAATCTGGCTGACTGCCCATCTCATTCAGTTTTGCTTAATTGACTCTCCCTTTGCAATTTTATGTGATTCCAGACAAATAATTTCAAATGCTGATTATTTTGACACATGCACATTACTTTAAGAGTGTAATTGACTCGTGCAAAAGTACCGGACAGCCAGTGAGTTATTGCCCAAATAGACAAATGCTCAGCATTTACGAACATCTTAAATACTATGAATTTTGAACAAAAGGATGTTAAATTATTTTGTAAAACTGAAAGATAACAATACTATTCATATCATTATTTGCTTGAATATAGTTTTAAATACTGTTTTGCTTCTGAGGAATACAACTTAAGTGACATATTTTCAAGATGGCAATTATTATTTGCAACTTTTGTTGGTGCCAAACTGTAATATGCATCCTACTGCAATAGCTATAAGAGGTGCAAGGAACAGATGTGAAAATTACAGTGTCTTTACATTACTTATCTTTGAATTGAATCATTTGAGTTTACAAAATTTACACAAAATAAATCTCATTAGTTTTTGAGAAATTATTAATTTTATTATGTGTATACACATTTCACTTCTTTTACACCTTATTCATACCATGATTTATTTTGAAAATTAAAGATTGTTGCCACAAAAGATTTCAATACAAACAATGTTATTATTTAATGAAAACACAAAAATAAAAATTTAGTATTTAGTAAGATATATATTTTAGTTAAAATAACAATTCATTCAATAGGGACAGATTCAATTCATTTTTAGCGAGTACTTGGTTAATTCATATTTACAAAAGACTATAGATATGATCTGGGTTAGAAAATATACTTGTACCTCTGGATTTAAATATACAGAAACAAGGATCTATATAATATCCACTAATAGTTTATGCACTCACTTTATTTTCACACCCTAATTTTTAGGCAACCATTCTGGATTTATTTTGTCTACTGATGTAATTTTAGTTTCATTAGCATTGAATAACAGACAGTTGTTAGAAAATAGGTTCATTTGTGACTGACACTGATAAGGCAACAGAGAAGACCTATGATTCTAAGTAGACATTTAATGCATCACAATCAATTTAAAGAAATAAACTTGTATAAAAATGAGTAAAATTGTAACATGTTATACTAATGTATTCATATTTGTTTCAGGTATTAATACTATGAATTTACAAAGTTGCTTATGTGGGTAGATAGTTGAATTAACATCGCACTGGAGCAACACAACAGTCTATTGGGGACAGTCTGGAACCCATTCCAAAGTGAAAGATCTGAGGATGACACCTCGTCATTATGAACCAGTCAGATGACGAGGTGGAGTTGGCACCCCACTCTCCACACCACACTAATGTGAAGACATTTGAGGTCATGATACGTCATTAACGTGCACCCCATCCATGGCTGTCTTTGGTTGGAACAAGTTTTTAACTCGCAAACCTTCAGTTGTTAATCTGTTACTCTTCCAACTGGCTACTGCAGCCTCTGCTTATATGGGTGTAAACATTCAAAGAACACAGAACCTATTATGTCATCAGCAGGGATTGTATAAATACTTGAACTTTATAAGTATAAGTTTCAGTATCTAAGTTTCCACTCTAGACATTATTTTTGACAGTCGATAATTTGACACCACATTGCATCGCAATCTCAACTGCTATATTTTAAATATTTTTACCATGCTATTTTTGTTAAGTTTATGTTAATAAATTTAAGTCATTTTGGTTTAATTTAATTTTATTTAAGTTAATGCTCACCAAGCATCATAGCTTAATATTTTCAACAGTCCATTTCAACAGTTTCATTTTGACATTTGTCCTTTATCCTAATGTCAAGTGCGATTGTTTATTTCTTGCATAATCTACATACCCTTGTTAAAATCATGTCATTTTCCAATAAGCTCGAAAACTACACAAGGAAATGTATAGAGCTTATTTGATTAAAACCTATTTGGAAGAAAAAGAATACAGCAAGACAAAAAGCTGATTAAAACACGATAGAAAAAGTTAAATTCTCACCACTTTCAAATATGAGTCGGAAAATCAAATTCTTGAAGTTACACAGTTTACTATCAAGAGGTATTGCAATGCCTGGTTCATCTGGCTTTTCAATGTGATATGCTATAAAAGATTTAAAAACAAGGATTATTTTTCTTGAAACAAAAACCACTTACAAAAAATGGCCAATTTATTTGAAAACATGAAAGTAACAAGTCTACAGCTGAACTGTATTATTAACCATAGTAATGCTTTTAGTTTTATGAAATGCAAAACGGATTTCTTTCTTTATTTAGAATTTTGAGACAAATTTGAAGAGAATACAAATGAGTATACGATGATAAAATTACAACCTAAATGGAATTTAAAAGGACAAGACAAATAATTAATGTTTTTTTAACTGAAGAAGAATTAAACATTTGGGATGGAAGTTGCATTTTGTTTATGACCACATTCATGCAAAATACAGTGCATACTGGACTAAATAGTAAAAACTAAATTATTTTTAATCTGCGAGCAAATTCTGTCTTGCAGATTTTCAAACAGTTTTACACTTTTATGTAGAGCTGACTCAAATACCCTACCCCTGACAGTCCACTGATCACTAATTTGCCCTTGTAGTGCCATAAAAAGTACTGTTCATTTTGCTAGAAATTAGGGGTTGGGTTTTATGGCACAAGGGTCATATTTGGCTATGCTGCATCAGACACAAGATCAACAACATCGTGATGGACATACACACATGTTTTACTGACACAGAAGAGAGAAATACATACAGGGAGGAATTAAACCTGTAACACCTACAACATGCAGGCCAGATATTGGGAAAAAACACTTTTAAGTAGAAAAACAAGATAATGAGAGTGCATATTTACATGCACTTCAAGTGTAGTAATTAAACGTACATAATATAAAAGAACAAATGTGAACATAAGAAAATGGAGGTTGTCTTGCCATTAGATTTTCTCACAGGAACTTTATGACTAGCCAAATCAGCAACTTCTCTTAATGACAAATTCAAAGTAGGAACGTCGATCTTAATAGGCTCTTCTTCAATGTACCTGTAAGTAAAGCAATGTCATAAATATAAATTGTAGTTATGGGTTGCCATTAATTAATGTCTCCATTCACTTTTCATTTATATTTTTGCAAAATCTTTAATGAATACATATACAAAGTGAGGGGTAGTCAAATTTTTCATATTATTTATACTATAAAAAAATGGTTCAGATGCAGCTTTTAATTATCTGCGTCACCTTCAAACTGGTTTTCTTAAAAGCCCAGAAAACAATCTCAGAATAGTTTAGTTCTTAGTTACGTGAAACTTAAAATGTCCTATTTCATAATTTTATCAATGCTTTCCAGGGTTCCTTGGTCAGGAAATAGAAGGATGGTTGGATTTTGGTTTTGTGGCACAGGGCCCATGTTTGGCCATGCTGCGCCAAACACAAGAGACAACATCGAATAATGGACATACACACAAGAAAAGTTTTACTGACACAGAAGAGAGAAGTACACCCATGGAGGAATCGAACCTGCTATGCTTATAACTTGCAGATTGCTAACACAGTAGACATACCCACTGGGCCATGATTAATTTTCAAAAAGAAACAAGACATAAAATTGAAAGATGCATATCTTATCAATAATGTAGTAACAACGACAGAGAAAAAGAGAAAACATTTTTCATTCAACTACATGTAAAGTAGATGTAAGTTGATGAGCAATGCTCTGAAAAATATTTACATGGTGATTATGAACACAAAGCTTGAAAGTTTAAGATTCTGTGGTATGTATTAGTTTGTAATTATTACTTTATCAAAAATAAATTTTTAACATCAATTCCCAATTCACTTTTCAAAACGTCACTTAGTTAATTGCCATTTTGTACAGTTCCACAGCGATTGATCAAACACTAGCTTCACACATATTGAAGGCTCGCCCTGCTAAGAGGGCTGTTAGTAAAATTTGGCAAATGCGTGTTTAGTTATTAATAAGTACAGTTACACAAACTATGCTTCACATAGGGTAAAAAACATTCCATTGAACAATTACATCCAATCATCTAATCACACTCCCATTCCAGTATCTTATTTTAAGATCAGCACAATCATCGCAGTTAAAAGGGTCGAGTGCTTTGATCCAAAAGTGATCTTATCGTTCTCCCATCATTTTAAAATATTTCATGCAGAAGTCCATATCTAAAATCTAACAGTGGAGAGAAGCAATGGGATCTTTCCTATGGTCATTTTAATCACTGGAGCAACACAACGGGCTATTGGCGGCAGTAAAGGATCAATTGCGAAGGGAAATATCCAAGTACAAAGCTTCGTAATTTTGAACCATGGTCAGATGATGAGAAATAAACCTGAGCTGGCACCCCATTCTCCAAACTTCCACACCACACCAATGTGAGTACATTGGAGGCCACGACAGATTTCACGTGCAGCCTCATGTGTACATGGTCTTTGGCTGGACCGAGTTTAGAACTCGCAACCCTCAGGTTGCTAATCTGTTGCTCTTCCAATTGGGCTACCTCAACCCTTTGTCACAGAAAGATGGTTGTTTTGGGTTTTATGGCACAAGGGCCATATATGGCCAAGCTGTGACGAATACAAGACAATGTCAAGCAATCAATGGAGCAAGAAGAAAAGCATAAAGTAGATCAGGCAAGGGCAAACCAAAAGGGAGAACAGATCACTAGGGTACCTCAGGGTTGTGACACTCGTGTTTACTTAAAGAAAGTAAATCTCTGAGGGGGTTACCACAGAAGGAATTTAACTTTATAAAAAATCACAATAGAATATAATTCCTTGAAACAGTTGAGTTGGTATTTTCACATATTATTACGTGACGAAAGCAACACAATGCAGATATGGTCTGACTTTGCAATTGTCACTTGAGTTATGTACCTTTGAATGAGCCTATTCATTAAATTAAGGTACTGGTAGTAAGGTAAACTAATCACATCCACAATTGCTCTGACCACAGCACTTATTCTGACGGTTTTATGAGTTCCAAATATTGTCGAGGGACAAATGATGTATGGTGACTGCCATACATCAAAGGCCATTTACCTTCTCATCATAGCTGCATCAAATGTCTACTTTCAGAATCTTTCAATTTGTTTCCAATTCTAACCCTACATTTTTAATAGCTCTTTTGTCATGCTACTCGAGTTTACTCATTTTGACTCCATTAAATATAATAAACCAGGCTTCAACTCATCAAATGTTTAATAGTATACCCTTTGAATTTTTGTTCACAGTAATGGTCTGCATTCACACTTTGTCCAGGTTTCAACACTTCAAAATGAGCGATTCCGCAAATACTCCACCAAACACACAAAAGCGCCTTTTTGGGATGTAAACCTGGCTTAGCAGTACTTTGCGGCGATTCATTCGGAGAGAGCCACTGCCTTTTGTGTTTTGGATTATCATAGAGGACCCATTTTTCATCTCCAGTGATTAAGCGATCAAAAAACGCTTCTGTATTGTGCCGTTGAAGCAATAAGGATGGATGCGGGACCCAAACACCTGCTCTGCTTACTTCACCAATCTGCTGTAAATGTTCTTGGATGGTCGACCAAGGCTGGTTAAGAGTGTTTGACAGTTCCTTGATTGTCTGACATGCATTTGCTTTCACTTCCGCCATTAACACGTCATTGTCTAAAGTTATTCGTCTTCCTGATCGATACGAGTCGGAAAGATAAAAATTACCGGATCTGAACTTAGAAAACCACCTTTGGCATTTTCGAAAGTCTAATGCACTTGGATAAACATCGTAAATGGTTTTGGTAGCAACTGTTGCGTTACTACCCTTGTGAAACTCAAAAGCATACAATGCCGGATATGTACCTCTTCTGGTATTTGGCTGGCCATTTCACCCAAAATTGCAAAAAAATTTAAGATTTAATTATTTACAAGTAAACAAGTCACTTTAACCTTAAAATGTCTTTGGCACGACTTTGAAGTACACAATGAGCTGATAAATGGTAAACAAATATTGACATGCGCAGAAACAACATTACTTTCCTGTTCCCCTAATAAAATTAGTGTTTGTTTATATAAGAATATAAAAGAATTATTTGTAAGGCTGATGTGATAAAGAAAATAAAAGAGCACATTTCGTACATAGTTACTTGTAAAGATGAATTCTTCGTCTCCCTTTCAATCAATGCCAAGTATGGAAAACCAAATTTTCCTACAAACTCGTTGGCATCTAGACTAGGAAAGTCTTCATCCACTTCACCAGTTTCTTCTGCCATTTTTAAACAGTAGTTGGAGACAGAGTTACTGAAACAAAAAGACAATTGGGTCAGTGATAAGACACTTATATATGTAATAGTACAATTTCACAGTAATGTATCTAGAGAGAAAATGCTGTAAGCAAACAGTAGGGGTATTGTGGTGGATATCTTAATTTTATTTTGTTTCAGGCGAAGAATGATGGTGGAATGAGGTAGTTCATTTGTTTGGGTAGCCTTGACAAGTAAAAATCATAACAAATACAGTCAAATCACATTATTATGATCACTACCTACTTTTGATGTTAGCAGCACGTAATCAATGGAATAAGGCATGTTTCGGGTTGTTGGTTAGTTGTTTTCAGGTTTTATGGCACAAGGGCCATATTTGGTCTAACTGTGCCAAATACGAGACAGTCAAAACAATGAGGAGGAAGAAAGAGCAGAAGGGTGGGCAAGGATAAAAATGAAAGGGGGTATTTCAATTAACGTTACACTGGAGCAACACAAAGGGCTATTGGTGACGGTCCGGGATCAATCCCAAAGGGAAAGATCCGAGGACAACACCACGTAATTTTGAACCACGGTCAGATGACGAGGCAACACCTGAGCTGGCACCCCACTCTCCAAACTTCCACACCACGCCAACGTGAGGACATTTGAGGCCACGACAGATTTAACTTGCACCAGCCCCCTTTGTACACGACGGTGTTTGGCTGGATTCGAACTCGCAACCCTTCGGTTGCAAGCCGTTACTCTTCCAACCGGGCCACTGCGGCCCCTAAAAATGAAAGGGAGGAAAAATTACTTGGGTACCTCGGGGGTTTTGATGTCCATACAAACCAAAAGAAGCTGTGCCCCTGAGGGCAGCATGTGTTGGGAGCTGGTTTGGTGAGTATATAAGGTGAGATGTAGGCATTTTGAAAACAAATCAGCCATTGTTGTCATGGGTAAAATGTACAATTTTGAAAAGGGATGATCATTTGCTTTTGACCAAGGATGGCAGTATTTTTAAAGCAGCACAGGTTGTGAAGTGTTCTTGTGATTCAATAGTTCGAATGGATTGGACAAATGACACCATTTCGAATAAATGACATGGAAACTGTAGAGCCCCACAAGCCATTGATGTCAGAGGCAAATGTCTGCTATGCAGGCGTGTTAGGGCAAACTGACATGCTCCAGTTGAACAACTCACCATCCAAACAAATCAGGGGGCTATCTGATGTGTCTAAAACGACAGTAGAGTTGCAAGTCACTTATTCGGTTCCATTGAATGGATGGACATCGGCCTATTAGACGAGAAAACTCTGAGAACAAATACTCAGTAAACACTTGGAAGAACATAAGATGGTGGGGGAGTTATGATCTGGGGAATGTTTCCTTGGCATTGTTAAATACCTTTGCCAACCTTCCAAAATATTGACACACTACCATGCTATTTAGCTGCTGTTCATTCTGCACATGGCAGATATTGTGGATATTAGCTGGTGGTCATAATAATGTGACTCGACTGTGTATTCCAATTTGTCATTAAGTGTGTTAAAAAATAAATAACAGGTTGGATGTCGAAGATGACTTGTGATGCTACATTAAAACGACGACCCCGACCATTGATAAATAATGCAAGCATAAACAAGCACAGCTATCTCACCAACTACCCAGAAAAACTTGTATGCTTTTATAAGATTTCTTAAATTGTTTATGCCACTTATTGTGTTTACTGATAAACATAATTTATGAACACAAAATGTGTAAGTAAATGAGTATTTTATTTTATTTCCATTGTTGTACAAGAGTATAATGAAAAACACACAAGAGTATGCCAATTAGATATACATTCCCAAGGGGTATAAAAAGTTGAGAACCATTGGTTTCAGTATTTAGCAATATCAATTTCATTCTAGCTAAACCAATGTTTTAAAATAGTATATGTATATTTTTTATGCAAGACATAAATCAGCATTTTGTTTATATTGTATAATATAAGATTATTTGCATTTGACATTTTTCTACAGGCACAGTATGAAGACATTTTCGATTTTCATTTTTAAATGTACTTGTAGAAAGTAATCCTTTGTATAGATACGACGATAACACAAGTTTTGAAAAATAAATTATTTAAAATAATATAGAATGCAAATATAAACATATTTTTTGAATGAAATAATTCACAGTGTAGTACAACATTTAATACTATGCTTCTGCAAATTCATATTTAAGCTAAATTATTCAAACATAAAAAGAAAAAATTAACAGAATTCTATAAAGTCAATTGATGAATTACAAATGCAATATGATTAATTTTCATTTACCAACTAGCATGTAAAATTGAAAAATCTGAATGGTATTAAAGTTTAATAAGAAATATAATGAAAGATAACAAAAGCTATGATATGCTACTATACAATTTGATGTATCCCTTCTCATATTAACATTAAAGGAAATTACATAGGGGACGGGCTAGCTAAGGAAGTTCTTTGGACACTAACATCACTAAACTAATTAACATCCCATGAAATTTTCAAAGTCCAAGATCTGCAGAAATATTACAAGAACTTCCCTTACTCATGATTGGTATTAGAGAACTCACAAAATCGCTGCTTTGGAGGTGTACTGCAATCGAAAAAAAGACAGCTGTGCAATATTCAGAACTGGCCATACTAACGTCCTCAAATTTCAAAATGGACAAAATGTTTTACTGTTTCGGTCAATTAGGATTCCCATGACTTCTTTGAGAATCCTTTGATGATTTTGGAATTTTTAAAGATGAGTGGTTTCATGGACTTGCTCTAGTATGTAGTAGGCAAAGAGGAATTAGAAACACTATAAAATTAGAGAGTACGATTTGATTTTAATACTACCTCATAGGACACTATAAATAAAAAAGACGAAATAATAGGTAGATAAGAAAATAAGATAACAGATGACGAGATAAAAATTCTGAAATTAAATTGAGCAGAGGAATTTGAATATCATTTACTTGAGCTTAGGTTCCTTTCCCTCATTTGTATACATCCAACAAATGAGACCAACCAAATCTTTGACTCGAGCATTGGACAAGCAGATCACCTCCATTCCATAGTTTCGCTCGTCAGCTGGCTGCATGGTGAGGTAAATGAGGATCTTCTTTGAAGGAGCAGATCGATTTACCTTTAACGAAATAATATGGAATTAGTTTGACTTTCAACGTAGTATGAGAAAGAATTTCAGTGTAAACAAACCAGACAAAAGATGGAGATTTGACCTCATGTTACCCAAATGCTCTTACAGGATATGTATCAGGGTTACTTCAAATGCAGTATATTGCCCTTTTGGTGACATTTGGCATTTAATCTAATTGGTGCTGACCTATTAACTATCATTATATTATCATACATTAATTTGAAATTTTCATTGTCAAATTTTTTTTCATATCTTTATTGTGTTATTATTTGCCATCATGTTTGTGAATTACTTTTAAAGTATCTGTATATTTTTCATATAAAGGCAGTTTTGATACAAAGGTAAGTATTTTATTGCTTAGTAAATAAAATAATTAATTGGCATGTCTGAAACGTTCTCAATCATTGTTTCAACTATGAATTGCCATTTATTCAACTCTTTAAATGTGTATGTTAGTTCATACAATCACTTAAATTCATCACTGACCTTAATACTGAAGAATTAGGACTTGAATAAAGAAAAATACAAAATTAAGAATTTATGATTAATTCTATTGGCAACGATCTGAAATCATACTTAATAAACAAGTCAGGTGAGGTCATTTCCGGAATACGCACAGGCAGAACATTCCACCACAAAAACACTACTGCCACCTACATTTAGCTTGACTGAAAAAGCCTCATAAATTTATAATTTGTGATAGTTATTTGTAAAAGAAACAAAAGCATTCTTTCTATGAGATTGAAATCTGAATACCTACAATTTACTTTTTATTAGTAGAGAAAAATGTAGATGGTGAAATTAACTTAACATTAATTTAATAACAATTAAAAATGAACACAAAAAATAAAAATTTGATACTGTAAAGTGCGACAAAGGAGGGTGTTTGTAAGGCATATCTTTGTAGTGATGGTATAAAAGCAATGCATATTGTATTAGATTAGATTGGCAACTGCAATGCAAAACATATTTTAGCATTGTATTCATATTGTATACAAGTTTTTATTATTTCACTTCTGCACTATAATTGTTTTTTAATAATCATACTATTCAATAAAAAATGAAAATTTATAATCTCTTCACAAAACACATTAATATTATGGTTGAATAAAAATAGTTCCATACATTGCCGACTTACAGGTGAACACACAAAATCAAACTTTTCAAGAAACGATTTGTTTCTTTTCTAGATCAGAATGTGGTGATCTTCAGACTAATGGTCCAAGTTACTTTTCCTTGCATGAATGTTCAATTTCTAGAGAGACACACTTAGTGAATAAAGAGCATAGGGAGTAGAACTTTTTCACCTTTTCTTCAGAACAATGTTTTTTGACTTAGTGTGTTTCACTTGCAAGCAGACAAAACATGAAAATTAGTAGAGAAGTAGATTGTTTCAAAACAGAAAATTACCCTTCCATCAAACCTAGCATATTCACCAAATGGATTATTTGGTGCAGCGGGGAAAAGCTCCAGAGCCTCACTTAAAGCAGATTTCACAGGTTCTTTGTTTTCCTTCTTTTTGGACAAATCTTTCGTTGGAAACAGCTCACACAGATCTTTTTCTGAAATGGAAGCAATAAAAATTAGAAATATTAGTTTATAAAAGTCTTTACAAATGTAACTTAAAAATTTTTTCTTCACTTTTAGCTCGAGTCCTTACGCTACTTAGAAACTTCATTTACAAGTGGATGTACGTTTTAACCCTTTGCACTCAGATATAGCCATATTAGTGGCATTACTGTAATTAATTTTAATGATCATAGTGCAAAGGGTTAAAATGATAAAAATTACTTTAAATATTGTACTATATTTTAAACTTGATAAATAGTAAACTTAATGGTTACTTAACAATATTTGGCCCATTTATTTGAACAAATAAGATAAAAATGTCATGCTACTTCTACAATAACACTAAAATTAAAGCAAAATTCATCCTAGTAAAATAGGGATTAACCAGGAAGTACAAACTTTTTTGTTTGGGACACATTTGTTTTGTAATTAGAAATATAATTTTTTTTAATTTAATAAAATTGATTATCTGCAATGAGAGGACTAGGAAATAAGGAAGATCCATTTCTTTCATTAAATAATCAAAAGATAAAAATAAATTGGTGCCTAAATTTTTAAAATTTGAAGAAAGCCTAAAATTTAAATTCCAGAAATCTAGAGAAAAGAAATTGCTAATGTAAATTTGTACAATTATTCAAATAAAATAGGTTTTCGCAACTAATTGATTTAATAAAAATTATCTAGATCCTGTGACAGTTGTCTCATTTCACAAATGAGTGTTGAACATAAGTTTATCTTGTAACAGGAAGACTCAATTTTAAGAACAGTTCTTTCAGACAAACTTGCATTTACGTTATTGATTCCAGATTAGGATACTAGTAAGGTCCAAAGTTTCCAGTCCTAGGGTATTAAAAAGGTAATATAATCAAACAACGATTTTTACTTTTTAATATATATTTCACAATACATCTTTTAAAACGGCTAATTAACTTTTCTATACTGCCAAAGAAATAATATGAATTTCTGTCCTTAAAATAGTCTAGATCTGCAGAAATGACTTCTCCATCACTTGTAGATTTTTTTCCCAGATCTGACTTCAATTTTGAAAATAAAAATATTTTGATTTTACATTATTTATTAATGACCAAGACATACTCATTTACACATTTTGAAATAATGAGCAACAAAACACTTCTGTCTGCAAAGTTAGCTGAAGTGTACTGATACAGAAAATTTTAACTGCAGTGCAACAAAACATAGAGAGGGGGTTGAGGGTCGGTTGGTTTGGCTCCTATGGCGCAAGGTCCGATAGTGGACAAGCTGTGCCATTGTGAGGATTGAGGGAGTTAAGTGGTTTGCACACGAGGCACTTTGAAACGCATATCTCGGGTCACGCGATCTAGTGGGTGAGTAGATTTCATCAATTCGAGCACGACGGTCGACCATCAAGTCGCGCCGCCTCACCAATGTATTGCTTTCTTTGGTGGGTGACACTCGAGGTGACTTGAGCAGCCGGACCCGGGTTCGCTTTATCATCCTGATAGGGAAGAAAATCGGCTCAACCGCTTGGAACGCGTTCTCCAGGTAGCGAGTCAAATCGTGACAAGAATTTTGTTCTAGGTCGCGCGTCACAAAAAGCGCGCCTAGGATAGCGTTTCTTCTTTTGGTCGCGATTTTGGCACATTTCGAGCGGTTCAACCAGTTTTCTCCCCTCTCAGGAAAAAAAGCGCGTTGCTCACGTTGCCATATGTGACCTAATTATGAAAACAATAAGTTAACGAAGTGGCGCGATTTATAAATCGCAGCCGAGTCGAGGATATTCGACCGTGGGGCGCGATTTGATGAGCAGCGTTCCCTCCGTGTGACAGGCGCAGTAGAAATTTATCTATCCACCAGGTCGCGCTGCTCAAGTCTCCACGTGTGTCACCCACATGGTGATTCTAACATGTTTGGGGAGAAAACTTTTGGACCTCACTATAAAACAATCGACAAAAATTTGGTTGGTTTTGGGTTTTTTGGCACACGGGTCATATTTGGCCTAGCTGTCCCAAACACAAGACAATGTTAAGTAATTGTGAAAAGAAAGGACGGAGAGAAGTATATATATAAATATCGCTCGAGCATTCTGGGGTCGCGACCCCATCGACAAAAATTTGGTAACTAAAACGTGATATTTTACACTTGAACCAGTACCAGTCATATCAGCAGAGCAGTCCTTCCACTGTATAAAGGTAATCTTGGCCTGAATCTGCCGATCCTTCTTGAGCTTCTCCAGCCTCTGCGCCGTGTTGGACCTGTGCCGATGTCCGCCAATGAATCCCATACCGGACACAATGTCATAGGACTGACTGGCTTCCAGCAGGTCCGAGTCGGAGTAGTAGTCCAAGATCCTCAACTCTGGCTTATCATCTTCGGGGCTGATGGCCTTATCGGTGACAATTTCGTTGAGCATGGCCATTTCGCACATGCCTGTGTCATCGCACGTAATGAAGGAGTGGTGAATGTGAGACAGGAGGAACTTGCGGTCGTCGTAGAAGGCCATTTTGCTTCAAACATAATCGTATAGTTCTGGAAGAGAACGAGGACCATATATGGTAAGAGAACAAACGGAATTGAAATACAACTTGAAGAGATTTCTTTTTGGTAAAAGACATGTAATAGAGGCAGGAACGAATGTTTTAATGGTATTAAATGTTGCACTGCTAACTTTTAATGTATGCATTTTTACTACATTTTGTAGTAATACATAAT
The DNA here is from genome assembly GCA_933210815.1 of Meta bourneti. Classification (NCBI taxonomy): domain Eukaryota; kingdom Metazoa; phylum Arthropoda; class Arachnida; order Araneae; family Tetragnathidae; genus Meta; species Meta bourneti. The sequence goes on from OW119929.1 coordinate 17,829,417, forward strand.
GCCATGGTTCTCCTAGTTCATATTTAAGTTAAATTATTCAAACATAGAAATAAAAAAAAAATTAAGTTCTATAAAATCCAATTGACAAATGTAATATGTGAAGCTATTTATTTTTGGAAAAAAACATCCAATAGGCATGAACGGATACTTTAATATTGTTTAATATTACACTGCTAACACTTCTAACGCATGCCTGGTTACTGATGTTGTGATGATCATAAGGGAAAAGCTCAAACGTAACTGAAATGCAGCTTGAAGGATTTCATTTTGGAAAGACATGCAATAGGCATGAACAAATGTTTTAATGTTGTTTAATATTACTCTGTTAACACTTTGAATGCATGTCTGATTTCTGATGTTGAATATCATAAAGAGAACAAACGTAATTGAAATGGAATTCGAAACTATTTCTCTTTGTAAAGACATCCAATAGATAGGAAAGGATGTTTTAATGGTGTTTAATACTACACTATTAACACTTTGAATTCATGCCTGGTTACTGATGATCATAAGGTAAGAGAACAAACGTAATTGTAATGCAACTTGAAGCGATTTCTTTTTGGAAACAAATAGACCCAATAGCAAAGAAAGGATGCTTTAATGGTGTTCAATATTACGCTACTAATACTTTTAAAGCATGCCTGATTACTGATATTCTGAGGATCATAGGGTAAGAAAAGAAACGCAATTGAAATGAACTTGGAGCGATTTCTTTTGGGAAACAAATCAGGGCTGTTCCTGAGATATGAGCTCCCTTCGTGTAAGCCTCCCTTTCTTCTCAAAAACATTTTATTTTCGAAAAGAACTCCCTACATACAACACAAGTATTCAGAAAATAGTTTGGATGGCACATTTTTCTTTCTCCCAGTTTCCTAAATGTCCGTTAAATTAAGTCTAAGTATAGGTTCGAAGTGTGTTGGTAAAAGGAAGATCTCTTAAAAGGCTAAATGTCAATTTGTTAGAGTCCTTCATTTCAAAGAGGGCGAACCTGATTCAGAGTTACATAGCCTTATTCAAAAAACCTTGTATCAAGACAATCATCAAAACCATGCGATGCTGTATAACTTTTTATGAGCGATGCAACAACAGGGTCGTATGGAGCAAATGTTTAAGAAACGCGGATCTAGAGCATCAGTAATACCCGTTGAAGAATCACTAATATCCCCTCTTGTACCCAGCTGGGTATATACGTTTAATGTGTTTCATATTGTGTTTATTCGTTAAAATCTTCAATGCAAATATTTTCTGTTTGATAAAAAACGTTTACGAATTTCCACTTATATTTCCGCCTATGCTTTATGTCTGGTGTATGATGTTTTGCGTATATTATGCATTGCCTTTTATGTATCATGTTCTCTTGTCCGGCCTGAAGGTTGGGCTCCTTAAACTGAAGGCTGGGTGGCTTGGGTCGTAAAAAGTATCTTGTTTATGGTTGGTTGTTTTTAGGTTTTATGGCGAATGGGCCATATTCGACCAAACTGAGCCAAACACAAGACAATGTCACGTAAAAAAATGTTATCAAAGGGAAACAAAGCGGGATTGGGGAGTAGAGTAGTGTGATGACAGCAGAAAAAGATTGCTTGGGTATCCCGGGAGCGCGACTCCCATGTGTACTAAAGACAGTAAATCCCACGGGTAAAGAAAAGATCACGAGAGTACCTCGGGTTCGTGAAGCCCGTACACACCTAAAGTTATGCTTCAGAGGGCTATCTCTTGATGAAGAAACAGAAAATAGGGGATCTTTCAAGTAGGGAAGAACTGCGAAATTTGAACTCTATCTCAAGTTTGATAGCGTCTTAATTTTTTCACACAAATTATAATTTTAAAAGCAACGATTTAACGGCAAACGATCTAATTTGAAGCAAGGCAGCACGGGACCCAATTTAAGAAACTGCATCAAGACCATCAGCAACAACCCCGACTTTCAAGGATGAAAAACCTCCATTACCTTCCTTACTAATTTAAAGCATCCCAAACAAACTAGCAGGACGTAAATTAAACCGAAACTAAACACACGCGAAAAAAAAAAATCCCATCACCGAAAAAACCCAAAAAATTTCCTTCCAAAATCGCAAAACAATCTGAATTTTCGCAATTTCACAGAAGACAAGAAAAAAAAAGCGGCTTAGCGGGCACCAGAACTAATCTCGATTTCCATACTTCTGTATATCCTCGTTTAACACTATCTCAAAAATCCCCCCCAACACCAAATTCATTATGTGCCGGAATCCTTTATTAACGAACCCTCTGCCGGTTTTTTCCCCTCAAGAAAAGCCCATCCTGCGCTCTAATTACGCATATTTAAGCGCAGGCATTCCTCCGGATTTGGTTAAAAGATAATTTTTTCCCCTTCTATCTCTTCCCATTGTTCCGGAGAGGCTCTCAATACGCGAATCGGGGCGCGAGGAATATACATATCAGCCGACTCATCAGCGAGAGCTAGGGCTTCTAATGCGTCCCCAATCCCTTTTGGGCACAGGAGTAAAACAGAAGGTGGCACATTCAAAACGCACTAATTATCTGCATTACTTAGCATTGCGAGGGGGAAATGCGTTTTGATTACGCTGGAACAGATAATGGTTCCTTTGGTCTCTCTCGGACTAATGAATATTTCAAACTTTAATCAAACTCGGCTCTACGAGCAGCCCCCCCGCTTTTTTTCACCCAACACCGCGCTGAAAAATGTTTTCTTCTTTGTTTTAGAGACACATCCCGCTTGTAATTATAGAGTTCTCTCTCCTCTTATATAATACGGAGAACATATTTCCCCGACGAGGAATTAAAAAAAAAGGAGAAGAGAGAATAACTTAAATGAATGAAGAAGTTGATAATGAAAATATATCTATGGATATAGATATATGTCGCGGAGAAAGGAGTAAGAAGGGAGAAAGGAGAAAAAAAAAAGGGGGGACCGTTCTCGACTATTACACCATCGCGTAGGGGTAAAAAAAAAAGAGGGAGATGACAGCTTACCTATCCAAATTTTCATTATCGAGATCCTAATTTAAATGCACCATTTTTTCTCCTTCTTTTCAAATAAGCGCGCGAGGCTTTAAAGGAAGAAAAAAAAAATAAACAGACGAATGAAAAAAAATCAAAGAATTAACGACAGACGCGATGATAAAAAAAATGAAACTTAAAAAAGGATATTAAAAGGACATATAAAAAAGTGAAAGGAAATAGAGACATCCTGGTCGAGGACAGTGGGAAGGAGGACCGAAAAAAGAAAAAAAGAAAGCCTGATCATATTAAGTAAGTTCGCATCAACAAAGGGACTCCTTAAGCAAGGGGTCGGTAATGGAAAAGCTGTGTCTGAATTAACCAGACCCCCTATCAATTACAATAATATGCTGCCATAATCGCGTTATCTGACGCAGCGAGAGAAGGAAAACTCTCGTATTATCTGTCCTTTGTTGTCCTGATGAGAGGGGTAATTTATGAAAGACGATAAATGTCTCCCGCGCATTAATCATTGACAAAACCGCGACTTCTTGGGTCGCATATTTTTATTAGCGTCCCGCTTCCTAATTATTATTCGGTTTTGACTCCGCTTTTTCGGGGTTGACAGGCGGGAGGGTGTATTTTCTGTTTAAGGACCCCGATAACTGGGACGTCTATGGGTTTTGAGTCCATTTTGGACTCGGGGCGCAAAGCGGTGTTTTTCGGTGGGGGAAGGAGGTAAAAATTTGTGGAGATGCGGCAGGGGAATAAGTGCCAGTTTGAGAAACCAGCACAGCGGAAAGTAGAATGAATGGACGGTCACTCCAATCACTTTCATAGGGAGGTATTTAATCAACGTCGCACTTGAGCAGCACAACGGGCTATTGGCGACAGTCCGGGATCCACCCCGAAGGGAAAGATCCCAGGACAACACGTAATTTTGAACCACGGTCATATGACGAAGTTATATCTGAGCTGGCACCTCACTCTAAACATCAACACAACGCCAACGTGAGGACATTTGTAGCTTCGACAGATTTATGCAGCACCCCCTTTGTACACGACGGTCTTTGGCTAGATTTGAACTTGCAACCCTCCGATTGCTAATTTTCCAACTGAGCCACCTTGGCCCCAATCACTTTCATAAAATTGCAATTGAAGTTTGTTTGGATTGTTCTTAGTTTTATGGTACATATTCGGCCAAGCTGCCCCAAACGTAAGACAGACAACATGAAGTAATCAACGAGAGTAAAAAGCAAAAAATAAAAGGGCAGTCGAGCGTTTAAAGAAGGGGAGAAGAGATCACTAGGTTAACTCGGAAGTTGGGATGCCCGTGTTAACCCTCCTGGTGGTTAACTCACAAGGTATGTTATCAGAAAAAAACTGACCAGATCTTGATGGATGAGATATCTCGTCAACAGAAGAAAACCGATCTTAGATCTTGATCTCGTCATCATAAAATCGGCTATATCTTGATGACGATGTATCGCGTCATTAGCAAAATTGGTCAGATCTTGATGGACGAGATACCTCGTCGAAACCACTTGGAGGATTAACTTAAGGAAAATAAATTTTCTGAGGGGTGGTTATAGTATGGGTTAAGTTGGTTGTGTTTTATGGTGCAGGGGCCATATTTGGTCGAGATGCTCCAAATACAAGATAACGTCCAGTAATCATCGAGGAGAAAAAGCAAAAAGTAAAAGGGCAGACGAGGATAAAACGAAGGGAAGACAGATCACTATGGTACCTCGCAAGTTGTGATGAATGTGAAACTATCTGAAGGAAAGTAAAGTTCTTAAGGTGTACAGCTTGTAGTATGGGTTAGATTTGTCTTTTATGGTGCAAGGCCCATATTTGGCCAAGGTACGTCAAACACAATACAACGTCAAGTAATGGACATACACACGCAAGGAAAGTATTACTGACACAGAAATACACACAGGGCAAATTACATGAATCGTACCAGCGCCGCTTTCAATTCGCAGGTTGCTAGCGTAGTGGACAAACACACTGAGCCATGCGGTCCCAAGTGGGGGTTAGGAAAAAATTATTTAAAACCACCAGTTTTGTGTGGTTGAAAGCAATACAAACCTATTAATAAAAGAAATTTTCAGTGTCAACAAGCCAACCAGACGGAATGCGAAGATTTTACTTCCGCTACCCAATTGCTTTCGATACATATCGGAGTTACCTTAAAATGTAGTTTATCGGCGTTTTGATAACGTTTTGCGTTTAATTTAATTGTTGTTGATCTATCAACTATCATATATCCATTCGAAATTCATTCTTTTAATGGCGACCAGCTGAAATCGAATTCCAAAAATAAGCCAAGTGCCGTCGCGTTCGGTTGGTTGGTTTTTATGGCGCAAGGGCCATATTTGGCCAAGCTGCGCCAGACACAAGACATACAACACCAAGTAATAGACATACACGCAACAATGAAGATTTTACTGACACAGGAGAGAAATACACCCAGGGAGGAATGCACCTAACAGGAATCGAACCTGAGCCGCCTACAACTCGAAGGTTGCTAGCGCAGTGGGCATACCCACTGAGCCACGACGGCCCCCCGTCGCGTTCAGAATACGTACAAGAAAAACGTTTAATCGCAGAAACAGTACCGCCACCTACATTTAACTTGACAGAAAGAGCCAACCCTAGACAGAGATTCCACTCTTCAAGTAAAAGAAACATTAAGGTCTACAAGCTTGTCTGAGCTCAAAGAGGTCACGACAGATTTAACGTGGCACCAGCCCCCTTTTGTACACGACGGTCTTCGGTTGGATTCGAACTCGCAATCCTCCGGTTGCTAAACCGTTACTCTTCCAACTGGACAACAGCGGCCCTTCAATGAAATGCGATATCAGGTACAGAAAATATCCGTAAACCACGCATCGTCGCCAGTACACTCAACATCAACAATGTCCAACACTCGAACCAACAGTCTTCTCCACTTCTCGATGCATCGATTGACAATTCAGTTAAAAGGGGAGAGAAGCGGAAAAAAAAACCACCCCTGAATAATAACCAGCCTGATTATGCATCGCATCCGACGCGAAGTATCACCCTACAAATAACGCCTCGCATCCCACGGCCCCAGAGAGGGAAGATGGAGATGCTTCTCCGCATCACTGATCACTCCCCACTCTCCTCCGGAGAACAAAAGAGACGACCGATGCTTGTAACTCATCATTTGCATTGACCGTTAATGACGACTAATCTGATGACGGAGCCGGGGCCCACTGCCCCCCGGGGACCGGGCCCCGCTGCCTTGTTAACTAATGAAGTCCTCCAGCCCGTTATTTTATGGTTTATTACCGATGCCTTCCCTCGCCTAATAGCGCTCCTCCCTTGTTGCGAGCCTCGTTTTTTGTGCTCTTCATTCTCCCATCGTTGGCGGTTTCTCATTTGGCCCGGTATGGAAAAGACGCGTATTTATTACCTCGCTCCCTTCCCGCAAAACCCAATTTGGGTCTTCGTTTGCTCGGCCTCCCAAATTAGTTTTATTTTTCTCACTCGGTTTTTCGGTTGTTTGTTTGCGGTTATTGTTATGCGTCTCGTTTTTCCTGGCCCGTCTCGCGTGAGCGCTCTGTAATATTGGGTCCCGGGTCGCTCCCGGGCGACCCATTCGAGGAGCGGATGAATGGGGTAGGTGTCGTAAATGGGATGAGGGAAGAATGAATTCGAAGTTCATGTTAATGAGAATTGCTGGCACATTGTGTGCTCTAATACCGAGAGAAGCATTATTTAGAAGTTCTGTTGATTTGGAAAATTGGGTCCTGAAACCAATTCCATCGGAATGCTGCCTGTGTTGAACGGCTTATGCACGAACATACAGCCTTGAGTTATTTTTTAATGTGTTTAAATTATTTAAAACATAATTAAAATTAGTACGCACAAGTTTTCAGTTGCTTTTTTGTTTGTTAGTTTGCAAATATTTTTATGCGTTTCGTTTTCCCAGTTCCATTTAGGTACCATTAACGTCACACTGGATCAACTGAACGGGCTATTGGCGACGGTCCGAGATCAATCCCGAAGGGAAAGATCTGAGGACAACACCTCGTCATTCTGAATCAGATGACGCGGTCAACCTCTGACAAGTTATTAGCGCAGGGAGTAATATCACAGAAACAACGGCCCCTAGGTAAGGAGGGACAACAGGGCGGTTGGCTTCGAGAGCCAATACCTAAAGAGGCAGCATTTCGGAAATATTTATTAACATTTTTTGTGGTTTTTCACGGAAAAATGTTTTATAATTGTAAACACAATTTTGTCCTTGTCACAAATGTTTCAAATGGTATGCGTGTGGACTGTCATGCTTTCTTGCATCCCATTTTTAAAAATACAACGCTTAAATGTGAATTCTTCCATTCATGCATTACTTCGAAAAAGATTTCTCACTAACGTCTGGAGAGCTCAAAACATGTCGAGGTCGTGGTAGCCCGGTTGGAAGAGTAGCAGATTAGCAAACAGAGTCGCGAATTCGAAACTAGATCCAAGCAAAGACAATTGTGTAAATGGGGGCTGGCGTACGTTAAATCTGTCGTGATCTCAAATGTGTTCACGTTAGCTTCGTGTGGAAGTTTGGAGAGTGGGGTGCCAACTCAAGTGTGACCTCATCTGACCATGGTTCAAAATGACGAGGTGTCTTCGGATCTTTCCATTCGGGATGGATCTCGGTCCGTCGCCAATAGCCTGCGACGTTGATTTAATTACTCACCAAACCGCCCAGGAGGTGCCTTTTCATGAGACCTTGGAGACCTAGTAACAAACCCAAATTTTCGCTAGTAGTTGATTGTAATTAGAAATTAATACTGTAAACAATAATTAACAAAATTAATGTGTTACTAATTTATTATGTTCTTAATTACTTAATACCTGTACTCTATCTTCATTTTAAATATGCAAAGTTTGCTTATGACAGATGGCGGCATTAGCCTCATTTGTCCCGAAAAATCTGTCCTCAAGGGCACATCTTTAGGTGTGTACGGGTATCACAAACCCGAGAGATCTGTTCTTCCTTCTGTCTCACCCTGGCCCACTTTTTGCTTTTTTTTTCCTACTTCGTTCTTATCATGTGTTTGGAGTTTGCGCCATAAAACCTGAAAATCAATCCAAAAAAGCTATCTTCGACTGAATACAGAACCTTCACCGTTTCGTGGGACATGCAAGATCCCAAGAACCCATTCCACATTAGGTTTACACTGCCGAACCAAAAGCGTAACATGCTCTACCAAAGATCAAAATCTCCCTCTCTTGGCACGATAGCAGTGTCTCCCAAGTGCAATCAGTGAGGCCATCACCTCCATTGCATCAGGAGTGATAACCTCAATCGATTCGGACAGCTAAAACAGCCAAAAAAAGCATTGCACATAACATTCTAAACAAGCATCCTGTGATCAAAAACAACTGTCACAATACTTAACTTGTCTTTGCCGAACAGGGCGTCGAAGAGACAACGGAAGTGAAGGATTTATCACTGTCAAGCGTTTCATCTTCCGGGAACATTTCAAGATAAGTCAAGAAGCACATGCTAATTACCTGGCAGGAAGAGTGGAGTTCAGATGAATCAAGCCGCTTCGTTTTTGAAGTCCTGCCGAAAGTTTCCGAACACAATTAAAAATAGGTTGGATGTTGGGCGTTTTATGGTGCAAGGGCCATATTTGACCAAGCTGCGCCAAATACAAGATAACGTTAAGTAAAAAATGTCGTGAAAGGGGAAAAAGAGGGATTGATTGTTTTGGGGTTTTATGGAGCGAGTCTTATGGTCATTTGACCAAGCTGCACCAACGTCTAGTAAAAAATTTCATGAAAGAGGAAAAAGAGGGATTGGTTGGTTGGTCGTTTTGGGGTTTTATGGAGCAAGGGCCATATTTGACCAAGCTGCACCAAATACAAGATAACGTTAAGTAAAAAATGTCATGAAAGGGGCAAAAAAGATAATGGGAACAGAGTAGAGGGATGAAAGCAGAAAAAGATTGCTTTTAGGTATCCCGGAGCGCGCCCTTCGTGTTTACTAAAGACAGTAAACACCATGTGAAAAGAAAAGATCACTAGAGTACCTCGGATCCGTGAAGTCCGTACACACCTGAAGGAGAGTGCCCTTGAGGAATCAATTAAAAATAAGATCCGCATGATTTTTGCAAGTTAAGATTCCTTTCAGCACATCTCAACTACAGAGGCTGTTCGGATATTTTTTGAACGATTTTGATGAGCTGTAAAAAAAAATTGTATGCTACGAAAGAATTTTATTTTCGCTGCAGTTAAATTCTTAAAGTATAACTTATCGTCTGCTAATTCAGTTTTGTTTACTTTCAAAATGGCGCTTTTATATAAGCAATGGATGGAAGGCTATGTTTCCTCTTTCCGAAGAGAATTAGGCTTATTCAATTATTCAAAAAAGCTGTAAAAGTCATGGTTTTTAGATACCTAAGGTACGATCAGTAATATTATTAATGAGAAAGGAAAGAAAAGTAAAAGTGGAAAAATACATATCCAACATATCCAAAAAAGAAAATAATTTCTGATAATATTTGAAAGGTAAGATCTTTAATTTTAAAAGAGAATCCGCCAAGTCAAAGGACTATAGTAAAGTGAACGTGAGAACTTTCTCTAACAGATTTATGATTGTTGCCGGTTTTGCATATAATGGAAAATGAAAAGTAAAAAGAGGGTAACAAATGTAAAAATCAACTCCCACATATTATCAAGGCCACATTTTTTCTCGTCGAATTGCATATAACTGTTCAATAGAAATAAGAATAAAAATAAAAACTTCCACCACTCGTCGCATTGCAATAACGCATTCGAATGAAACAAAAAAAAAATGGCGGAATTCGTAAAGATTCATCTTTCTAGACCAATTGTTCAATGAAAAAAGAAACGGAATCGAAGTATTTATACCTCGCATTTCTTCTCGTCGAATTGCAATATAACTTGTTCGATAGAAACCAGAATAAAAATAAAATAAAAACTTCCACCATTCGTCGCATTGCAATAACGTATTCGAATGGAACAAAACATTGGCGGAATTCGTAAAGAACTATCTTTTCTAGAACAATCTCTTGAATGAAAAGAGAAACAGAATCGAAATATTTATACCTCACATTTCTTCTCGTCGATTTGCAATAAATTTTTCGATAGAAACAATTAGAAAAAAAGAAGGTCAAAATTCGTATAAAACCTACCTCGCGTTCCTCAATACATAAAAACCAATAAGCACTCGGCCTCAAGCAACAATTAAAACCCACCGACTTCAGCACTGTTACACTTAATTGTCCCAAAGACCACCCGTAGCGTTGGTTGGTGAAGAACTATTCACCTCGGCAGACTAACAAGGAAATTATGCAAAGTGTTGTCGTAGTTACACAAACGCGCTCACGAAATGGTTAAACGGGAAAAAAGGGCGCATTCCGCCGTTCAGAGCTGTGAGTCTCGCATTCCGAAACAGGTAAGAAACCACGTTTTTAAGCGAACTAGTTCCGTTCTGGGAAACCCGGCGATCACGATTCGGCAAAGAACAACAAACAAGCCTTTCTTCTCTGGTCAACCACTACTCCTTAAAGTTTCCATTGTTTGGTCTTGGCTGTTTTTTCCCCTTCTTCGGTAATTGAAAGAAGAGAACAAAAAAAAAACATAAGGTACTCGGGAAGAGGTTTTCTTTGTGGTTCAGCACTCAAAAAGCCATGATTGAATCTCATGCGAGGGGAAAACTGTTTCTTTAATTCACGAACTGCATAATTATTTCACGAAGCGTGGGTCTTTTTTATATTTCCACGCTTAAAATTCTTGAAGAAATGGTAGACACTTCCTTTACTACTTTCGAAATCTGCAATATTTCACTAACGAAGCCTTACCATTTCTATACTTTCAAAGGAAGGCCAGACTGATCACAACGATTTCCGTCGGATTTTAAGTACAACACGGAATACCACTTACAAATCACCCAAGTAATAAGTCAAGGTCAAGGCTTATTATTTATTAAGCCGTCTTGGTCAGTCGGTTTGCTTTTATGGCCATATTTGGCTAAGCTGCGTCAAACACACGAGACAACCCCACTATCCCAACTTGCACACCACGTCAATGTGAGAACATTTGAGGTCAAGACAGATTTAACGTGTATATATAGCTCCCACTTATAAAACGGTCTTTGATTGGAGCTAGTCTCGAATTCGCAACCTATCGTCTGATAATCCAAGACTCAACCAACTGGGCAACCGCGGCCCCAATTTGAGTTTACTTCATGCTCTTTTCATTTTTGAGAATTCGCATTTGATAACGAAATATAATTCATAAGCAACGACAAACTACTGCATGGGAACGATTTCATTTCACGTTTTTTGACGTATAATTTGATTTTGGATAATCTATCGATCCCTAGATCCTAAACTATCAGACGCAAAAGTTTGACCTCGATTTTGCCAAAAATTAAGACGCAGCGCTTCGAAACGTTTCACCCGGGTGACTTTGATTGGCACCCGTAAAACATGATTAACGCGATTTAAATCGGTTGGATGCAAAATCTTGCTGCACTTGATCTAATGGAGGTCATAAAGACAGGGTATGGGAGAATATTTTTCTTGGATAGATATTATTCGATTGATAGAATATGGATATCATATTCTATCAATCCCTTAGAGCACACTATTTCGTCACAAGTCTAATAACGAAATAGCTTATTTGAAGAGTGAATTCTTTCATAACTTGATTTCAAAAATTGACTTTGTTTGAGGGAGGTATGGTACCACCTATGGAAAATTGAAAGGAGGGTGATGTAGATAATATCAATGTGGATCAAATATGGAAAACTATCACAAAATAGTGCATAAATTTTAACACTTACAACGAAAAAATTTCTAAGCTACAGAAGTGAGGTCTTTTATATTAAAGGTTCGAGTTATGAAACCGAATAAGCTAAATCGTAGGCAATATAATTTATCTCATTTTGCAAATAAGCAATACTCAAATTTAAAAATATTTAGAGATATCGGTGTCCTAAACTCCTAGTCTTCCGAATGCATCAGAAATAAAAGAGGGTAAACTGATGATGACAGTCAATGCAAAACACGCAACGATTAAAATTTAAAACATTTACATTGAAATCGTATCGTCAACGCCCTAGTGTTATAAAGCTTTAGAATAAAAAAAAGCAGAACTGATTACACGGCAGGCAATGAGAAACACGCAACGGTTCAATTTTAAAACATTTACATATATCGGTATCCTCAACTACTATTATCCCAAATATCCGTATGCTTCAGAAACAAAATAAAGGGGGATGAACTGATTGCACCCCACAGTCAATGCAAAACACGCAATGATTAAAATTTAAAGCTTTTACAGAGATCGTGTCCTCAACTCTTAGTGTTATATAAAAGTTTGAATGCTTAAGCAGCAAAACAAGGGGGGGGGGCAGATAAAACAACACACTAAATACAAAACACGCAACGATTAAAATTAAAACATTTACACTGAAATCGTCTTTCAAACTCCCTAGTATTATAAAAGTTTGAATGTTTCAAAAACAAAACAAAGAAGATGAACTGATAACACGACAACCAATCCAAAACAGGAAACGATTATATTTTAAAACATTTACAAGGAAACCGTATGCTTAACTCTTAGTCTTATATAAAAGTTTGAATGCTTAATAAACAAAACAAGGGGGTGAAATGATTACATAACACAGCCAATGCAAAACATAACGGGTAGGTATTTTAATCAACGTCGAGCAACACAACGATTCAATTTTAAAACATTTACAGAAACCGTGCCCTACTATAATAAGTTTGACTGCTTCAGAAAGAAAACAAAGTGGGTGAACTGATTTCACGACACAGGCAATGAGAAACCCAACCACCGGCGAAAAACCCTCCTCGAACGCAATTGATCCAGCAACAAAGAGACGGAAACAGCCGAGATCCACAGAAGCGTAATTTAACGGAACAAGCCGTACCTTAATTCCCTTCTATCAGCAGCCAGCAAGAGCCGCATAACGGTTTTTAAACCGAGCCCATCATTCCTTCTTTTCGGAGGACCCTTTCACACAACAGCAAATGCCTTTTACTATGCCCCTTCATCCCAGTAATCCTATTAAAGTCCACTCCTGGGGGAATGTCGCTGCAAGCGGAGGAATTACTTTAAACTCGGGATTCCCCAACTCTATTTCCCATGGGTGAAATCCGGAGAGGGGGTAACTGAGATTAACACGGCCGAATACCTATTCATTTCCGAATGCGTCTCATTCAAAGTTCGCGAGAGTGGATGAGATTTTGCATTGTTATTCATTGCAACGCGTGTCTATTCCTCTTTTCAAGCCCTATGACGCCCCTGTGTTTCATTTGCGGGGCTGAGCTGCCAGCTAACGGCCCCAGACGTATTAGCGGTGCATACGAGAAGAGACGAATTCGGGAGGGAGGTGTATTGTCTCATTGTGCGATGGGCCATTCTTCCCTACAACCTTGTTGGAGCGTTTAAGACATTTCGATATTATTGGGATGGTGGGGGAGAAGTAGGAATTAAAGCTTTGTTGGGTTTGGGGGGAATAATTGTGGGTTGGTTATTTCGGGTTTTATGGATCAAGGACCGTATTTGGCCATGCTGCGCCAGACACGACAGACAATACCAATAGACATACACACAATGAAAGTTTTACTGACACAGAAGAAAAAATTGACGCAGTGGACATACCCACTGAGCCACGACGGCCCCGAATAATTGTGGGAGTTAGGTAGATTGGTTGTTGAGGGGTTTTATGGCGCAAGAGCCATATTTGGCCAAGATGCGCCAAGCACAAGACAGGCAACTTCAAGCAAAAAATGTCAAGGAGGAAAGGATTGAAGATTAGAATGGGATGGAAGCAGAAAAGATCGCTTGGGTTTCCCGAGAGCGCGACACGCGTGTATACTAGACAGCAAACCCCATGGGAAAAGAAAATCTCACAAGAGTATGGTCCGTGAAGCCCCTACACACCTAAAGTTGTGTCCTGCAGGGCTGTGGAAGTTAGAACTACCAAGAGATCCTATTCCAAAAAGATTTATCGAGTTAATTTTGCCAGTTGAGACTGGTTTTGTTTTCATGGCGCAAGGTTCGATGCTTGTTGAATGGTTTTTTTAAAGCATAAGGGACAGATCTGGTTAAGCAAAGTTTTCCCGTCAAATGGATATACCTACAAGGACAGTTTTACTGACACAGAAGAGAGAAATACATCCAGGGTAGTTAAACACAGGTAGTCGACTTGGCGTGTTTCACTTGAAAGCAGACGAGATATTGAATGAAAAGCGTGTAATTTTGTGACTTTATTTCCAGCAAACAAGTTTTTCTGGACCATCGTTTCAGCGAGCTGTTTTCTTGTCCCCAAATAAGAGCGATATATCTAGGGGGGCTGCTGTATTCTAAATTTTGGTTGTTGGGATATGGAAAATCTGTAGCAAAGTGATTGGGTTTTATGGTGCAAGGGTCATATTTGGCCTAACACAAGACAGACTACATCAAGTAAATGGACATACAAAAACAAGGATAGTTTTACTGACACAGTAGAAAGAAATACGTTCAGGATAATAACAGGAATCGAACTTTCACCGCGTACAACTCTAGGTTCAACGGACAAGCAGAGCCAAACGCAAATAAAATTCAATACGAACAGATTAAAAGAAGGAATCTGTCCAGCATCCAAATTAACACAAAAATATTAGATTGATGAACATAAAAAGTTGGTCCCTGCTCCTCGCCGAAAGTTGGTCCCACCCCCGCCGAAAGTTAGGCCCTGACAAAGTATGATTACAAGTAGTTCTAAAATAAGACGAAAACTCACGTGTTATTTTTATAATTCTGTGTAAAATCACATTGATTGCACTAAAAGTTAAAATCAAATAACAGTTGAAGGTACGAAAGCGAACAAGCTGCGAGTCAAACGCAAAGTAATATAGTAAAACCAACGTAAAGATAAAAAACAATACAGAAAATGAGCACTTTCCTTGTCGCGTGAACCAATTACAGTGCACATTGAAGCTCATTTTCAGGTCCAGTAAAAGTAATGTTCTTATATTTTGGATATTTTTATTTCACATAGGCGTGAAATCCATTTATATGAATATGGATGCTATATTCACTATAATGGACTGAAATAAGATGAAATGTGAGTAACTACACTGCCATCAAGAGATATCTGCAATTAAGAAATTTCAGCGCAAACGCTATGCACGGATCTGCTAGTTTTGCATATTTTCAGTATAAAATAAACTTATTATTTGTTAGTGTGCATTTTAGTTTCAACATTTCCTCAACTAATAAATAGGTTTACAGCTTAACAGAAAAGAAAAAATATTTTTCACACATCAAAACGCTAGCGTCTTCGGGGCAAGGTTGCAAAAAAAAAATTGCTCCAAGTAAAAGTCCATAATTTAGAGCTCATCAGCAACTTGTCAAATTTTATTGGATGAGTAATTTATGTGTACCGTTTTCGTTACATGTGACCTGAAAATGATTCTGGTTCGGTTGGGGTTTTATGGAACAAGTGCCACATTTGGCCATGCTGCGCCAGACACGAGACACAATATCAAGTAATCGACGCACACACAATGAAAGTTTTACTGACACAGAAGAGAGAAATACACCCAGGGAGGAATGCACCTGATAGGAATCGAAACTATGCCGCCTACATTTCGAAGGTTGCTGGAGCAGTGGGCATACCCACTGAGCCACGACGGCCCCGAAAATGGTTCTGGAAAATGGAGTGGAATTGAAAGCGTTTAAAGCAAAATAAAAGATAAAACGAATTCAAAATGAAAGTAAATAGACTCAAGAAACATGTAAGTAGGAAGCTGAATTTATGTCGCACTCGAGCAACGCAACGGGCAAATATTGGCAACGGTCCATCAACCCCGAAGGGAAAGATCCGAGCACAATTCTGAAATTTTGAACTAGGTGACGAGGTCAGCACCTGAACTGGAACCCCACTCTCCATACTTCAACAACAGGCCAACGTGAGGACATTTGAGGAAGATTTACAGTGCACCCAAGCACATGGCGGTCTTTGGTTGCATCGAGTTTCGAACTCGCAACTGTCTGGTTGCTCCCCTTGGGAGAAAATCTGTAGTTGTATACGGGCTTCACGAACCCGAGGTACCCCAACGATCTATTATTTTCCCATGGGGTTTACTGCCTCTGTTAAACATGGGGTGGCGACCCCAGGATGTCCAAGTGATCTTTCCCTACTTTCTTCTCTTCATCTTTTCTTTTCGCAATTACTTGACATTGTCTGTCTTGTTGGGCACAGCTTGGCCAAATATGGCCCCTGCACCCTAAAACTCAAAGCCAACCAACCGTCTGGTTGCTAATCCATGAGTCTACCAACTGGGCTACCGCGACACTCTAAAAAATATGTAGATCAGCAAAACTAAAAATAAATGGTTGAGTAGTGGAAATGGTAATTAATTAACATCGCACTGGAGTAGCACAACGGGCTTTAAGCGACGGTCATTTCTGAAAGGGAAAGACCAAGAACAACGTCTCGTCATTTTGAACCACGGTTTGATGAAGAGAACACCTGAGCTGGCACCCCACTTTCCAAACTTACACACCACGCCAACGCGAGTACATTTGAGGCCACGACAGATATAACATGCATCAGCTCCCGTCTACACGACGGTGTTTGGTTGGCAATTCTACGATTACTAATCCGTTACTCTTCCAACCGGCCTACCGCGTCCCAAATCGTTCAGTGGAAAAATGAATTTTATGCCCCAAATCAGGGATAATACTTAAGTATAGTGAACCGCGATGTATAAATACTACAGTTTTCCGAGTAAGACCTTGATGACCATGATACTTACATCATCAAGAAGCTTTATTACCGTAAAACCATTACGATGTTATATTTTTAAAAAACTATTTTCTGGAGTAAAAACGCGATAGTAAAGAGGCAGCGGAGGTTATTCCAGGAAGTAATGAAGAGTCACGGACTGGGAAGCAAGGGCGGCGGGAAACATGTCGAAACACGTCCACGAAATTACGCCGGGATTCCTATTTATCCCAACCCTTTCGTTCCAAGAAAAGAGCACATTTCCCCTTTCCGTGACGATAGCTCTCATCGCCTTAATCACCTTCTCTTAGTGGAGAGGCTTTTAAATACTCTTTCAACGTCAGGCATGGGACCAAGTATGCGGTGTTACGCCCAATAGTGAGTCGAATATATCGAAGTTCTAAGCGCCTGGTTTATCAAAGGAATATGCCAGACTTTAGAAATCGAAAATTTTCTTCGTCTTTTTACTTTTATGCATCTATACATACTATAAAGCAGAATTGGCATCTGTCTGTTCTCTATTCAAATCTACACCGTTTAACCAATCTACACCAAATTTGCTACACTTATTCTTTGGAATCCTGCGGGTAACGCAGGCTACTTATTAACCCTCGTTCTACTTGTTTTGGGTGTGCAGAGGGGTGTAACGTCCCGTCATCCTGGACAGAGCACTTGCTAGAGGGCGCTCTCTCTCTCGGTCTTGCCGTGCAGATGACGTCATAGTCTACAGAAGTCGCCTCTCAAGATGACCTTTGGAGTTCTTTTTTAGAAATTTAGAGTAGGTTGCGCTGAAAATCGCTCTGCATCATATCGTTTATGTATCCCCGTCTGTAAATTCTTAAACTGTAGCTTTATTAATGGAATATGTAAATTTTTATAATATAAGACTATATTTTAGAAAGTGGTCTTTTTTTATCGTCCATATGTACAGGGGGCTAAAGGCAATTCGAAATCCCCATAGGAATAACATTGCGTATTTATACGATCAATGTCAGACCAATTCACATTAAATTCGGTACATTCATCCTGTGGGACACAGGCTGTATATATTACACCGGTTCGATTTGTCCTGGGTCTGCAAGGGGGCTAAAAACAAGTCGAAATCTCCATAGGATTACATAGTATTGAGTAATATTACGATGAATTATAAACAATTCAACCCGAGCAACGCCGGTAATTCAGCTAGCATTATACAATGACGGATTTCCACTTCCAGGAAAATAAAAATTAGGTCCTTATCAAGGCTATTTTCAACATAGATCGAAGTAGATTAACCCTCCTATTGGTTGTGTCGTAGAGGTATCTCGTCATTGGCAAAACTAACAAGATATCTCGTCATTAGAAAAAATCTTGACCAGATCTTATAATCATCAAAGTCGTCAATATCTTGATGACGAGAATCTCGTCATTAGCAAAATAGACCAAATCTCGATGGACGAGATACCTCGTCGAAACCACTTAGAAGGTTAAAACATGAATACTAAAGTGAGGAAACTTTCACGGGTGCTATGGTTGGATTTCTGACCCACAGTGATGATACTTATCCAAGGTCAAGAGTCGGTGATATTGGTTTTAGCGAGTGTAAGGAAAGACCTGTATTGGATTATACTTTTCCAACATTGCCAAAGTCCTTGCCCAAGGTCACATGTAATTGCTCATTGCTTTTGAATGCAGGCGAAATAAAATATGCAGTGTTTATGTAAAACAAAAAGGATTTTCAAGATTTTTAAAGGACTGAAGCAAATATTAACCCTCCAAGCGGTTTCGACGAGATCTCATCCATCAAGATCTGACCAGTTTTGCTAATGACGAGATATCTCGTCGAGAAAAACCACCAGGAGGGTTAAGGCTTTTTAAAGGCCCAAAACCTAAAATGAAAAATCGCGCCTTATTAAGGCCAGTGAGAACCCTGCAAGACTAATTCAATTTTAACTAGATCATCCAACTAATTCACCAATTAAATTTTAAATGGATCATTTTACGAAAGAAATTAATTTGCAGTCGAGACGAAAAGTGGGTCTACTTCATGTCTTCGGGGTAGAGGATGTAATCGAAAAGAGCTTATCAATTAACCCTGAGACAGAAATATTCAAATGAGAGGGTTGAACGGAGTGTGAGAAAGGAAATAAAAGACGAAATTAATATAATACTAAATGATTTAAGTTGAATAAAAAGGGAAATGTTTTATGCGTGACATGTATATTAGTCTTATATTCCCCAGGGTCGCCACAGCTAAAGCACTTGTGAAATAGTAGCATAAATTTTAAAAAAATAGTAGCAAGAGTCCAATTAAACCCTATTTGAGTAGCCAATTTTAGTTGCTCAGATACGAAATGAATCGACTAAAACACAAAATGTTAAGTATGAAACAGACGTAGAAAATCTCGCCAAGATTTTTAATTTAAAAACTAAAAATCTAAATATTTTCTTAATAAGGTTTTTATGACAATCTAGCAACCGCAGATTCCGATGTTTTTCTTTCATGGTTGCCACGGCTTGGCGCCCAAACTTCGAAATTGGCGTCCCTTTGAAACTTTTCTCCCTAAAGAGAAATATTTTGCCCGTCTATCAGTTAAAAAAAGACTAAATTTTCGTAGACCATAGGAGAATTTTCAAAAATGTGACCTAAATTTTGAAAATAGTTGCCTTTGAGACGATTTAATTTAAAAGAATACCCCTAGACGTGAAGGTTGAAAAATAGTGGAAAAAGTCGCCTTTTGGGTCGCCTGTGGCAGTCCTGTTTCCCCCTAAATTGAACATAGTTTGTGCATTAATTCATTGCGATTGTGCTATCTCTGAATTTTACAAATTCTGCGATTTTAGGAATTCTCCCCATTGGTTCTTTAAAAATGTTGTTAGTGTTCACTGGCACGCAGTTTTGCCCATCATTTGTTTTATGTTCCATATCTAATGTATTATTGTTAAATGTTACTATTGGTACTGTGGATTCACCCGCAGATCTTCAAACCGAGCGATCGGAAGAAATAACATGAAGCTGCGTCTATTTCATTAGAAAGTCGACGGAGAAGTTACAAAACTAGGTCTTTTAGATTAACGATCCGTTACTAGTCTAGATTTTATATTTTACTACACCGTAAGAGAACTATAGAAAACTATTTGATAATTTGCAAGGAATAAGCAATTGCAAAAGGTTAGATTGATATATTTTAATATATGTTAAATTCAGACAAGATTAAACCATATTCTTAAGGTATCTGCCTTTAAAACATGAATTTTGGTCAAAATATGGAAGTTTCAATTTTGGTCTAGTATTGGTAGTCTGAACTTTTTTCTTTCAAATTCTGTTAAAATTTTGTTTCTAAGTAATTTAGAACTGGAGAAATGGCTGTTTTTATATTACTACACAGCTGTAGTTCTTCATGTACATAAAGTTATTTTTCCATTATTCTCAAAATTGATGTTTACATATTTTTGCTTTACGCAAATTAGCATAACTCAAAGAAGTTAAAGTTCAAATGCTTTGAAATTTTGTAGGCATGTTGCACAAATATATATACAGGGAATAGACTACAACCGTGGTTAAATATTAATTATTTTCTGATTTACAGTCTTTTAATTCATGACTCGCGCAAAAGTTTAGGGAACTTTTCAAAATGTTGTAATCGAGTTCCCATAACTTCAGAGATATATGTGTGATCACCATGATAATAGTCTATTCCCTGAAGAAGTTCATTATAAACATTATCAAATTTACAAAACGGAGATATAATGATTACTTTTGGAGTTATATCATTCTGCGTATCGGCATATTTTACTGTAATGTTTACCTTATTTTTCTATCTAAGCAATGAACGAATTATCAGATGCTTATATTTTATATACTGTTTCTAGTTTTATGTTGAGCTTAATCATAAAATTTAAATTAGGAATAAAAATGTAAATAATTTTAAATGACCCCCGACGGTAGGCATATACCTTAAATAGGTGATGGAACACAAGATTAACAAAAGCTTTAAAAATCTCAGGCTCAGACGAAGTCTTGATTCCCAAATAATACTAGATTAAAGCACACGATCCGACGTTCGTATAAATTTGCCGATAGCGTTTTTTAACGCACTTCGCAACCATCGCCTCTCTCCCCTTTCGAAATTCTCTCATTAGCTCTTATAACAAGTCAGGATCTTTCATTAGCCATTTCGTCCCACCCCTTCATTCAGGAAGAACATTAAAGATCATTGGACACATCAGGCAATGATCTCCAGTCACGATATTCTTTCACGCCATCCAACGAGCCCAAGTATTCATTATCAAGTTACAAAGATCATTGCTGGCCAGACTCCCTCTTGAGAGCGGATCACTGTTATTAGGGCACTGGAGAAGTCGCCGGCATTAGCGAAGTATAATCAATGGAGGAAGTTGGGATATATATATAAAGGGCGACGAGGAAGGGTTAAAGGAGACAGTTGGAGATCGTCGTTCCAACACTTTGAAAGATCCCCGATTCGTCTTTATCAGTCAGGATCTCGTACGCGAGGTTCTTCATGCGTCTCCAGGGGGTCAGGCAGTTGTTACCCTATTGGTCCCAGAAATTGCAGTTTAGATAATATGCACAACATAGCTGATGAGTGAGTTCGAAGAAACCAGATTCGTTAAGGAATGATCATAAGGAAATTTTCCACCTGTCCCGGTAACGTTTCTTTCAGAGTATCGACACACGGAGCGATTTGTGAAGTGCGACCCGAGTAGCGCTTCACAAATCGCCCCGGAATGGGAAGAAAAAGCGAACCCGGGTGGGGCTGCTTTAAGTCGCCTCGAGTATCGCTCACATAGGAAAGCAATAGATTGGCGAGGTGGCGCGACTTGTAAATCACAGCTGAGTGTAGCTGATCGTCGACCGTCGTGCGCGACTTGATGAGTAGTTCCTAGACAGGTTGGTTTCGAGTTTTATGGCCATATTTGTTCAAGCTGCGCCAAACATAAGACAACGTCAAGTAATAGACATACACACACATGGAAAGTTTCTACTATCAACAGGAGAGAAATGTACCAAGGGAGAATTCAAACCGGTTTGGTTTGGTACTCCCACTTTATTTTACAGTTTATACTTTGAAACAATATCTGTGAGCTGATTTGGGTAGTTTATTCCAGTCGGGCTTAGAATAGAGTTGAGCTCACGCAAGCGCAACGCTATTATCCACAACAGCTTTCCCAATTTAATGAAAAATTCCCTCAGAAGAGAGCAGACGTTTCCAAGAAAATCTCAAGCTCCTTCGTGGAAAAGGAAGGTTATTTTTTCAAGCTAGCATCGCTCGGTATAATTGGTGCGCAAGACAACGTCAAGTAATGGCCATGCACTCACATGGAAGGTTTTTATTAACATAGAAGAGAGAAACACACCCAGGGAGAATTCGAAACCCGTTTGATTTGGTATTCTCTGTTTTACAATTTATAGTTTGAAACACTTAACATCTAAGCTGATTCGTGCAGTTTATTCCAGTCGAGCTCAGAATCGAGTTGAGCTCTCTCGCAAGAGCAACGCCATTATCCACAACACAAGCTCCTCCAAATTAATGATAAATTCCTTCAGATGAGAGCAGAGACTTTTCCAAGAAAATCTCGATCTCCTTCGTGGAAAAGAAAGGTTAATTTTTCTCAAAGCAGCAGCACATCGCTCCGTGTAATTAGCGGAGGAATGCGGGCAGGTGAGAACGCTGTCAAAATTTGGTAGTGGCCTATTAATTACGCGCGGGCTGTAACGAGCTTAGCGTCATTCCATCACCCTTTGTCGCCACTCTTAAAACCGTGGGATTATTGGGGAAACAAAAGCGGATCGAAAGTTTCGGAATCAAAGAGCTCAGATAACTCGCCTTTGATGTCGCCCTTTTATCCCTTGCGCCCTTTAACGAAGTGCTGGCGACGAGAGCGCGCGATGGTAATGAAATAAAAAACTCATTTTCGCGATCTATTCGATGCTTGAAAGAGACCTCTAATGAGAAAAGGTATTTTTTTAAGATGTGGAGCATTTTCCCTGTAGGGATTAAAAGAAATGGATCTTTGGGGACTTAAGTTTATCTGAGTTTTTTGACAGAATAGGCCAAATGAAAGAGTTCTAATTCAACATAACGTTGGAACTAAGATGTGAAAATCCTTACACTTCGCTTGTGGCTCAGTGGGTTTGCCTGCTGCAACCTGTGAATTGTGGCAGCGCAGGTTCAATTCCTGTAACATTATCTAGTTATATTTCTCTTTTGTGCCATCAAAACTTCCTTTGTGAGTGTATGTCCATAATTTGATGTTGTCTTGAGTTTATCTAATTTTTTTTGACAGAATAGGCCAAACAAAAGAGTTCCAATTCTACATAACGTTGGAACTAAGGTGTGAAAATCCTTACACTTATCTGGTTATATTTCTCTCTTTAGTGTCAGTAAAACTTCCCTTGTGTGGATATCCTTTATTTGATGTTGTCTGTCTTGTGTTGGCGCAACTTGGCCAAATAAGGCCAATGTCGATTTTTAAGGAATATAAAGTAATATACAATAGGAAAAGCTAAGAAATTGTACCTTGAAATATGCTTTAGTGGGTTTCACTTGTAAGCCGACGATATATTTTCTATATTATTCCGGGGACCACGGTAGCCCAGCTGGAAGAGCGGATTAGCGGGTTTCGAGTTCGAAACTTGGTCCAGCCTAAGACTGTCGTGTACAGGGGGCTACTGCACGTTAAATCGGTCGTGGCCTCAAATGTCCTCACGTTGGCGTGGTGTGGAAGTTTGGAGAGTGGGGTGCCAGCTCAGGTGTTTGACCTCTGTCATCTAATCGTGGTTCGAAATGACGAGGTGTTGTAATCAGATCTTTCCCATCGAGATGGAACCCGGACCGTCGCCAATAGTCCGTTGTGTTGCTCCAGTGCGACGTTAATTAACTACCTACCCAATTCCAAAGTGATAGATAGAAATTTCCTTTGCTGTTCGAGAAACCAAAATTGAAAGGTAGACAAGCAAAAAGGGAGTGAAATAGCCATATGCACGATTTATCGAGGCACGAGGGGTTTTCTGTGCCAAATATATTGTGATACAAAGCCAAATCCGCAAATGAGACCATTTCATTCCTTCGATTACTAGCTGTATTTTTCATTAACATGTGAATCTCAACTGTGACGTCATAGCCTGTGACGAATCGACCTTCTAATGAAATAGACGAAGCATGGACGCGCAGTTCCATGTTATTCTTCCGATCTATCGGTTTGAAGATCTGTCACGAGGTATTGGGATAAAGAACGAATCCCAATGCAGGACAAATTATTGACAGATTGGTGACTATCGATCGTGATTAAAAACATCAGTCGCACTTGGATAGCCAATCGGCCCAAGTGGATTCCCAAGCTCACGTGACCAACACTTCCGAGATCCTACGACAGCGACCACATGATCTGTCTATTTCATTACAGGGTCGATGCTTTCAAGACATCGACATTCTAATGAAATGGACGAAGTATTTACGCGCAGCTTCATGCTATTTCTTCCGGTCGTTTAGTTTGAAGATCTGTCACGTGTTTGAGGGAAAAAGCATGAATCCTAAAGTAGGACAAATTATTGATTGGTAATTTCTAGGTGTTTAATTAACATCGCACTGGAGCAACACAACGGGCTACTGGCGACGTTTTATTAAAACCGCTAGTCTGAGTTTCGATAGCCAATCGGCCCAGGTCGATTCCCAAGCTCACATGATCTACCCTTCTGATATCTTACGACAGTGTGACTCCGCACACGTTCCGTCTATTTCATTAGAAGATCGATGCTTTTAAGGCACATAAAGTAGAAGCCTACTTTCAATATAGAGAGAAGTGTTTGTAAACTCTCGCCTCCAATGCTGTTGTACCCAAGCTTGGTACTTAATAAAGTGATTTTTCCTTCTTACTCTGCTCGAATCCAAATGCATACAGCTAACTACACTTCTCCGTCTGAGAAATTACTCCAAAACGAATTAGTCAAGAGCTAGCTAGCACTTACGCTTTATAAGAACAGCCATCTTGTTCAATTTTTTGCACTTCCGGACTAACAATCCCGGCAGAAGTCTCTTAATTAAAGTTGCATCACTCTATCGAAATTCTCAGACATTAGCCCAATGAATTTTAAATCTGTCTTTTAACTCCGAAAGGGAGAGCTTGTTTGCCGAGAAAAGAAAGGGAGAGCAGGAGCCATTTATTTTTCTCCCTTTCTCTGCGACGACGTCTCCTTTTTGTGTGTGAGATAGTGTGTTTTGTTTACCTCTCGGCTCGCGCCATTTATCCGCGACAACCGATCAATTCGCTTTAAAAACTTCACATTGTGTGTCGGTGCGGTGATATTTAGTCAGACAAGTACTTACGCTTTATCTTTCTGTCATTAGGGCGCACAAGCGTTTTGCCTAATGCGCCCCAGAAACAATCGCCGGAGTAGATTGCAAGACAAACAACTGATTAGGCTAATGGCATTGTGCAGTAGCAGTCGCGAAAGAACTGCAGGCGCGCAAGGAGAAGAAAAGACCCCGCATCGTCGGACAAGAAAAGGGGCAAAAAAATAAAGGCAAAATCCGAGAGAGAAAAGAGACGGGAGGATATATAAAAGAAAATTAAAATTGGTGATGCGATGTTTGCTCTAATTTGAGATAGATTTTCCGTTCTTACCTTCCCTCTTGTCTCTTAACGAGGGAAAAAAGGGGAAATCACTTAGTGCCAGGGAGACAGATATAAATGCAAACTTTTCCAGCGAAATTTGCCGTTGCCGACAATCAAAACGATTGTAAAAGGAGTCGAGCGTGCTTAAGCGCAAAAGAAGACCCCTCCAACTAAACAATAAGAAAGGGGAACTCGAGCGCAAAAAAATCAAACGCCGTTAGAAAATGCCTCCTCGCAAATAGTTTGAAAACAACTCTTTAAACCTCCCTTTTCTCTCTCTGCTAAATGTGTATCAATTACCAGTTGGAGGACAAAGGGAAACGGGCTTCCAGGATAATAAAAAGAACGGGAGAAAGAAAAAAAGGGGAAAAGGTACTTTATAAAGATCGGAGCTGTGTTCACGGAGAAATAAAAATTCCGTGGAAAAGACTAACTGCCGAGCGACTTTTCGGATGAACTTTTAGTTTTGTTACCTGCAGGAGGCCTTTTTCATCTCTAATTGGTGCGAGGGTATCGTTTTTCATTAGGTGCGGGGTCTTCCGTCCGAATGGCAAGGAAGTTTCCGTGACGACTGCTAGGTCCGGCGATAATTTTTGCTTGCGCGATCGATCCTTGCTTTTAAAACCTGCGCTAATCGACTTCCCGAAGTGCCGAGGACTTCTGTTTGCTGCTCTTGTTAACTCTCATTAAAAGTTGAAACACAACGGAGTCCGGGTTTTTCTTTTGCTTCTTCGGGATACTGTTTTCGTTACTTTCCTTCACGGTTTTCTTTTTTTGGGGTTCCGATTTATTCCCTTTTTGTTGCCGTTCGCGTTTCTTTCCGTTCCCGACATCGATGTTGATGTAAGCATGTTTGTTTTTGAGCGGACTTCTTTTTGATGTTGGAATTATTAATTAATCGATGCGATTTTTTTGTTGCTAAGTTTAATGCGAAGCAGTTGTTTAAGGAGATAGAAAGGCTCCTCTCAAAGTAAATGATGTTTGAGTCAGATATTTATCGATGGAAGTGCTATTTCAGATTACACTTTTCCAACGAAGTTACGTTCAAAATTAAAGTGAAGGTGTTGGAATCGGTCTCAAACCTCCAAATATAGTGCCGTGTGGGGCACATAAATTTGAATGTATGTATGTATATAAATCTTTGAATGTATAAAAGTGAAATATTTGGGGATCATGAGCTGATCAGACTTCTTGTATGTTTTTAAACCATAAGACTTGGTCACGTAATAAAATTTATTTTTAATGTATAAAAACTCTGTCTTCAATCGATAAAACCCAACAATTGGTTATGGGCCACAGACCTTAAGCTGAACATGAATTCTGCCACTACCGGTATCCAGTATGATGGGTATTCAAGAAATGTCCATGTTTTCCTTCCCGAAGTTATCGGATTTCAACTATGCCACGTGGAAGACGGACATGAAGGTATTGCTAATTGACTGGAACTGCTGGGAATTTATCACTAAAACGGAATCTCTATTATTGGAAGATGCTCCAGAACAAGAAAAAAGAGACTATCGTTATAGGAAGCAGAGGACATATACAACTATCTACCAGGGCATAGACAGAAAATATCAAGTCTTAATTTCATTTACTGAAGACGGTAAGGAAGCCTGGGATATATTAAAGACCAACTTTGAACCAGCATCTAGAGCACGATTGGCAGGCCTTGTGGACGAGTTCTTTTCAATCCGCTACCAGCCGCAGGACGAATCCATTGGACTCTTCTGCAAACGAGTGCATGAGAAGCTGTTACAGATAAAAGAATGTGGATTCGAAATCCCAGACCTTTTAGTTTGCTTTCAACTAATAAGACATTTGCCTCACGAATACGATAATCTGGTACAATTGCTATACAGGATGGATGACAACGAGTTCACGCTAGACAATTTGTCTAAACATTTAATAACAGAATCCAGCCGAATCGAGCTGAAGCGGAAAGACGAAGGCACAAAATTAAGTATCGTGGCCGATGCTTATGCTACAAGAAACAAGTCATCTAGATACAAGGAGACACGGGCGTCTACTCCTGATCACAGCAGATGCGTACTGGACCCTGAATTAATTCCTTCAAGCCTAAGAAAGTCGACAGTTTGTCGTATGGGGCCGCGACCATTCTGCAACTACTGCAAAAAGTCGGGACATTACGAATCGAAGTGCTTCAAGAAATGCAATCGGCAGAAACCTGGTGGTGAATTATTTTATATGGAGGACAATCCAAAAACTGATCTTCAACGTGCCTATGCAGTTTCAAATTTTCCAAATGAAAGACCGAGGGAATTTCTTATTGATTCTGCTGCAACTGCCCACTTCTGTAAAGAACGCGATATGTTTACGACATTCAGAAAACTACCACCACAGAAGATCCTAGTCGGAGACAAGGACAGCACCTCGGAAGTATTAGACCAACAGATGTACGACATGTATGATCAGTGTTACAATGTCGAAATCCCCAAAAGTTATGAAGAAACGCAAGCAAGTAAGGATAAAATTAAATGGAATACTGCCATGAATGAAGAAATTCAGATAATGAAGGATAGGCAAGTATGGAAATTAGTGGACACACCCCCAAATACAACCATAATTGGAAGTAAGTGGGTGTACAGCATAAAAATGGACGAAAACAATATACCTAAAAGGTATAAAGCTCGTCTTGTTGCTCAAGGTTTTAAGCAAAAACCCGGCATTGATTTTAAAGATATTTTTTCACCAGTTGTGAATTTTTCTATTGTTAGATTTATATATATATATTGAATTGTAATACATCTGCTGAGGTTTTACAACCGATGGGGCCGCATGTTGGAATCGGTCTCAAACCTCCAAATATAGTGCCGTGTGGGGCACATAAATTTGAATGTATGTATGTATATAAATCTTTGAATGTATAAAAGTGAAATATTTGGGGATCATGAGCTGATCAGACTTCTTGTATGTTTTTAAACCATAAGACTTGGTCACGTAATAAAATTTATTTTTAATGTATAAAAACTCTGTCTTCAATCGATAAAACCCAACAGAAGGCGATATATTTTATTCCACTTTTTGCGAAATTGTTATTAATCAGTTCAGGATTTTAAATAACGTGTTGGTCAACAGCCTGCTTTGAAATATTATAAAAGCGCGGGTAAGGTAATTGGGGCTTTGTGGTGCAAGGTCCAAAAAAGAACAAGCTGCGATGGAAATGATTTTTAGAAAAAAACACGTTGGTTCACAAGATGTACAATGTTTCTGTTCCTTGCAGGAAAAAAGGTCAATGTCCAAATTCGATGATTTTGAGTTACGTTCACAAATCACTAAGAAAATGAAAGTTACTTCTGTGAAGTTCAATTCCGGTTGGTTGGTTTCGGGGTTTTTATGACGCTATATTGGCCAAGTAGTTCAATTCTAGGACTGTCAGAGGTTGTGAAGTTTGATTTCGAGGACTGTCGAAATTGTATTCTTTAACTGTGTCAGTGTCCAATCAGGACGGTATTAAACGGTCTTATAAATTCAGCTTGCACTTGGCCGTCACTTCGAATGTTCGTGTGTGATCCTTATGTTAAATTAAAGATTAGGTTTCAGTTACAAATGAGTTTTTTACTCACGAAAACATAACAGTAACAATAGAAAAAGTGCCTGTCCTCTTATCAATACATTATGAAACGATTAAACCATTGACAAGTATTTTTTGTATGCTGCATTAAAAAATACTAAGTGAGTTGTTACTCCATTGGCTTTTTTTTTTATCATGATACAGATTTAACCCTCCAAGTAGTTTCGACGAGATATCTCGTCCATTGAGATCTGAACAATTTTTCTAATGACGAGATATCTCGCCAAGATATTACCGAATTTTTTATGACGAGATCAAGATCTGGTCAGATTTTTTTTTAATACGAGATACCCCATCCATCAGGATCAGGTCAGTTTTGCTAATAACGAGATACCTCGTCGAGACAACCACCAGGAGGGTCAAAGAAACACAAAAGTACTTCAGTCAGTTCCTTTAAGAGCGAAGACTTTGGCCATTGGTGGGACACTGTTGCAAAAGATACGGCCTTTAAAGGTAATAACTAATGAAAAATTCGGCCTTTTAAAGGCCTGATAGAAGTTTGTTATCCAAACTCGTAACCAAGCGCTTCAGTTTGCCAGTTTCCTAAGAGCGAACCCATTAGACTCTTGGATACTGATGGGGACTCTTTTGTAGTCTCGTCTCGTTAGCAAAACTGACCAGATCATAATGGACGAAATATCGCGCATTAAAAAAAACTGACCACATCTTGTTATCGTCGTCATAAAAAAATCAGTACCTTGATGACGAGATATCTCGTCCTTAACAAAATTGTTCAGATTTGGATGGACGAGATATCTCGTCATAACCATCTGAAGAGTTAAAACAAAAGGGAAAAATTAGGCCTTTTTAAGGCCCGAAGGAAGTGCTATGAAGTTTGTAAAAACTGTTGAACACAACGGAACGAGGTCCCTGCAAAGGTATCACCGAGCCTCGGATAGCAAACAACTACCAGAAAACTTCATTCGGTTGACAAAGTGACGCAATTTGCGCGAGGGATTATTTCCCTGCGAAAATCATCGTCGCAATTACTAAGCACGGGAATCATTATCCCTGACTCTATTTAAAGGCACGCCAAGAAAGTCTTCTCCAATGCTTTGATGCGATTAAAGTCGGGTGTCACAGCCGACTTTGTCGGCCGGCGACAAAGAGCGCTGTCGAAGAGGGACGATGTTTGCTGGCTGTATCTCCCCCGAGCTTGACTGTATATGGCACACAGAGAGCACGACGGCTGCCTACTCTTCTTCGTGATTCTGTAGAAGTCGGGGATAGCTGATTCAGATTTGCCGAAACATGCATGGCAAAAAGAAACGAAATTTGTGGGCACGAAACACAACTGAAACGTGTGGCACGCTAGTTTTAAACAATTGCGGCCGACATATTTTTTTAATCTTATGCGATGTGTATTATTAGATTCTAAACTTTGATTTTAGCTGTTCTCAATTTAGTACATCGTCGTTTTACTATCAATGGGCCGCCGTAGCGCAGTTGGTAGTCACGGATTAGCAACAGGAAGATTGTGAGTTCGAAACTCGATCCAACTAAAGACCGTCGTGTAAGGGGGTGGGGCTGTTACACGTTAAATCTGTCGCGTCCTTACGTTGGCGTGGTGTGGAAGTTTGGAGAGTGGGGTTCCAGCTCAGGTGTTGACCTCGTCATCTGGTTTAAAATGACGAGGTGTTGTCCTCGAATCTTTCCCTTCGGAATAGATCCCGGACCGTCGGCCATAACCCGTAGTGTTGCTCCAGTGCATCGTAAATTCAGCTACCTACTTACCTACTATCAAAACCTCTCAAGTCTAATTTTTTTATTTGCGATGTTGTAACATTATTTGATTACAAATATGTTCACTAAACTTGTTTCAAAAGCTCCAAAGTCAATATCAATTATAAAGCTCTCAATCGACAAATTTCAAACCTCGTATCTCTTAAATGGTCTATAATTAGGCATTTAGTTTTTTATTGTTTCTGAAAAATTCAGATTGGGAAACTTACCAGGGTTTGACAACAAACCGACGATAGATAATAGTTGCTACTGGAATGCAAGATTGCTATTACTTTCTGTTCCATTTGTTGAAATCATCTATTACTTATATAAAGGTAAGTAAAGGTAGGACGTCGCACTGGAGCAACACAGCGGGCTATTAGCGACAGTCCGGGATCAATCCCGAAGGGAAAGATCAAATGACAACGCCTCGCCATTTTGAACCACGGCCAGATGACGAGGTCACCACCTGAGCTGGCATCACACTCTCCAAACCTCTACGTCGCGCCAACGCGAGGACATTTGAGGCCACGCCAGATTTAACGTGCACCAGCCCCCTTTGTACACGACGGTCTTTGGTTGGATTTGAACTCGCAAGCCTCCGGTTGCTAACCCGTTAATCTTCCAACAGGGATATCGCGGCCCGTATAATAAAGGAACTAAAATCTTATGTGAATGCTTTTAGCTATTATACTTTGACTTCTAATAATACTTTGGCAGCTCGTCGGTAAACTCATTTTAATACAGTGGACTCTCTCTTAACCGGCCACTTCGGGACCGGACCCAGAACGGATAACGATTTGGTCGGTTAAACCGTCGTTCCCTTAATAGCATTAAAATACACTCCCGAAATCGCTTTTATTAGAATGAAACGAAGTATATAGCCTACTTTATTGTAATATGATATGTATAATTAAGAAAACTTAACCTGGAAGAACTTCCTTCGTTGGAAAAAATTAAACACATCTTACTGTAGGCTACTGTATTTACATTATTGGTCAGTGGCGGCCGGTTAAAAGGTAGCCGGTTAAGAGGGAGTCCACTGTACTTTAAATTAATGCTCGATAATAAATCATTACCGAACCTTCACCCTGATCTTGACCCAAATACAAGAGCCATTCAAACAAAAAGAAAGTCCAGAACCTTCTTATCTTCTGGCACATCCACGGCAATTTCCACTCCAGTAGGCATACGCTCCTGAGGTGTGTTCGTTTAGTCTCGGATGAAAGGTAATCTACAATTATGCAAAGTGATGCTCAACGCACGGCTAGCAGTGCCAACAGAAGCAAGCATTATTCATAATTCCCCTCCTCTATCAACGATGCGAATTGTTTCTGTGAGACACTCTCATACGTCAATCCCGCTCAAAGACTTCGACGTGAGATGGATGACAAACGGAGGATATTTCTCATCTTAATGTCAACACAGAGCTGGACGTCAACGAGGCGATAAATTGAGACGAGAGCCAATCATTCAACGCTAAAATCCGTGGCGCTACCGAAAATAATTTAATTAGATGTGACCGAAGAAACTTCGCAAATGGTTGGTTGTTTTGGAGTTTCGTGGCGCAAGGGCCATGTTTGGCCAAGCTGCGCCGAAAAGCAGAAAAAGAGCGCTTGGTTATCCAGGGAGCGCGACCCTCGTGTTTACTTAAGACAGTGGCAAAGAAAAGAACTTTGCAAATGGAAATGAGTTGGCAGGGGTTTTATGACGCTAGGTCCAGATATGGACAAACTGCGCCAAACACAAAAATATCCAATAAAAGCTTCGAATAAGCAGACAAACCGTGCCATTAACTTTCATATCCATTATGGGATACAGACTCTACAAAAGGTTTGCGGTAAAAAAAATTTTCTACAATGTATAAGATGACTACAGGTGGAAGAGGAACATAATTGTTTTTTAATTCAAAGAAAATTTCGAGCTATTAAATACACCACGCAGGTGCTGCTCTTAAAAAATTTTAATGTGAGGGTTTTAAATACACAAGAGAATGAATTTAAGTGGCATTATTTTTAGGTGAATAGAATATAGGAGTACAGAAAATTTTGCACACAAAATATAACTAAATTCAAACCTGTTGCTTCAATTCAAACTCCTTGGCATCCACAAATTGCACTGTTTGTATGATTTTACGTTGCCGATTAAAAGTGGATTGAAATAGTAGGGAACATAAAAATAAAAAATGGTAGTTAAAATATATTTGCACAAATGTTGACTGAAATAGATGAAGTGATGCAGTTTAAGACATGAGATATTTTACAATAGGCATAAACTAAGGGCTTCTATGTTAAGGTCTTGGTTTATCGCTATTCGATCATTTTTTACTACACTTAAAAGTTCAGTTCAAAATCCTCTGGGTTGGTCGGGTTTTGTGGCTCAAGGGCCATATTTGGATAAGCTGTGCCAAACATAAGACAGACAGCGTCAAGTACTGGACATACACATAAGGTCGGATGGTCTTTTTGAAGTTTTATGGCGCATGGGCAATATATGGCCAAGCTGTGCCAAACACAAGACAGACGACTTGAAGTAAAAATGTCGTGAAAAGGAAGAAAAAGGAGCGATTGAAGAATAAAATAATGGGATGAAAGCAGAAAAAGATCGCTTGGATATTCCGCTTGGACAGCTAGTTCAATGAACTCACTGATTAAATTAAAGTAAATCACGGTACGGTTAAAGCAAGCGAAGGTCCAATCCGGACTCTTGAGGCTCATCAATATTCCAAGCAAGAAAGCTCAATTCCAAGTGACATTACATCTGCTCCAAACACTACTGGATCGAACCAAAATGTGTATAATGTGTCGAACTTATACCACTGAGCGACATTAACAGGAATGAAGGTGCGTCGAAAGGAATGCGTTAGCCACCAAGATACTACCCGTGCATCTTCTTATTGGACATTATACACCCGACTCCATTTCCAATGCAGCAACTGGCGTATAAGTAAGATGGTAAAGCCTCCGGGCGATGCGACATCCATTCAGAATCAAGGATTCTCTCTGTCCCCGGTATTCATAATGCATGCGGAGTCGCTCGATGGACTGTCATCAAGAGACATGGCGGTGATTAGTATATTAGCTTCTGTTTAAAAACAGCAAGAAGGGAGAGATTGTTTTGACCTTACCGATTCAAGCTGCTCAAAACTAATTTTTTTTCCATTAGAGTTGGGTTGAGTGGGATTTAATGTCACACTAGAGCAACACAACGGAGGTATTGACGACGGTACGCGATCGATCCGAGGACAACACCTCGTCATTTTGAACCAGATGACGAGGTTAACGCCTGAGCTGGCACCCCACTCTCCAAACTTAACACCACGACTACGTGAGGACATTTGATTCCACGACAGATTGAACGTGCACTAGCCACAACGTACACGACGGTTTTCGGTTGGATCCAGTTTCGCAATGTCCTCACGTTGGCGAGGTGTGGAAGTTTGGAGTGGGGTGCCAGCTCAGTTGTTGATCGCGTCATCTAACCGAGGTTCAAATTGACGTGGTATTCTCGAATTTTCTCTTGGGGATTGATCATGAACCATCAACAGCCCGTTGTGTTGCTCCAGTATGACTTTAATCCCCAACTACATATCTACCTTCTATTGGAAGTATTAAGTTCAGGTAAATAAGAATTGCAATATGAAGAAACAATTGTCGAGTTAAGAACTGATTTATTCCTTCGAAGGGAAAATTTTTTCCTAAAAGGATTTAAATTCGCGTTTTTGGAATAATCGGAAGAATTGACTTAAGGTTTTGGAGAAACAAGCTTTTTGATTAGTTTCAGTACAAAATTATTTTTACAGATGTGGACAAACTGCACCAAACAACGTCAAGTAAATGGACATACACACAAGTAAAGCTTTACCTGACACAGAAGAGAAATACAACCAGGAAGAAATCGAACGCTGCATACAACTCGTAGGTTGTTAGCACAGTGGGAAAACCCACTGAGCCAGATTACTCGAGAATTTCTATTGAACCAGTTCAGCGATTTACAAGTGGAGCTTGAAATATAACGAATATGCATAAAAAATCCATAAAACATGACTTGGATTGGTTGGTTGATATAGGTTTTACGGCACAAGATGGACCTAGTTTGGAAGTAATTAAACTTGAAATTTGAAAATTATTTGAGCGTGTTACTTAGAATAAAATAAACTGATTATGTTCAAGCAATTTGCATCAGATTAAAAATGAACTCGGATATTTCTTTTAGAATTTACTCAATAAACACTAGAATCTTTAAAAAATTTCCGACTTTTCTAAAGACTTTCTCGGTTGTAGTTTAAACAGCATTCCTCCACAACGCCAGGCATACATTGAGGAACACATCCAAAACTCGTTAACAAGGCAAGATTACATAAATAGCTTCCTCAGTCATCCAAAATGTGCATTCAAGAAGCACTAATACGAATTAAACAAGACAAAAGGATTCTCCCCCGGTAAGTTGTGATGAACTTTGTTTAGGGAGATAGGATTAGTATTAATAACGTCAGATCAACTTGACTCTTAATACAGTAAGCGTTCGATATATCGCGCTTTTAGGGGGACATCAAAATAATCAGATAACCACCAGGAGAGCCCCCGAACTTGTCCTTTAAAGGGACTTGTTTAATGGGTACTCCTGGGTACTTTATTAAAAGCAAAGACATTTTTTTAAAGAGTGGGGATTTTGAAAAAAAAAATCACCACTGTGGTATTACTCCCTTTCGCAGAAGGTATTGCCCACTGGAACAAATTTACCATAAAAAATATGTCCTTAATAAAAACAAGTGAAATAAAAAAAAGAGGTAATTAAAGATTAAGTTACTGCTGCCATTTCGTGTCCATTCTTCAGCAGAAAATGTATTAATCCACAGATTTCCTTCTTTGCCTCTGGCCAAATGCAATTTTTCTCCTTTTACGACAGCGCAAGTGAAATTGGGTCGTGAGGGGACATCGGGTAGAGCATAGTGGATAGGGGATCCTACCGACCAGAAAGGACTGGTCGGTAGGATCAAAATAGTGCAATATACCAAGGACAGGTAAGCAATTAATTAACATCGTACTGGAGCAACATAACGGACTATTGGCGACGGTTCGGGATCCATCCCGAAGAGAAAGATCCGAGAACACCACGTGATTTTGAACCACGGTCGGATGACGAGGCACCACCTGAGCTGGCACCCCACTCTCCAAACTTCCACACCACGCCAACGTGAGGGCATTTGAGACCACGACAGATTTACCATGCCACCAGCCCCAGTGTATACGACGGTCTGTGGTTGGACCGAGTTTCGAACTCCCAACCTTCCGGTTGCTAATCCGTTGCTCTTCCAACTGGGCTACCGCGGCCCCGCTATATACCAAGGGAAGTGATGTCGAGAAAGATTTACTTATTAACGAAAAAAGTGCAAATTATAAATTCTGTAACGCGTTTTTTTTATTTAAAAATATGTAAAACTACAATACGGCATAATATTTTTGTATATACGGCAGTTATACAAAAATACCGTACTCTTAAGATTTTTCTATCATCTTTTCAGGATCCAACCGATTAAGTAACTCAACCCAACTTCCAAAGGGCCCCTTCACACCAACAGAATCCGAATCAATCTGAATCTAGAAACAGGCTATCGATGACTAGAATTCATTGAAC
This sequence comes from Meta bourneti, assembly GCA_933210815.1. Taxonomy (NCBI): domain Eukaryota; kingdom Metazoa; phylum Arthropoda; class Arachnida; order Araneae; family Tetragnathidae; genus Meta; species Meta bourneti. The sequence continues at coordinate 17,865,725 of OW119929.1, forward strand.
ACTTTGTATTGTAGCAGTATGATAGGTTTTAAGATGAACACAAACTATTTCTTATGGTAGGTAAACTAGCTTCGCACTGGAGTAACACAACAGGCTAATGGCGACGTTCCGGGATCAATCCTGAAGGGGAAAATTCAAGGACGCCTCGTAATTTTGAACCACTGTAGATGGCGACGTCAACACCTGAGCTGGCACCCCTCTCGCCAAACTTCCACACCACGTGAGGACATTGAAGGCCCACGACAGATTTAACATGCACCCACACGTAAACGACGGTCTTTAGCTAGACCGAGTTTCGAAATCGAAACTATCTAGTTGCTAATCCGTTGCTCTTCCAACTGGGCTACCGCGGCCCTCTATTGCTCATGGAAGTGCTTTCCTGACTCTTCGTTAGTCAGTTTCTACTGGATTCGGATTGACCCAGATTTTGTTGGTGTGAAGCGGCCCTAACTTGACGATGCTTTACGAATTCAATATGAATTTTACCTTTGTGGCAGAAGGGCCCCAGGGAAAAGGTCAAAATCACTAGTTGAAACAGGTGATCTTAGAACTCCCGCGTCATCTGATCGAGTTTCAAAATGACGAGGTGTTGTCCTCGTATCTTTCCGTTCGGGACTGATCCCGGACCGTCACCAATAACGCATTGGGTTGTTCTAAAGCGGCGTTAATTCAACAATCCTAACTACTTTGAACTCCCAATTCTAAAGAAACATATTTTGACTTTCACTTCTGTTTGAAAACTTAAAATTCCAACGGGGAATCAGTAAAGAAGAGTGATATATCGAGGCTCGATACATCGAAGGGATACGGGATTGAATTTCTGCCCTATGTTGTTCACACAAGATGAACTCAAATGTAATATTTCTAAATAGGCTGAGTAGGTTGCAGCAGATTCATGAGCGGCAAATTTTGGAATTTTTAAAATGAAAATAAAATACATTTTAAAGTAATAACCTGATAAATATTTTGCCTAGTTTGCAATAAATTCGGTCCTGATGAGCTTTGCTAACATGTAATGTCGACATGAAAATTACTTGAACTAATGAAGGCCAACAGCTATTCTCGATTCGTGGGCCGAAAGCCTGTTGTCAAGTCGGTGAATTTTCATCAGAAGTAACCATCGGGCAAAGTAGTTACCTCTAATAAGGTGCGCAAATCACATTACGGGCACGAGAACAAAAATGTGTTTCGGACAAGACAGAAATTATCTAGTTCTGAACTCAGCAGTCCACCAGAAAACCACATGCGCCGCGATGCGTGGATATAAACTACATTAACTACTCTATCTTTAAATCTTCCACCTTCAGTTAGAAAAACAGATTATCTCGGCTACGTCTGGCTGTTTTGCATAATAAAGATGCACTCAGGGAAGAATACAATTTTTCGGTCTACTGCCACCAGTATTCCTTTTGAAGATGCCCCGCACAACACTTCACCGAAAAAATTATAAAAAAAAGGCAAAACCAAAGTAGTTATTAGTCACGAAACAATTCTAATCAGACAAAGAAAAGCGAACGAAATCGGGAACCACCGAACGAAAACAGTCATAACTATTTCTTCCAAACCACATCGTTTCCATTATGCTTCCAGCCACACAGAAAGAAAAAAAAATCCGACCACAGTTCAAAGGACTCCATAAACACCCCCCCCCCCTCTTTTCATTAGGACTCCACTATTAAAAGCAATCGACGGACCGATGAGGATAAGGAGGCACTACTCCCCAAGAAAAACGTTCCACGCCGTGAAGTCGAAGAGATCACCGCGGATCGATCCCTATGCATATTCAGTCACGAAAGCTTTTTAAAATCGAAACGACTATTACCACCACCAGGGCTCTTTTGTGAGACAACCGTGGGACGTCCGACGCTGTTATTCCCACAAAGAACAGTAGCAGGGAGCAATTTGCAATGATCACAGGATAGCAGCGGTAATCAAGTGGTGGGAGAAAAGAACAGAAATAAAAAAAAATAGTAGAGTGGAAAAAATAATAGATAATCGCAGTGACAAAATGGCGAAGGCAAGGGAAGAGGGGGAATCCTCGATGGCGGTTGGCTCAAAGCAATTGACCACAGCGTTGAACTTAAGAAAGGGGTTAACGACATATTGAGTCCCGTCGTAATAGGAGCCCTGGGGATGTTGTTTACGAGCAAGATGATTGGTATTGACAGGTGATTGGTCACCTGAGAAAAATACTTGAAAATAATCGGTGGATGGCCACCCCCTAAGCAATAAAAAATTAAGTTCCCGTCGATTTGAAAACACCAATTGATGTTTCGTGAATTCGCTAAAAGTTCTGCACCAATTTAATGAAAATTTAGATTTATGAGTAAAACGAGGTATACTACATTAGTTTCAGTCTGGCGGTTTCTTTCCTAAGATGCTGGACTTGTGGGTTCGATGGGTTTTTCTTGAATGGCGGAAGGGTCAGATCTGGCGATGCGATGCTATGCTATGCTATTTCCTCCAAGTAAATAGACATAAACACAAGGAAAGTTTTACTGACAAAGGTAAGAAAAATACACCCAGGATAGCTATAGGAATAATACCTGCGCCGCCTACAGCTCGCAGGCTGTTGGGGTTGTGAGCAAACTCACTGCACTAGCAGCAGCCCACTGAACTTAAGGGTTGGTTGGGTTTTATAGCGCAAAAGTTATATTTGGCCAAACACAAGACGCAGACAACGTCAAGTAATTAGATATACATACACAAGAAAAGTTTCACTGCGAAATACACTCACTGAGCCATGGCGATCCCCTGGACTTGAGGGAATAGAACATATTTAATGCTGTGGTGTGCGGGCAACTAATCCTGCTTCGGGAGTATATAATTTGGCTCTAGCGAGTTGGCGTTTGTATCACGGTTTTCGACGAGTCCATTAATTAAATTAAGGTGAAGGTTAAGCGCTAGCAATGGGTTCCCATGATTGGCATCTTCAGCGTGGCTCCGAGTTTATTGTTCGATGCCAGATGACATAGTTAAAGGGAGCGAAATAAATAATGATCTATGGCGATCGCCATATTTTATTTTGAGTATGGCAGTCCTTCCATTATGAGCTGAAGTAAATTGAACAAATGGACTTCCATAAGATCATATGCCTTCTCAACGGATCTACACGACAGATCTCACCAAAACATTTCTACCCTTTTTCCTGTAACGTTACACCAGAATGGACATTGGGATGGTCCGTAACGTAAAAATACGCTGTGGGAAAGTAAAGGGTGTAAGGCAGAAAGAAAGACGCGCCATATAATTTCTTTTAAGGTTGGTTGGGTTGAGTTTTTATGATGCAGGGGCCATATGTGGTCAAGCTGCGTCAAACAAAAGGCAAGCAGCGTCAAGTAATAGACATACACAGACGGAAAGTTTTACTGACACAGAAGAGAAATATACACAGGGAGGAATCGAACCTGTGCCGTCTACAACTTGTAAGTTGCTAGTGTAGCGGGCAAACCTACTGAGCCACGAAGGCCTCGAATCGCTGTTCGTTTCCAATTACATCTAATTATTCTACGTCTTCGCTCTTATACAGCTAGCTTGTTTATTTATGAACATCTAAAAACTTATTGATTTATTAACAGTTATTAATTTTCAAATTAAAATTCCATCGACATTTAAACAATAGTTGTTTGAAAAACAAAATTAGTTATGTCGTTAATCATCTTCAGCCCTTCCTAAAGAAAAATCTGAAAACTATCACCCTTGAGAATATTAATAGAGCCTAGCCGAGATCCAAAGCTATTCTTAAAGCCACGCGAAGTAGACGAAAGCATACAAGAGTAATTATATGTGTTTGTGCTGTAAAATCATTGAAAGATCTATGAAAGAAACATGTCCCAAAATATTTCCGCACAAACTTACTTCCATTATCTCGGGGGATCGCAATTTCAAACATGCAGGTAATTATTTTCTTCGAATCGCAGGTTGCGTATTACCGACGAGAAACATACACCGACATAAGCAAACATTTCATGTTTCTCGTCTTAAAACAGTCACATCCCTTTAGAGTTCTACTTAACCCTGCAAGTGGTTTCGACGAGATAGCTCGTCAATCAAGATCTGACCAATTTAGCTAATGACGAGATATCTCGTCCATCAAGATCTGACCAATTTTGCTAATGACAAGATATCTCGCTCAAGATCTTGCCGATGTTTTGGTGATGACGAGATAAAGAACTGGTTCGGGTTTTTTACTAACGACGAGATATTTCATCTATCAAGATCAGGTGGTCAGTTTTGCTAATGACGAGATACCTAGACGAGGAGGCTTAACATTCTTCTATGAAAGGTTAATCAAAAAGGAACATTTATCTCCAAATTAGTACACAATATTCAATATTTATTCTGAATATTGCAAACGGATATAAGTAAATTTTACTTACTTTCTTTTATAACATTAGAGTAATGCCGAAAAGTTTCTTCTCGGCATTTTGTTATCATACATCACCTAGAATGGAAAAGAAAATAAACATGAAAGGTATTTGTTTAAAATAGTAGTGAGAGAACTTATTGTTTTTAAATACTAAGTGGAATTATCAATAAGGAAACTTTTCTCCTTAACTGGGAATGATTGTCTTGTCGCCCATATGCATGGAATTGGCATTGTCGCCAAGCCTTTCTGCTAGCTTTGTAAACATCCTGATCTTATGGACTTCATTGGGGGCTCAGCCCCTCCGCTCAGATTGCACTACGGATGAAGGGAAGACCCCCAAGGAAAGTATGGCAGAGGTCTCGACAAATTCTTACGAGAATCGTTATTCGCAGGGTGTGGAACTGAAAATTTAAACATCACTAGTCAACCGCAGACTGGCAAGTTTTCTCACACGTGTTCATGTGACCGGAGGTAGGTTAATCTGACATGGACCCTAATCGGTGCTTTTAAAGCCGAGGAACCGTATTCTTATTTATCGTCCTACCACATAGCCTGGCTCGGGCTTAAGCTAGCAGGGCTTTGGGTGAAATTTTCACATAAGCATCTGTCTTATTTCAGTGACCGAAGTTAACCTACACGCCTTGTCATGGTTCTGATGCCTGAACCATTCTCCGAACCCTTGGAGATGGGCTAGGAGTTGTCTGCCACACAAATTTACTCAAGCGACTTGCTTAACCCACCTGGTGGTTATCTCGACGAGATATCTCATAACAAAATTGATCAGATCTTGATGGACGAGATATCTTGTCTTTGGAAAAAAGCAAACCCGATCCTCATCATCAAAATATCGGCAATATCTTGATGACGAGATATCGCGTCAGAAGCAAAATTGGTCTGAACTTGATGGACGAGATATCTCGTCGAAGCCACCTGGAGGGTTGACACAATGGATAGATTCTACCCGCTTCGCTGAATTGCAATTTATGGGGACACATATTTCTCGATACTGGAAAGCGAGAGAACTTTTAGGGCGATAACGCCGGTAATATTTCTATTTTCTGTATTTACTCTTTTGTATCGTGGTGCAGAACTAGTCTATGTATTGTAGTACCATAACATATTGGACTATCATAACAGTTCTCGTCTATATCATGTATTGTAGTTTGTGTTGTTGTATTGTATTTTTTCCCGTTTGTGTCTTGCCCTGACCATTGGAAAAAAATCAAATTTTAATACATTTCTATTCATTCGAATAACATTTCAACCGGGCCTAGGGATGATACTAAAATAATCTTCATTTTAATTACTGTGTAGTTTAGGAAAGTACAACACTAATTACAGCATGCGTGCACCAATAACATACAATTTTATATAAATATCGATTAAAATTAATAGATATTTATATCAAAACCATCGGATTGAACTTTGCAAAATTCCTTTATAACATTAATTGAACTCCAACATTCAATGAAAAGTCCTACGGTATGACTTTTGAATACTGATGTGGGAAATGTACCAAATTCAAAAAATGGAGGTACCAAATGGTTCACCAAAAATGGATGTACCAAATTCAACACGATTAGTACATAAATTATTAAAATTAAAATTGAGAGGTTAAAAATTAAAACATCACAAGTGTCTCAATATTCAAGAAAAATCTCAAAGCATTGAAACAATGATGGCAATGATACAATCACTAAACAACACTTTTTAAAACAATGTTACATATTATTTGAAGACCAATAATGCATAACAATGTAGTTTATAAAAAAGTTTCATTATTACGATGCGTTTTTTCGTCATTCGATATCTTTTCTTTTGTGCCTTTAGTACGTATTTTGCAAAGCGCTTATAATTTCGTCAATTTTACGAAGTTTTCTGATTTAAAACTCTCTTCGAGACACTACTCAGTTTCTCGAGAAGTCGACTCCATCCAGACTTCATTTTATTATCTTGGATTGATAGACTGGAAGCTATGGCTCCTCGTCTTTGGAAGCGGTTATCGGGGGCAATGTAAGTTCTCCGCTCTATGTATCGAATTTCTGGCGAATGATATGCTGTTTTATAAGTGAATTTTTCTGTAGACATATTGAAAGTATTTTATGTTTTGAAAACGTTTGAGTCATAAACGTGAAATTATACATTTTAGTTTGTAATTATTACCTCCAGTAAAAAACACTAAAAATACTAAAACAATTGTTTTGTAAATTTAAAAATATAACCTTGTCAAGTATTCTATTTTATATTAGTTACTGGATTTTGTCATTCTATTGACTTAGAAGGTTTATTTAAATAGCTATACATTTACAAGTATTGCATATGTATTTTAGTTATTTATAAATGCAAATTGTTTGAAATCATTTTTATTTTCTTTAGATTTGGATCCCGAAGCCGCAGATCTGTTTTGATCGATACTATAAAAATCGCTCCCAAACGTTATGCTGTAAGTATAGCATTAAACAAAATGTTTCTTAAGCACATTTTTTAATTAATGTTACTTATGTTAAAGAGGTTCTCTATTTAATCACGATTGTTCTTTTATAGGAATATTTGACAAAGATGGATTGGGAAGCGTTTAAGAAAATAAATATTATGGTAAGTTTTTCAACTACTAATTAATACCCATGAATTTAGGTAATGTGAAAATTCTTAAGCATGAGAAACACAGATTTTATTATTTGTTATATTTTAACTATACATTCTGAGCTAAAGAGTTTGGTGTTTTCTAACAGGATTTCGCTGATTCGCCTTTCAAGCCATTCGGCATTACACAATTTATGGATGATTTCACTTATGTAAGTATTAAATGCAAATTTACTCCATTAAGTTGATGAGCGATTTTGTAATCACTTCCTTTTCTATAGTTAACTATTAAAAATTACTATTTATTTTTTCCTTTAAAACTAATCTTTTACAAATACTTATTTCCACAGACCAGCGACTGGACAATACACCAGATTCTAAAGGGGGACACGGCCAAAAAAAGGGCCGAAGTCATCGAGCATTATGTAAAGATCGCAAAGCAGTTGCACAAATTAAACAATCTCCATTCGGAGTTCGCAATCATTTCTGCTTTGAATAGTGCCCCGATTATTCGTCTAGAAGAGACATGGATGGTAAGTTCAACATTTATTTTCCTTAGACTTAACTTAAATGAAAACACATAATTTAAAATATATTCATCAAACTTAAAAAATTGAATCTAAAAGAAGTTTACAAAGTTAAATTTATATACAATAGAACCTCCTAAAAACATATACTATATATTTGATTGTTTCCAGGAAGTGTCCCAAAAACAATTGAGCACTTTAGAAGAGCTTGAACAACTTTGCTCAACGGATTTTAATTTCCGAAACCTGCGGGAATTCTACGCAAAAACCACTCAACCTTGCATTCCCTTTATTGGTAAGTATTAATAAATGTGTTTTCCTTTCATTCTAAACGGTTCATTCACTGACCACCTTTCTCATACGTATGAAATTTATTTCCAACAACCTTTTTCAGCTTTCCAGCAACATTATTTTTTCTTGTATATATATTTATGCAATTTCAACTCGACTGCCAAATTTAACTTTAATTGATCGTAGCCTCATTTCAGTTTTGAATAACGCACAAAAATTATCCAAACTTTCAACTCCCGTAAATGAATGATTCGTAAAAAAATTTTTTGGACAGATTCAAGATAATGACTGCGAGTGTTTTATCGGTGCACTCATTTTACTTCGTTTTTAAATATTTTACCGATATAAACAATACGGGATTAATTTCTTTATACTTGACAATGGTCACCGAAGAGTGGAATTAAACATTTATTTCCAATGTGTTTTATTCATTTTTTGAGAAACTTTATTGAATGCAAGTATTTTATTTACTCGTAGGATTATTCCTTAAGGACGTTAAAGCCATAAACGCTATGTTTCCTGGAAATGAAACGGAAAATGAAGAATGCAGGCATCAGATGATAGCGAGTGTATTGAGCATCATTGAGAAGTTCCAGAAGTCCAAATACGGTATGTTTCATTGACACCGAATGCTGATTTCCCATATACCTTTATATATTTTCTAATAATTTTAAGGTATGAAGAATGACCTAGAATATCAATTGAAATATGTGTGCTTGTGAATGGCTTCGGGAAAAATAAATTAGTATTCTGATATCCTCGAAATGGCGAAATTGTTAAGTTTTATATAATTTGAGATGTGCCTATTTTATGTGTACTATTTCTTACTCTTTTTAATAACGTTTCATATTTACAGACTTCCTTCCACCCAGGAGCCTAGATGTACTATACCATATGACATTTACTGATATTTTTAAGGGGCATCTCCACTACGCCAACTACATGTAAGTAAGCCTTCCCTCTTATTAAACATGAAACTTGCCTCTACATGTGTTACTTTTATCAAGAATTAAACTAATTTAATCTCAATTTGTAACACTTTTTCATTCAGGATATCCATGGAACAGGAGCCGCATCCTCGGAATTCTGTATCTGAAGCCACAAATGAACTGCTCAGGAAACATAGCAGGTAAGAGATGTTTTAAAATGCGTCTTTTTTCAACCTCCCTGATCATTCACAAATTTAATTAAAATTATAAGAAATGTATTGATCAATCAAATCACCAATCTAGCAAAATTGTTTGAAATAAATAGGTATCACTAGATGTGCTTCAAAATAAACATCGTGCCTGGAGTAAAAAAATTACAACTCTGTATAATAAGTCTTTTTTTCTGTTGGTGCAGTGAAGAAATTAATGGACGTATTTTGCTTTCAGGTACAAGAGGGTGAGTGAAGGCATCCAAAACTGGATAACCATGGAAGAATCGTCTCCTCATTTCGAGGAACGTTTGATCTAAGACGTCGGAGGCGATTTAAGACCAAGGTGGTGAACAAGCTTCTGGTTGAAACATCTGAACCTGAAGAAGCAGTCATGGGAGGGTAGAGGTGGGACTGTAACACAGAGTGAAGAACACCTTTCAGCTCATTTAAGTTCTTATCAACGACGTTGAGGCACTGAGGACATCATTCAGAAGACGCCGTAAAGAAACTAAACTTGAAGAGAACTTTGAAAACTTTAGAAGTCATTGTTTTCGGCACTTCATGGTATTTGAGACTGTAATTCGAAAGAACGAGGCTTTATGAAATAGGCAAGAATTATTAAAAATAAGAGCCGATCATAAAACTCACTAAACGAATTTGTAATAAAACGGTGTTTTTCACTATTTCTGTTGTATCATGAGATTTCTTTAAAAATATAATTTATAATTGTAGTATTTATAATTAATTGTAGTAGTATAATTAATTGTGCGCATTTCCGGAATGTCACGTCCAATCCAAAAATGGATTGCTGTTTTACGGATTGGTTTTCGACAAGGAATTAAGTGGTTTGGTTTTTGTGCGGTCTAGTCTGACCATTGCGTAAACTGAGTAAGATGAGTCTTCGCTGGTGTCCTGTTTAGGACATTGCACCAAAAAATTCAGAATCCAATCCTATGGCGAGTTTGAAACTCGACTCAACCAAAGACCGTCGTTTACGTGGAGGGCTGGTGCACGTTAAATCAGTCGTGGCCTAAAATGTCTTCACGTTGGCGTGGCGTGGAAGTTTGGAAAGTGGAGTACCAGCTCAGATTTTTGACCTTGTCATATGACCGTGGTTCAAAATGACGAGGTGTTGTCATCGGATCTTTCCTTCAGGATGGATCACGGACCGTCGCCAATAGCCCGTTGTGTTGCTCCAGTGCGACGTGAATTCAACTACCAACCAATCCTGTAGCCCTCCGTGTCCCATTATCGTGATGTCTTGCCTTCGAATGAAACGCTCTGTGAATACTCATTTTCAATGTTTCAATTTCGCAGAAAAAGCACCATTTTAGGCATTGTATAGGGTCCTGAAGATCTTTTCATATATCATGGGACAGGGCATGGGTTTGGCATATCTGACTATACCTTCTTGACCGAGTCAATAAACAATAAACATCTCGATATTTAAAAGTAAACACAATAGTCAATAAACATCTCGATATTTAAAAAGCTTCTCATTGGAAAAGTAAAAAAGTGTGGCACAGCGAGGGCCAAAAACACTTGCATTTTAGAAATATTAATGCTATTACCGTACTGTTTGATAGCCCATTGTGTTGCTCCAGTGCAACACGAATTCCATTACCCATCTACCCAGTGTTTTCTCTATTTAAAACTATGTTAAACAACATAAATTTAAATTACAAATTCAACATAAATATGAATGGAAAATTGTTATGATTTATACTTTATTTGAGCACACACAAGATGTTCCTAGCATTCTAGTAATCCTTTAAATGTACGTGTTTGTTCATCGAAACAGTAGATAAGCAACTTCAGATGTAGATTCAATATTCCGAAGATCGATGTTCCTGACGTGGAACTGTGGTGATTATTGGACGCCGAGTCTGGACCAAAGTTCAATCATGGGATGTTAGGCTGGTGGTTCAAAAGGGTTCACCATTCATATAGCTATTCGGTCGGTAACAGGATTCAATACGTATCTCCGGAACGTCCCGTCCAACCAAAAAATGCCCTCTGGGGTACATCTCTTTTAGATGTGTACGAGATTTACGGACCCAGAGGTACTCTAGTTATCTTTTCTTTACCCTGTCTTTAGTAAAAACGGGTGTCACCCAAGCGATCCTTTTCCGCTTTCATTCCACCTACTCTCCCTAATTCTTGCCTTTTCCCTTTCACATTTTTAAGTGACGTTGTCCGTCTTGTGTTTGGCGTGGCTTGGCCAAATATGGCCCTTGCGCCATAAAACTTTAAAACATACCAACCGAAAAATGGACACTTTAGGGTCAGGTTTCAACTAGGTTGGTAGAGTTTTATGGCGCAAGGGCCATGGCCAAACTATGCCAGACACAAAACGGACAATGTCAATTAAATAGACATACACACATAAGGAAAGTTTTACTGATACAGAAGTGAGAAATGCACTCGGGGTAAGTTACAGGAATTGAACCTGATAACTCAAAGGTTGCTAGCACAGTAGGCAGACATACTGAACCACACTGACCTCGGTTTATGACAAGGATATCGTATATGATTGGTTATTCTAACCACCCAGTCTCGAAGGTTGCTGCGAGGGCCATATTCGACTATGCTGCGCTAAGCAAAAGACGGAACAACATCAAGCAGTGGTTGTTAGGTATTTGAATAAACGTCGCACAAGGGCTATTGGCAACGGTTCGGGATCCATCCCGAAGGGAAGCATCCGAGGACAACACCTAGTCATTTTGAACCACGGCCAAATGATGAGTTCAATACCAGGGCTGGCACCCCACTCTTCGAACTTCCACACCACGCCAACGTGAGGACATTTGAGGCCACGATGTATTTAACGTGCATCGGCCTCCGTGTACATGACGGTCTTTGATTGGATCGAGTTTCGAACTCCCAACCCTCCAGTTGCTAATCCGCGGCCCCGTCAAGTAATGGTTGGTTGATTGTTGTGGAGTTTTATGGTTCAAGGGCTATATCTAGTCAAGATAAGCCAGACACAAGACAGACAACCCAATGAGGGTTGCTTGGTTGGGTTTTCATGGCGCAAGAGCCATATTTGGCCATGCTGGGCCAGACACAAGATATACAATAACAATACATACACAATGAAAGTACAAGACTCAAGAAATACCCCAGGGAGGGATGACACCTGACAGGAATCGAACGTTCACCACCTACTAAGCAGTGGAACATACCCCCTGAGCCAAGAGAGCTCCCAACGCAATGAGGGAGAAAGAAATAGCAAAAACAGAAGGGTCGACAAGGGTAAAAATGAAAGGGAGGAAAGATCACTTCGGTACCTCGGGGTTGTGATGCCCATACCCACCTAAAGACGTGCCCCCGAGGGCGTCAAGTAATGGATATACACCATACAAGGAAAGTTTTACTAATTCAGATGAGAAATACACTCAGGGAGGAATCGAACCTGCACCGCCTATAACTCGCAGGTTGCTAGCTCATTAGGCATACCCACTGACCCACGACGGTCCCCCTGTACAGAAGGACAGCGTGGAATGTCCCGCAGAACATTAAACTCCAATCCAAAAATTAGAATCTGCAACCAGTGTCAGTCAACTACACGGTCTTGCGCTTTCGGCAGGAAATAATGGGGTCCTGTCGCGCATACATACAGCTCGAATTACCGCTGCCATCCTTTTAAGCATAAACAATTCCCTTATAATCGTCGGTCGTACGGAGGGCGACAGATGTAATTGTCGCTATCTGCGCGCGCCTCGTGATGGTGATGGATTGCCACCTGCCGCTCACCAATGATAGGTTGCGACGCGTAACACAGGAGTGATATCGCGTATGCGGGAATTACGCGAGGATTTAAAAAACTCGTAATAAGCGGGGGTATTATCGGTGAGCGAGGAAATGATTGCAATTGGTCGTTTTAATCACAGTGATCAGGTCTTTCTGCTAGCCGAGGAGGGGAAGTCGCTCGACTGTTTATTTTACTCGTACCGTCACCATTGAAGTAGACCAAAACTGCACATTCCAGCATTTTATATCAGCAAGTGCTGCATAGCATTTGAGGGTAGGTAAGTATTTGAATTAAGGTCACACTGGATGAACACAACGGGCTATTTGGCGACGGTCCGGGATCAACCACGAAATGAAAGATCAGAAGACAACTGGAATACTTGAACCACGGTCAGATGACGAGGTCAACACCTGAGCTGACACCCCTCCTTCCAAACTTCCCCACAACGCCAATGTGAGGACATTTGGGGCCTCGACAGATTTAAAGTGCCTCCCCCCGTTGACGAGTCTTTATTTGGAATGAGTTTCAAACTCTCAATCCTCCATTTGCTAATCCGCTATTCTTCCAACAGGGCCCATGCGTGTTTTCTTAATTTGTTTTCCATGACTATCTAGTAATCATGAACACGCAGTCAGATGTTTTTCTTTTGTGGTTGCTGTGGTTTTCTTTTGTGGCGCCAAAACTTCAAAACTGGCGTCCCTTGGAATATTTTCTCTCTGAAGAAAAAAATCCGATAAACATTTTTTCCGTTTGCTATCAGTTAAAAAAAAGAGACTAAACTTTCGTTGACCTTTGAATTTTCAAAAAAAACCGTCAAAGTTTTCGAAAAGTCGCCAAAACTTTGAAATTAGGTTTTGGAGATGATTTTGCTTAAAAAGATACCCCTAGTCACCAAACTGAAAAATCGAAGCAAAAAGTCGCCTGTGGCAACCTTTGTAACACTACAGTTCCGAGATGTCGTTCCTCAAAAATAAATTAAAAAATTAAAAAAAAAAACAAAAATCGATGTTTCAATTGTCAATTCCAAACGACGAAAGATGTCGCGCAGACGCGAACAAACTCCCCCCAATCGCTCAAACAAACGACGCGCGTCGAAAACAACGACTCGCATATCCGAAATAAAATCATCCCCTTCCGCCGAAATAAAACACTAAGTAACTCTCGATAAACGCCGTTATTAATAAACACACCTATCTCACTCCGAAGTGGGAATTTAACGCCCAATTACGCTCACAAACGCGGCCATTCCAATTGAATGATGGACACACAATCCAAAAAGCCCTCACCTCCACAATGCAAGCGATTCCTCCTCCCAACCCCTTCACTTCAGTTTCAGGAGACAAAAAAAACCGCCGCTTTTACATACGGCAAAACGCATGCCCCGTCATAAATCTTCCCGCGATGCCCTCGACTCAATCAATCTGCATTTAAGAATCACCTGACATCCAATCGACAAGGTGTCGTGAAACCCCACTCTCGAGATAAATAAATGATGAGGGGCAAAAAAAGGGCAAAAACAGAATTGCAGGGAAGGCAAAAACAGAGGAGGATGGTTGAGCTGCGAATAACTGTAATCTGGCTTATGTATATAAATGGCCCCGAAGCACAAGTTTTCCTCGGCGATCGAGAAGAGATTTATTAAAACAAATAAGAGGAACTCATCTGAGTCTTTTATGGAAAAAGCACCCCCTTTTTACCCCACCCCCGGATGGGGTTTTTCGCGAAATAAAACGGTATTAATATCACGTGTGCTTCTCTTTACGGCTCATTCAATCAGACGCAGTTTTACGGAAAACTGAACACGTGATTTAACAGCGCGGAGTTTAAATTCCGACGGCTGTAATCGGGCGACGAGTGAGGAGGGGTATTTGTCAAACAGGAGAGGGAGAAAAAAGCACCACGGAAAAGGAAAATGACATATGCAGTGGAAAAAAGACGGAGTATTACCGAGAGATTAAGTGCGAGAGAGGGAGTAAAAAATCGGGATAGTCAGATTAAGGCAATGAGATGAGACGAATAAAAAAATATTTAAAAACTTTTTTTCTCCTTCGGTCTGATATAAAAAGGGCGTATCTTTGACGTAAGTAACTTATTAAAATCCATTGATGGCGTTTTGAAGAGGCAATGTACCAATCAAAGTCAATAAAAACTAAACGTGATAAATCAACGCTCTGACAAATCGCATTGAAATGCTTAATCTGGGAAAACAATGCACGTACGATTATGTCCATACGATTCCACAATGCCGTTTTTTAAACGTAATTGCTTTGACGATAAACACATCGATCAAAGGATAAAGTATAAATTTGCTGAAATAAATCTGATGGTTCATTTTTTTAAATGTAATGTTTTTTTTTCGTAATCTGATAACAATACAATGGGACACTTCAAACGTTAAGTATGGAGAAGACAGAACTAATATCTAATTGGAAATATATTTACGAAATCATTCAGTTCATTAAAAATATTTTAGAAGGGGATCATTTCAACGAGAAATGCCAGATCACAATTCTAAAGCAAAGATTTCTTTTATCTTCATTCATTTGAAATAAAAGAATGAAGAGTTATTTTACTTCGCAATAAAAATCGGATTATCATGATTGCTAGGCAAGAAATGAATGCATTTTGGAAAATAATTAGCACAACGGAATTTTTCCAAGTTAGCGCAGTTCTTTATTTTAATTGAGGCTAAACTAATTTCACGTTTCGGATTTCCATGCGCAATCTTAGCAATGCAATAAAGATTAAAGAGGTTTCCGAAATATTCAAAGTAATAATACCAACTCCACCCTCTCGTAAAATCAAACGGAAATCCCGTTTTTTCACCCTCTACAACTACGCTTTACAAAAATGAAAACAAAAGACGAAAAAAGACGATTCTAAAATGTTTACCGAGGGTATTTTTAATTGAATATTTCACAAAATTAACAATCCCTAAATACGAATTTTTTTCGAGCCCCATCGCGTATTTCTCTTCAAAACCTCTCTAATCCTTCTCGTTGCATCCCTTTCTAAAAATGAGATAGCAAAATTAATGAAGGAGTTTGAAATCGAGGGTAAAAAATGCTTTTATGAACGAAAATTACTTATTTTCCTACACACACACCGCCACAAACAGCAGCCGCTTTTAATCAATTTGCATTACATTTCAAAGCGGGGCCCCGTGATAAATTTGGCCGGCCGCATATAATCCTTTTGAATGGGAAAGATAAAGATAAGTAATGAAGTTTAATGAAGGATGAAGCTATAGGCTTGTAATTAAGGGAGGAATATCGGAGAAAAAAATCCCGGTGATTTATCAAAAGTCCAAGGAAGAAGTAATGTTTGTTTCAAGGATTGCGAAACATATACAAAAAAGAAAAGCCCCCATAAAAAAACCCCACAGGAATCTTAAGGGGAGATATTTTAAGCCACTAAAACCGAATTCTCCATGCGCAGGAGAAAGTTCGGGTAGAAAAATTCGCTAAGCGATACGAAGATTCAATAATTACCGAGTAGCCCTCTGCTCTGTTTTCGCTTTGTTTTTTTCCTCTTCAACCGTGCTTGTTTTAAGAAACGGATGAAAAATCGTTATTCGCGTTAAGATTTTTGAGATAGCGCGTGTTTCAAAGTAGAGCGCTCTGTTTTCCCCAAGAAAAAGGCAGGACTTCTCTACCTGGAAAAAGTAAATGGTAAAATACCAAAAGTGCCTAATTGGTAAATGATGACTCCCAAATAAACTAATATCTCAGTGAAGTAAAATCCGAAGACGGGTTCGCTTAATTATGCTTTTTGAGCTTACACCAAATGGGGAAAAAAGTTCCCGTAATTAAAATGGAGGGAGAATGTTAGAAATTGTTTGTTTATCAAACATTTTGTAAGTAAATCAAACAATTTTTTCTCAACTCCACCGAGTGATCTTCACACATTCATATCGTGATGAATTTTCGGCAGAAATAAAAATTCACTAAATGTTGATAAATATACCCGATAATTTGATAATTAAAAATATGAGATCAAATCAAACAATTAGTCAATTTTTTTCAGGGTTCGTGAATGTGATGAAAAATTCGTTGTTATACCAGACACCGTATATTTACTTTGAAAATAAATGAAGAAAAACGCTTTTGAATATGAAAAATTTAGTCGTTAAGAAGCTTTAAAATCGATTCTTTTCGCGAGTAATTTCACAACGTATTTTTAGAGCCATTAAACAAAGATTTTAATTTTGGGAAATTTTTCGGCAGCCAGTTAATGTTTCAGAGTAGCAAGAAAACCGTATTTAAAAGCACAAATATTTATTCAGATCAAGTTATTCTTAAGAGGCTTTTTTATCAATACCAAGCTTTGGCGATTTAATAAATGAAATTGTCAATTACTAAAACACCTTTCGCCATTTCTGTTAAATACACATATAAGGCAAGAGAGTAATTTAACTTCAAGTATTTAAAAACTTTTCTCCCGTAAACGTACAATATCACAATGAAAAAGATAAAGATTGTGGATTGAATTGTTTTGAAAATCCACTCCTTATTAAAATGGAGTAACGTCCTACTCCTAAAATGGACGTAATTACAATGGAAAAACGTCAGGACTGACCAGAGCTAACCAAGGGCAAATAATTGCTTTTTCAACTCAATATCACTGATTAGTTGTTTCGGGGTTTTATGGCGCAAGTTCCGTATTTGGCCAAGCTGTGTCAAACACAAAACAAAGGGGAAAAGAGCGCTTGGGGAACAGAATAGTGGGTTGGTTGATTGATTTGAGTTTTATGGCGCAAGATCCAAATAAAGATAAGCTGCGCCAAACACAAGACAATAAAATGAGAAAATAGATTGATAGAATAATCAGACCCACATTAAAAGGAGAAATGCAAGGAATAACAACAAATGAGTTGCATACAAATTAAATACAAAAATAAAATTTTAGTTGAGAAGCGTAAAACTTTATTTAAAAAAAATTGTTACTAAGATGGGGTGTCCCTTAGATAAAACTTCACGAAATTCATTTTAAAATCTAATCAATTATAGATGTAAAAATCTTGAATGATGAAGGAAGGTAAAAAGTGATGGATGAGGTAGGTGGCCCAACAAATCCGATAAAATTGGCGATGAGGTATTAAAACATCGGCGATAAAGATGTTTAAAATGTGAACAAGTCAAAATATGGCGTATGGTTGATGGAGCGATTTCATTTATAAACAAATGTCTACGCGTGAACCTGGAATGGCCGATAGAAAGACGTGTTATTAGAAAACCAAGCCGTCTAGATGGTAATGACGGCAGGAGTGTTATAGTTGAAAATATATCATTCGGAGTAGTGGGATGAATGTAGAAAAGGATCTGTTGGGTATCCCAGGAGCGTGACTCCCATGTTTACTAAAGACAGTAAACCCCATGAGAAAAGAAAAGATCACTAAAGTACCTTGGGTCCGCGACACACCTAAAGAATATGTGCCCCTGAAGAACTCAATATGACTGGATGACTCAGATGTATTGTAAACCAACCAAATAACTTTTGCAACTTTACAGCTGATTATTCAACTGCTCAAACAGCAATTTTGGGTATGAATTTGCGCCTTTTCCCACATTCAATCATAATTTAGAGCATAACCATTAGCTAAGACTGGTGGTCGATTTAGAGTTGATATAAGTCGCTGAAATTAACATGTTTCCGTGATTGCTTCGATCTTATAGTTTTTCACATAAGAGATCCGTAGACAGTAAATATAAATGTTAGCACTATTTTAGTGCTGAAAGTCCACAGATCACTAACAGAGAAGCATTTCATTTATACCTCATCGGACAGTAAAATTGTCTTTCCTGAGCTTTGTGTAATTTAGTAATCGAGAAAGTATGTAGTTACCGAGTAACAATGTATTTGGATTATCGAGGCAGATATTTTACATACCGTTCTCCACTTAAATAACATTGATGGTTTTGTAATCCCAATCTTCCAGTACAACGCAGTCGACAAGGTAGCTAGGTAGTTGAATTAACTTCGCACTGGTGCTACACAACGGGTCATTGGCGACGATCCGGGATCAATCCCGAAGGAAAAGATACAAGGGCAACACCTCGTCATTTTGAAACACGGTCTGATGACTAGGTCAAAACCTGAGCCGGCACCTCACTCTCCAAACTTCCATACCACGCCATCGTGAGGACATTTGAAGCCACGACAGATTTAACGCGCACGAGCCCCTCCACCCACGACGATCCTTGTTTGGATCGAGTTTCGAACTTGCAACCCTCCGGTTGTTAATCAGCTACTCTTCCGACCGGACTGCCGCGGCCTCGAAGAAGACAAGGAGACACGATTCCATTGTTCGCTGCAAATCTACTTTTGTCATAGTATGACCAGTAGTTTTTGTGCTAGAAAACAAGATTTCATTAAAATCAGATGTGATATTTTGCAAAATATCTTCAATCAATAAGATCCCCACCCATGTTCGTTCACATTTATTCAGAGCATGAATCAGTTTTAAGTTTGTCTGAACATAAAAAGTGCTTGTACAAAATTATTATTGGTTAGTTGATTGGTTTTGATATTCCATTTCACTTAAATTTTAGGAAATCCTTGATGGTTGGTTGCATCGAGTTTTATGGTGTAAAGGCCATATTTGGAGCTGCGTCAAACACAACTAATGGACAAATACACACAATGAAAGTTTTACTGATACAGAAGAGAGAAATACACCCAGGGAGAAATCGAACCTGCACTGCTTACAACTCACAGGTTCCTAGCGCAGAGGACAAACCCCCTAAGCCAGGGCGACTCCATTGATGGATGATGGATTCAGTAGCTACGTTGTTGGAATATTTTTAGTCATGGTTTTACTAACATGTCTGAAAGCAGAAGTGGACGATAAAAACAAAATTAATTGTACAGCAGGATCACGGTGCAGATAGAGCTGGAAAGTCTTGGGAACTATTTGATTAGTCAAATTCTATCCGAGTTCACATGAGCCTTCAGAATTAACTTTAGAATGAAAACGGAACACGGCTTTGTTCATGCATGTATGTATGAAATCAAAATATAAGACGCCCCATTTTGACAACTCTGACCCCATAGCAATTTTAATAAATGTAGAACAATAAGGCTGTACGAAACAGTACTAAGGCCACCTGCTACACCAAAGGGGCTACAACAGCCATGTCTCAACTGGGCGGCAAATAGAGAATCGGAACATCTTGTCTTCTGGCATAAGATGAAACGAAATAATGCATTATTCAAAAACTTACTTCTAACTGCACAAGTAGTTTGTCCCTGCTAGTGAGCATCGATATTACCGTCGATTCCACCGGAGTTTACATGAGACTTCGGAGATAACTTTAGAATGATAGCGCTGTGTGCAGTCAGAGTGGTCAATATATAGAAATACACCCAGGGTGGAATTGAATCTGCACTGCTTACAACTCACAGGTTGCTAGCGCAGTCGACAAACCCACTGAGCCACGACGCCCCCCCCCAAAAAAAAAAAATTAAAAGGATGTTGAAAGGTCAACATTTTTCACCGATGCTGAAGTTCAAGTGAAAGTAAACCGCCAATTTTCATTTTTTTATCCTCTGGCCATCAATTGACGAACAGCCCAATAGTTCTGAAGTGAAAAAACATGGTTTAAAAGCACTGTCAACAGGATTTGCAATTCTATTGTCAGGAATTTTAGGGCAGTCCTTAAGCTAGTCACCAGTCATTTCGTCCGGTTCGCAAGGGGAACAAATAGTTGATGTTGCTACTGCAATACCGTGTTAGTGTTTTTGTAGGTAGTCATCTCTGGTAAGAATTCGACAGCAAGCGACTCTTATAGTTCTGGGCAAGGAACCTGGAATAAGAGCTTAATTCCTCGATAAAACATTCCAGTTCATTCCTGTAGACATTCCTATTACTCCTTATAGACGAGTAATAAGCATCTTTATATTACGTAGAGGTGAAGGGGATTTAGGTTGGGGTAACTGCTCCTGTCTTTACAAAAACATTCTTCACGGAAGAAATGAAAAAGTGGATAACGCGTTAGGAAAAATGCATGGCAGTAAATGATGACAATGTTGAAAAATAAGATTTTAACATAGAAGAGAAATAAATTTCCTTCATTTTTATACAACTTTCACTATTTTATTCGATCGGAAACTTATTTCATACGATTGGAAACCTTATTTACCAATCAATCCTCTCAAAATACGCCACTCAAGAATCAAGAGTTGGACTCGGGAGATAGGTAGTTAATCAACGTAGCATTGCACCACCACAACGAGCTTTTGGCAACGGTCCAGGATCCATCCCGAAGAGAAAGATCCGAGTACAATACCTCGTAATTTTGAACCACGGTCAGATGACGTGATCAACAGCTGAGCTGGCACCCCACTCTCCGAACTTCCACACCACGCCAACGTGATGTACAATACTTAGAACGGAACGGAAGTATCAATTACGGGGTACCTAACTGATAACAGATTGCCTCCACATCATAATAAAAACGTCTATAATTAGTTAAAGATTGCTATAAAAGAGAGAAGTTAAAAAGTGTCGTTAAACACTAGAAAAATAGGAAGATAAATAAGATAAAGGATGGAACTTTAAGTAATTGATACAATTAGGAGTCCAATTCTCGTTCCAAAGTAGCGCAAGTGACAGACAAACCAGTCAGAAAAGAGGTGGAAAAAACAAACGGAAACTTATTTTATACGATTGGAGATCTAACTTATCTCAACTAACCCTCGCAAAATGCGCCACTCAAGAATCAAAAAAAGGACGTATCAATTTACGGAGCACATAACTGAAAATCAGCAAACCACCATATCATAATTAATAAAAAACTTTATAATTATTTAAAGATAGTGTCGTTAAGCACTAGAAAAAGAGGAAGACAAAAACATAAAGGATAGAATATTAAGCACTAGACACAATTAGGAGTCCAATTCTCGTTCCAAAGTAGCGCAAGTGACAGACAAACCAGTCAGAAAAGAGGTGGAAAAAGCAAACGGAAACTTATTTTATACGATTGGAGATCTAACTTATCTCAACTAACCCTCGCAAAATGCGCCACTCAAGAATCAAAAAAAGGACGTATCAATTTACGGAGCACATAACTGAAAATCTGCAAACCACCATATCATAATTAATAAAAAACTTTATAATTATTTAAAGATAGTGTCGTTAAGCACTAGAAAAAGAGGAAGACAAAAACATAAAGGATAGAATATTAAGCACTAGACACAATTAGGAGTCCAATTCTCGTTCCAAAGTAGCGCAAGTGACAGACAAACCAGTCAGAAAAGAGGTGGAAAAAGCAAACGGAAACTTATTTTATACGATTGGAGATCTAACTTATCTCAACTAACCCTCGCAAAATGCGCCACTCAAGAATCAAAAAAAGGACGTATCAATTTACGGAGCACATAACTGAAAATCAGCAAACCACCATATCATAATTAATAAAAAACTTTATAATTATTTAAAGATAGTGTCGTTAAGCACTAGAAAAAGAGGAAGACAAAAACATAAAGGATAGAATATTAAGCACTAGACACAATTAGGAGTCCAATTCTCGTTCCAAAGTAGCGCAAGTGACAGACAAACCAGTCAGAAAAGAGGTGGAAAAAGCAAACGGAAACTTATTTTATACGATTGGAGATCTAACTTATCTCAACTAACCCTCGCAAAATGCGCCACTCAAGAATCAAAAAAAGGACGTATCAATTTACGGAGCACATAACTGAAAATCAGCAAACCACCATATCATAATTAATAAAAAACTTTATAATTATTTAAAGATAGTGTCGTTAAGCACTAGAAAAAGAGGAAGACAAAAACATAAAGGATAGAATATTAAGCACTAGACACAATTAGGAGTCCAATTCTCGTTCCAAAGTAGCGCAAGTGACAGACAAACCAGTCAGAAAAGAGGTGGAAAAAGCAAACGGAAACTTATTTTATACGATTGGAGATCTAACTTATCTCAACTAACCCTCGCAAAATGCGCCACTCAAGAATCAAAAAAAGGACGTATCAATTTACGGAGCACATAACTGAAAATCAGCAAACCACCATATCATAATTAATAAAAAACTTTATAATTATTTAAAGATAGTGTCGTTAAGCACTAGAAAAAGAGGAAGACAAAAACATAAAGGATAGAATATTAAGCACTAGACACAATTAGGAGTCCAATTCTCGTTCCAAAGTAGCGCAAGTGACAGACAAACCAGTCAGAAAAGAGGTGGAAAAAGCAAACGGAAACTTATTTTATACGATTGGAGATCTAACTTATCTCAACTAACCCTCGCAAAATGCGCCACTCAAGAATCAAAAAAAGGACGTATCAATTTACGGAGCACATAACTGAAAATCAGCAAACCACCATATCATAATTAATAAAAAACTTTATAATTATTTAAAGATAGTGTCGTTAAGCACTAGAAAAAGAGGAAGACAAAAACATAAAGGATAGAATATTAAGCACTAGACACAATCAGGAGTCCAATTCTCGTTCCGAAGGAGCCCAAGAGGCAGACAATCTGGTCCGAAAAAGAGGTGGAAGGACCCATCGAATCTAATCAAAAACGAATAAAGCACCAGACTCGGAAACGGTGACGAAGCACCCTCAAAAGGTCCGACTCAACAACCCCTAATGACAGCGAACCACGAAAAGCCAAACAAGCGTGTACATATTTGTATAATAGCCTTTCTCCAACAATCAAGAAGCCGGTGCTCTCCTCATGACAAATGCTCCGAGCTCTGTTGCTTCATTAATAACGCTCCCCAAACTAGCTCTTCTCCAATCGAAACGTAACCACACATATTAAGAATGTAATAAAACGTTGCCCCCTTCGGATAATGTGATTTATGGAAGATGATTCCAGCTCGGCATCTATCTTTTTCAAATTAGTCACTGGGGCCTCCTAAACGGATTATGAATTTTAATGGCCGCGTATTGAATCACCTCAATTACGATCATTACCTGATTTAAATGCATTTTTTCTCTCTCTCACACAGAAACCTTTCTTTTTGATAACGATATGGGGAGAAAAAAAAGACCGGCCGACATATATAATCGAAGAGTATTTATAGCTCGGTAATGAAATAGTTTGGGAGGAGGTGGGAATTGGGGGAAAAAAACGGCGTTTCGGGAGGGTGGTAGAACAAAGGAGTTTATTGCGTTTGCTGCAACGTGGGGCATTGTTGTGCTTATATAATTCGATGGGAATGCGATTCTTAAAAAGATGCAGCTGCTAAGAAATGAGCACCTGCGTTGAGGATTAAAAAGGCGTTAGTTAATGCCATTCTTCAAAATGTTTGCCTCATTAGGGGTCTAGTACTCCCATCACTTATAGTATAAAAAACATTACATTTAAAAGAAACTATTTAACAAACGAAATACTAGAGGAAATATTTTTGTATATGACAAAGACATTCAATTTTTCAGGAAATTAAACAGGACACGTTCAAGAAAACAAATTTTCTTTCATGAAGTCGAAATGAATTTTCGGAGTACTTTGACGTGGGGTATTCTTGTTTTCACATAATTCGATAAGTTGGTTTGGGGTTTTATGGCGCAAGGCGCCATATTTGGCCAAGCTGCGACAAACAAAAGACAGACTATATCCCGTAATTGTGCAAAGAAAGGATGGAAAGAAGAAAGATCGCTTGGGGTCGCGACTCCCATGTTTACCAAAGTAAAACCCCCATGGAAAAAGAATAGTTCACTAGGGTAACTCGGGTCGGTGAAGGCCGTATACACTTTAAGATGTGTCCTCTAGGGGTCAATAATGCGATTTTTAAAGATGCAGTTGCTAAGAAATGAGCACCTGCGTTGAAGATTAAAAAGGCATTAGTTAATGCCATTCGTCAAAACGTTTGCTTCTTTAAGGGTCTAATAACTTGTATAAAAACGCATTAAATATAAAAAATATTTAACAAACAAAATACTAGATAAAATATTTTCGTAGATGACAGGCATTCAATTTCTCAGGAAATTAAACTCAAGACACATTATTCAAGGTCGGTAGCTGAATTAACGTCATACTGGAGCAACACAAAGGGCTATTGGCGAGTCTAGGATCAATCCAGAAGGAAAAGATCAAAAGACAACACTTCGTCCTTTTGAATCACGGTCAAATGACGAGGTCAACTCCTGAACATTCCAAATTTCCACACCACGTCAACGTGACGACATTTGAGGCCTCGACAGATTTAACATGCACCAGATCCAATCTACACGACGATCTTTGGTTGGATCGCGTTTCGAATTCGCAACCCTCCGCTTGCTAATCCGCAACTCTTTCAAGACAAAATTTTTTGCCATGAAGTCGAAATGAATTTTTGGAGTAACTTATTACATACGCTTTGTCAGTACTTATTCAATTTTCAAAAGTAAAATGAAATTATGTGTGAGAAATTTTCAGGAAAGGTATGCCACACTAGTCGTTAAAGCAGTAAGCTATACTTGGATCTGAATTATTAGCGTGTGCCACTATTGTGTCACAAGTTGAAAAGCAAGACACTACAAAATTGAACGATTGTATGTTGCTTTTCAACTTGTCACGCAATGATGAGTACGACTACAAATTTTAATCAATATTTTTAAACGAAATTCTTCACGGTTCAATTTGAAATAGGACCCTAATCTTTTGGTATCTTGCAGTCAACAAAAGTTTGGTTTTGGGTTTTATGGCGCAATGGCAATACTTGCAAGGGCCAAGTTGCAACAAACAGAAGACAATGTCAAGTAATTGTGAAAAGAACGATGGAGAGGATAAAGACCGCTTGGGCATCATGGGGTCGCGACCCCATGTTTACCAGAGACAGTAAACCCCATGGGAAAAGAATAGATCATTCAGATTCGTGAAGCCCGTACTACCTAAAAATGTATGTCCCCGAGGGGAAATATGGAAAATAATTTCGTATGTGAGAGACATACAATATCTAAGGAAATTAAACAGGACACATTATTCAAGAAGACAAAATTTCCAAGTAAATGGACATACGCGCACAAGGAATGTCTTTATCAACACAGAAGAGATAAATACACTTACGGAGGAATCGAACCACCTACACCTCGCAGGATGCTAGCGCAATGGGCAAGCCCACTGAGGCAACCCGCAACAAACGTATTAATTACGGAGTGTCTGTACAATATTGAATCCCAATTAATACACTGCTGGCCACCGTAAATGCAACACCCTGAAGGAAGCATGCAAATAATACGAAATTTACAACATGCATTAGCGGAGGTGAGATATGCAAATGATTAGAATTTCAGCGCAGACGCACATCACGCGCGCCTGTGGCGCCACTTCAAAGCACTATTTAAGGCTTGGAGATTTCGACGATTTCAAGTACGGCAATTGTGTTTTTCTTGTGGTTTTTTCAAAAAAACGATCAATTATGCCTCGTAGAAAAGAGCGATCATCTTTTGATCAAGTATCCGAGTTCGACAGAGGAAGGATAGTGGCCTACCGAGATTGTGGATTATCTTTCAGGGAAATCGGTAGTCGTGTTGGACGAAACCAAACAACTGTAATGCGGATATGTGATCGTTGGATGCAGGAGGGTACGATGGACCAACGTGTTCGATCGCATCCACCTCAGTGCACCACTTCACGTGATGACAGGCATATTGTGCGTATGGCAGTGACGGATCGCTCAGCCACATCACGAACCATAGCACAGCACATTCAGTCTGTACCGCATCATCCAGTGTCTGCGCGTACCATTCGACGCCGTTTACAGCAGAGTGGTCTGTCCGCAAGACGTCCATTGCTTCGTCTACACTTGACGCAGAACCACATACGTTTCCGCCACCAATGGTGCGATGAAAGAAGGATGTGGACGGCAGAATGGAATGAAATTGTCTTTACTGACGAGTCACGCTTCTGTCTGCAACACCACGATGGTCGGATTCGAGTCTGGAGACACCGTGGAGAGAGGATGCTGAACAGCTGCGTTATGCACCGCCACACTGTCCTGCACCGGGTATTATGGTATGGGGCGGTATTGGATATCACTCTCGCACTCCTCTAGTACGCATTGCCGGTACTTTAAACAGCCAGCGCTACATCTCCGAGGTGTTGGAGCCAGTTGTCCTTCCTTACCTTCAGGGCTTGCCCACAGCCATATTTCAACAGGATAATGCGCGACCACACGTGGCACGCATTGTCCAAGGGTTCTTCGTCAATCGCCAGATTGAATTGCTTCCCTGGCCAGCTCGCTCTCCGGATCTTTCGCCGATAGAAAACATGTGGTCCATGGTTGCTCAACGATTGACCCAGAATACATCCCCAGCTGCCACACCAGATCAACTTTGCCAACGTGTGGAAGCTGCTTGGTCTGCTGTACCCCAAGAACACATCCAAAGTTTCTTTGAATCAATGCCGAGGCGTGTGGCAGCGGTGATCTCCAACAATGGCGGCTACTCTGGCTACTGATTTTTGCAGGAACCACACTTCACAGAAGTCTATAAATTTAATCATTTGATACTTGGTCAACATGTTATCTACAAAATAAATTTTGTTGTGATATCTCTTGTCTTTCTTGGTGTTGCAATTTGGGTGGCCAGCAGTGTAGAAAGAGGGTTGGGTAGTTGAATTAAATTCGCACTGGAGCACTTTAAATTAAAACTCTTAAATTCGCCCGGACCGTCGCCAATAACACGAGGGGTTATTGGCGACGGTCCGGGATCAACTCCGAAGGAAAAGATCCGAGGACAACATCTCGTTATTTGGAATCACAATAAGATGACGAGGTCAACACCTGCGCTAGAACCCACTCTCCAAACTTCCACGCTACGCCAACGTGAGGACATTCGAGGTCCCAACGAATTGAACGTGCTCCACGAAGCAAAGGTCTTAAGTTGGATAAACTCGCAACCCTCCGGTAATTAATCCGCTTTACTCCGCCGGCAGTGAAATTAACAGAAATAAAAGTTTCTAATTTATAAAAATGAGACTTTGGAATAGGAAAACACCGTAGCCCCAATACTTCACGGAGCTATTCCAACACCCCCGCAACAAGTAGAAATCTAAATTTACACCCGCCAGGAGATAAACCTGCATTAAACGCTTCCAGTTTAATTTAAAACGAAGCAGGAAAAAAGAAAGCCGAAATCAGGAATCGCGCGTCTCATTTCACGATAGATTTAACCGGCTCCAAAACTGCTGAATGCACCCCGAAAAGATGATACGCGGGCTCTGTAATTTTCCGGACGGACCGATTTTTCCCAGGCGCACGTAATACAATAACGCGTCTCTCTGTCGGTATAATAAGCGGGACATTTTTATCGGCTTTATTTGATTAATGATGACTCATTAATCAATAGCGAATGGCAACGTGATAATGCCGTTTGCTCGCGCCATCAGTCACCTGACGAGAACATTACCTTTTCAAATTCGCATTAGCCAATTGGGAGGGGGAGTGAACTGCAACCTGATTTGGAAATATCAAATGGTCTGTGTGCTGGTAATTCGTTCGAGCGAGTTGATGCCAGTCCGTCCGTCCTTCCAGAGACGCTGCAAGTACCGGGGAGATAAGTAATCGACGCGATTTTTTATACGTAGAAATTAAAGTTCATGTCACACAAAAATCTTCGTTGCCGTTTATGAAAAATAGCAACCTCTCTTCACCACATCCTATCCTACCTTTTTGCTTTTCTTCCTTTATCATTGTTTTGTCTGCTTTAAGTTTGGCGCAGTTTGGTCAAGTATGGTTCCTGTGCCACAAAATCCGAAACAACCAATCCTCCACTACACATGCACTTCCCCAAATTTGGTCTGTACCGTACTTAAACGCTTAAATTAACTTTATTCCACCCAATTGGATTCAGCGCGCTTTAAAAATATAAACGAAAAATTTCATGCTCTTCCATAAAACAGCACTCCAGACCCTAAACTCGACTCTAATTTTAAATTGCTCCACTTCCCCGTTAACTGTCTATCTTTAAATTCCACCCTTTCACCCAAAACTCCCTAATTGTCATTTAATCTTCGAGATCTCACTTAATGCTTTTCTCCCTCTCCGAGGTTATACTGTTCAATCTGTTGTCGGCTCTTATGGCCTATAAGCCACGCCTACAACTATCCCCCCTGTTCACACTTCAAGATACCCTCTCACCAGCTCGACTTCAAAGTCCCTATGGGGCTGCGATAGTCAGTTGGAAGAGTAACGGATTAGCAACCGGAGGGTTGTGAGTTCGAATCCAACCAAAGACCGTCGTGTACAATGGGGGCTGGTGCACGTTAAACCTGCCGTGGCCTCAAATGTCCTCACGTTGGCGTGGTGTGGAAGTTTGGAGTGGGGTGCCAGCTCAGGTGTGACCGTCATCTGGATGTGGTTCAAAATGGCGAGGCGTTGTCATTTGATCTTTCCCTTCGGAATTGATCCCGGACTATCGCTAATAGCCCGTTGTGTTACTCCAAGTTCGACGTTAATCAAATACCTAGCTTCCATATAAGTCCCTATATATCTGAGAAAACTTCTGGAACTCAAGATCAGCTATAGTTTAATCTGTTCACCTGAAGAATATTCTACCTGGAGACGAAGGGTCTTCGGCCCATGTACTCCCCAACCCCACTTTCACATATGCACTCTGGCCTCGGTATAAGGTTAGAGATGAAGTCTCCACAAGAAATTTAAAAAATATCTCAAGAATTCAATGTTTAACTTTCATAAATGTATGAATTTCTCTTTTATACAATTGTGAAGAGAGGGATCTTCAGCATAAACAAACCACTGTCTGCGAAGATTTTACTTCTGCTGCTGGGGCCGTCGTGGCTCAGTGGGTATGCCCATTGCGCTAGCAACCTTCGAGTTGTAGGCGGCGCAGGTTCGATTCCTGCCAGGTGCATTCCTCCCTGGGTGTATTTCTCTCCTCTGTGTCAGTAAAAGCTTTCAGTGTGTGTGTCAATTACTTGTTATTGTATTGTGTCGTTTATTGGATATTGTAATTAGGAAGAATGGAGACAAAAGCCTGATTCTGCAGCTATAAGTCTCAAGGAAATCAACCAACCAAACCAACTTCTGCTGCTCAAATGACCATGCATGATACATATCAGGATTACCTTAAAATGTATTTTTTCACCGTTTCGGCAACTGGCGTTTAATATGTTAGGTGATGACCAATTAACCATCATGTTAATTCGGAATTTATTTGGAATTTTCATTGTCTACGTGCTGAAATCGTGTTCGAAAAACAAGCCAACTGACGTCAAGCTCAGCATACGTACAGGAAGCAGGTAATGATAATTAATGTACGTCTCACTGGAGCAACACAACGGGCTATTGGCAACGGTCTGGGATCAATTCCCAAGGGAAAGATCCGAGAAGCACGTATCGACGTAGAAACACTACCACCACCTCCATTTAGCTAGACAGAAAATGCTCTCATACACATTTTTAACAGTGAAGCGATTTAATTTTTTGAACTTAGAAAACGGATTCAACTCCACCATAGGTTACCGAGCCTACATAGGGTTTGGTAAAAGCATTTTCCCACAACGTATGAGGTGACTGGACGTAGGGAAGGAATAATATTTTTTGAATTCAAAGCTAAAGTTTCGAGCTATTAAATACGCACGTAGGTGCTGCACTAAAAAATTTTTACTGCGAGGGTTTTAGGTAGATAGGTATTTTAATTAACGTCGCACTGTAGCAACACAACAGACTATTAGCAATGGTCTGGTATCAAATCCGAAAGGATAGATCCGAGAACACCACGTAATTTTGAACCATGGTCAGATGACGAGACCAAATCTACGCTGGCACCCCACTAAGCTTCCACACAAGTTTGAAGCCATGACAGATTTAACGTGCACCCGCCCCTTGGTACACGACGGTGTTTGGTTGAATTCGAACTCGCAACTCTCCGGTTGCTAGTCTGTTACTCTTCCAACCGGGCTCCCAAAAAATTAGATTCAAATCGTAGGTAACATGAACAAATGGGCCGCCATGGCTAGATTTGCTCCAGCAGCCAGAACTGTAAGTTCGATTCTTCTAAATACCCTGGGTGCATTTCTTCTGTCAGTATAAAACTTTCATTGTGTATATACTCATTTTACTTGACTCAAAAACATTGCGTGGCCAGATCTTGCCCTTGCGTCGTCAAAAAACAATCAACCAGTCATGTGAACAAAAATAAAAACCTTATTCAGTTAATAAATTTACACGAAGGTGCTGCTCTTAGAAAACTTTACTGTGCGGGTTTTAGAGGCAAGAGATTGAATTTTTAGAGTCGAAACTTTTACACATTAAAGATGTCAGAATAAAGCCGGTTGCTTTAGTTCACTTTGGCGGAAACAAATTGCGCTGGTTGTATGGATTTAATTTGCAGTACATAAACAGAAAACAGATTGTACATTAAGGAACAGAAATCTCTTGTTTCCTATCTCCCTCTTAGAACATGGGCCTCGCTACCGATACCTCTTCCTATGTGGTATCCTGAGTCTAATTCGTCTCTAGCGAGTTCGCTTTTTGAGTCCCATGGTTTTGAACGAGTTTATTCTTTAAATTAAGAGTCGGGTTACGTGTAAACAATGCACAGGTGTAAACGAGCTTTAAGGTTAATTAGACCGAGACCTACGGCTAAAAAATCTGTTTAGAACATATAAATTTAAATATGGTTGGTTGGTTTGGGGTTTTATGGTGCAAGGGCCGTATTTGGCCATGCTGCGCCAGACACAAGACATACAATATCAAGTAATAGACATACACACAATGAAGGTTTTACTGACACAGAAGAGAGAAATACATCCAGGGCAGAATGTACCTGATAGGAATCGAACCTGCACCGCCTATAACTCGAAGGTTGCTAGTAAACCCAATGGGAAAAGAATAAATCACTAGGGTAACTCTGGTTCGTGAATCCCGTACATACCTAAAGATGTGCCCCTGAGGGGAAATTAAAATATGGTTGGATTGTGTTTCATGGCGCAAGGGCCATACTTGGCCAAGTTACGCCAAACACAAGAGACAACATTAAGTAATGGACATACACACAAGGGAAGGTTTAGTAACACAGAAGAGAAATACAAGGTTATACCAAAAAGTAAGGTGAATTTGTCTCTAAAACTCAGAGTTTTTTGTGTAGCTAATTAATTTTTTATATGTTGCAAGACCAAGGTGATAGAAGTGTGACGGCTTGTAGAAACTTCTACGTCAACCCGTCTGGTGCTTAGAGCAAATCGAAGATGGCGCATCGACTTGAGGAGGAGGTGCGCGGTGTCATTCGTTTTTTATGGGCCAAGGGGAAAAAACATGCGATATTCATCGAGAATTGTTGGAAGTCTATGGAGAGAGTGTTATGTCGCAGAAACAAGTGTACGTGTGGTGCAACGACACGAATGTGGCTGTCGTCGATGCCATGATTCGTGAAGACAGAAGAGTGAGGTTGCATGATATTGCAAATGCATTGAATAGCTCATATGGTTCAGTGAGCAGTATTTTGACCATCCTCCATATAGCCCTGATTTAGCCCCTTCGGATTACCATTTGTTTGGCCCCCTGAAGAAACACCTCCGTGGGTAGCGTTTCCATACACTGGAAGAGGCACAACAGGCTACACTTGCCTGGTTAGGGAACCTGGAGCAAGATTTCTTTGAAAAGGGCATGGATGATTTGGTGCCACGTTGGAATAAATGTTTAGACCAGTATGGTTCCTTTGTCGAATGATAGTGTGATACGATTTGTCAAACATAATAAATTTTCATATATTTATCTCTGCACGTTTTTCTGTCAATCAAAAATTCACCTTACTTTTTGATACTCCTTTGTACATCCAGGGAATAATGAAATCTAAATATGAAGCTACAGGAACGAAAAGCTGAGATGAAACATTACAGCCTTAAAATTACAATAGATTGAAGTCATCTGTTGTTAGCATACAGAATAGATTCACAGCGATAAAAAAATACCACCGATATTCTAATTCTAACGCACATGATCGGATGGGTCACTGCCCATCCGTCTGATCAGATCAGACATAGGGCCCATTGCCACTGGAATCCCCAATTCAAACACCTCCTTTCACAATGATTCGGCTATTAATAGGATGATAAAGACACCGATGAAAGAACAACTGTTGAGACTCTTATAACAGGCCAATAAAAAGGAGTTGGAATAACTTCTGAATGGAGGAGGCAGCTTCCCTTGACCAGACTTGAGCGAGATAGAAGAGGAAATCCGGATTCGAAATCACCCAAGACAATGGGACACGTATTAAAAGCACGATTACCTTCGGAAGAGGTGTGCCCTTAATGATACTTCCGCCATTTAAATACGGAGTTCTGTTGCTTTTCTTTAACTCGCTTGGAGTAATCTTTATCAGTTTGAAATGATAGGATATCGCAGCTTCTGTAAACAGATAAAGGGTAGATATTAAGCGAATTTATAAATCGGAATCTTTTACGTGACGACTATTCTCAGAGTTAGTTAGCTCGTTTGGTTTACGGTAGACAGTTGGTAGTTAATTAGCGTCGCATTGAAGCAACACAACGGGCTATTGGAGACGGTCCGTGATCAATCCCGTCGCCAATATCCCGTTGTGTTGCTCCAATTTGAACCGGATGAGGTCAACACCTGAGCTTGCACCCCACTCTCCAAACTTCCACACCACTCCAACGTGAGGACATTTGAGGCCACGACAAAATTAACGTGCGCCAGCCCCTACGAACACGACGGACAAGTTTGGAGATTGGGTGATAACTCAGGTGTTGACCTCGTCATCTGGTTCAAAATGGAACACAAAGGGCTATTGGCGACGGATCAATCCGAGGACATCTCGTCATTTTGAACCATGGTCAGATGACGAGGTCAACATCTGATCTGGCACCCCATTCTCCAAACTTCCACACCACACCAACGTGAGGACATTTGAGGCCACGACAGATTTAACATGCACCAGCCTCCATGAACAAGGTGGTCTTTGGCTGGATCGAGTTGCGAACTCGCAACCCTCTGGCTGTTAATCCGCCACTCTACTGACCAGATTACCGCGTCCCGGGTTTGGTTTGCGCTCTATGATCATATTTTGCTACCCGAATTAGCTACTGTACACAATAAGAGCCCCCGACACCAAGTCTGAGATTGTCTGTTGTCGTAGAAACGAGACCTATCCCATTTTAAAGAGAATGCTTGTAGAAATGCAATCAAGTTTGTCACATTGGCACACTTAATGAAAAATTGAAAATATAGTTTCGATTATTATTTATGGCAAGATATATGCTAGTAAATTACCTCTTTATTTGCTTTCAGACATGTGCGCGACTTTCTACGAATGGTCTACACAGAACTTCGATTTACATCGATTAAGCTAATTTTAGCATTTGTTTTTGAAACACCAAGAACATTTCGAACCCTCCCCCTCCGAATACATCCCTGGTTCACGTGTAAATTATTCTAAATCAAACGAAAATTATAAATTAAATTATTATAAACTAAATCCATTATGACAGATGAATTATGAAACTGAACACAAATGAGAAAGTGTCCTATTCTTTAAAGGGCCGCGGTAGAGTTGGAAGAGTAACGGATTAGCAACCGGAAAGTTGCGAGTTCGAAACTCGATCCAACCCAAGACCGATCGAACCGAATATGTGGGGGCTGGTGCACGTTAAATCTGTCGTGGTCTCAAATGTCCTCACGTTGACGCTGTGTGGAAGTTTGGTAAGTAAATAGTTAATTAACGTCGCACTGAAACAACATAACATACAAGGAAAACGCCTCGTCATTTTGAACGGTCAGATAACGAGAGCACCTGAGCTGGCACCCCACTATCTAAACTTCCACACTACGCCAATGTGAGGACATTTGAGGCCACGACAATTTTAACGTGCACCAGCCCCCGTGTACACGACCGTCTTTGACTGGACTGAGCTTCGAACTCGCAACCCTCCGGTTGCTAATCCATTGCTCTTGAAATTGGGCTACCTCGGCCCCCAAATACGTGGGCTGGTGTACGTTAAATCTTTCACAGGTGTCAAAATTACGTGGGTTCAAAATTGCGATTTGTTTTCCTCGATCTTTCCTTTCGGGATTGACCCCGGACCGTCGCCAATAGCCCGTCGTGTTACTCCAGTGCGATGTTAATTCAACTACCTACCTATTCTTCAAATGGTTTTTCTCAGCTCGAAGACATTTCAAGGTGGAAGACCGCAATTGTCTGTCCCACAGCCCACCCATGGCGCCCACACACTCCTTTTGTCAACAGCATCACGCGAGTCGTTCTGACAGAGTTGCGTTCTAACGCTCCATAAAAATTTGGATGACCGAGTTCAATTACAGCATACGTGTCAACAGTCAATTTTCCCAATACAATCAAGATCCGATCTGTTCTCGGAGCCGTGTCGAAGCTGCATTTTCACAGTAGCTCGGATCGAGGAAGATAATCACCAAGATCACACACAATAACCATTTCCTGTTTCTCATTTTTATAAAACGCCCATGCCACCATGTCCAGCACTAAAAGGCTTCACCGTCTCAAGTCAAGTGCGGAGATATCTCGGCACGACAAAACCGCAAACGACAGGAATCGACAAAGCGTGCCTGGCGACTCGACAACTCAAAACGAACACCCTTCCAAAGTGACACTGACAGATATTCCGATGTCGTCTGTCACCTTTTTCGTTCCACTCTCCCCCCCCCCTTTTTTTCGACTCGTTTCAATTTCGAATTCTTATTTCATTTTTCATCCCACTTCTCAACGACCCACTCCACCCTCCAAACGATTCTGTGCTTTAATGGCCCCTTCAACGTTATAAAAAAGGATCGTCTGAATGGGGAGAGTAACGACGCCTATTAGAGAGAAGGATGAGGGTCGAATTCATCACGAACGACGTTTAAAGGAGCTCGATTTTCAGTTTTTACACCCTGGCAGATCAAATGACTTCGAATCGTCAAAACGAAAGTCCGGAATGCATATATGTATAAAACTTTTCACATTTTTTTTGGTCGAACGAGTGAGTTCTAATTAAAAAAAAGAACTAATGGAATGTATAGGAAGGGAATTTGCGAAAATTACTAAATTCTGGGCGTTCGAAAAAAGAGCGAGAACCGGGTTGAAGTGGGGGGAAAGGGAACACTTTTTTATTTGAATTATTAAAAAAAATTCTCGTCGAATTTGAGGCGTCACAGAACATTGACAACCACGTGTAAATCATTAAGTTTTTGGATGGAACAAAATTTTTTGTCGACACATATTGGGGCAGTATAATTTTTGGAATATGAGTGATCAGTAATTTGCGAAAACGCTTTATGGGCAAATTAAAATACTTTAAGCGTTTTTTCGTCCTAAATTTACACGCAATATTTTTTACCGGCTGATGTTTTAATTCGCATCAGGAAAACATTGTGCTATTTTGAATGATTGACATAAAAAGTATTCTATAGGTGCTTTATGATAATACTTCAAGACCTAGACACATCTTCGCCTCTTGCATTAACATACCAAAAGAAGAAAACATTAACTATACAGAATTCTCATTATTGTGAGGGTCCGGAATGTAAATGTGTTAGTAAAATCAACCTATCTCTCCAAAATTATTCAAGAAAATGATTAAATAAGCCATTTTAGCGCTCCAGATTGCTTTCAGCGTATTGCATATTACTCTGAAATGAGTGACTGATCTATGGCATCAAAACAGCCTTAATCAATGATATTACGATGAAAAAGAATTGAGATCCTAGGCAAGCATCAGTCCAATCAATTGTTTTACGTGAGTTATAGATCCAAAACAGGTATTTGGTAAATCAAAATGTAAATAAGGACAATCATATACGACTAGTGCAAAGCCATGTCTCTCTCCTATTATAACTATACTCTTGGTGTTTGATGGTGGGTTTTTTCTAAGTTTTAGGGTGCGTGGTTTTTACTCTCTCTAAGTTTTAGAGTGCGTGGGGAACAATGGGCAGAGTTAAACCCAATAAACTAAAATGGATTGTTTGGAGACATTAAAATGATCATATGATATGAGTAAAAAAGGCAAGCTGCATACTTTTGGTGTTAGGGAATAAACATATAAAGGGAATATTGATGAATTTGTAACAGGCAGGAACAATGGGCAGAGTTAAACCCAATAAACTAAAATGGATTGTTTGGAGACATTAAAATGATCATATTTAGAAAATTTTCTAAAACAAACTGAGTATCGAAGTGTGACTGAAAATGTCGCGAAACAAACATGTTGGTGATTGAGGACTTCAGTCTCGCAATAGGTCTAATAGTTAAATGTGTATCGAAGCACGGCAAAACTGTTTCGTGACTGAAATTTGCTCCAAAAGAAAAAAAATAGGAACGCAAGTTTTTACAATACATTCTATCGGGACACATTCCAATCGGAAATGTCCCTCAAAATTATCTCAAAGATTCTTATGCCTTCTAGAAAAACCAATGAGAATCCCAAGTTTAGATCTTAATCCACAGTTCAGAACTTTTTCGAAACAAGTTTTACAAGATATTCCGATTTGGTTGGTTGGTTCTTTGGCACAAGAGCCAGTTCTGGCCAAACTGCGCCAAACATCGCCTATATTTTATTATCTATATTCAAGATATTCCGAAAGTTACGTTGTATTCCAAGTTCTGAACTTCTTGAAGGCTACGAAAACTTATATAAAGAGTTTCACTTGCGAGATATTTCCGATAGGAATAGCTCCGATAGTTTCTTTTAAAACTTGGTAACTTTGAGATGTAGTGTTAGGGATGATGTGTTTCACAATAGCTTCCAATGTCAGGTTTCATGTGTTTCAAGACTTCACTTGCGGGATATTTCCGATAATTTCTTTTAAAACTTGGTAGCTTTGGGATGTAGTGCTTGGGATGTGTTTCACAATAGCTTCCAATGCCAGTTTTCATCTGTTTTAAGAACCAAGAAACAAATTCCACTATCAGAACTTTTCCCAAAGCAACCAAGTTATCGGAACATGTTGCACATTCAGTCAGATAAGACCTGAAAGTGAAACTTCCCAGAATCAATCTTCATATCGCTGTTCCGAAAGAACAATGGCGCAAGTGGATTTCATCACCATTCAGAAAAGAAAACTAATACCGTTCATGATTAACGTTAATTACAACATGTGAGAAACTTTGAAGACAATGAAATGAGATTAATAATAGCATATTATTCTAATTTTAAATAATCTTTTCATGCAGGTATATCTTGAAAATTCACCCCAATTTTGAATTTACGACCTTGTTCTTCAGGGCAGCAATATGCAACCGATCCAGACAGCTTGAGAAGCTTTTGAAGGAACACAATTTAAATTATAAATATGCTACTTTAAGTTACTGCTTATGTCAGTGCACTGATATTGATTCTATTCTGTTCAACAACGTCCATCCCAAGAAAAAAAAATGTTCGTCCATTTCCGCATTTCCCTCCAAGTACTTATTAACATTTCACAAAGTACGACGTTTCTGCAATTGGCTGATCAAATTACGGCACCATTTAAAATCGGAACAGAACGATGAACAATTTAAGAGCGAGGTCACCACCAAAAGGCCCCGAATAACAAGCTCGAATCGGGGCCCTCGCAAACACGAAAATGCAAAACAAACAAACGCTATAATTCCTTTATGAGTCGTTACATTTATTTACTTTGGCATTCGGGGCTAATGATTCCCGGCCGTAATAGCCGAGACGCGTACTCCGCGTCGTTGCGAATTAGGGATAATTAGATTGCTCAAAGCACCCCTTGATGCAGAGATATGAGCCCAAAGCGGGAGGAAAAGTAAAAAGACGCTCAAAAAGAAAGCAGAACAGGAAAGGGGAAAAAATCCGCAAAGGGACAGGTAATATGAAATGGTCTCCGCGGCGTCTCAAAAAGGATTTTCCAAGAAAACTTTCCGGAGAGGTTTTTAAGAGAGAGGGCATCCATTAAAACTAAAGCTCTCATTAGCTATCAGCGAGTAAGTTTTCGAGAGCTTTCTTCAGATTTCGACAACATGCGTCTCGTTGCGGGGGGAAAAAATACGCGCAGCCAAAATAAACAAACAAAAAAAAAACTTACGCGCATAGATGTGAAGCTTGTTTTAATCACGACGCGCGCGTTTTCTGGGGAGGGGGGTTGGCAACACTTCCCCCCCCTTTCCACTTCGAAAAGAAAACTAGTTTAACTTCTGTAATCAAAGTCTGAACATACCTCTTCTGCTCTTTTCGAATTAATGGGAAAAGTATAGGAGAAATAAGGACGGGTGTGTCGGGGGTGGGGGGAAGAGATCTGCTTTTTCCCGTTTTTCTAATGAAGCTGATTAGAAATTCGGACTTTTTGGAAGTAATTTAGGGTGTGTGCGTCTAATTACTTTTGAACTGCCGCTAATTAGCTAATTACCGGCACGAGAAGAGCACGTGCCCGTCTGCTAATTACTGGCTCAGGTGTAATTAAATGCAAAATATTGAGCTCTCCCGATTTGCATATTCACACCGGGGGGTTTTTATTGTGGATCATTATTTTGCTATTTGCGCGCACACACGCAGTTTGAATGGAGTGTGGAACGTCCCCCCTTTACCTCATCCCTTTGTCGGGGCCGGCTTATTGCTGTTAAGTTGCTACGGGCTTTTTACAGATCGATCCTTCAACACAGAACCAACTTTTTTGCCATCTGAATTTTATTTTTTAACCTTTTCGTTTCTACTACTAATTAGATTAGAGAGGGGGCAGTGCGAAGAATTCCGAGCATCTTAGAGGGGGTTTTCGGAAGGGAAGCCGGGGTGCCGTTCCAAGGGAAGGATTACTTTTGCATTGGCTGAATAATCGCTTTGTCATACGTTGGCAACTCATTTGCACTTCCGCGAGATAAAGAGACACCGTGGAATTGAGACAACCTATTTCGAATTCCGACACTTTTTTTTTATCTTTTATGTTTATTATTACTTGAAAAAAACTTGTTTAATTCTTTTGCAGTTCCTAAACTATGGATTCGCGGATTTTTTTTTTTGCCTTTCGTCTTTTTATTTTATCACTCCGCGGAAGATCCCTCTGTTGAAGTAAACGCATACACGCAGAACAGAGTAATCGAGATCGAGGAGGATGATGAACGTAATATCTTAATTAAACAAAGCGAGATGTGTTTTTTACGGAATTTGAAAAAAACAGTTGAAAGCCCTTGAATTTACAGATTACGGTGGGGGAACAACTAATGACGCATGTACCCATACCTGGTTCATAAAAATTATTGATTAAAATAATTTTAAATCATTTGTATCTCCCAATATAAAATAAGCGTCATTTCTTTAAAAAAAGGCACCAGATTAAAATAATTTAGTAGATATGTCAGGATGTATTTAAACTCCCCGTATCAACTTCAGTCCTCCAAGTGATTCCAACGAGATATCTAGTTCAAGATCTGACCAATTTTTCTACTGACGAGATATCTCGTCATCAAGATATTGAAGATTTTTTTTATGACGAGATCAAGATTTGTTCATTTTTCTTCTCATGACGAGAAACAAGATCTTGATGGACGAGATATCTCGTCCATCAAGATACTGTCAGTTTTGCATATAATATACCTCGTCAGGACAACCACTAGGAGGATTAAAAGAATAGGTAGGTAGTCGAATTTACGTCACAAGTGCAACACAACTGGCTATAGGCGACTATCCGGGATCAATACCGAAGGGGATGATCCCAGGATAATACCTCGTCATCTTGAACGAGAGTCAGATGACGAGGTCAACACCTGAGCTAGCTCTCCACTCTCGAAACTTCCACACCATGTCAACGTGAGGAAAGTTTAGTCCACGAGATTAAACGTGCACCAGCAACCACGTAAATGGAGTTTTGGGGATCGTTTCGAACTCAACTCTCCTGTTGCTAATCTACCGATCGGACTACCGCAACCCCCATTAAGGGAATAGAAAATTAAACCCATTGGATTAGCGATGTGTCCTCAAGCGTCGGGGATGTAAGTATGTGAACATTTTTGTCAGTCCGAATTTTGCAATTTGACGTTAGCTGTACTTATTTTCACAGTAGGTGCTAGAAGTTGTGATCACCAACAATGAATCATTACTTGACAGCGTCGACGCATGAATGATTGCCGTACACGTTCACAAATAACTGGTCTGCGGACACTTCCAGCCACAACCCTTGCGATGAGGTCAGCTCCGGAGTTAAAGAGGATATATCGTACACAATGACTTTGAGATATCGCCAGGGGGAAAATATCAATGCATGACAATTTGAGTGATCGTGGTGGTTACCCCCGGCAAAAACATCGAGCTCTGTGGACATAATTCTCTATGCGAATTTGGTTGAATTTTGTATTCATACCTTAGAGTGTGTACAGGAAGTTTTGAAACACTGTAGTACAAACGGATATGTCTCCATTCCAATAAAACAAATACCGGTTAAAGTGCAATATCCATTTCATTCGTCATCTCTTGCTGAGTTTTAATTCACAAGTGTGAGCTGCGAGATAGTTTCCAATCTTTGAAAACAGCATGGTGACATCTGGCAAAGCATTGGTGGTCAGACACGCGCCAAAGATATCGATGCTATACTCAGGATCCTATAGTAACTTAGGACCTTAAGATTCTATACCTTTATACGGTTTGCAACTCACCATGTTTCGGAACATGGCCCACTCTGTAAGCAGTTCCCTGTTCTGGACTTCAGTGAACAATCAATGTTCATCCTATTCAGTTTTAATCGGAGGGTGTGAGCTGCAAGTAGTTTCCAACTCTTTAAATAGCATGTTGACATATGGCAAAGCATTGGTGGTCGGACACATATTATGCTCGAGATTCTCTTGTTACTAAAGCGAAAAGAGCTTCTTTACCTTTATACGATTTGCAATTCACTACATTTTGGGACATGACCCACTCAATAGGCATTTTCTATTTCCAGACTTCTGTGAATGATCAATGTTACTGCTAAGGAAACTGCAAGGTTCTTCTTTTACAATTGTCATGACTGAGAAGTGACTTGACCATTAATTTGAAGCCCCATCAGCTTTCTCTTATCCTTCTTCAGTGGAGAGTTTCTAATTTACCCCTGTATCTATACAAGGGAAGAGAAGCAAGATCGTTCCTGAGATATGAGGCTACGTGTAAACAACCTCACTAATGTATCCTCTAAAACATTTTTTGGTTCAAATAAATTACCCATAGATGCTTTCGGGATGAAAATTAACAGCGGATCGCAACCTAAAGGATTTCATATTGCCACCAATTCTGTTCATTTGCTGGTAATGCTTGAGTATCGTAATGCCTGTATTTTTACTTTCTATTTCTAAAGAGTTTGGTCACATCTTGTGGAGGCATTTATTATCTTTACGAACACTGATTTTAATTGGCTACCCCGTTTTTCTTGGTTTTCATGCAAGTGCACGCCAGTACACCACTCAGGTTGGTTGAATTGCATTTTATGACGCAAGGGTCAAATTTTGTCAAGCTGCGCCAAACACAAGACAAGGTGAAGTAATGGACAAACACACACAATGAAAGTTTTACTGACACAAAAAGTGAATTACACCCCGGGGGAAATCGAACCCGTGCCGCCTTCAACTGGCAGGTTGCGAGTTGAAGTTTCGCGGACAGTGGACAAACCCACTGAGCCACAACACCATTCAGGAATGGCCTTGAGGTTGGTTGGTTTGGGGTTTTATGGCGCAAGGGCCATATTTAGCCATGCTTTGTTAGACTGGAGCAACACCGATGGGCTATTGTAATTATTCAATGCCTACGAACCTTATTCAATGCCTACAAGCATTATTCAATGCCTACAATACCCAATGGGCTATTGTAATAGCAACACCAATGGGCTATTGTAATTATTCAATGCCTACGAACAGTTACCTAAAATGAAAAAATTTAAAAATTGTTTTCATTTTAGGTAACTGTTCTAAGTTTCTACTTGTAATTAGAAGTATTAGAGTATATAAAGTAGAATATAATACTTTGTCTCATAACATGATCAATAAGAGAATCCAATGCACGTGTTAAATTATTTGATTTGAATACAATGTTAAGAATATTTTTCACATTCATTCCATCCACGCTATAATAAACTTGAAAGGTAACATAAAAACATAAACATAAAAAACTTCAAATAACAATTTTCTTCCATTCTTATTCATTCTCTATATCAAATTCTTCCTTCATTTTTCTTTTCGAATTGTTTAAAGTATTTAAGTTGATGTTTGTTGCTATTTTTTATACATGATTGTATTTGAGACGACTGCTTAAAACCTCAAAAGTAAAAAGAAAATTTAAATTATAACATCCAATTAGTGGTAAGCTATTCCAAGCATTTTTTGTAGCAAAACTTCAAGATAAATGAAAAGGATTCATTGGTTACCACATAAACAGGAATGCACTTTACATGTTTAAAGCTACATATTTAATGACTATTTTTCAGATGTTCATTTTCTTAATAATCATTACTTAAAATATCAAGTGAAAAATTTTCTACTCATTCGAAGATTAGCTACCGCAAGCATCTTAAAACATTTTCCAGTACAAATTCAAATCAACAATGCTCAATTTATTACATTTTATGTTGTAAACTTAGAGAAAATATTAGCTAGCTACCTTTTCCTCGAACAAGTTAAAAATAAATAAGAATTGTCAGTTCAAATTTCCTTTAGTAGGAATTTCTTTCAATTATCTTTTTTCGGGTTAATTTATTCAATCAGATACTACAATATTGACGGCTTACAAGTGAAATAGTCAAAATTTTTACGTTGTTTAGCTTTTCATGACCAGAATGAGGTAATTTTAAGATGGGTTATGTCCACTAAGTCATTTTTTTGCGTGACGGTACATTTCTTGAGAAAGACATTCAGTGCATATAGAATATAAGTAGATACCCCCTTATTTTCTTCAGAACTGCATTTTTTGACTTAGTGTATTGCACTTGTAAGCCAACGATATAAATATTTAACATGTTTGTTACTAACTTCTATAGTGGTCAGAGTAGCCCTTACAATATCCAACTGCAGATAGTGATGCTACTGAAAGAGCTCAATTCAATTTTTAAAAATGTTAAGACAAATCACAGAAAGGTATTTATATTATAAAATATACATATTAAAAGACTTATAAATTGTAAAAAATAAGGTTTCTGCCAGACATTTGCTATGTAATTTTTAAGATTCCACTATAACCTGAAAGCCAATCAATAGGTCTAGTGGTCAGGGCTTCTGGATTGATAGGTTCCTGGTTCGAATCCCTGGGTAAGGCATAATCTTTTGTCTATCTAGAATGAATGAGTGGTTTCTTTATAAGTGGGTTTTGCCTAGAATGTGTGGATGTATGTGAAGTGTAATTCCTCTCAGTGCACCAGGGTAACGTAAAGTGGTTCAAAAATGTGCCCTTGTAAGTGCCATAATGATTAAAGTTCAATTGGTCAGGCATAAGAAAAACAACCTTTAATTTACAATTGCTAATGATTTTTCCAAAAGAGCTTCAGATAAATTTTTAAAGCATGCCTTAAAATATACACATATAGATTTAAAATTTTCTTAAATGGAAAAT
The DNA here is from genome assembly GCA_933210815.1 of Meta bourneti. Classification (NCBI taxonomy): domain Eukaryota; kingdom Metazoa; phylum Arthropoda; class Arachnida; order Araneae; family Tetragnathidae; genus Meta; species Meta bourneti. Next base: position 17,909,830 of record OW119929.1, read on the forward strand.
AAGGGAAAGGGATTTACCAAAATATGTGCTAACAACTTTTAATCCTTTTGTCTAAAGTAAATGGCTGGTATGATTTGATAACATTCCATGCCAAAATAGTAAACAAATATACACAATTCAAAATTTTGCAGAACATTGTACTCGATTTACAAAAAGAGTTAAGAGATTATTTTATCTCTGAAAATGACATTATTTATAATTTTTTACTGATGAAAAGGAAATTGTTTAAAAGCATTTTTTTATAAGATACTACGTTAGTGCATAAAGTGCAACCCATACAGACAGGTGGCCCATGAAATTAGGGTACTGATATAATCCAGTAGCATAACCAAGATTTAATATTGGAAAGGGTCCAAAGTTAACAATTGAATGCTTTTATGTAAAGTTAAGATCTTATCAGATTTTAAAAAGGTTACTTTGTTATTTTTGGTTTTAAAAATGAACTTTAAAAGAATTACTGCAAGCACGTAATCTTGGTTGATATAAGTACAAGAATCGCCAAACAGAAGTTTTTCCACAAAAATTTACAAAATAAATTACATTACAGAACATTACACAAATATTCAAACTCTGTTTCTGGAAATTCAAGAGTTTTTTGTCAGTCGATGCATAGGAAAATGAATATTAAGTCTATTATTTATCTATATATAAAAATATATATTATATAAATAACTATATATATTATATAAATAACTATTATATTATATAATGAATAATATGTAAATTTATAATTATTTTAATAAAATAACTATTACTTTATCTGAATATAAAAAGTGATTCATATCTTTGCAGATTAAAATATCAGAATAATTTTTCTTTTTTGAGGAGGTTGCTCTGAACCCCAAAGCACACCTATGGCTATTCCACTTTAATGGCAGAATGTGCAACAACTCAAAGAATTAGGTCACTGCTTTACTATTCAGATATTTTTTTTACATTGTTCATGATACCATTCCAAGCCAACTTCAATCTACAAAAAGCCTTCTGTATGATATTTCGGTTGTGCATACAAAATTGAGTAAACATGAAATGTAAGTGTTAAGAGTGCTGTTTGTATCACTATTGCATATTTTTATTATTTACTACAATATTAGAATCAACGAACTTTGAATGTAAACTGAGAGAAAATATTACAGTGAGTGATGTTTCAAGTTATAGATAATTTCCTCAAGCACTTTAGTTCTTGTGGTATTCACTGTCAGTCTAATCAAAGAGGCAAAAACTTCTATCAACAGCTCCAAAACATTTTTAATTGAATTCACAACTGTAAATTTTGCTAGCCAAGGCAGTAGGGAAGCTTTTTCTGCATGTAAAAAGGTATTAAGTGAGCTTTCTGTCGGTTGGTGCTATTTTAGATGGAGAAACATTTACAACTACAGAACCTTTTGTAGAAATGTAATGGTTTGATAATCATACACTGGTCATACCAGTAAATCTTTTGACATTTTATGTGTGGTTTAGGGGATTGGATTTGAACTAGATTTGTGATCAGAATTATATATAAAAAAAGTAGAAATGAAGCATCTGTAGGAAATTGTTTTTCATTTTGGAAATATATTTTTGCCCATAAATGAATAATTTGAAAAAATGTCTTTTAATCTTTATACACTATGGTTGACTACTTTCTTATACTATGATGGTACAATTGCTGTACCAGCTGTAGCATAAAGGTCAAATTTTAAAATTAATATGCAAACACTACAGAGGTTTTAAACAGCATTAAGCTTATTGAACAAATCACAAAAAGGTAAAAACCAAATAACAAAAAGATTTCAATTCAATGAGAATCATCGTTTTAAAAATTTTGACATTTAGAAATGCAAATTTATTGTTGCACAGTCCAAAATTAGACTATTGAAATAGTTGTAGATAACAGTGTATTGTAAATATATTGTTTCAAAAAAATGAAAACTTAGTCTTACTACAATGCATTTTTAATAAATTAAGACTGCTTTGTTCTTCATGCAGTTGGACAAGTGGTGTGTACTGCGTCGAGTCCAAAGAAATGGGAGCAGCATATTCTGCACGTAATAGATAATAAAGTAATTCATCAATTCATCTTCAAAGCTTTTTAATTTTAGTTTATTGCAAGAAAACAATGAAACCTCAATTTCAGAAATTTCTCAACTTGATGAATTTTATTAGTCTCAATGAAAATAGGTATCCCAATCTGATGAATATAGTATCATAAATGAATAACTTTAGATACAATTTTGAGTTTATTTTCCAAATTCCTGGCATAATGGTCACAAATTGAGCTATGTATATTACAGAATGTGATTTGTGACCACAAATTTCTATGTAAAACAGAATTAATAAGATATACTCATTCAAATTAATTTGGTATTGAATATTCATCAATTGTTTTATGAAGAAAAAAAATCTTGCAGTATTTTTGTGCATGGTTAGTAAGTCCCTTTCTAAAATATTCACTTAGTGTGATGTCTTCTTTATTGGCATTCCCTCAGTTTTATAATTTCCTTAAACTAACAAATACATCTGACTGTCCTTTCAAAAATATCACACTGGGGCCAGCCACAATTTGAAAATTTAAATCTGGGGGTAAATAATTACAATACTATTTTTGTAAAGCAAGAATATAACTTACATAAATGAAACTACTGTACCAGCAGGAGAAAATTTTTTTTAGATGATCAAAATACCATTGATTTCAGATACCTAAAAATAAATAACATGATAAGCAAAGTAACATAAGTATAAAAAAATTAACGTTTATTAATATTAAGACAATTATTGAATTCAACAGGTTATTGAATGTAGTATAAAGGTCTACATATAACCATATGTATAGTCATAAAAATTAAAATCTAATCTCTTGCATAATAATTTTGCATGCTGTAGAAATGCCCCAAGAGCAGATCCAAGATACCAACGGAGTATACAATGAAAGGCATTTAAAATAGGGGAGTCAAGGGCAAATTGGCCCTCTGGCCCCCACTTCTGCACTTCAGGCCCCTGTACCCAGTTAGACTGTGGCCCCTAATGAATTGAAATATATATCAATGTCCAGCATGCAAAAATATAATTTCTTTTCTCCTACAACATACCTATATACAATTATACACCTTTGATTATCACAAACACAATGAAAAGATTTAACTTTTTAATATATGAAACAGACTGTAATATATGAAACAGATCAATACAGTACAAAAACAATTTATCAGATCCAGGTGCAATGGTACCAGCATCTTCCTTTATATGGGGCCCTGAAGGTCTTTGAACATGGATTAAGAATCAGCATTGTTCCAAGATTAAGGAAAGATTCGTAGGGAAATGGTTAGTTATTTTAAATTTTCAAAAAGATGCAAGATAAAATTATCCAATTCATTTACAAGTCATACAATTAAGAGACAACTATAAATAAAAGGAAAAGCAAATCAAGTTTGATGGACTTGTTGAGATTTGGAGAAATTCGTTAAGTGGATTCCAAAGAATGAGACATAATTTAGGATTTACATAAGCATTATTGATTTTAAGTTGAGCTATTTACTGCTTTTAAAACTCAAATAAATGAAAAAATTCATTTATAAGATTAGTTACTTACTTTGAAGGACTCCAATTCTTTGCAGTCTATTCTTGGAATTAATTCAGATTCTTTAAATTATTTGAGACAGTAAAATTAAAAAATAATATATTTACTTTATAGAATGGGGTTTCATTTTAGATAGTTGTTGCAATCAATTTAGGGAAAGTGGCCCACATTTATGCATTCTGAAATGCAATAAAAGAACATGAAAATACTATTTAAATTTTCTATAAGGTGGCTTTATTTCTGTTTCAATTTAGGAACCGACTAATTCAAATACTTTAAAATATGAATTAAGAATAAATATTCTTTTTTGCAATGGCAAGTTATCTTAAACTTAATTCCCTCTCAAAACAATTTAAATAAAACCAATAGTAAAATAAAATGCAAGCCTTTAATAAGTTTGTTATTAAATGTTATTTGCTTTGATTATGTTTGAGAACTGTTTCAATATTCAGTTTGAACAATTTTTCCTAAATACGAATCTCTCATTTATTCTTGGATATTGGCAGCCACTTATGCATTCACTGTTCAAATAAAATATCTTGGCAAAGAAATGCCACCTTGGAATGCTTGATGTGAGCCAAAATTTAACATATTGACAAGTCATGAAACAATGAATTCTAGTAAATTCTCAGTTGTTATAGATCTACCAAGAGATGAAATAGGAGATGTTTATTGTATGTTATTTTGTATCCCTTCCTTTATCTCAGCCGAGAGAGGTGACAGGAAACTATCCTGTTGAGAGAAACAGTCAGTTGGATAAAACTACCATATTGCAGGTGAACAATTGTCCAGAATGTAAAACTTGATTTTATGGCTTGTGGCAAGATAATCAACATACTATTTTTGAAACATGAAAAAGAATGCCACATTAATATTAAACCATTTCTAAATTTCACTATTGGAACAAATTTGACAAAAGTAATTTGCAAAGCTGTTAAATTCTAACGTACCCTTCAGATTGGAAGAGTAAAAAATTGGCTAATCACTCCAAACATTGGTTTTCTAATTGTTTAGTACAACAATGATGAGAAATACAATAATCCAATTATTAATGATATAAATATATGGCTAATGAGTAGAAGCTCAACTGAAATCCTTTCTGCAAAAATGTCTGAGGATCATTATGGTACAAACTGGGACCCCACAAGAATTTAGTGGTTAAAAAGTGATGTGACATTTTCGTTTTCTGCGAAATAGTTTGTAAAGGGTAAATTTTACTAAATTTTTTTAATGTGGAAAATGTATTACTTTGTATTTTCTTTACAAGGAAAAAGTTCAGAGAAAAGATGCTTTTGTCCGTGATGAAAGGAATTTTTGTAACACGCACATAACAAAATAGATATATGAACGGCAAATGTTACTATTGTACACATCAGTGGCAGCTCGTGATTGGAAAATGGGTGATGAGTTACAAGAGCAGTGAAAAAAGATATCTACAATGAAAATCAATTAACAAACTGACTTTTTGGTAAATCAATTTTTTACTTTTAAAGTTTAGGTTTCAAGTTTGTCGACTATGTAGTCAAAATGTTGTTTCATCAAGAGCATCAAAAAAATATATTTTGAAAAGGAATATTCACTGCTTTTTCTAGAGTTGTTTTAATTGGCAAGTAAATTCCTTTTCATTGTCACTTGCTAATGGAATTATAAAAATGTGGTAACACAATCTATCATTTTCTGTAAAAATGTTTTTGGAAGATCATGAGTCAATATATTTTTAGCCATTTCAGAATATCATACAAAGTTCTAAATAAAATTTTTGATGACTAAAAATGTTTCTTGAGCATATTTCTATTTAGAACAGATATTAGGTGATTTCACAAGCTCTTTTAAACAGCATTTTAAAAAACACATAATTATTTTATGTTAAAATATTTATTTGTTCCTTTTATGTCATAATGCTGATTCATTCAAATATACACAATGTATCAAGTATTTGTCACAATAATCCACAAAGTATTTTGAATGCTAGTTCTAATGGCTATAAAATGCTTGCTTAAATGCCATACTGAATCTGTCTGCTAGAAATTTATTTAAATGAAAGTTTTTGAATACCCAAATATTCACCTTCATGGCATTAGCAATGCTGTTGATTTTCTAACAATTCCTTAACAAGGGTAAGCATTTCCATTGTTCATGAGTATCATATTTGTGAAATGATCATGTTACATTTAAAAATCTGAGAATTCAATATGGACTGCATACAACTAAACATTAAACAGAGCTTTATAAAGTAATTCCTGAAGCAGAGAGCAGTGTTTTATAGAGATTCAATTTTTTAAAATTGACAGAAATTTACCAAATTTCTACAGGACAACAATTATTGGAAAATCCATTGGCCATCCTTAAAGTACGTTTTTTTGTCACAATTTTCCTGTCAATAAAAATAAATTTGCAAAATATTAGGAACAATGCTGATAAAAGGACATATGCTAAAATGTATTGATTAAATTATGCTGATATCATGTACCACTAAAATCTAAGTTGTCAACAAATTATAAAACCATAAAAAATCAAATCACATTTGAAAATCACACAAGGAAACTTTTGCTCTCTTAAAAATTTAAAACATAGCATTACTGTCAGAGATATATAACCAGGCACATATTCAAAAAATTAATTTGGAGGAGACCAATCTTCTATCCAAGTTTACTATTTCATTCGAAGACCATGGTATCCCGGTTGAAAGAGTTGCTAGTAACTGGAGGGTTGCAATCTGCATTTGTCATGGCCCCAAATGTCCTCACATTGATGTGGAAGATTGAGGAGTGAGGGTGCCAGCTCAGGTGCTGACCTCATCATTTGACAGAGGTTCAAAATTATGAGGTGTTGTTCTCTGATCTTTCCCCTCAGTGAAATTAGCAACTAATCAAATTACTATGATAATTTTGTTTGCAAATATATCGTTGGCTTAAAAGCAGAAACTCATTAACTGACTAAAGAAAAACTGTTACTGTATAGCTGCTTAAAGATTAACTATTAATTTTTAGGTAAAAAATAAGAATTGTAAGCATTTGGATAGTATTAAATATATTACAATCTGATAATATATTTCTCATGATCATGAAAACAAACATTTAATGTCTTTGAAAAAATGCCAATTACCAGATTATACCGACCTTGTATTGTTATAAATTGGTAACTGGCACCGACCTGATTCGTATAAACTGGTAAGGTATATCTATGCTTTACTTTACAAGGCTTACCTAGGTATACCTTACCTGCTTATATTGATCCCTCTAAATATGTTTCTGTATATATCAAAACACAATACTTGACATGAAAATTATTCATTCTTTAGTCGATGAACACTGAGGTTAGTTTATAATGTAGAATGGGGTGTAAATTCAGATTACAAGTTAGTTTTACACACAATTTAATTTTAGGAGAAAGTTCTGTAAAATTACCTACTAAATACATTCACATACAGCAAATATACAAAAATACCAAATTCAGATGTCTTCATGCACTAATTTCAGATTATGAATTTCAATGTAGATAGCTCATATCCATGCTTCTCAAACAGAGGATTAATGGTATCAGGAGAATTTAGTCGTGTTTTAGAGTTTTGTTGCACAAATTTGTTGGCTTTTATGGAACAAAGGCCAGATCTGGCCAAACAATGTTTCTTCTGTCAATTAATCAGACATACACATAAGGAAAGCTTTCACTGACACAGTAAAGAGAAATACAAATCAGTAGTTACAAGAATTGTACCCTTGCCACCCATAGCTCACAGGCTGATAGCATATTGGGCAAATCCACTCAGGCACAGCACATACTGCAATGTCAAAGGAAGAGAGATGTTTTCATTACAAATCCTTAAACTTGTAATTCAATTCATATTATTAATATTGATATTATTATTTGTTTTATACATAAATAAAATTCTTAAATCGTATATTTCGGAAGAGTGTTCCATTTTTGCGACTAAAAAAACTGAAATGCATTGGCAATTGTGTAAAATGATTAGTTAAATCAACTCCTTTTAGTATTAGAACTTTGTTTTGATGCTCTTACTCATTAGGACTACATATGTCACAAGCACAGATTTTATTCATGGAAACTATTATAATTTGGTCAGTGAAACAAAAATATATTATAAAGTTTTAAAGCATCTATTTCAAAATAAATATTCCATGTTTTCATTTTGTATTCAAAATTTTATTCTTCATTCACTTATTCTAAGATATATTTGTCATGAGTCAAGAACGATATTCATATGGTGGGGGATTCATTTTGTAGTACAAATACATATATTGCTTGAAGACGAGACATAACCAAACTTTAAATGTAACAATTTATTAAAGAAATGAGTTTGCAGTTATGGGTCAAATACCCATTACAGAAGGCAGTTTGTGTCCGAGTACCTCACATGATGGTGGTTATGGCCAGAAGGAATTGTATGCTATATCTATGGGATGAGGGTGCAATCAAAGGTAAGAAGTTAATTAACATCACACTAGAGCAATTCAACAGGATATTGGCGATGGTCTGGGATCATTTTGAAAAAGATGTATAGAAAGTTTAGCTAGAAATGGGTATCTCATATTTGGTTTACAATAAGGAACTACTATAGACATAAAAAATGAACATTTTGGTAGAGAACAGAAACCATCTAAGAAAAGCTGTGTTCACCAAAATATAGAATGTGACTACGAAAAACAAATTTTTCTACATTGATTCGTACACATATTTTGGCTTGAATGATTGATTAAATAAACTGCTTCTTAATTTAACAACTTATTTGATTTAAGAAAGATTACAGAAATGCCCTGAATTTCTGTAATCTTACACTTATACATAATTTGCCACTTAATACCATACTTAATTTGTTATAAGATAAAAATAAGAAACTAACAATTTCGGAAAAATAAAAACAACACCCACAGAGCCCCTGACACATCGTTGATTCAAATTTCATGACTTCACAAAAGATTTATTTTCATTCTAATTTGACACAATTTGGAATTTTCAAGTCTTATACAATTGGCAAAACTGTATTAGTTTATTTCATAAGTTGTTTTTACATCAGTATAAACAATGAAAGGTTGTGAAAACTCAAAAGATAAATCAGATGAGAAAATTCCATAGTGCAATACATGAATCTGTATGTCATAAATTGCATTTAGTATGTACATAAAAATTCCAGACTACATTCGATATATTTTATTTAGCATGCATCTCAATAAGACTTTCTGCATTTGAGATAAAACTATTGCCAAATGAGTGAATTTTCACAGTACAAAAGTGAATGCTAATTCAAAAACGATCTTCTAACAGAAATTATATTTGTATATATGTGCACGATAAATGTCTCAAATATCTTCGGCAATAAAATGCAAGAGTAGGCTAAGTATATAACTAAGCACGAGAGGAATAGTTTCCTATTTTATTTGATTTCATGATTTAAATGAGAATACGTGTAACATTTATTCATTGAATTTCCTTTGCTGCTTTTTATTCTAAAAAGTTTGAAGGAATCGTTGCTACAAAATTGATATTTTGTTCCCTAACCTAGAAGTCAAAACTTATTGCTACAGATGACAGCAAAAGAATTTTAGACAATTTTGGATCAGGAGTTTCTAAACAAAGCTAACACAGATAAATATCACTCATAATTCGTCAAATTTTCAAAATCTGCTATCAAAATGGAAGTTCTGATGTGTTTTCTAAGAAAAGTGATACTTTTGTGCAATCAATATTTTCTGTACATCTGTTTTCAGATAGCACAACTGTAATTTGAATTGGACCACTTTTTAGAGTATCTCATACTTGAAAATTATGCTAACTACAGAGTTTAAATAAGATAAAATCAAAAGCTTTCAGTATTCAATAGTGAAACAATCCATGTTCATTTTCAAGTGATTCGGAAAGTTTTTTATTTTTCCCCAAAAAACAATTTCATTTTGAAATAATTAAATGAGAGGAATTTATATTTTTGGAAAGTGCTCACTCAAATTTAAAACTAAAAGGGAGTTTGTTTACAAGCTAAGGACTAATGGTTAAGTTTCGTAGCGCCATCTCGTGGGCAAAATATGCGTAAGTTCTTATATATGAAGGAAATATACTTTAAAGTTGTATCTCTTTTCACATATTAATTAAGTCATGGAACTAATACAAATAATATGACAGTTCGACATATTTCAGGTGTATAAATAATTGAAAATTAAAAAACGTTCATTATTTTGCGTATAGCAATATTAAGGTTATGATGCATTTCATAAGAAAAAATATTCACTGAATATAAATAAAGCAAAAACAGTTAAAAAGAAAACAATATATACAGTCAATTTCAGGAATACAAAAACATTTCATCTCAAGCAAGAATTGTTAAGTAATGCAACAACAAAGCAAATATGCAGAAAAATAGCAAAACAAAATTTCAAAGAATATTTCAGTGCTAATATAATTAGAAAAATAAATGTTTTATTTGACAAGAAATTTAAAAAAAGAATCTTACCAAAAAAATTTTGTACTTTCGAGAAACAATTTCATATAATTTAGTTGCTGACTTTTTCCCACAAGATCAATTTTTTTGAAAATCCAATGACAAAAAAATAATTCAGTTCAAAAGTTCTTGCAAAAGAAAAATATTACTAAAAATAGAAAACAAGGATTACAAATAAAAAATTATCAGTATTCTCAAAGCAACGAAATTTTATAAGCTAAAATGACTAACAAAGTACAAATTCTAATAAGATGTTCTACACTGAGAAAATGTATTACAAACCAACAAAAAGGAAATAAAAGCTGTGCAAAATTTTCATTTGATAATAGTAAATGTTTAGATTGTTTTACCAACTTGAAATTAATTGAAGGATTCAACATGCAAATAGTTTGAAAAAAGCTTACAATATAGCTCATAATTAAACAATTACATGAACTAAATTCAGTAAAAAATTTAGTAGAAAAGGAAAACCCAAAGAATGTATGAAAAAGAATTTTAATGAATTCAGATTTATATTTTTCAAAACGATTTGATGTTAAAAAGAAATCTCTTTTCGTCAAATTTTACTGGTCAGCTTTTAGGATTGAATTTCAAGCTGATATAATAACCATGATCAGAATTCAAATAAAATAAAAATTAAACTTAAATAAGAACTTCATTAACACATAACTAAGTTTGGACTAAAACTCAGTCATCTAGCCACTTAAAGCTTGATTTTTCAATATTTAAACTTAATTTTACTAAAACAAAGCTGATGCATACGAGTATAAAATGTTATGAATTCTAAGACGAAACCTTGAAATCTACTTGTTCATATAATATTCATATTTAATACATGTAACATATTTTCTTTCTCATTTAAAAAACATTTCTACATTTTTGCTAGCAGAAGTCTGCGTTGATGTTGATGCTATTTAAAGCTGCAGCATTTAAAAACTCAGCAGCTCATTATTTACGATGCCTGAAAATTCACACAATATTTATACAATTCAAACTAGGACTTTAAAGAAACGTTGAATAGAACTTTCAGTAAGCTACTGCACAGCAGAACATCATACTACCGCCACACAGAAGTGATGTCGAGAAATAGGACGATATGTTGTACAGTTACTTACTCAAGTTAGTGTATTTGTGATCCAAAGTGGAATGCTAAGAAGATAGGCAGCGTTAATAAGTAAATCTAACATAAACTATCAAAAAACGGCGCACCGCTAAGCTACAGTCAACAACAAACCACAGATGCCGCCATATTTACTATTACGTCACTAAAACGGAAGTTCCGGTTGTCATCGATCACGCTGGAGGAGGAGCCAAAGTAACACTTTGAGCTTTGATTGACATCCATCCGGGCTTGGGGAAGCGCTCTGCGCGGCCTGCGATTGGCTAGATTCATACTGTGACGTAAATTTCGTCACACGAGACGCTCATCTTTTATGGCGAGGTGACTTGACTGGCATTAGCGTTCAACCCACCTCGAAACCCGCTCGCTGTCCGTCAAAACTATTCCCAATCAAAACACTCAATTACCAGAGTCGGGTTTTAGTGTGCTAGCGGGTGTACTCCCAGTCAAGTTTTATGGATAGTTGTGCGCGTGGGTACTGCTGAGACGCTCCTGTCTCTCGACTGAAGCGGGGACGGGCGCTTTTTAACTGTTGACGATCCGCTAAAACCGCGCGGCTGGTGTTGGTGTGTGTTGAAGGGGCATGGACGATCCACAAAGAATGATGCATCCCGTATCTCAACATACTTCAGTCAGCATGGCCGGTCACGTCGTACCGCAACACGGCTACGGCATGCCGCAGCAACCACACGGCGTAGACCCCACGAACCAGGGTCCCCCTCAGGACCAGGACGTTCGCAAACACGACATTTCGGAGATCCTGCAACAGATCATGAACATCACCGACCAATCGCTCGACGAAGCCCAGGCAAGGTGAGTACCTAGGCCGCCAGCGACCGCGGGAACGGCGGTCGTCGCGCTAACCCTAACCTTCGCCCGTTGGCCTTGAAAAGCCGTGTGTTAAATTCTCGCAGGATGCGTTGTGTGTTTTTCTGCTCAGGCCCCTGTCGTCTAAAGGCCTTTCTCTTTTGCAGGAAGCATACTCTCAACTGTCATCGCATGAAACCTGCACTGTTCAGCGTGCTCTGCGAAATCAAGGAAAAAACAGGTTAGTGTCAACTTTTGATTAATTAGCTACCGGCGCTCGCCTCGCTAAAGATTTATTGGGATCGCAGCGAATGAATTACGGCGAGGCAGACGGGAGCTGTGTTTATAAATTAAATATCTCGTAAATCAGATGCCGTAAACATAGATCCCAACCTTTTTTTATTTCCATTTCATTTTGTTATTGGGTGGAATTGATGGTTTTTCGTGGGTAGGTCGTTTTGCCTGCTTGATTTTTACCCGATCTGATTATCTGAAATAATAGTGTGCGATTTGCAATGGTGTTTCATTGTTGACAAACGCGATTGTTTGATATAAACAAATGTTTATATTTCGTTGGTCGTGAATATCCGTCGTTTATTCGATCATGGATTATAAAAGTTTTTAAATTTTTGAGAATTGCATTGATCAATTCTTTTACCAGATTGTTTTTAAATAACATTAGATTTTCTTGTTATGATTATTTTGTATTGATACTTTGATAATTCAAAGTTAATTTCTGTTCTTGAAAATAGACTTCTGTTCTGTTTGCATATTTTCTTTGTGAATAGTGAATATTTTCTTTGTTTTTTTAGTGAATAGTGTAATATTGTAGAAAGGGAAATTTAAACTTGAAGTTTAGCAGTGCACATGTGATTTTGCTAATTCAGCTCTGGATATCTTTCATTATTTGATGCAAAATTTTTGTGAATTTGCATGTTATTGCTTTAGAAGTATAACTGTTAAACACTTTTCTATCCCAAAAATGTAGAAAATAAAGTTCTGCAAGTAATTACTTTTCAAAATGTTTTACTGATAAACAATGAATAATATTAAATAAAAGCATTTTAGTCAAATTTATGACAATGCTATCAAAATCCTATATTAAAGGATATATATTGAACCATGCATTGAAGGAGAGTACTGTCATTTACGTAAATGTAAAACATAGTTTAGCTGGAATCAGCTGTTTGTATGGTTAAATGGGATATTATAGGGTATAGGTATGCTGAAATTTAAATTTAGATGTATTTCAACTATGTATTATTATATTTGAGACTTCAAATAATTTCAGCACAATATAAAATTTTGTTTTGTTAAATATTTATATAGGTTATTTACAATAAATGGAACTAATAATATCAATAGTCAGTTTTGTAGTTGAATACATTATTTAGGATGTAAAGTAGAAGTTTTAGTGTCATTGCATTTAGTGTTATTGTATTCAGCATTTAATGTCTTGGGATGCTGTATTAAGATATTGTTTAAAAATATTTACTAATAAATGTTTCCATAGTTAAAATATTTAGATTAATATATCAATTTATTTTTAGTTTTTGGATACATTATTTTATCTTATACCAAACTCTTTTGAAATAAGCTAATTTCCAAACATGAAAATATTAGACATACTCCAATCTGGTTAAGATTTATCTTCATGTGTTGATGGTCTTAATATCAAATATGGCCTTTTATTCTCCTTAAAAGTATATATCAGATATGTTTGTTTTGCTAGAACACATTAGTGATGAGATAAATTAGTGATGTGAAATGAAACATCTTATGTTATGTAAAAATGTCTAGTTTGTTGTGTATTTAAGTCTAAGTAGTTTGAAAATAAACCTTATTTCTAAGATTTGAAACATAATATTGTTTAAAATAAGTGTTCCACACAAATTTTAGTTTTCATTAATATTTCAAAGTTCCCATAATGAAATAAAAGCTTAAGAATATATGCATGTTTTGCTACTGTGTTCCCATTGCAATTTCTTATAGTGAAGAGAATGTTTATAATATTTACTTTTACAATAAATGTAATTTCAAAACAACCAATAGTTGTAATTTTATAACACATCTTTTATACTGCATTTGGTTTGAGAGTTTCAAACTCAAAATGTAAGAAAAATATGTACTGTTTAATTTGTTAAAATAAAAATTATACTATTTTTCAAAGGAAATTGTTACACATAATTTGAATGCGTATTTGAGAAGCATAAACCTTTTAAACAAATGCTGAACTTAAAATATTAAAAACTGCTACAACTATTATCTTTCTAAAAAATTGATTTCACCTTTTTGAAGGTATTGTTTAAAATATATAAAATTGATTTGCATAATATTTTGCTGTAGTTTGAGACAACTTGTTAAGCAATTCTTAAAATAAATCAACACTTGTAATATAAAAGTAAGATTTATTTACTATTATAATGTTAAAAATGGATTTAAAATCCCTTTTTCTTTAATTTGAAGCCACTGATAAAATTTGAAAGATTAAAAAAAATTTAAAACATTCAAAATATTCTCTATGCTTTATATAGAAATACTGCAATTGTATTTGATAATAGTAATTTCCTGTAAATTTCTCAAAGTGCTTAAAACTAATCATTGCTCATAAATGTATTACAAATTCCATTTAATGTTTAAGATAGAAACTAAATAGGCTATAAGTTCTGTAACCATCACTATGTATTTAGGCAACTGATAAATATTTTTTGTACTCATAACAGTAGTAAAAAATACTTGCTGTAAAAATTATCAATGCTTTTCTAAAATTCTAGCTCGTGTTAAAATATTGTGTAGTGAAATTTTGATAAATAGATATCCTGTAATTTTGATCTCCTGCCATATCCATATAACTATTTAACCAGACTAAGTGGTCAAAGCATTGAAATATTCAATTATTGTCACTGAATTTAAATATATTCGTTTTCATAGTTAGAGCAACAAGTTAAAAAGTATAATGGCATAACTTGAAGTATGATGCATTGTGTTTCAATCATTCACAGTATAACAAAGTTATATGTAATTACCTTTTCTTGCATTTTCCATAAGAACAAAACCAGAAAATATAATGCTCTGTATACTAGAATGTAATTTTTGTAAGATATTTTATTAGAACATTATTTGAAAACCTGCAATAAAATATTCTTAACATTATTTTACCTAGTTTATATATATAATAATCATAAAATTAAGTTATTTTTGGATTAGTGTTTTAGATAACTAGAGTAAGTTTTTAAGGAAATGTTTGTTAACATTAGTATGCAAATAGTCTTTTAATCTTTAAAAATATTCCTTTTTTCTGATCTTCAAAATATTGAAAAAGGATATGAATTAAAGTAAAATATTTCGAGCTTGTATCGCTTAAAAGCATTTTATTTTCCAATTTTAATGTGCCCAAAATCAGCATGGAATAACAATCAAGTAATATATTTAACTCTTAAACTTTTGACATTTCCCCCCTGAAATTCAACTCATATTCACGTGTAACAGCGATTTTGAATCAACCTGGTGGCGCGAGAAAAGCTAAAATTATCGCAGTTTATTTTAAACTCCGTTCTTAAACAGAAGATTATAATCCGAGTAATAAAAAATTCATCCGAATATTTAGGGAACCCTCAGCGCAATAAAGTTCGAACATAATTTATTTCCATCGCATCTCGATCCGTCCTGTATTTGAGAGGAAACTAATCCTATTGACGAGAGGCTTAGTTTTGTCATTCAATCACTTTTTCCCTCCGCCATTTTCAATTTGATTGTGCGGAAATGCCATTGTTATTCCCCCCCTCCCCAGTCATCGAAGCTTTCTATGGTTGTAACTGAGTTTTGTAGAGCAAATTGAGTGTCAATAAAATTTAACTCGTCGCGCTGCTGAAATATACCACTTGGGGAATCGGACGTCCATTCAATTACGATGGGGGAATGGAGAATTGTTCGGGAAATTTCGTGCCGATAGATGTTTCGGTTATTCCGCAGCAGTCGGAACTTGAGCGGATAAGTTCCCATCGTTATTTTACAATCTTTCGATCTCTTCTACTTTTATTTCTCAAATTTTAATGAGTCGTAATTTTTGGATCTGAAGTTCCGATCAACAGGCGACAGAATTCTTGTGATCGCATTCAAATTCTAATGAAAAGAATTCTTACAAACATTTTCTAGCTATTTAAATTTTCCCGACCGGCAATTAACGAAAATTTGTGAATTATACAGCTAACCAAACAGTTTTTCCTTGAAGGAATTAAGTTTCTTATGCCCAACGCAATTTTCGATACATTGAAAAGCAGTATTTGTAGAAAATATGCGGAATATTGCTGTCAAATTACATGTTCTGATCAACGTCAAATTACGTTACAAATTGTGAGATTTGGGTTCCGGCAGTACACATATATTTGATAATATTTCAGGCAATAGTGTTATACTAAACTCTGTATATAAAATGTTTAGCAATTTCGATTTTGGTAAATCAACATCGAGACTTCGTTTGTTTAATTAACCTGTTAAAAGTTAAGTTAACCTTTGCACAGTTTTAAGCTCAGGTTTTTGTCTTATTCCGCAAAGTGCAATACATTGAAATTGCTTTTTGCAGAATAAAATTGCAATATATTACAATTTTGATGAGATTTTATGCAGGAACTGATTTTGATTTAATAGCAGATTCTTTCAAAGTCCTTGGAAATAGAATCGACCATAATGTTTCTAAATAAATAATGTTGACTGTTTTAAGAAGCCACGATTGTGTGCCGGTTTGGGCTTCATGTTTTGAAAAACTAAAAGAATAGATGTTTGTAACTTCGACTAAAGTTTTTTTACATTGGGAAAAAATACTTTGAATTAAATTTTTTCTCAAGTAAAAATAACAAATATTATTTTTATTTGATTAATGTTACCTTTCGGCGATTTATGTTCCATTTTAAGGAATTCAACTTTGTCTCAACAAGCTGTTAATATCTAACTGTAAATTAAATTTGTTTAACCGTAAATGAATGTTTTTACCCAAGTAAAAATTATAAATTTTATTTGATTCACGTTTCTTGGCGATTTATGTAACATTTTAACTGTTAACAACAAACTGTTAATCTTGTAATAGAGAAATTTGAAAACCATGTGCGCATATATTATTTTCTGCTAAAGGTGTTCGGCAGTGTTAATCAAATAAACTTATTCCCCAAATGAATAAGCAATGCTTCAAAAGTCATTCATTAGCGCTTATGCTATTTACCAGTTGCAAAGCTATCAATTGCGAAAATGCGGTATTGTTAACCACGTTAATATTGTTATGGATTCGCTACGAATATTTTCTACCACGCTACAAAACGTTGGTTAAATTCCCGTAGTTTTGAATCAAGTGTGTTTCAAATACAGTGAACCAAAGTGAAAACGACATCGGAGTGAAGTTGGTCAAATTAACTTGGAACAACTAAGTTTTTTTAAGTTCACTAAATTAAAGGTAATTTATTGTATTTTTCAATGCTAGTATTCACAATTTTACAACTATTCTCATACAATTTCTCCTAATTATATTTATGAGAAATGAAAAGAAAAATGCATATTTTGTTACCTCAAAACTCCCCAAACGGTCGCCTTTATCGTTTAGTATTCCTGATATTGAGGTTGATTAATGATTTGCTTTTTGATATTTGTAGCATATGGGATAATAAGAACTCGTATTTCGTTAGATTATTTTGTTTGTTAAATATTTAGACTTATTTATTCGTCGTATACTGTATCTCCATGGGTCCGTCGTGGCTCAGTGGATTTGCTCAGTGTACCAACCGGCAAGTTATAGGCGGCGCAGGTTCGATTCCTCCTTAAGTGTATTTATCTCTTGTGTCGGTGAAAACCTTCCTTGTATGTGCATGTCTGTTTCTTGATTTTGTCTTCTGTTTGTCAGCATGGCCAAGTATGGCCATTTCGCCATAAAAACCAACCAACCGTATCACCATACCAGTATTGACAAACAGTTAATTATTTTTCACCATAAATCTGGAGTAAACATGTTCGAATTATAAACAAAATTACTTAATCACGTCCTCCTACTGTATTCGAAGATTTATTCATTTACAAATAAATAAATAAATTGAGAGAAAATAAGATATTTAAGAAATTTCGTTTATCAGGAAAAGTAATATTGTGAATGCTAGCATTAAAAAGCACAATAAATTACCTTTAATTTAGTATATAACTTTTAAACAATATTCTTAGTAATCCGAGGTTATAACCAATTTCGCTCTGATATCCGGTTTTCAGACTCACTATATATTATCTGATTCTATTTTACTAATTTGACTTGGCTTCTAGTTTTATTTATTCGTTAAAATGCATTTTTCAGACAAAACTATCTTTAGAAAATAGTGTAGTTTTCATGTTTCCCACTGTTATTCAGTTTTTTTCTCTTTCGAATTCCGAGATGCGTAATTTGTATTAATAAATAACATTGCTGTATCTTGTCTCTATTTTATTGAGGAGCACCGTTAGATGATAGAGTATGTAATTTCAATATTGCTATTCGCATTTCCGAGAACATTACTCCATAACAGACACAATTTATACTGTCATATATTTCTTTTTAAGCTATGTTGCTGTGAAATGTGCTTGGACTTTTTTCATGCCAATTTAATTATAAAACTCACACAGAACGCATATTCTTAAAACGACTTAATTTAGCTAAATGAGTTGTCTAAATTCAATATTCGTATTTCAATGCCCGTCACTTTTTCATAAAATTACTTTTAAAAATTACTTTTATTCTGTTATCTAATTTAAAATATGTGCTAAGTTTCAATTTCCGATTAATTTTTACTTTAATTCGTAATTATTTGGGTTGTGGTTTCGTAAAATTGATATACATTTGTGCGAAAAATACCACGATAATGTTTCCATTTTCTCTGTTTCATGGTACGATAGATCACTCTTGGGGGACATGAAAAAAGCGTGATGTATCGAGGGGCGAGAAAAATTAGTATGATGTATTAAAAACTCCGATTTTGCCAATCTGTGTATTTAGAGACAGAAAGATATTGACAAAATTGGAATTACGACTGTTTAACCTCTAAGATATCCGAATTACTCTGTTAATTAATTCACTTTTTTGTACTGGTGAATCTTTTTAGATGAGTGAATTTTAAGTTTCGATGCTGCAAAGTAATCTTGATATCACGTCATTTGATTAAGATTGTATTTGCTATTTAACCCTCCTAGTGGTTGTCTCGTCGAGGTATCTCGTCCTTTGCAAAACTGACCATATCGTGATGAACGATATATCTCGTCATTCGAAAAATGACCAGATCTTGATCTTATCGTCAAGAAATCGGCAATATCGTGATGACGAGACATCTTGTCATCAGCAAGGGCTGCTGTAGCCCAATTGGAAGAGCAACGGATTAGCAACAGGAAGGTTGCGAGTTCGAAACTTGATCCAACCAAAGAACGTCGTGTACGCGGGTGCATGTTAAATCTGTCGTGGGCCTTCAATGTCCTCACGTGGTATGGAAGATTGACTAGTGAGGTGTAGCTCAGGTGTTGCCTCGTCATCTGACCGTGATTCAAAATGACGTGGTGTTGTCCTCGGATTGATCCCCCGTACCTTCGCCAATAGCCCCCTGTGTTGCTCCAGTGGGACGTTAATTAACTACCTACCTGGTCATCAGCAAAATTTCTCAGAATTTGATAGACGAGATATCCTGTCGACCCCATGGACCACATGGAGGGTCAATCAATGATGAGAATACATATAATACTGATTATATGAGAATACATATAATCAGTATTATATGTATTCTCATATGTATTAAGTTTTGTTGAACTTAAGTCAACAAAAGTTCTTCCTTTTGTTGACTTAAACTGCATTTTTCCTGTGAAGCTGTTCGATTTCCTGTCAGATAGTACTCACCCCTGCTATGAATTCCTTTAAATGTGTGCTTGGAATAGTCATTTAATTTGCTTTTCAATTTCTGGCGTTGAAGTCAATTAAGCTCACCATCCGTGGTTTCAGCTGTTAGATAATTAACTCTTCTCCCTCCATCAAGGAAGATGTTGATAATGGTGTTGACTCTTAGTGAAACTGTAAACTAGTAATTTGCCCCATTTTCTCATTGTAAGATTTCCTCAAATGTGTGCTGATAAAGTCTTGTCAGGACTCCCTACGTCTGCATTCTCATACACATCGTCCCCAATACCAGAGGTGCCGCGATAGCCCATTTGGTAGAGTCGTGGCAACCGGATGTATAAATGAAGAAACTCATTTATACATACGAATCTCTCTGCACCAGTCTCGGTATTGAAATTTCACGACTTATAGAAAAATCACTTAACATCTTCTGTAAAAGTAATCAATTACAAGCATTCCTGATTTTCCTTGGGTAAATTAAACAATTTCACTTTAACTTAAAATGTTCGCAAATTGTACAAAAGTAGGTTTCTGCTTGTGAGTGAAGCTCCCCAAATGTTAAAGCGTGCAACTTTCAATACTAAACCGTCTTGACTTTTATATATTTTGCCATCAGTTATATATCTTCCACTTCCAACGAGGTGTCAAGAACTGCAATTTCTATATACACTGCTGGCCACCCAAATTGCAACACCAAGAAAGACAAGAGATATCACAACAAAATTTATTTTGTAGATAACATGTTGACCAAGTATCAAATGATTAAATTTATAGACTTCTGTGAAATGTGGTTCCTGCCAAAATCAGTAGCCAGAGTAGCCGCCATTGTTGGAGATCACCGCTGCCACACGCCTCGGCATTGATTCAAAGAGACTTTGGATGTGTTCTTGGGGTACAGCAGACCAAGCAGCTTCCACACGTTGCCAAAGTTGATCTGGTGTGGCAGCTGGGGATGTATTCTGGGTCAATCGTTGAGCAACCATGGACCACATGTTTTCTATCGGCGAAAGATCCGGAGAGCGAGCTGGCCAGGGAAGCAATTCAATCTGGCGATTGACGAAGAACCCTTGGACAATGCGTGCCACGTGTGGTCACGCATTATCCTGTTGAAATATGGCTGTGGGCAAGCCCTGAAGGTAAGGAAGGACAACTGGCTCCAACACCTCGGAGATGTAGCGCTGGCTGTTTAAAGTACCGGCAATGCGTACTAGAGGAGTGCGAGAGTGATATCCAATACCGCCCCATACCATAATACCCGGTGCAGGACCAGTGTGGCGGTGCATAACGCAGCTGTTCAGCATCCTCTCTCCACGGTGTCTCCAGACTCGAATCCGACCATCGTGGTGTTGCAGACAGAAGCGTGACTCGTCAGTAAAGACAATTTCATTCCATTCTGCCGTCCACATCCTTCTTTCATCGCACCATTAGCGGCGGAAACGTCTGTGGTTCTGCGTCAAGGGTAGACGAAGCAATGGACGTCTTGCGGACAGACCACTCTGCTGTAAACGGCGTCGAATGGTACGCGCAGTCACTGGATGATGCGGTACAGACTGAATGTGCCGTGCTATGGTTCGTGATGTGGCTGAGCGATTCGTCACTGCCATACGCACAATATGCCTGTCATCACGTTAAGTGGTGCACTGAGGTGGATGCGATCGAACACGTCGGTCCGTCGTACCCTCCTGCATCCAACAATCACATATCCGCATTACAGTTGTTTGGTTTCGTCCAACACGACTACCGATTTCCCTGAAAGATAATCCACAATCTCGGTAGGCCACTATCCTTCCTCTGTCACTCGGATACTTGATCAAAAGATGATCGCTGTTTTCTACGAGGCATAATTGATCGTTTTTTTGAAAAAACCACAAGAAAAACACAATTGCCGTACTTGAAATCGTTGAAATCTCCAAGCCTTAAATAGCGCTTTGAAGTGGCGCCACAGGCGCGCGTGATGTGCGTCTGCGCTGAAATTCTAATCATTTGCATATCTCACCTCCGCTAATGCATTTTGTAAATTTCATATTATTTGCATGCTTCCTTCAGGGTGTTGCATTTACGGTGGCCAGCAGTGTAGTTGTGACAGAATTTAGGCAATTGTAACGGAATTCAGTGAGAACCGTCATCTCCATATGGATTTTCCCCAAAACTTCTCTTCATAAATCATATTTTAACTTCTACAAGTCCTAGACATTTTTATCGATGCTTTTTTAATACTGCCCCAGTTTTATCAGACTTGTCGGGTTATCCTCCGCATTCATCACTTTTTAATTAATCACTGGATTTCAATCACATCTTTTAATTACATTTGATATGCAATTTTAACAGTCAGCTAAGATAGGGATACCCCATCTTAGTCTTGTTTATCCTCGAATCTTAGTCGCGAGCTGTCATGTTTTTGGCCTCCGTAAGTTCTTACCCATGGGAAATCTACCTGTTTTTTAAACATTTCATCTTTTAACTTACACCTTTTATGTCATTTAAACCGCATCATATCTGTTCAATTGACACGTTTTTAAATGTACTCTTCATATTTGATTAAGTTATTTTAACTTTTTATTTATTTTTATTGGTTTGAATTATGTCTTGTATCCTACATAGTTAAGCCCTTAGGGGTATATCTCCTTTCGTTGTGTACGGGCTTAACGAACCCGAGGTACTCTAGTGATCATTTCTTGTCCTATGGAGTTTACTGTTTTAGGTAAACACTGGTCGCTTTCATCCCATTATTCTACTCCTCAACCACTCTTTTTCCCTTTCATATTTTTTACTTGAAGTTAACTTTGTCTTGTGTTTGGCGAAGCTCGAACAAATATGGCCCTTGCGTCATAAAACTGTAAAACAAACAACCAATATACTTAAATTGTTACTTTCGATTTGAGTTTGTTACAAATGGGAATTCTCTTTTCTACCTTCAATCAATCTGAATTTCTCAACAAACAACTTCAGAAGGGGTGTCGAATAACCGTTGTTAGAAGTCCAACTTTTCTTAAAATTCGGTGGAAAAAAACTAATCTCAGTTGTTGCTTCCTCTTCCACTGATGCTAACTGAAATTGCCATTTTTTGTTGTCGCACAATTTCCCTGATAAAATGTCCTATGACACCCGGTAGCGATAACTAGCATAAAAAAAGTATTTTCACGAAGATTTATGACAGTATTTGCTGTGGCAGTGTGTGCTCGGCTGTCACACCTGTTATCTTAGTGCACAACGCAATCGTTATGAATCCTGAATGAGCTAATAGCAACACCCCTAGAGCGTGACAACACAGGTATGGGAAAAATCTGAGATCTCCCTTTTCTTTTCCGCATCTCTCCGTTTCCATGGTGACCATCTCTATGGATTGGCTTGGGTTTTTGTGATATAAAAGTTTAGTTGTTGGTTTACATTGATATTTATTTTGTCGTATCGGTTGGGATAAGGTTGGCGTTTTGAAAAACTAAATCACCTGTAAAAAAAGCAGAAAATTGCTTGTGTTTTTGTCAGGTGAGACTCTTGAAATGTCATTAAGCAAAATGTATCTTCCTTTGCGATTGGCAACAGTTTTACTACTGGTATGTGTCACAAATTTATTTATGGTGTGGTACAAATTTATTATGGAATGAACGTAGTGTTTTGCATGCACGTCCAGCATTTGCAATTAATACATACTAATGATAGATGTGTTACATAACGATATTTTCTGAATAAAATTTGAGGTTTCGTCGGAACCTAGAAATTATGAGGAAAAAATATTTTTGATATGGAAATGAGACTGAAGAAAAATATGTTTCACATTTTAAGTGGTATCTAGTGCTGTAGGCATTCATGATCTAAAAATTATTGCATTATACCCTATTTTTGTTCATTATAAATTATAATTACACTTTATTTGATCAATGTATTCATATATAATTTCCCTATATTAGAATTTCCTCATACTTGATAAATATGGATTTTTGTTATTCATTTTGAAAAGAATTTGTGCCAGGATCTTTTTGCGTTTGAATTCGTTAAAATGAATGGAGTTATTTTCGTTATGGTAACACAGAATAGTTTTCCAAGTTATAATAATTGCTTTTAAGTTCATATTGTTTCTAATCGTATTGGAAATTCGATTAGAAACAATATGAACCATATACCATTCCCATTACGACAGATTTATGTATTCAGAGGACCTCTCCGAAGCTGTTGGAAATGTTAACTTCTACAATTGTAATTTTGATTATATACTTTTAAACGCGTAAAGAGTTGTGATGCAATTTATTTGGTAAACTTAGTACTGAAAATTAAGATGGATCGTTTTTATACATCTGCAGCTTTAAATAACAATCGAATAGATATTTTACAATGATTTTCAGCTTTCACTTTAAAAACGATTTTATTTAACTTGAACGCAACATAGATATATTTCCCTTCGGGTTTGATTCCTGACCGTCGCCAATAGCCCGATCTATTGCTCCAGTGCGACGTTAATTAAAATACCTACCGAATGCACCATAAAGATTAAAATCAGGGAATATGCAACAAATTTTCAATAAGTTATAAATTCACTCTAAATTTCAAATTGAATTCTGTCACCTTTCACCAAGAAGGTGCATTCTGTTGGAAATTATACAATGTGACTGGTACTCGGTATTGCTTTGGAAGCACGATCGAATCATTGTCAAAGCTCACTTAGTTTACAACCCTGTCACAAGATGGTTCGCCGCGGAAACATGAATCGGGTCTATACAACCCCGACTTTGTATTCACGGGTGCAGTATCGGGGTTCCTAATGTCCCCTGACCTCTGTCAACTTGACAAGTCGGATAAGTTACTCCGTTTGACCATTTGACCCACGACAGGGATTGTTGGTGTCAGGTTTCAGAGGCTGTAACCTCCCCGGAACCCTTCAGATAGTTCTGGTTGCTCTTGTATGCGGGAATGAATGCATTTCTATTTTTTGCTTTTTTTTTTAGTACAATCTCTGAATCTCAACCCGTGAAGGATGGTCGTTCTTGTTATTTTGTTCTTTCCTTGACATCTCCGAAAAGTGAGATATACCTGCGTCAGGATTCTTACAATCACCGTTTTGTCATTGGTGTTTACCCTGTCTGTAAAATGCAAAACAATTATCAACGTTATTATCTTCGTAATTGCCAAAGTAGGTCGCGAATTGTGTTCATAAACATGAAATATTTGGAAAGATCTGACCTAGTCTTAGCTTGTTTTTGGTTCTATGCATCTGAAAACTTATAAATGTAACCTGAAACAATTACTTTAAGTCATGTCTAATACAATAAGGCAATATCCTGAAAGAAATCCATTTGTTTTACTTCACTTTGTTTAAAGTAATTTCCATACTTAATTATATTACTTGACGTTGTCTTGTACTTGGCACAGCTTTACCAAATATAGCCCTTGTGCTATAAAACCCCAACCAACCATACTTACATATACTTGCTACAGTTAAGATGCTAAAATCCCAAAAGTGTTTGTTAGACTGAACCCCTAAAATGTGTATGAATTACCAGTTTTGTGAAAGGCGTACTGTGTTCTCTTTTCTATGTACATTAATTAATCGACCTTACAACGCTTAAGGTAGTCTATTACAAGTAAGGTAGTCATTTGGTGAAATATTTAACCCTCTGAGTGTCTTCATTCCAAGCAGTGTAGTGTTGTTTTTACCCCACAACACACGATGACTAAATAACCACATAGATAGGTTGAAAAGCTACGACGAAAGATTCTATTGACCAAGAAGGCCATAAATGGTTAGAAGCTATGGAAGGAGGACTGCTGGTTGTAGAATGGATATATGCGTGTGAACCCCTCGAAGGGTTGAAACTCGGTTGAAATACCTCATTGTGAGGAATTCACACAGGAAGTGTCGTTTCGGAAACGTTGGCGAAGTGTGGATGTTTGGAGAGTAGGGCACCAGCTCAGGAGCGATCTCGTCATCTGACCGTGATTCAAAATTACGTGGTATTGTCCTCGGTTTTTCCCTTCGGGATTGATCCCGGACCGTCGCCAATAGACCGTTGTGTCGCTCCAGTGCGACGTTATTTAAATACCTACCTACCTTTCTGAAACGGTCACCTTTCAATCAACCACCTTCTTTTGGAATCCGACAAATGCCCCGTAATCCTCTTAGAGACGACTGAATTAAAATGGCGGATTACCTCTTCGGGCCCACTCAGGGTGGGGGGACGGGTCCCATCCGCACGTGCATCCTCCTCACTGTCTGTCCTGTCACTCGGGCATGTGCCCCCTTCCCCCCGGTCCTGCATTTGTTGGCCCCTTTGCCCGGACGATTGCCTCACACGAGCAATAAAATTTTAAGCACCGTTTATTACCTCTGCAGACGCGATACTACGCTCAGATATCGCCGTTGGAAATTGGCGTACCTACCACGCTCTTCTCACACACGATAAAGTTCCATCTACCCCTACCACAGGAACTTCCGCTTTACCAGATCCCGGACCCCGTTAATGATCGTATTTGCCGGAACAAAATATAACTCCCCTCGCTTTTGCCCCAAAAGTTTACACACGCAGAACTCTCGGTGGCTCTCTTATCAATTTTGCCCCCAGGTCTTCCCTGCTGTAGCAAAACCAGAGAGTGCTGACAGAGTAAGGTGGGACCAGATAAGGCCCTAAAACCTGTGTGCCCTCGCAATCTTTACAGCCTTATACGCCTCCGCGGCAGCCCCGTGTTTTGTGCCGATTTCTTTATCTGGAATACATAGGTGCGAATACTATCGTTTTCGGCGGGTCTACCAGATAGAGTCACCTTCGCTTCTGTTCGAACTCGGCTTTTTTTTCCTTCTCTCCCCTTTGCCACAAAATACTTTTGCTGTGCACTATCAGATGAAAGGGTTATGGTTTCTGTTTTTATATTGCCGGCATTGTGCTGGGTTCTATTGTGAGAAACGGCTGACATATTATATATAAAGGATTCACATAAAAGATTTTATTTTTTTCTTATATACACTATATTTTGTTTTCAAGTTAATTACTTTAATTCTGTTACATCAACCGTCCTTAAAATTGTCATACTGCCAACATCTTTTATGCTGCATTGAGTCTTTTTCCTAATGCTCGGTCAATTAAACATTATTCATTGTAGGACGGATTTGTGAACCACTTTGGTTTATTCTGGGGCACCATGGGGGTTGAGTTCAAGTTACATCTCACATACATTCCAGACACAACCCGTTTATAGAGAATATATTCATTCCAGACGGACAAACATCCATCCCTTACTCGGGATTCGAACCAGGAACCATTCGATCCAGAAGCCACCACCTTGACCTCAAAGCTGATTGGTCGGGAAATGAGTGTACTCGCACAATCATATTTGTTTTCAGATATTTTGACTGCAAGAAAGATTTAACTGGAATTGATCCATTCTTATCCACTTCACGAAACCACTGGCCAATTTGATTCTTTTCCAAGCTTTACCGAGGCCGCGGTAGCCTGGTTGGAAGAGTAGCGGATTAGCACCCGGAGGTTTGCGAGTAAGAAACTAAACCAAAGACCGTCGTGGACGTGGCTGGTGCACGTTCAATCTGCCGTGCGCTCAAATGTCCTCACACAGGGCCGCGGTGGCCCGGTTGGAAGAGTAACGGACTTGCAACCGAAGGGTTGCGAGTTCGAATCCAGCCAAACACCGTCGTGTACAAAGGGGGCTGGTGCACGTTAAATCTGTCGTGGCCTCAAATGTCCTCACGTTGGCGTGGTGTGGAAGTTTGGAGAGTGGGGTGCCAGCTCAGGTGTTGCCTCGTCATCTGACCGTGGTTCAAAATTACGTGGTGTTGTCCTCGGATCTTTCCCTTTGGGATTGATCCCGGACCGTCACCAATAGCCCATTGTGTTGCTCCAGTGTGACGTTAATTGAAATACCCCCCCCCCCCAAATGTCCTCACGTTGGCGTGGAAGTTTGAATAGTGGGTTTCCAGATCAGGTCTTAACCTCGTCATCTGACCATGTTTTAAAATGGCAATGCGTTGTCTTCGATCTTTCCCTTCGGAATTGATTCCAAACCGTCGCCAATACCCTGTCGTGTTACTCTAGTGCGATGTAAATTCAAGTACCTACCTACCAAAACCGGATTTCGTTACCGGTTTTCAAACCTTATGACTACGGGTTTCCTGTAATTTATGTCCCATTCGCAGGTGGTTGGATTCCTCCTTGGGTGGCCCTTAGGGCACATTCTTAGGTGTGTACGGGCATCACACTCCCTAGATACCCGAGTGATGTGTCATCCCTTTCACTTCTACCCTCTTGTACCTTCTACTGATTTGGCTGTTCGTATAAGATATATATAACTATATTTAAAATTTTATTTGGACTTGCGTTTAACATAGCTTGTCCATTTCTGGACCTTGCGCTTTTACACTCAATCCAACCATCCTTCCTGGGTATTTCTTCAGTGTCAATAAAAATTTCCTTGTGTGTACATGTATATTATTTGACGTTGTTTGACGTAGCATGGCCAAATATGACGCTTGAGCTATAGAACCCAAAGCAACTAAGCAATCCGTTTTTATGGTCAGTTTTAATTTGTCTTTTGATGTGATAAATAGCTAAAACTTCACAAACTATTGTTTCTTCTCACCCATCTCCAACCTGTAATTATTTACCGGTTTTTAAAAACTGCATTGCCATAACACTAGGTTAGTTATATCTTAGTAAAATCCTAGTGCATTGTCTCCTATCCGTAGTTATGGGCAATTTTAATTTGTCTTTTGATGTGCTAAGTAAAACAACAAACTGTAGTAAGATAGCGTATTTCTTTGAATGTTTTCCTTTTTATCTCCGCCAATTCATAAATATTCTAATTATGGGATAACAGATCCGAGTGTCATATTTTTGAGTGATTCTTTTTAAAAGACCTTGCAGTAGTTATTAGGTCAAACTGCTTTTAGAGGTTAGCCACCTCATTCCTCCCTAAATGGTTACAGGAAAGGAGATTGTTAAAAATATGATGAGTTGAAGGAATCTTTCCGAAGTCGTCGAACCAATCGACAACCATAATGAGTTCTAGGTAATCCTTTAAGCAAGCTTTCAGATTTGCAAGACTGTATATTTCGGCAAACTCGTTCAAACTCACAATAGCTTCATTACCCTGAAGTGACCAGAGGCCTGGTGTGATGGATCATTCAGGAAGGAACTCCTCTTTTTTTTTTAATTACATCCGTTAACTCAACGCCGCGGACCTAAAAACGCAACAAAACTGGCAGAACCTATCAATCCGCTTCTCTTTCTCTTGTACTTCTCCAAAACTTTAAGTATGCGCACCTTTTACGTGTGGTTATGTCAGTACGTTAACCTATAGTTTAGCGCTATCCCAATTGATAAACGTCATGATAAAACGTGTTGTACTTGATTCACTTTTTTTTCAGAATCTAGTTATAAGAATTATTGTTTGCCCTATTTTCATTGGGATGTGTGGCAAATAGTTATTGTGTGGCTCCAACAAGAAGGTGGGCCACGTTATCCTGTTTGGAAGAGTAGCGGATTAGCAACCGGAGGGTTGCGAGTTCGAAACTCGATCTAGCCAAAGACCGTCGTGTATGTGGAGTTGGTGCACGTTATATTGTCGCGCCCTCAAATATCCTCACGTTGGCGTGGTGTGGAAGTTTAGAGAAGGGTGCCAGCTCAGGTGTTGACCGCATCATCTGACCGTGATTCAAAATTGCGAGGTGTCCTCGATCTTTCCCTTCGGGATGTATCCCGGACCGATAATACCCTGTTGTATCCAGCGCCACGCAAATTCAACTACCCTCTTGGTGGTTGTCTCCGTCATGGTATCTCTTCATTAGGAAAACTGGCCATATCTTTATGGACGAGATATATCGTCATTAGCACAATTGATCAGGTCTTGGTTAACGAGATATCTCGTCGAAACCAATTGGAGGGTTAAATGAAGTCCAAAAAAATTCCTTTCATTTTTTGGGGTAGCATGGATATTTTTGGTCTTGAACATTCCATCGAACGTTGAATTGAAAGTACTTTAACTTTATCACTTCCGAAGTCTTCTGGAAAATTATTTGATGGGGGGAATTCTTACGCACTGGTTTTCTTTTCTCTCGGCTTTTCAACCAGTTTTGTCCCCATAAACCGTAATGGCCACGTGCCCCCGAAAGTTCAATGGGATCTTCCTCTTCATTTGCATATTAATTTGCCGATGAATAATAATCATGCAAACGTTGTTAACCCTTTTAGGAACTAGTGATCTGGGAAATGCAGGGGATGAGCTTGCACAAAAGCTGTCATGTCTCGTGTCTGAGAACGAAGAGAACGAAGTTGAGAAAGCCGCAAAAAAAAAATTGAAATTATTGAGTACACGGATTTAATGCGGTGCTTAAAACCCTTGGGAGGTCACGGCTGAGTTTTGGTGTGTTGATGGATAATGGTAGATATTTTATGACATTTACCGAGGCTGCTTTTTGATTTTCACTGAACCAGTTTGATTCTTGCAGTATTTTCAACAGTAAATATTTGCTTTTCATTCATGTGCTATAAAGTGTGCTCAAATTACGTTTGTTTTCATTCTTTTGGAATATTGATTCCCATTTTGGTGGACTTATTAAAAAAAATTGCGATTCCTCCCTGGGTGCATTTATGTCTTCCGCGTTAGTAAAATTTGTGTGTCCACTACTCGATGTTGACTTGTGCTTGCAGCAATTCATATAATCTGGAAAACCAAATATGGCTCTTTTGCCTTAACCCTCCTGTTGGTTGTATAGACGAGGTATCTCGTTTAGACAACCAAAACTCACCAGATGGTGATGGGCGAGATATCTCGTCATTAGAAGAAAACTGACTTGAGGTTATCTCATCATTAGCAAAATTGATCGGATCTTGATGGACAAGATATCTCGTCGAAACCACCCACTTGGAGGGTTAAAAATCCAACCAATCAACTTGTGTAATTTAAAATGTTATCGAACATAATATTTAAAATAAGGAACGAAGGCGAGTGGTTGGGTCGTAGGACTTAGTTAACTGACTTGTGTGTGCTGCGATAAGTGCGTAAACTGTACGCATGACAGTTTTTATATTACTGTCGAGTACTCTACATTGCTTCGGAAAGTATGAATGGCATAAAGAGCTTTATAAATATCGTGAAATCTTTTAGATACTATCAACAATTCGGAACCACTTCTGTTGGAGGACTGCGCATATTTCTGTTCGCTGGAGATCGGCAGAGGAAAGGCTTTAAAAAATTGCTTACAATTTAAAAGAAATATTGGCATTCCCAGCCTTTAGTGGTGGGAACGTTTTCTAGATCTGGTACATTCCCTGTAATCGAAATTCTTCCATTCGGTTGGAATTCTTTTTATATATAAACGCAAAGTGGGGGAGAAGAGAAATATTCTATCCTCTTCTGCCCGTGTCGGTTTCGGGCGGTATGTCCCCGCGCATTGTGTATGCAAAACACGTTCTCTGTCACATAAAAATGTTTTTTTTTATTCTCATCTCTTTTAAATCCTTCCCACTTTGGTGGAGTGTGCAATGCAAATAAACCGTCCCATTCAGTTTCGTTTGAGATCAGTATCTGCTGAGGACAAGATAAAATATTAGGTCGGGCTCGAATATAAGATGACACTTTCGAGGGTAGGAAAGAGAAGGTCGAGTGCTGATTTCTATTAGGAAGAGTGGGTTTATATCAATGTGGTATATTTCAGACGGGAAAGGGTGCATGATCTGGTATCTTGTGCATTTGTTTAATCTTTTATTTACCCTCAGTCGGAAGGATTTATATAAAAGAGTGTCTCCACTTCTATCAAATGAAACCGGCAATAGGATTACACATTGGACTTCTATGCGTTGCTAGTGTTCTGTTATCCTCTAAACTTTAAGTTATATCGAACAGGCTACGCTGCACAAGTAAGTTGTCGAGTATTTGTAATGTTAAGTGTTTACAGGAGTTAAAATGAGCGGTAGTAAGACGTATTTGCATTAAAAATTTAATTTTGGCGATCGAACTTTTAAACTCAAACGTCCTAACTTTTGAGAATATTTTCGCTTTTTACCCCCAAATTTTGGTTGATCGACCGTTTGTTCATGCTTGTAATTGTCTACTTTTATTTTTGAATAGACGCATCGAAATCTAGTATCTTAGCACTCAAAGTATCTTAGTATTTCAGGACACTCAAATTTATTCTGAACTCAAGATTATTATCACCTGGAGACAAGGCCTTCGGTCCAGGTGCTTCATGAAATATCCATCCAAGTTTTGTCATACTGTGAACGTAAACACATCCACGATACAAAATAAATTTAAAATTGCACCCAGTAAGACATTTTGGCATCTGAGGGAAAATGTTTAGGTCTATTGAGCTTAAGTTTCGGCTCCTAATTTATAATCCTGGTTGTTTATCTTTGGGAACATGGGGATTTTTATAACAGTAATGTATGTTGGAAGTTTGGAGGGTCATCGAGTTTGGTCTGAATTTTATTTGATGCAAGTTACCACTTCTATGGAAGGAAGATAGAATTATAGTTTATATTCCTGTTTTTTTCTGTATTGCCTTGTTTCTAGTTTCTACTAAGCTGTAGGTTACATCGAACAGGCTACAAAACAAGTAAATATTGCCGTATATTTTAATGTGTATAAGAATAAGATTTTTTGGTTTTGATCATTCTATCTGAAACTTAATGTCTGTCTGGATTTCTTTAAAACAGTTCTGTATTTTGTAAGTAGGTGAGTTATGAGTTAGGTCGGAATCCTATCATTTGTAGGAAATTATCACTTGTATGAAAGGAAGATAGAAATATAAATTATGCTCCTATATATTTATTTCTGAATTACCTTGTTTGTGTCAAGTTTATTGCTAAGCTTTAGGTTATATCAAACAGGCTACTATACATTCGTTAACATTGGCGAATATTTTAATGTGGTGTTTGTAATGCGTATGGGAATATGATTTTTTTGTTTTTCTGTCTGAAGTTTAATGCCTATGAATACAGGGTCATCAAGTTTGGTCTGAACCTCGTCATTTGAAATATTTTTAGGCATTATAAATCTCCCTGACTGCTGATTCTTATGCTGGCAATTCAATGGCCATTTCCAAACAGAATCGTATTGAGAATAAGCATGCGAGGGAATATGTGCAATATGCAAAATGAGTTCCTTATTCTGTCCCAGCCAACAAGTAAGGATTGATTGTTCAAAACGGCCTTCGCCAACAATGAATTGCGCATGTACCCTACCGCTCATTACGAACAAGGAGTCGTCCCAGCTCCTTTTTTTTTCTCGCAATGTTCGAAAATCTCTGAAGTATGACCCGCAGGTGGTTTCCATGCATTTTGAGTGACAGCTCAGTTGGCCGTTTGGAATGATTTGCGACTGAATGATATTTTTTTCTCTCCCTTTTCCTAAAAGCGAGACGAATGCTCGAGCAAGACGACATCGCTGCTTCGTGGTTGAGCAATAGGCATGAACGGACTCCTCAGATGTCTGGCATCATGTTTGGCCACTGGGCGAGGGTTAACAACGATAAACGTGCCGTTTTGCAGAATTCGCTGATGAATTGATATCTCGTTACCAGACTGCCGTGGCGCCGATTCTGGTGACCTTTTGCCGAGGAGAATGTCACTGGTGGAAGTTCGTCAAGGAGGACATTCACCAGTTTGTGATTCGATATTTAATTTTAATTGACGTCGAGATGGTCTTCTCAGTTAGCGATTGGGAATGTGTCGAAGCTTTTGAATGGTTGTTGATCAGCACCAACTTTCATGCCGGTTTCTGTCTATTTAGCTCGTGTTGCAAAAAAATAGTTGCTAAGCGACAAACCAATACAGACACTAAATTCAATCTAGGGTAGCATCAGAATTTCTTGGAAGTGGGCGAACGTAAGGGTTTCATTCCGTCCTTCCCTTTCAGTTGGAAGGACGGAATGTTATACTATCTTGTAATCATGACCGTTCCCGAGGTATTTGCTACTCACGTGCGAAATATCTTCAAACCGCCCCCTCCTCTAAAGCATTTATTATACCATATAAATTTCACATAAATGCTTTCTGAAAGGAAACTTAAAATTATTGACGCACGAGTTTGTCTTTCTATTGCCCCCTTTCTGCTCATTGGTAGCATGCAATATTATTTACTTCAGCTTACCACTTTGTTTCTAAACTGTTTCGTCGCATCTTTTAGGGCCTGGAATAACACAGTCAGAAGTGTCGCGGATTAACAACCAGAGTGTTGCAAGTTCGAAACTCGATCCAACCAAAGACCGTCGTTTACGTGGGTGCCAGCGCATTATAAATCTATCGTGGCCACAAATGTCCTCACGTTGGCGTGGTGTGGAAGTTTGGGGTGCCAACTCAATTGTTGACCACGCCATCTGACCGTGATTCAAAATGGCGAGATGTCGGCCCTTTCCCTTCGGGATTGATCTCGGACCTTCGCCAATAGCCTGTTGCTCGTACGACGTAAATTCAGTTACCTACCAACATACCTCGTCGCATCTTGCGGATGCATTTATTAAAAATTATTTCTGGACGTTTGATTTTAAGTTAGTCGTTCCTGTTTTGTAGATAGACTACGAGTGCACTCGTAGCTCACCACTCAAGAACGGCTCTGCATGTAATACTAGAAGATTCACAGAAATAGACTTGAGACATTTTAAGTTATTCCTAATACTCTTTGTCTTGTTCTTATCTCGATTATTCACAAGTTTCTTGACGAAAAAATTGTCATTTATTTTAAACTTGATTTTCCTCTCCAACTCTCTTCCTTGATTCTAAGGTGAAATTTACTAACATTGTAATAAAGTTTAAGTTGCCTAAACTAAATCAAGACTCTACAAGGGGGATTTTCAGTGTAAAAACAATCTTCCGACTGACGAGGATTTTACTTCCATTTATCCAATGCTCTCGCTCGGTAGAAAACTGAGTACCTTAAAATGTTGCCAAGTGATACCCCTTCCGTAATACGTACACAAAAGCACTTGCGCCATCTACCCCCATTTAGTTTCACAGAAAAATCCTCTCA
The DNA here is from genome assembly GCA_933210815.1 of Meta bourneti. Taxonomy (NCBI): domain Eukaryota; kingdom Metazoa; phylum Arthropoda; class Arachnida; order Araneae; family Tetragnathidae; genus Meta; species Meta bourneti. Next base: position 17,944,613 of record OW119929.1, read on the forward strand.
TTAAATCGAAATGACTGAGTAATAATTAATCATTCTTAACATCTATCACATTTTTTCTAAGGCAACTTCAAGCGTGAATATAAGCTGATCATGGTACTTCATCTTTAGCTTCAGTCGTGTTAGGTATTTCAGTATCAGTCTCGTTACAATCTTCATTAAATCAGGATATTCATTCCTTCGATTCCGCCATCTATTCAATCTGGTAATTTATAAATAACTTTCATTCTCTGATCTGATTAAAACGAGAGGATAAAAAAAGTCAGCACAGAATAATCTCTCGCCTTCCGCGATCTCTAATCTTCTCTGTTGTGGCGCACAATAAACTAGCGGATTTGATTCCCCAAGTCTCCATTTGCAATCCGAAGTGTGAACGGGCCCATTCGGTTGTGTAGCCAACCTTTTGTCAAGGAATTTGTTAGCGAAGGTGCAAATTTTACTGGGCTCCAAAGATTAAAGCCTTGTCTCGGAGACGCCTTTTTATCACGGCAGATAAGCGGCTAAACCCCGAATTTACGGCCCTGCCGTTGTATGCTGTTTAGGGATTCATTTATATCTAAGCTTCCATTGGTTGCTTTCGACGATATAATTGCCGTGCAGGGATATCTGGAGTTTTGCAAGACGCTCTCGCTTTGTTTGCCCATGTGCTTCGCAGATATTTTGTATATTAATTCCTTCAGTTTTTATATTTATTGGCTTTCGTTTCGGAACTACTTGTTCACCGTATTAGTTCTTGCTCCAAATGTATCCCCTGGGCCATAGAGCCGCATGTACCACATCAGGGGAAATTTTAGCTCGGTCGTGAGCGTCGTATTTCTTGGCGTTTTATTGCGTTTAGTATTCTAATTCAGTGTCGCTGCGTTGTGAAATAAAGTTGAACCTAGTTTGCAAACTGAGTTCGAAAATGCAATTAGTGTCGATGATTGACTTTTGAAATTGCAATAATTCGTTTGTCCTGATTACTGCGCAAAATATTGAAATTTTAAACCATAAAAATGTACCAGCTGTTGAATTCCATCCTCGATGTTTATCGATGATGCTATGTTGGCAAAATAAAATGGTTGCAAAAGACGAAATTCTTGGAAATAGCGAAGATTATTTGTAGCAAATGATGTGCTTTTTTAATGGACTAATTTTTCTAAATTTCAAATAGAATTTTCTTTGTTAATTTGTGAAAAACTTGGAATAATTCTAAAAATATGTTCACAAATTTGGTCCGAGATGAGAAACCATATTCAAGTATTTTGAATTAGCATTTTTGACTAAAAACAAAATGAGCGTCAACCATTTTTATCACAATGTTGATAAAATCCAGAATCTTTAGAGTTCGGGTTTTATGGTTTTAACTTTACTCAACTTAATATGTTCAATCGGGTTCCTTAGTGTTGCAAAATTTCTAGAATGAATTCCTTTTTTAATTGCCTTTTAACTTTTCTGCCATTTTATTTTTTTATTTCGTCGAATGTTCTTAACTGAATTGTCATTAAATCATAATTGAAGGAACCTATCTGCATGGAAGAAAAAGTTTTGTTTCTTCAACCATAAATGATATCGTTGGTGATTTATCTTATACTTTTCTCTACCTACTTCGTGTTAGAACCGTCTTTTCGACTGCTGGAATGTCCAAGAGGACGCGACCCCTACTGCTCGGGAATTCAGGCTCGACCCGCGACCCACCATGGGTTCCACCTGAAGCCTTCCAATCCTTGTTCGTTGCCGCCTGGAGGCACCATTACCTGAATTCTCCGGTGGGGGGACAGAAAAGAATCCCTTTGACCAGACTTTTACAACAGGCAGAGATAAAAGGCTTTGTGATACTACCTCCAGGCGACCGGGCAGGCTTGCCCATTCATTGAGATTGACAGGTGCGAATCTTGCTGGAAAGAAAGGGGTGTAGCTCCGTCTCGGAGATCCTCCGTGGGGTTGGTCTCCTTTGCAACAGTGTCCGAGACGGGTTGACTTCATGATTCCGAGAAAGCCTCGAAGAATAATCATCCGTATTCCGAGGGCAGAGCGTGGAAAATTTGAGCACGGTGCGTGCTTGACTCGATGTTGATGGTTGTCAATCAGAATTTTAGTGTTTGTTGGGGTTCCCGGCTCTCGAGTCGAGTGTTTGTTTGCTGTCAATCTGGATTACTTGCTTCGTTCTTGGCTCGGGATGAAAGCGTGTTATACTTGTTGAAAATAAATGGTTTCTGTGCACACACTCCGTTTATTATTGTGTCGGAGATGTTGCCATTTCTTTTCTATGTACTTTGAGAGCTTAGCTCTCGGAGTACATGAAATCGGAACCCTGCATTGCGATAAGAGTACTCAGAAATCATTTGTGTGCATTTGCGCAGGATGAAAGCGTGTGCCTACATTGTTGTAAATGAATAGTTTCTGTGAATCCGTTTATTATCGTGTCAGAAATGTTACCATTTCTTTTCCATGTGCTTTAAGAGCTTAGCTCTTGGGAGTATGTGCAATCGAAACCCTACATTGCGATAAATGTACTTGGCAATCATTTGTGGAGTTGTCTTTAAACGATTGGTTTTTCGCCTTGTCATCCTGTCTCTGACTGTTTTTTTTTTTGCGTAGTGGTGTTTATCGAAACATCGATGACGAGACCTTTTCCAATTCAACAGTATGGGGTTAATTTGCTATTTATTTGGGGAGAGTTAGATGAGTCTTATTTCTAAATGCGGTCCAGACACTCTATAGAATCTTATGTAACATCAATCGTATTTCTATTTGAAATATGTTTCTCGTGTTGTCATGCAAATAAATATCGAGGTCTTAAAGGTACAGATTAGAATACAAACATTGCTACATAATTTAACCATTTCCTTGTTTGTTCTGCTTGATCCAACCAAACACCGTCGGGGCTGATGCACGTTAAATCTGCCGTGGCCTCAAATGTCCTCACGTTGACGTGTTGTGGGAGATTGGGTAGCCAGTTCAGATGTGACCTCGTCATCTGACCGTGGCTCAAAATTACGAGGTGTTGCCTTTCCCTTCGGAATTGTTCGTCAATAGTCCGTTGTGTTGCTCCAGTGCGACATAAATTCAACCTACCTTGTCTGTTCTGTGAGATATATCAGCCATTTTCTAAAATTTTTTTTCACTGAAGCAGTGACAGCTAATTTTAATTACATGTCAATTCAATCCTTGTGATGGTTTCCTTTATTTTTAGTCATGTCTCGGTATAGTAGACTGCAAATGGCAACACATCAAGCTACTCTGAATATTTTCCGCTGCTTTTTGGGGAGCAATCTTCATCTGCCTCTCCAAAGCTTCGTCTGGAGTTTTCTGTTCCAAGCTTTAGGATTCATATTCCCAGAGGGACCAGCAAGGCCCCTTGCACTTCGACGCGCTCTCGTTCAGTTACATTGGCCTTCTTTCCTCTCTGCCCTTCCCTCTCTTCTTTCTTCCACCCTACTGATTTGGAACTTCGGAAAACCCCCGTTCCGATGTTCTTTTTTTCTTCTTTTTTTCTTTCTAGCTCTTTTCTGGCGAGCTTTCTTATCGGTGGTGTTGATGGAACAACGCCACGGGCCGGAAATGGGTTTTTCTTCCCTGGGTCCCCCGCCCCCGTGCCTCTTTCTGTGTGTGTTGCTGACGTCGATAACGCACTGTTGCCCCTTCTGCCCGAAAAACACACTCCGGGTATTTTTTCTCTCTTCTGTATTTATTTATGTGGATGCGATACAGTGCGAGTAAGCTTATTTTGCTTCCTTTTTCTGGATTAAAAGCAGCGGACTAATAGTGCTAACGTGTTAAATAAGTGCTGGGGTATGGTGTGGTGAATATTTTTAGGGGGCGATGAAAACTATTTCCTCCGAAGACTTTCCAAAAACCAATCTGGTTGTTTATCATGCAACTCATGTGTTTGTTTGAAAGTCTGAAAACCTTTTCTCTAATTAAAGCTGCTCTCTTATCTCCAAGTGGAGAGTGGGGTGCCAACTCAGGTGTGACCTCGTCATCTGACCGTGGTTCAAAATTACGTGGTTTTATCCTCGGATCTTTCCCGCCAATAGCCTTTGTGTTGCTCCAGTGCGACGTTAGTTAAAAAATAGCAATACTCCTATCTCCAAGGTAAGGGACGCGTCAGTCTGTCGTGGCCTCTAATGTCCTGACGTTGACGTGCTGTGGAAGTTAGAGTGGGGGCCTATCTCGGTTGATGACCTCGTCATCAGGTTCAAAATTACGTGGTGTTGTCCTCGGATCTTTTTCTTTGGGATTGACCCCTCACCGTCATCAATACTCCATTGTGTCACTCCAAGTCGATGTAAATTCAACTATCTACATATCTCTAAAGGTTCTACAATCTTTAAAAGTACCTGCTTTTTTGTTTTATTCTATTAGAGTTCTTAAAAAGCTGTTGAAAGTCCATAATATTAAGTCTTAATTTTTAGAATTGTATATTTTATTTTACGAGCATTCAAAACCAGGAATAACGTTTCCTGTCCGAGGTCAAATGTCTTCAAAGATCGAGAGCTTTATGATAAAAAGTTGTTGAGTTGTATTTTAAAAAATCAACCCAAATCTTCACTAACCCATTAAATTTCTTTCCTAAATGTATTTGTCTTATTGTATGGCTCAGCTTTGCAAAATATGACCCTTGAGCCACCAAACCCATCGAACCTAAAAGTATTTCGCTGAAGATTACATCCAACAGCTGGTGCAAATAGTTAAAAAGTGAATGACAACAATGTGGACTACCTTACAGAATAGATTGAGTCGATATTTTTCTCCTCATACGAAAGAAAAGTGATTTCACTCTAAATCAAACATATAAGATCTTTTGAGCATTCAACAAAAGTACCCTACAGAACACCTGAAGGTCAATTTTCTTGCGGACAGTAAATTCATTGGTGACACAATTCACGAGGAATAAGTAGGTTTTCATCATTTCATGAGATACGCTCACAAAATTTGATGTGTTACAGGAAGCTTTACGTATTGTTAACCTTACGCGTCGTTTCTTTTACGAATAAGAATATGTCCTAAGTGTTACTATAAATATCAACTTTTAACTAGTGACTTTTGTATTTTTATCTGATTTCCAAATGACGCTTTGAAATACTTTTTCAATATAAACTGCTGTCCTTATAACTAAGATGGGAGTATTTGAATACAGAATTTAATTGCTCGTGTACGATGTTTAAATGTATTCGTTGTACTTGCTTCTTTCTCGTATTCGAATACCAAAATATTCAAATAGGAAAGTAGTATGCAAAGAACTCGGTTACTAAAGTATGCATCCCAAGTACTCGAATACCAAAATATTCAAATACAAAAGTACTCGAATACCAAAATATTCAAATACAAAAGTACTCTAATACCAAAATATTCAAATACAAAAGTACTCGCATACCAAAATATTCAAATACAAATGTACTTGAATACCAAAGTATTCATCCCAAGTATTCCAATTACTAAAGTATTCATTCTATATTCAATTACCAAATATTCATCCAACTTATTTTTTAAAATGTCTTATATCGCAGTTGGCTGATTCTTACTATAGATTAGTCGTTTTTTGAACATGCATTCGATACTAAAAAGTACTCTATTCTGTCCATCTCTACTTAACCGTCTTGGACCGAACGAACCCCCCCCCCCCCCCGGGAAAATTCATGACTCAAGAAGACTCAGTTGGGAATGTAGACCATTAACTCTTTAGGTGGTTGGGGATGGGCCTTGGGGTTGATGGGGACGAGGCTTGTGCGATCTTGTTGGTATTCAGTCCTTTCAACATTCAACACAGTCAATGAATGGGTATGTTGGGTTTCCTGTGGAATAAACAGTACGTGCTCTCGTCAAAGCCTACGAAGTGTCGTTCTTTTTCTTTTGTTCCCCACAACTGCTTGTGCGATCTTATAGTTACTGTCCTTTCAAAAGGATGGGTATGTCTTCTGGACAATGACACCTGTTCTCGTCAACCTTATGCAGGGGCCGGTAGCCCAGTTGGAAGAGCAACGGATTAGCAACCGGAGGATTGCGATCCTTAAATTTGTCGTGGCCTCAAATGTCTTCACTTTAGCGTGGTATGGAAGTTTGGAGAGTGGGGTACAACCTCAGGTGTTGTTTTCGTCATCTGACCGTGGTTCAAAATTACGAAGCGTTGTTCCTGGATCTTTCCCTTCTGGTTTGATCCCGGAACGTCGCCATTAGCCCGTTGTGTTGCTCCAGTACGACGTTAGTTGATTATCATTAATTTTTATAATCAGTCTGGACTGGAGTTACCGTAGTCCGATATCGCTATCTGAAGTATTAAGGTTGCGGATTTGTTTTAGGGAGTTTCGACAGCGAGAAAATAACTAAATACTGCAGCCAGAACACCAAGTACCTGCGCACCGACTTAAAACTATAATATATATTACCCTCAGATTGTTTTCCTGTACTACATTTTTCATATTGGGTATGTGTCTAATGCACAGAATGTATACTATCCCTTATGGCTAACTGCAAATATAAATGTTACGAATGACCTATACCTAGAAGCTTGTAAATTTGCATTTAAATCCTTGGCAAAAGTATCTTTGTACTCCTACGAAGCTCTAAAGGAAAGGGAAATCGGTATATATGTTACAGTTCATGCAATAAATCGTGTTAGTATTAATAATAACCGGCTAATAAAACCATGTCTCTTATATTAATGATAACCGGCTGTTATTAATCCGGTTCCATGTGATTAATCGGTAATGTTAGTAATAATTTATTTCTTGCATGGATCCTTAACATATAAATAACGGAAATTTTTAAACAAATTAAGTGCTATGTGAGTTTTCTTTAAATTCTCGGGACAAAGAACTTTTATAAATCTTCAAATATATTAATTTTTCTTTTACGTTAAAAGTTGCATTTTAATTATTGAAAATTGTCATGATAGCTAAGTTGATGAAATCGGCAGCTGGCACAAAATATTCTTCAAACACGATTGTGATAGCTTAGAATGAAACCTGCCATGTCTCACGTACTGGATAGATGTTACTGGCGGGTCGGATCTAATGCCTTCACAGAGGTTGGCCATGGTAGCTGTGCGTCAGTCAACCGTTCCTGATTGTAGCGGATTCTCAAAGCCCTTGCGTGCCATCAACTGTCAATCACTTTGGACAGCTTCATCTCGTTGGCTCTTCAGATTACGTCAGATGACATAGCGTGATTTAGCCCAATAAGGTTCTCGGCTGGAAATGAAAGTACATTTCAACAAAAGATTGGATGATTCCCTAATTGGTCGGATCAGGAAAAAGGTGGAGTATTAAAGATGAATGATGACTTAAATGTTCTTTTTATGTGAAATTACAAGGGTTGGGAATCAACCCATTTCGAGTGCGCTCTTTTTTACCAGGAAATGGGAAAACAAACCTATGAAAATGTACTCTCGATTTTTTTTTTCCACGCGAGGACATATTGACGAGTGTTTCTTTCAGCTTCAAGAATGAAGTGTAATGAATGCTGAGTTTTAGTGCACACACATTATCGAAATTACTTGCATTAACGAAATAGAATGTAACACAAAAGTTATGGTAATTTCTTTATTTCCGAATTCTGAAGATCCTTCATTTAAAAGCAGACGAATCTACTTTTAGGTAAATTACAGAAAATGCAATTGCAGTAAAACCTCGATACGTCATCACTCTAGAGACCAAGCAGTTTTGACGTTTTTTGGCAGAGTAACCACAGAATGTACTCAACATGCGCTACAGTAACAATCATGTAAATTTTAAATTTCGCACGGTATTAATAACAATAATACAAAAAATGGAAGTTCTGAAAAATTACGTAAAAATAATTAAAACAATTAATTTTATCTCTAATTTATTTGAATATTTTTGCTTTAATATCCTACTTTACATGCATATATCATAATGCCTAGAACTTGTCTAATTTTTATTCAAACGGACACCTGTACAGAACTGTAAGGGTCATTTGTGTCAAGAATAATACATTCACTTTCGTTTGCGTTTTCACATTAATTCAATTAAGTAATCAGGGTCAAATTCCTCATTTTTGACTTCATTTTGTTTGTCATCAGACACAAACCCTGCATTTTCAAAGACTTTTCCAGTGACGAGTTGGAGCCCAGTTGGCAGTAACGGATTAGCAATCGGAGGATTGCGAGTTCGAAACTCGATCCAGCCAAAAACCGTGGTGCACGTTAAATCTGTCATGACCTCAAATGTCCTCACGTTGGCGTGATATGGAAATTTGGAGAGTGGGGTGCCAGCTCAGGTTTTGACCTCGTCATCTGACCGTGATTCAAAATGAGGATTTCTTGTCCCGGATTCTTTCCTTCGGGATCAATTCCGGACCGTCACCAATAGCCCATTGTGTTTCAGTGCGACGTTAATTACCTACCAGTGACGAGTTTCTCAGGTGACGTCTTGTGGCGAACTTAGCTACTACTACAAAAAATTAACTTGCGATACAATAGTATTATTATAAAGCAGTGTAACCCAACTCTACCATGGAGTACTTTATGGTTAGAGTAAGTTGCACTGTTTCACACCATCCTAAATTGGTAACCGACGGACTTGATGCTTCTTTGCTTTTGATTAAAACTTTTGGCTTTGGATTTGTCTGAGTTCATAATGTAACGCTTTTCTTAGACACCCAATATTGCTTTCTGTGTTAGATTGTCGGTATCCCTACATTTTTAAAAAACTTGATGTGTCTGGTTTTAAATGTAAATTCTTCAGAAGACCATTTGCCCAGGCAGCGGAACAACCGCCGAACCAGGTTCGAGTATACCATAAATCTTCCTAATTCAGTAATCAATGATGGCTCCCCAGATTGATAATACCATGCCATTTAGGAAACGATTAAAAATCTATCTCATTGTCCGAAGACTAATGAAACGGATAACGGATTTATTGCTCACCACTGCGCATGCGCCGGCGAAAAGTGCTGTCTTTAAACACTCCGGAACAGCTTTATTACGCGCATAGCTCTATTATTTAAAGGAAAAAAACGACAGAAAAGCCGAAAATAATAATAAATAATAATCGGCAGGAGGGAAATGATAAACGGTTGGTCGTCTTCACTGATCAATTGATTTTTCACCTCCACTATTAATTTCCCGGCGCTTATTTATTACCGTCTTGGTGGTAGGGGGGACCCTGGCGATCGTAAATAAAGCGTACCACTTTGCTCTCGAAAAAAATAATTCTGTTCCCACCACCTCGAAGAAGGGACAAAACGAAAAAAAAAATCCCTAATGCGCGGGATACGGTTGCGAGAAAAAATTCCCTTTTTATCTCGTAATTTATCTTGTGCCGCGATTCGGTAATAAAATACGTGCCATACAGCGTATAATTAGTGGATACATTTATCGCTCGTACGCCGACAACAATCGTGATAAAAAGGGGGTGGGGGGTGTCCAAATTACAATGCACTTATTTCGTCATGATAATGACCCTCGTTCGGCTGATGGAAACATATCTCTATCTGTCTGCACTGCTGTGTTATGATACAATCCATCTGGTTCGCAAAATCATTAATCTTTGCTGGCTGCGGCAGCGTTGAAGGCGCGCGCGCAATCCGTGCTATTTATTACGGACGCCCCGATCCTTTGGGGGGCTTTTGCCCTTTTTTGAAGCAGTTTCTTTCTTTTTTTTTTTGGTGGATCATTGGATTGGGGTCTTTTGTGCCACGAACTGCCTCATTGAGACGCGGTATTGAATGCGTGTTCGATTGATGTTTTAATCGGGTGGAGTGTGAGGTTTTTCTTGGGGTACTAAGGAGAGAGGGCGCTGGTGTTTGCGTAACCTCTTTTGTAACATGTGCCGTGACTCAGCACGTTTCAAACTCCCTTAATGTCAATTTCCAGATCTTTTCGTAGAGTTGTAACTGTTTGCGTTACTTTTTAATTGAGCAAAATTGGTTAATATTAAAAGAGATAATAATTGCTGTTATTGCAAATTAGCAAAAACCGTAAACGTTTTTGTGGGAAATCGTCCATCTCTATCGGGTAGAATATAACTACGCTTTGGGTTGGTAGGTCCAGAAGTTTGGCAACTTCTTTGAAAACTTTTGGCGTAATTTGGCATTCTGCTCAATTATTTGAAATCCCTAAAAAAAGCATACCGTTTAAACTAGTTGTTGCTGTTGGCGAAACTATTTAAATAAAGAAATAATAACTTATTACAAATTAGCAGTAACCGTTAACGTTTTTAGGGAGAAAAACAGTGTTGTACATATCCCGGGTAGAATATCACAGGTTGCCCCTTTGAGTTGGTAGGTCTTAAAGTTGGGTGACCACTTTCGTAACTCTTGGCGTAACTTAGCTTGCTACTCGAATGCAATTTCAGCATATTTCTTAAATTAAAAATTTTTACCCAGTATGAAAACGGTGATAAATAAGTGTTTTATGTGACTGAATTTAAAAAAAAAACCAATGATTTGCCTGTGAAATCAATAAAATAAAAATATTTTCAAGCAATTATTTTTGCTTTGATTTTTAAGATACACTTTTTGCTTTTGAACTTTAAAAAATTATACCCCTTTTATTTTTAATTACTTTTATGACTTGATGTTTTTGCTTCAATCCATTGTTGATCAACGTGACATGGGATTGTACGGATTGAACTCAATGAAGTGCAAATCAGTTGTGTTTTTATGTTGCTCTTCCAACCGGGATATCGCGGCCTCTGGTTTATTAAGAATTACTTAAGGATTTAAATATAATCAGACCAAAAATTTTGTTATTTAGCATACATGGTGTACATGCAACCTGGGTTGAAGATACCCCACGCGACGGTTTACGCTCGGTTGCAAGACCCGCGTTCCTCCGGTGTAAACAAAGCCACTCACGCAACAAAACAAAGCTGTGTCACAATGCAAAAAACAAGCTCGCTTTGTGTCCGATCCCCTGACCTCTTAGCCCCGCTTTACTTTACAAGCCAAATTGATGGCTTAATGGTAGCGAATCGGGGAGAGACGGTTCGCCCCTTCGCGGGCCCGATGCGCCCGTTCATTGGTCAACGGCGCGATGCTATCGCGTTTATGCTCTGATGGACGCGAGTGAGGGATGGATATTTTATGTTAATTTTTTTGTTCTGGAATTCTGAAACTCTACGCGACTCTACCTGCCCAACAGGTGGGTACGTCACACCTGGAGAAAGCCGCGCGACCGTCGGAGTCGGATCCAGTCGCCAACCGGACGGCTCAACTGTGCGGAGGTCCCGCTGGGCTCCTGATAAACAGATCGCGTGGGAATATCGAGCCGTGTACGGTTTAGACGAGAAATTTAATTGTACTTCGCAGATCAACCTCGTTCTGTTTGACCATTGAAATGCTAAAAATGGAATACCATTTACATACACGCATTCAGGAAACAGTTTCAGAGAGCCTCAATCTTCTCCCAATTTTTTATTACAATCGATTAACCGATTCAAAATTATCTTTACGTCAAATGATTATTTGACTTTTTAGACATATCTACGAACATTTTACCTACGAGTAGAAAGAAACTTCGTTTGGAGCTTTTTGAATAGACTCCAGTATGTATTGATAGTTTTTTTATCATTTAACCCTCCCTGGTGGTTGTTCTCGTCAGTAGCAAATCTGACCAGATCTTAATGAACGAGATTTCTCGTCATTGGGAAAAAATTGTCAATATCTTGATGACGAGGCATTTCGTCATGAGCAAAATTGGTCCAATCTTGATTGATGAGATACCTCGTCGAAATCATTTAGAGGGTCAAAGACCGCTAATATTGACTCCTGTGGCTTACACAATTACTTCAAGGAAAACACTTGCACAGTGACTTCAGGGAAAATGCGTGTACAATAACCTCAGTTTACTGCACTTATACATCAACCCTTAGAGAAGCCACACATACCCCTACTGATTGTGTCGAGTTCATCCCATGCGGGTTATAAAAATATTTTTCATCTTTCATCTGCAACGTTAATTAAATCCCTCAACTCTATTGTTAAATTATGAATGTTTGCTCTGCTCAAATACGGGTAAAATCAAAATTGTTTCTCACATCTCGAGGCTTTTCTCACATCCAGGTGATTAAACGGCTTTTTTGCGTCGCGTATGTTCGCTTTTGCGTCTCCAAAGTCTGCCAGAACATAACCGCTTTGAATTCTAAATGCCTCCTTCCTTTTTTAATCTATTATTGTCTCGTAAATATAACGAAGCTCCTCTCGCCGTGTTATTTATTTCGTCTTATTTTATTTCAATTTTGCTCCACACCCTTGTCTATTTTCTCTCCCACCCCCTCCGAAATCCCAAAACAAATAGATCTCGCTCTATTACTCGCCAAAACAAATAGAAGAAGATTCTCCCGATTCTTTTTCCCTGACGGTCTCTTCCAGCAGTAGGTGATCTCTTACTGCACACAGGAAGGAAGGAGTCCCTCTGTAAACTTTCCATTATTTTTCTGCGAGGATTACCCCCGTCTTTTTAATGCCTCATAAAAATGACGATTAATGTCGAATGGATGTCGCGCGGAAACCGTAACCTGTATCGTAAATTTAACCCGCCTTTTCGCCACCTGTCCCCCTTCCTCAAAAATCAACAACTCCAGAAACTCCATTTGGGAAAGGAAGCGGATAAAGTCTCACCTATCTCCCGGAGACAGGAATCTTTGTTTATTTGTTCTGTGTCTTTATTATTCCCTCACAGCGTCCTCGTTTGGAGGAGCTAAATATTTGGGGGCTTTTTTCATTTGTAATTTTCCACCTCGCCCCCTTAAGCTTTGCTTTATTGATGGCTCGGGCCGGAATCGTGTATGTGTATAAGTAACCGCGTCTATTTTTATAAAAGGATCTCGTCTCGCATCTGTATCTCGTGTGTGTGTGTGAGGAACGCGCTTTTTAAATACCTTGATCCCTTTTTATGTGGCGCGGGGGGGCTTTGGGAGAGCGGACATTCGTATTATCGGTTGAGTGTGGGGGATGTTTTATGGGGACGTTGTGAGGTTCGCGCCACTCTCCGCCGTCTCGGCGGTGTCACTCATGCCCGGGTGATGCATTTCTCGCGCTGTCACGTTTGCTTTTTTTTTCCTCTTTCGTGGCTGCGATGACTGATTCACCGTGTTAGCGGGACTGGAGAAATAATCGGTGATTTGAGGCGATGTTTCTGTCAACACTGGGTACTTCCACATCCGTTTTGTGTGTGGACTTGTGGATATGCGCATTGTCGATTACGTAGCTCCACCCAAGTGATGTTTGCACTTCTGTTTTTAATTTAAGGAAATACGGGAATAATATGGTTGATTGTTCAATGTGTTGGTGTCTACCTCTGGTAAGCATGGGAGTCGCGACCCTAGAATGCTCAAGTGATCTTTCTTCACTTGTCCATCCTTTCTTTTCACAATTACTTGTCATTGGTCAAATATGGCCCTTGCGCCATAGAATCCCAAAACAACCATGCACCGGTGTTGAATTGTCAAGGGCGCATCCACGGTGGGGCCCATGACATCTGAAACACCTCCCAGATCTTATAAAAACAAGATATCAATCATTATTTACTTAATTTGCCTCTTTAAAAACCATGCGTGAAGATGTTTTCGGTATTTTCTTCTAGTTCAACAAACAAGTGGGACCTACTGGGGCTCAATGGGTTTGTTCACTGCAGTAGCAAACTGCGAGTTTCAGGCTGCGCAGGTTCGATTCTTCCCTGGATTTATTTCTCTCTTCCGTGTCAGGAAAGCTTTCCTTGTGTGAAAACCTTTACTTGACGTTGTCTACCTTGTGTTTGGTGTAGTTTGCACAAATATGACCTTGCGCCATAAAAACTCAATGACTAACCAATAAACAAGTATAAAACAATTAACTTTTTATTCTATTTAGTCTCGTCTTTTATTTACAGGGGGTGAATAAAATAACGATAGGATGGTTAAAAACATTCTGTATTCCTTAATAATAATGAGAATGTTCGCATATCCCCTTCAATTTTACAAACGATACTGTTTTTACTTAAATTACAAATTGAAATAGTAATTTTTACACGGTACAATAAATTCTTGATTTGCTTTGCTGCAATGATTGTCACGTCACATCCCTGAAAATTTTGATATCATTTACAATTTGTTTAAATCAAGAGCAACTTTTCACCATTATATCTGTTATCGAACGCATCCGTGCCATCTGTTCCAGGTGTTGCTTACCCTCCAAAAACTAGCCCGTGCAAGCGATACCTATCGCATTGAGAAAGCTCCCCTCTGCTGCCTTTATTCCTGATAACTACCCTACCCGACTTCCCTTTTACCCTGACTTTCTACTCTGCCTACCTTTGTGTGGGCCATCCCCCTCCTACACCATTTTTTCCCTTCTTTCTTCTCCCTTCTTCAGGGTGAGCAAACCTATGCAAATTACCGCTATTCAAAACCCCGCGGGACTCCAGTACCATGGGGTTGCAGTTACAGGAGGTTAGAATGCCGGGTTTGAAAAGAACTCGGCCATTTTGCAACTCAGGCCCTTGCGGTCATAGGAACTATATGGAATTAGGCTTGTGTTCCTCGAGCTGGAGAATCGGGTGTGCGTTATCCACTTTTCTGCGTCACTGAACCGCTTTTCCAATGTAGTTGACGACTTGTTTTCTGTCTTTATTGCCAACTACGGCGTTCTTGTTTCCTGTGAGAATAACGCCACATTCGGTGTTATGAGTAGATAGAGATATTCGAATCCTTACGTACTCGTATATTCGATGCTCAAAAGTATTCATTGTACTCGATTCTTCCTCAAAGTATTCCAATACCTCAGTATTCCAATGCAAAAGTATTCGATATTCAAAAGTATTCAACACTTAAAGGTAGTCCAATACAAAAGTACTCGATATTTAACAACATTCCAATGCAAAAGTACACGACACTTAAAAGTATTCCAATACAAAATACTCGACACTTAAAAATATTCCAATATAAAAGTATTGAATGCTTAAAAGTATGCGATACTTAATAGTATTCGAATACAAAAGTTCTCGATATTTGAAAGTAGTCCTATACAAAGTGCTCGATACTTATAGTTTTCAACACTTAAAGGTATTCGAATACAAAATTACTCGATATCTAAAAGTAATTCAATACAAAAGTACTCGATACTTAAAAGTATTCACTGTACTCTATTCTTTCTCGAAGTATTCAAGTAATCCGAGTAGAAATGTACTCGGATTTTCAAGTACTCGCCCATAACGCTGCCGTCTTTGTTTTAGCTTATTAGTAAAAATGAGGCAGCTCAGTGAATTGTATTACTTGATATTCTTGAATTTCGAAGTATACGTACTAGGGAAAATCTTTCCTTGCTAGTCCAGAATGCAGTATGTATACCAAGTTTGGTCATTTAGGCTTCACGGTTGTTACATGCTGGTATCTAAGTTTGTGATTTCTTAGCATGGTTAGAAATTAGGAACAGTCTGGTGTCAATACTGCTTTCTCCTCTCCATCCTTTCCTTTCACAATCAATCTACATTGGCTACAGGAGTGCAATTAATCTACATTGACTTGTGTTTGGCGCAGATTGGTCAATTATGGCCCCTTATGCCATAAAACCCAAAACCAACCTAAACATGGATCCGTAGGTATCCCCACTGCCTTTGCATCTTGTGGGCAGCTTTGCTTTGATTTCTCCCTGGGTGTATTTCTCTCTTCTGTGTTAGTAAAACTTTCCTTGTGTGTATGATCATTATTTGATGTTTGTCTTGTGTTTAGAGCAGCACGGCCAAATATGGTCCTTGCACTGTAAAACCCAACCAATCTAAATGATTGCTGTGGCTCAGTGGCTTGCCAAATGCTCTAGCAGCCTCTAAGCCGTGTGCAATTTGGATTCTGGTAACTGTATTTCTTTCCTCTATCAAAAAAAGCTTTCCTGGTATGTGTATGTAAATTTACTTGGAAAAAATTGCTTGGCTCAGCTTAGCCAGATCAGGCCCTTGCGCCATAAAACAACCAACGTAAAATACTATTGCTATTTCAAGAGGTACACGATATGTCTAAATCCCATTTACCTAACACAAATTAAGTATTAATCCTCCTGTGGTGGTTGTCTCGACGAGTTATCTCCTCATTAGCAAAAGTGATCAGAGATATCTCGTCATTAGATGAAAACTGTCCAGATCTTGATGTCTTCATAAAGAAATCACCAATATGTATTCTGATGACGAGATATCTCCACATTACAAATATTGGTCAGATCTGGATTAATGAGATATCTCCGCGAAACCACTTGTTATAATATGCTTGACAAATATTGCTCAGCGGCTATCTCTTGAGAAACGACGTGGCATTGTTTGTTGCTTTCAGTGACTCTCCTACCTTAAACTTCAATCACGATCCACATCTCATAGTACTGATCGATGTTACAAATCGAAGAATAATATTCAAAGATATTTGAACTGATACCGAATCAGGTTCGGGCGTGTAGAGAACACCCAGCGTGTTTCTATGTCCGGTGTTCCAGTCGCCGTGGTGGCTTCTTCAGCTGGGTGTGTGAGAACCAGGCGTGAGGTGTATTATTTGCATTTGCCACCCACCAAGCCCAGTGTCCCTCTGGACAGTTCGACTAGTTCCTCAACAATGCACCATTGTGTCTTCCTGGGAAGGACGGGGACAAAGGTTGAGGGATGTCCCCCTTTTTACTCCATTCCGACCGCCTATCCTCATTCATCAACACTCCTCCTTTTCTCTTCAGGAGATCTTTTTCCAATTTTCTCCAGTGACAAATCATTCCTGGGATGGTAAGTATATGGTAGTCCTCCATCTTGGGGTAAATGTAGTCTTGACAGCTGTGCTGGGAAGGATCTATTCTGTGATGACCCTTGAAGTCTGCTCGGGCGTTTCGTGTGGTCGGATCCTGGATGATAAGGTGTTTAGTAGAAATGTACACAACTGCCATTTTGCCATAGAAGTGTTAAGCGCTATTGCTTATTCATAACTGTTATTAATAACAGTTTTGTTAACAGTTAGCAGTTAATTTAACGGTTATTAATTGTTATAGAAAGTGGCATAAACATGATTTTAGCAGTTGGTAGTTGATAACCGTGTCAATCAGCTTTAAAGTAATTTTTTAGGAAAATCAGCAAAAAATTAAAAAAAAATATTTTTCAATCCTTTAAAATTTAATTTGTTAATTTTTAGTCATTGTAGAAGTCATTTTTTAAACTTTTGATGGCCATAGCTAATGTTAACTATTTTAGCAGTAACTTTTATGTACAGCAGTTATTTATTTCGATAACAGTTAACTGTTATTTTGAGAAATAATACTCTTAAACTGATATCGAAATAACAGCCCATCTCTAGTGTATAGTAATATATCTGAAGAGTACTACTGTAATGCGTGTGGTAAACGCATTTTAAGAAGAGGATGAACCTCACTGGACTCTACACCGGCCATTGAAATAGTTTATTACAAATGGCCATCGAAAATCATCTTATTCATCATCGTGATCCCATTTTCATGAACTATTATTCTGCAGAGCCTAGATTCCAAATTTAAGTATCATGTAATAAATTACTGAAATTGGATTTAAAAATTTTAAAACAAATAAATGTTTAAGTTACAAGTTCCTGTTAAGTTTTATAGTTTGCTAAGTTTATCAAAGTTGGCTGAATTCAAAACTCAGCCAAGACACCTTCGAAGTACAACTAAGAAATTATACAGGCAAGAGATATTTTTATAGATAAGGGATGTTTGTGCGCATATGATTCAATATTGCATGTTACTCTTGTTTGAAATTATTGTGTTCGATGATAAATACTAAAAAAGTTCACACGTTAAACTTTATCATTATATTCGTATTCTATACGAATGTTTATACATATTATTCTAAAGACTGGATTGGATGAACGGGTGTTTTCGTTTAAAAAGTGTAGTTCCTGTAAAGTATTCATTGTGATCCCAATGAGATTGTTTGTTAACATGCTATCAAAACAGTTTCCTGTACGGAACTTGTCAACATTTTGATCGCCATTGAAGTCAAACCCTCCCCATTTGCGAAGACTTGCTTCCATCACAAAGATGTACCGCCTTTCCATCAACTGTACACGTTTTCGCGAGGAACTGTTAGGGTTTTATACTGTCAATGGGGCTTTGCTTTGTGTCTGTTCATCTGCCAACTGCTCTTTGTTACTTTTCTTTTGTACCATAAACTGGTGAGGGAGGCTTTGGTATTTTTTATTTTGGAAACGCCTTTTATACACTCCATTCTATAGTGCTGTGCTATCAATCCGGCCAATAAGTACATTAGGAGTGCGCTTTTCCTCATATTGTAAGTCAGATTCATGTTACTTTTCCGCGACTCTAGGATTCCCAAGCGAACTCTTTCCTCGCTCCTTTCTTTTCACAATTGCTTCACATTGTCTAGGGCTTGGCGCAGTTTGGTCAAATATGGCCCCTTTTGCCCCTAATAAAACCAACCATAAGTTGACTTTTTTCACCGTTCTCTGATATCGAGGTTAATCCACTCAAATGCGGCCCTTTTTGCCTATTCACCATAACAGTGGCGTCCATTACTTGATGTTGTCTGTCTTGTGTTTGGCGGAATATGAACAAATATGGCACTTGTGCCATTAAACCCATCCATCCACCTCCAACAGCGGCACTGGAACAAGCAGAGAACAGAAAGTCTGGCGAAAAGAATCGCCACCTGAAGATAATTTGAACCTTTCGTTACTTATGGCTGACACTGTTTCTTCAATAGGTGTAACCTTTATTTACACTACCATTTATTTACAATAATACCATGTTTTCATCTTCTGAATTGATCCCGGACCGCCTCCAATTGCCCGTTTTGTTACTCCAGTGCAAAGTTAATTCAACTGCCTACCACGTTTTCATTCCCAATCAGAAGAGGCGTTTTAAGTTGAGGGCAATTACGCGCGCGCGATATTTTACGTATCTTTATATTTTTACTTTTGAATTTAATACATTTGATTCCTGTTACCGCAGAAGCGCACTTTATTATTCTGTCTTTTGTTTGTCATTTTTATCAATGACAACATGATAAATTTTATTGTGATTTTGTATTGACAGCTGGCACTTGGCAGTTTGCCTTACTTTGGACCTTGCGCTATGATAGCGGAATAACAAACACCCTGTTTCCATGTTTTTATCGGGGCCATCGTGGCTCAGTGGGTATGCCCACTGCCCTAGCAACCTCCGACTTGTAGGTTGCGAAAGTTCAATTCCTGTCAGGTGCATTCTTACCTGGGTGTGGACCGCGTTAGCCCAGTTGGATGAGTAACGGATTCGCAACCAGAGGGTTGCGAGTTTGAAACTCGGTCCAGCCAAACACCGTCGTGTACACGGGCTGGTACACGTTAAATCTGTCGTTGTCTCAAATATCTTTACATTGGCGTGGTGTGGAAGTTTGGAGAGTGGGCTTAGAGATTGATCCCGGACCGTCGCCAGTAGCCCTTTGTGTTGCTCCAGTGCGGCCTTAATTAACTACCTACCTATCACCCTGGTGTATCTCTCTCTTATGTGTCAGTAAAATTTTGTGTGTTTATCTATTACTTGATACTTTTGTGTCTGGCGTAGCATGGCCAAATATGGCCCTTGCGCCATAAAACTTCAACCAACCCATCTCTTTATTTGTTCCTTCCAGCCATCTCAATACAGAGTGCTGCATTCATGTGAAGCAGGCCAACATGCTACTTAGTTACACAATCAGTAATTTCTGAATCGCGATTTCGCCTTTTCCGTGCTCTCGCTCCCGTTATTGTTTTCCCCGATAAATATGTTCCTCCGGCCTGCGAACAGCGCCAGATGCGACGGATTATTACGTTGCAAACCATAGCCTCGCGTGTGCATAGCCGCCGCAAGCATCTAATCCCTTATTCATATCCCGTTGATCGCTCGCCGGGCTAAAAAAGCAACCGAATCCCCGAAAATCTACGGACTCTGAGCGGAGAAGAAACCGCTTCATGGCTCGTCCACGGCTGACTGAATCAGCACTGCTTCAACCCGAATAATAATAATAAATAAATGCGGAATGCAAAACGGGGTCTTGTGTGCGCGGAAAAAAATCGTCCAACCTCGAGGGTATTTCCCCGATATCGGAGTCGGGTTGGTTGGTTGGTAAAGGGCAAAAAAAGGATGGCACACAAAAAAACTACATGACGAATACCGATCCCCATGCGATGCGATCATGCGGCTGAATTTCACGGTATAGGCCACGCTCCGTTGCCGGCTCCTCTTGCATCTTCCGCATCCCTTTCGCTCTCCCTGAAGATTCTCTTTCGCCAGAGATGAGGCGCAATTTCTCGCAACGACGCACATGCAAAACAGGCCGACCCCTTTTCCGTGGATTCAATGATGGTGCTGGCCCCCACCCCCTTGCTCTATGAGATATGTAATTCGAGCGGACGCTTATGAGGATCACGATTCTAAACTGCTGCTGCACCCCCCACCCCGAGTCTATGAAATTCCCTGCACCCCCTGCCCGTCTTTTGTCTCTCTTGGCACGGAAAACAAACGAAATGCGGGGGCGGACGGGGTCTGTTTGGGGGATGGGGTTCGATAACACTGAATGTATTTATGCCCATTCCGCACTGTTTGGTTTCGGGTCGTCTGCAGTAATGTTTTGCGTTTTCCGAGAAGACGAGGGGATGGGGATGGTTCTATGCTTTCGCTTTGTACGAAACGTCGTCTGGGTTGAAAAAGGGCGCTTTGGGGTCTTGTGAGTTGGGCGTTGTGGGAAGGGGAGTTTGGGTCTTTTTCTTGTTAAACTTTGTTCTGGAAATGTGGTGTGTTTTAGTAAGGTAAAACTATTTTAACCCTGTTTTTGGAGTTGCGTGTTTCAACTAATTTGCGTTTGGGGATTGCTAGTTGATGTGGCATTCTCTGGGTTGTTAGACTGACCTTGTTATATTTCTTATTTTTCCCTGTATATGTGAACCATCTTTTGGTTCAAGTATAAAATTATACAGAAAAGTTATTCGCCCGCAGTTTGAGACCCTGTGTTTTCTTAAAAAGAAAGATACATTAATATTCTCCTTTCGTTTGCAACGTTGATCGATCACCCTTTTAATGTCGATATTATTGTTAGTCTGTTATTCTTTTACGTTTCTTTTAATTGAATTCTATTTCGTTTTCCGTTTGGCGCAGCTTATCCATGTTTGTATCTTGTGCTATAAAATCCAAATCAACCATCTCGATTGGTTTATTCAATTTAACTTCTCATGCGGAAAATCCTTGATTTGAAATTTTTTCACTCAAAAAGTACTTGATCCATATGTCCTGCTGAAAATACTTGATTCATATTGTTCTTTTGCTGAAAATACTTGATCCACGTTGTCCTGTAAACGTTACTTTATACATATTTTTGTGCTGTAGAAAATACTGGATCTAAATCGATCTGATATCGAAAACCACTCGTCATAAATTGTCCCCCACGAAAAAAACCATTGCTCTAGATATCATTTCACAAAACATGCTGATCTAATAAATCTAGTATCTGATTGTAACCGCTCCCTCATGCAAGAAACTGATGCTCTAAATTTTAGTCACAATTGCTGTTTTGTACATTGTCCTCACAGAGTACGATCTAAACTTTCCTTCGCGATTGGCTATTTTTACAGTATACAGCGTTGATGCCCAACATCCCTGGAGGTGACTGAGATATCCACTAATTTGTCTTGTAGTAAATGCCCACTAATCCTGCGACCTAATGCAAATGCACACTATTCCTTTGAAATGCTGTCGAGAAGACAGCATTTCCAAGTTTGTTAATTTAAAGTTAATTGTCATATGCTGTAGATATCTTACTACGCTAGAAAACCGTAAGAGCACTCAAGATATAATTCATTATGTAATTATTGCCATAATTTCATTTCAGAATGGAACCAAAGTTAGAAATTAATTTTTTTGTTTTTTGTTGCGTTTCAAACATTCCAATCGACTATTTGTCACCAATGCTGTTTCGATGGTTGGTTTGAATTTTATTTGCATGTTATATACTTCTTTTTTCGTGACGTCTCAATTTCCCGTTCTTTATTGAGTTTCAAATACAACGGCCGACTGCAATATGTGCATTTAATTATTCCACTTAAAAAATTCCGTGCAGAAATATCCGACACCGAAAGCTTCTGAGAGCGCTGGGTTTATTCAAATTATTCTTTTAAATGCTATCTCAATAAGAAACTTTTTATACCTTCCATGAATAATTCATGTCACCTATGTAATATGCATAAGAAACGGCCATGTGAGTTTTGCGACAAGCGGTTTTCTGAGGAACAAAAAAAAATGCCTCCTTTTATTAAGCCTTTCAGTAATAAATAAAAACCGTCGAACGTACACTTCTTTAAAACTCTTCGAAGATAATTACTTCACACGATTCCCTCGCACCCATAGAGATTCATGTGCGTTGCATGCTGTTGTCAAAAAATGGCGAGATAATTTATTTCGAATATTAAGCGCAGTTTTCGAATGAAATTTTTGGAATTGAGATCTTAATTTCTTCGAACCGATGAAGGTTTATTCTTCCCGCTTCTCTAAATTAATCTCTTTCAAGGCGGCCATTTTTGTTTTTTTGCTCTCCTTCCCGATTATTACAGATTGGGGAGGGGGTGAATTTACTTTTTAAAAATAATTGGCATTCATAAAATAATCACATTTAGGCGTTAGTGGGAGAAATATTCTATGACAGGTGGGTTAACCTGCCGATGTTTTTCTTAAACATGGAAGAATTAGTTTCCGAGTTCTTTCTTTATTTCTCTGCTCTTTTTTCTGTACACTATCGAATGAGTGAGCACGTTTTGTGAAGAAGGTAAAACAAATTACTTTCCAGTACGGGAGTGAATTTTGCTTTTTGGATTTGTTTAGTTTACCTTTTCCATTACTTCGAGTGTAGGGAGGGGGAAGAAAGGAGGGGAAAACACATAATTCGGCTCCTTTAATCTATTTTTCGAGTTTTGTTTCCGGAGAAGTTCCCTAAAAACCGAATCATATTATTCTCTGTCAGTTTTGATTCGGCAAATGTGAAATTACATATTAAAGTGAATCAAAAGGAGAGGGGGGCGAGGCTGGAGGAATTGAACTCTGGAAATGGATGTGTGTTGGGGGAAAGGATGGATAATAAATAAATACGCTTATAATTCATTTTAGACTTCTTGAGAACGCTCCTTTTCGTTTCCCCGTCTAACTTCTCGCTCGCAGAGAAACTTCAGCGGCAGGAGTGTAATTCCAACCCGTTTCGTTTAAAAGCAAACGGAAAAGGAAATTTTCGGCGAAATAACGGAACACGGAAACATTTCCGATTCTCTTCGTTACGTTCTTTTGTTTTCTTTATTTATCATTCTTCTCTCTCTCTTTATTTATCTTTTCCCCTGTTGTTTTTCTCCATTATATTTTCTGCATCCCCGTACGGCTAGGGCCCCTTTTTATTCTCCCCAGTTGAACGCCTGTAATTTAATAACCGGAGTCACGTGATCTTTTCCTCTCCCGGTAGGCGAGCCCCCCGTCTTTTATACCTACTTTACAAACAGGAGAAAAGCCCCAGAAAAAACTTATATCTCCTCTTCTGTTTTTTCTCCCGTTTCTGCTTCTCTCTCCTCTAACAATCCCCGGTTCTTGCTGCTCCTTTTTCATCTGGGATTCATCAGCGGTGGGGTGGTTCCAGTGGCGTGGGTAGGGGGCGTTCCTTTTGTCCTAATCGCATTCTATTCCAAGTACAGTGGCGCTCACGCTTCGCCACTTTTCGTCCAGAGCGAAATTTTGGATTAAATCTCTCTTGCGCTGCTGCGGGAATCGCTACTGGCCGCAGAAATAAAGATCCACCGTTCCCTTCCCGTAAGATGGAAGGGGGCGAAATCCTATAGGAATCCAGGTAAAGAGTTACAGGTAGGGTGGGACGCACGCTGGGATGAAAGGGGGTTAAAACGGAGAGAATGGAGTAAATAACGCAATCAGGGCTTTTTCCTGGAGATCTGCTTAGCCGGCGGGGTAGCGTATAGATTCATGTTGCGCAGCCGCGAGGAATTAAATGAAGCCCGGAAACGCGAAATCGGGAATTAGATGAAACAGGAGAGGGTTTTATGGTTCTGGTACCTCAATCTTTTTGGGCTGTGGATTGCCGCTGACTTCTTCGGATGGGTAGTCAGAGTCTGGTTTCTATTCTTATAAATCAGATTCTTATGTGTCGTGGTGTTGCGCGGACATCTGTGATCTGGCTCGCTCGTTAAAATTAGGTTTTATTTGTCCTTGCTGTCATCTTTATTAGACCGGCGCCAACCGTAAAAAATTAGGTTTGATTTGTCTCTGCGGTCATTTTTTATTAGACCAGGGTCTACGGTAGAAAATCAGGTTTGGTTTGATTTGTCTGCGGTCATCTTTAGATCAGGGCCCAATATAAAAGATTATGTTTGGGTGGATTTGTCGCTCTATGGAATCTTTATTAGTGTAAGACCGTACGCAAAATTTAGGGTTGATTTGTCGCTTAACGGTCATCATTATACCAGGGCCCATAGTTAACATTAAGTCTTAACATAAATACTCATTTGATACACTAATTGTCCATTCTTATAAGCGGTTTAGTCCGTGGTTCATATTTTTACACAAGATGTTCTAGATTGTCCTTCCATTAAGAATAAACTATTTTCGCTTTGTTCATTTGCATTTGTTAAAAATACTATGGAAGTGTTAACTAACAGTAAAAAAACTATTTTTTAAGAAACTGTTTGACAAATATTTTTAAAATCGATCCAATTATCGGTTATCAATTGTTAAATAATTTATTTTGGGTTTTCTTCAATATGGATTCAATATTTATGAATTTTATTTAAATCTTTATGGTGTAACTTTTAATCTCAGAACTTTTGCATAATGAATGAAGAATTTTCTGCCTTGTCTTTACTAACGTATTTTTTTATTTGCAGGTGAGTGGTTATGATTTCCCTGTCTGTTTTATCCATCAGCATCGAATACGAGGTGGTTCGAAGTATTTTTTAGACAATTGTATTTACATTATATATAATTTATTTGTCCATGTATGGTCAGAATTCTCTTTTAGGAACCCAGTAGAATATTTTTCTGCTTGTTTAGTGAATCCCCATACCATTGTCTTTCAGAAACCCATAATTCCGAATTCTCATGGTACCTCTTGATTTTTCATAATTAAATATCTCTTCAAGTCATCACTTTATAAGCGACACACGCCTTTGAAAATTAGTTATACTTGTGTTTCACATTTGCATTCTTCAAACATTTTTGCATACTTGGCAACATGTCCTTTTGTCTTTAAATGTAGTGATTCGGGCTTTCCCAAAGAAATCTGGTGATTATTTCGAGTGGTAGAAAATTCGAGTTGGCCCTAATTTGAAATTTCTAATGGAAAACACTATAACATGGAAAATGAATTTACTATCCTGAAAGTTTGTTTTCCTCATGCTGCTTGGCATGTATACAGACCAGGTCAGAGAAGTCGTCAAATATTAAGGATATGAAATAAATGTCGCTTATATCATGGTTCGAGGAACCATATCAATTATATATGATTCCTCAAACCATTAGAGCTACACTCGTCATTTATTAAAACAAACCAAATTAGCCATACAAATATTAAAAAAAAACTCGAGTTGCGAATTTTTGGTTTGAGGAACTATATCATCCATATGGTTCCTCAAACCATTGGAGCTGCACTCTTCATTTTTTTAAAACAGGCCAAATCAGTCTTTATAAATTCTTTAAATATTGTAAAACCCAAGATTTGTATTTGTTGTATTTATGTATATGTTGGTGATTAAAAATGAATAGTAAACATTTCAGAAGTCTGCATGTGACGAGCCCATAAAAGTTGTAAAATTTCCAAAGTTGACATGCATTTGTGTCTAATTTGACTTTTTCCGCTGAAGACTAGTGACACCGTGACCTGCTGTCAAAATAATGGTGGCTGTCACTCTGAAATTTAAAAGAGCCTGTCACAGTGGCGCATAATTTTCCTATTTAATTATTCAGGTGCAAATAACCGTTTTGTCATGGTACCCAACTCGAAACGTCGCAATTTACGCACATTCTCTATTCCATACTACCGTCTCCATGTTGGAGAGAGTGGGGAAAAACAAATTGTTTTTAATGATACAATCTGTGTGGCTTCTTTTTTTCGAGTCTTCCCCGAAAAGACTAAACTAAATTGAGAGACCAAAAGCGGTTCTAATTGCTTAGCGAAGCTCGTCCCGTTCGCGAAAACGTGAGTGAATTCGCAAAATTTCACTCCGGCCGTTGCTCATTATCCCGAGCAGCGGCAGTCACAAGCAAGCAATAAGCGATTGAAAAAAGGAACAAGAAAAAGGGCACCAGTCATTATCATCACTCAAAATCCAATTCCACGGGACGTGATGATAGAACGTAATGTTGCCGGCTCTTCTGAGCTCTCTGCCCTCTTCAGTTTTGCGAAATGTATCGCTCGCTCTTCCACTGTCCGGTGTGATTTACGTACTGACGCGAGTCTACTTGTTGGGTGAAGTACTCCTGTGGGTTGTTGTCTGGTGCATTTGAAAGGTAGCACTCGCTCTTCTGCGCTTCCAGTTTGACTTTCGTACTGACTTGTGTCTGCACTCCAGTGGATTGGTATCTGATGCATGTGAAATATACTCACTGGGTTACTGTGAAATGGTGTATGTGAAATTGTATCGTTCGCTCTTCTGCTCTTCCAGCATGATTTGCTTACTGACGTGAGTCTATTTGTAAAGTACTCCTGTGGGTTAGTGTGTGGTGCATGTGAAAATGTATCGCTCGCTCTTCTGCGTTTCCAGTATCCGATGTAATTTACGTACTTGCGTAAATTTATTCTTTCCTTAAAAGTATCACTGGATTG
Source organism: Meta bourneti (assembly GCA_933210815.1). Lineage (NCBI taxonomy): Eukaryota > Metazoa > Arthropoda > Arachnida > Araneae > Tetragnathidae > Meta > Meta bourneti. Next base: position 17,971,359 of record OW119929.1, read on the forward strand.
ATGTCTGGCTCATAAAATGTTGCATTGAATCTGGATGATTCAAATGGTTCAGACAAGACTAGGACATTTTGCAGCTATAACGCTTTCTTTTGTTCCCTATAGAATGACTTACCCTGTATTCCGTCAACATAGTTATTAGACAACAGCGTTATCGAATTTTCCAAACTCATCAAAGAAATCTGTTTAAAAAAATCTGAAAGAAATCTGTTTAAAAGATAAGAAGTTATAGGTCTGAAGAGTTCTTAACCTACTGCGTTGTAACGAGATTTCTGAAATGTTATTGTGATTGCTATTTTATTTGTAAAACTGGTTTTAACGGAAGTTATTATGGACTTCATTTGAAACGAAAGCAAAAAGTGGTCTAAAAGCACTAAAAAATTCGCCACATCTCATTTTCACGAACATTTGCTTTTAATTCACTGTATAACGAGTAGACACATGCACTCATTACCATACTGTTTGTAACAGTATGGTATTGAGTATTTTATACTGTCTGAATCAGTATTGTCCAAACTTATTTTTACATTTCTAAAATCATATGACTATTTGACAGACAAACCAACTCTGCAATCCTGAAGTTCAAATACATTCTTACCTTTATTAGGACCTTTTACGTCCTGGTCAAATTAGCCTTATAGCAAAACAGGACCCGCAAAGCGACCATCTAAGCCAAACTAAATTTACCTTAACCTTTTTAAAAACCGTATGACTGACAGACTAAAGTCAACTCTAATCCCTGAAGTTCAAATATATATTTTATCTCTGCATTTATGTCACGTTTTAATTAGCCTTTGTGGCAAAAAATGACCGTAGAGCGACATACCAAGACAAACTTAGTCGCACGGTTTCAGGAATGAAAAACTATCTGAGAGACTAATGCCAATCTCTGAAGTCGTTTCCCATCTCGAAAACCGAGGCCAAAATTGGGGACGTAATTTTTTCCTTTCGCTTACACCACTCACATACAACTGCCGATATCTCCAGCACGAAATAACACAGGTAAAGCGGACGAGTGGAGGGGAGGTCGGATAGGTGATGTAACTGCTGTTCGAAATGTTCTGCTCACCCTCACCGAAGGAGAGGAAGGAAAAAAAAATAAGAACGGGCCATCCTGCAGGTGGAAAAACTTGATTGACAGCTTGGGCATCGGAATTGCTGATGGCCGAAACTTGCACCAGCGTCGTTTTCAGTTCTTAATAGCATCGGCCCCCGCGAGTCCGTCCGTCCCCCCCTTCTGCAACAATTTGGCGATGGAAATGCGGTAGGCCCAGTGTGTGGCTCTAGGCGCCAAAAAGGAGGGCTCGCCGTTGTCTGCTTAATTACGATGTAGGGTCGCCTTTGCCAGGATAGAAGAAGCTCTACCACCAGGTTAATGAACAACCCACAGGTAGGGAGAACATAAAAATCAGACTCGGCGGGCGCGCGCTATCACTTATTTATTTTTTGCTTCGTTTGATCTGATGGTTGACGCACGGTAGCTTATTAGTGATTTCTATCGTGATTTAAAGAACTTCCCAAGTTGAAGACGTGTCAGGTTGGGTTAGTTCTCTGGGTTCTTGCTGCCGCTGTTGATTGATGAATGGTGTTTTCGGGGTGTTTCTTCGGGACTTTTTTATTGCTTCCTCTCCCCGAAAAAAGAAGCGTGAATTGGATTGTCGATGGCGTTATGGTCTGTTGGCTCGGGTTGTTGTAAATGATCTAATGAAATGGAGTAGCCTTGAGGCATGTGCGCGAAGACACGGGTCTTTTGACGCCGATTGTGAGGAATCAGTTGCCGGGTTTCAATGGTAATTGTCGCCCTCGATCATGCTTGAGCGGTTCGGACCATCACAATGTATCAACGTGTGTATTTCTGTTAAGTGGCGGTAGCTTTCGAGCGTAATTTTCGATGTAACAGGAGCTGTGTGCTGATAGTTTTTTAAGTTAGCCGTTCTCCGCGTAGACTGCCAATTTTGGATATGATCGCTGAATTAAATTGCGAGCCAGTGAGTAAAGACGGATTCATGCCTCAGAGGTTTAAGGAATTCTTTTGCATGTTTTGGTCTAGAGCCGATTCCTATTCAACCTTATTTGCTTCCATACTCCATAATACAAATTTCTTAACTTCGCACCCTCAATATGTTTTACTGTCATAGCTTGTCCTGTTCAGGATTTTGCGCCATAAAATCCAAAAGCCAATCCAATGTTTTAGAATTTATGAATGTCAAACTAAAATGATTTAATACCAAAAATACATATGGATTAATTAGTTGAATAAAGTAACATTTTCTTTCAAAGTCAAAAAATAAAATAAGAGATATTTATAAAATTAATTTTTTTCGCGCACACTTTGGGATGGCTTCAGGTACTCTCTGGGGTACGTGTACCACAGGTTGAATGGCATTGCTCTAGAGAACAACCATTTGGCGGACCCATTTGTTAGTTTTTAGTCTATCTGTATGACTCCCTGGTGTTGAACTGCTAATTTTGGGAGGGCGCAGGTTGGATTTCTTTAACTTATCTTGGGTGTATTTCTCTCTTCTGCTTAAGTAAAACGTCCCTTGTGCTTGTGTATCCATTACTTGTTGTCTGTCTAGTGCTTAGCAGATTTTGACCAAATATGTCCCTTGCGCCATAAAACCCTGGTGTTAAAATCGGCACTATTATGTTATATGCGAGATGAATAAAGACCCGGCACTACCTTTGAGAGAAATAGAGGACCTTTCCTCAACGTTCTAGATTCTAATGTTTGGTATCTAAAACGTTTTTTTTGACACTTGTTTTGGATATCTATTGGATGCTTCTAACCCTCACTTACATTTCTAAACTTTATATTTTCTCTTAAATCTCAAATGTCTTATTTGGTGCTGAATTACTAATGAATGCTATCATTCTGCTGCCCTTGCCTTCCTTTAATATTTCAATGCGACCAAAATGTTCACCTTCGTTTTCGTCATTCATTATTCACTGTATCCATGACAACAAATAAGTTCAGCAACTATATGGGCTCATGTATTATTCCTCTTTAATATTTTGCTTTGTATTGAACTGTTTTATAAAATCCCAATAAAACTTGCGAATTCCAAAGTAATTTTTAAAAAGCTGACTACGCTAGTGGAAGAGAACTGTTTCGTGTATATCGAAATAAATCTTATACTCAGAACTTTTTTGAAAATAACCGTGTGCAAATGTTCCTAGCTATAATTCTTTTGTATTTTAAGTTTTTAAATTTTATTGAAGAACCGAAATCGGATAAAAATCTATTCTACCTTCAGTGGACAAATAGTAAAAATGTTTCTTAAAACTGGCCTTTGTTCTACGGATATGAATCTAAATCAAACACATGCTTAAAGACATAACGCATGAACAAATATTAAATTTTTTCCTTAAAAAAAGAAATTCTATAATCGTGGGTTGAATATTGGGTTCGAACATTGGAACGTGATGGGTCCTTTCTTCGTTACAGCTCATCTCTGAGCTCACATGGTGGTGGCCAGATGAGATGGAAAGAACATATGTTATTTATATATCTGTTCTTTACACTAAGACATCGTACAAACATGTTTACATGATATGCATGGGTCTAAGAGTTTAACTGATTTTGGAAAAGTGGATTTGGATATTACTATCGGGCCTTATTTGCCAATGGAGAAGTCAAGAGTATTCAAATTATCTCTGGGATAGCATTCAAATGAACGGATTAAAACGGGGGTGGGGTTACAAAGAAGAATGAAAGACGAAAATAATTTAATTTTAAAGGTAGGTAATGCAATATAAAAGTTGCACTGGAGCAACACAGCGGGCTATTGGCGACAGTCCGGGTTCCATCCCGATGGGAAAGATCTGATTACAACACCTCGTCATTTCGAATCACGGTTAGATGACGAGGTCAAACACCTGAGCTGGCATCCCACTCTCCAAACTTCCACACCACGCCAACGTAAGGACGTTTGAGGCCACGACAGACTTAATGTGCACCAGTCCCACGTACTCGAAGGTCTTTGGTTGGATCTAGTTTCGAACTCGCAACTCTCCGTGTGCAAATCCGCTATTTTACTAACTAGGCTTCCGAGGCCCGTAATACTGAAGGGTTTTTAGGGAAAAGTTTTACGAATGTCTTGTCTATTGAATCCAACGATTCCTTTTAGCCCTACGGTTCCATGCTCATATTCGCAATAGAGTAAATTCATAGTGAACATATTAATTAAAATTATTGGAACCTTTCCATAAGGATATGTTCTTTTCCTTTCGAAGCTAATAGCTCATGTATTTACTTTCACACGAACAGCCGTAGGTCATTTAGAGGTGGTGTGAGCTTATCCAAAAGAAACAGTTGAACAATTTAATTTCAAACCCAACAGCAATTTTCCAATCAATTTTTATTCCTCCGTGCACCAACGCATCCAAATCAAAAGCAACAACAAATTAATTGATAGAAAAGCGTTCCAAGTACCCACAAGGCCGCCTAATTACGCCCGATATTTTCCCATGCGCTCACTCTCGAAGGAAGCGGCTCCTTTCACTCCAATCGGCCGCCGAAAGGAGTGTAGGCAGAAGAACAGAAAGCAAAAGAGACAAAAAAAAGGAAAGGAGTAATAATCGCCGGGCGAAACAGTAGCCCGCTGACGGGTAAGTAACTGTCCGCTGGATAAGAAACAATTACTACCCCCTGCCCGAGTGGATCGCATCATTTTTCAATCGAGGAGTCCACTTAAAGAAAGAAAAAGTAAAAAAGAGAAGAAGCGCTGCCTTTCAACGTCTTTGCCGTCATAAATGCCCCAGCATCAATCTGCGTGCTATAAATCCTAATCTCTCGGCATGGCGCACGCGCAGTAGGTTCCCCGGGAAATTGTTTATATGAAAGATCTAAACAGCATCGTAAAGGAATAGAAAAGATAATTCTAATCGGTTGAATCGAACTCTGACCTCATGCCGAGGCCTCTGAGTTGCTTGGATGGGGTCTTCGAGTGCGGGTGACCCCCGTTGAGGGGCCACGTGATTGCTCCGAGGGTCCCCTCTACTTGGGGGCCTCTTTGCCTCCGAAATTTTAATTCGCCTGCGTGGATTTGAAGGTTCAAAAGTCGTTGGACGCGTTGAATCGAAGTTTTTATGGATGAATAGCATGGCGTTTATTTTGGTTTGATTTGAGATGGGGTTGATTTGCCTGTCCACTGTCTATGACTTGCTTCTGTTTTGTAGTTTTGGTGCGAAAGATATCGTATTTGGAGTTTCCCAAACTTTCTTTTATTTTGTCCATGTTCGCTTCCTTACTGTTTCGTAGGTTCCCTAATGGCGATTACCGTAGGGTTGCGAGTTCGAAACTAGATCCAAAGACCATCGTGTACGCGGGTGCTTGTTAAATCTGTCGTGGCTTTAAATGTCCCCACCGTGATGTGGAAGTTTAGAGAGTGATATGTCAGCTCAGGTGTTGAGCTTGTCAGGTGTCCTCGGACGTTTCCCGTCAGGATTTATCCCGGACCGTCTCGAATAGCCTGGTGTCTTGCTCCAGTGGGACGTCAGCCCAACTACCACCTTAACAATGGTGCGACGTCCAATTGCATTACATTCTACAATACAGTGAATTTCGCTTATTTCGGAACGAGTGTGATAATTCAACACGAATCCAAATCCCAAAAGCATCCGGTCAATGGCTCAGGAGTTGCTTTGCTTTGCTCACAATCGGATTTTAATTGCGAAGGGAGGGTGGAACAACTGAGCGTGCACTATCAGGCGATGAGAGTGTTGAAATATTACAGCCCCTTTCTTATCAGCAGCTCTCCACATGAAACACGTGCTTTCCCTTTCTTTTTATTTTCGCTCATTATGAACCGTTCCACTTGTGACTTTAGCAGAGTACGTATTCCTCAGCATGATTAATACCATCTCCATCAGAAGCGTCCTTTTTTCTGAAGTGAGCCATCATGACGCAATCGACGTTAATCGGATTGGAGTGGGATTGATGGTAACATCGAATATGAATTAGCCGTTAACTTTCGCTAAATGAGATGTGGTGAGAGAACTCGAAAGCATGTTTGGTGCTTGAAACTTTTCTCATAAATCTCTAGTTGGATATATGCAAGCTCTTGGCCTTGGAAATCAGCGAGGTTGTGCAATTATTTCATCGGTTACATTGGATGTTCTGAAGAGTGGGTGTTGGTGCAACATTGCCTATGTAACGCGGATTGTCTTTTGACTGTTTTCGTAACTGGTTTACTTGTTTTTCTTAACTGATCGGCGGGATTCGAAATAGAGGTCGTTTGTCGTATTTACTTCATGTTTTGGCTCGTTTTTTTGCACTTTGTGCTAGGAAGGTGATTAGAATTTGTTTCCATATAATTTTTATTATTTATTGCTTGTGTACTTTCTCTCCAAGTTCAAACTAATGTTTTTACCTGTTGCTAACCAGTATACGTTTGGTTTCAGTTACAACGCATTGGGAGGCGCGGCTTGTCCCGTTTAGGACTTTGCGCCACAGAATTCAAAATCCAGTCGAACGGGTTGGTTAGCATTTATTCAAGTTGTTCAATGGTTATTTAATTTTTCCAGTTTTTTCATTCAAATGAGAAATATGGGGAAATGGTCAATTACTGGTTGATTTACTTGGTCTTATCAGTACAGACAAAAAGAAATGGCGAAGTTTAACTGAATCTCTAAATCTGACCTTTGTTCCAGGCGTGGTCAAATCATGACACTGATGTAATTATCTGAGGACATTTCTTTTCCTTTCTAACTACACATTGAACTCACTGATTCAATAGATCTCATGTTACAGGCAAAACAAAAGTAATAAATAAAAATAACCACTATTCCGTCAAATGTCTGATGTAATATGAGAAAATGGTAAGTTACTAACAGGTGGTCAGGGACCTGCTTGGTTTCACCCTAATTGATTTATAAAATTATCTCCGCGAACAAAACCGATGTTGTCCACCATTCCATCAAATTTCTGATAAGATTCGTTTGAGCTCCTCAATAACGATAAGAGGATATCCATCGAGTCGTGGTCTGTACCGACGACTGACATGAGACTCCATAATTCTCCTCGCCCCCTTCTTGTTCCTTGGCAGAGGCGCGATGGCATCGATGATGAGCGATACGTATCAGATCGTTTGAGTTATCGTTCGTTGATCCGGGTGCTGACAGATGCCCAAGCAAGGGTTTGGAAAGGCACGCTAGAGTCCATGGGGTCGTCCGTCTTCACTTCAGTTCCTTCCTCTGCCTTTATGTCCCAGGGAGCGAGGCAGAAGTGTTTAAAATTGGATCCCGCGGAAAGACAACGCTGACGTTTAGTGTCGCCCAGTGAGTGAAAGTTCCTATCGCCGATACGAACGGTTTTTTCGGACGCCATGTTGCTTTCGCGAGTGATAAAATGTTACAACCTCGGTTGTGGGGATTTTATTTTTTGTTTGAGTTCGCGGTAGGCGTTAAGAGAAGTTGTTAATGGGTGACAGTATATGTGGAAAGATGGGATTTAAAGTTTGAAATATTGCTTGTGGAAAGGAATGATATTTTATTGACAGTTCTGTTTATCTTCAGATTGTACTAATCTGTATTTGAATATAATTTGTTTTTCGTGCATGGAAATCAGTTGAATATTTAAAGATAGCTTATTCAAATAGCAGTCGCCGGCATGGTTTTTGAGTGGTTGCGTTCTGAGAAAATATGGTTCAACAGCTTCTAGATTCGAATCCGGGTCTTGGTATGGATGTTCGTAGTGACCACTTGACCGAAGCCGTATTTACTGGTCTAATTTGTCCTCATGTAGCAAAAATTGTCCGAAGAGCTAACCAATCAAATTGTAGTTGAGAGTATCCGAAAAAAGTTTTAATGAAGAAAATACTCCCCCCAAAATAACATGTTTACATACTTTAAAAAACATGAGCCGACTCACCCTTTTCTAGTTTGGGTGATTAAAATCGTAATTTATCAGTAGCCTGAAATATTCGTCGTAAGCTTTCGATCAGTAACATCTTTAGTTTTTGTGAGTGTTCTAAACATGCTTGAAAACCATTTTTTTTTCAATTCATAATCAGGAATAAACTCTACAGATTAAAATGTCATAAAGCACTTTCAAAAACGTGCTATGGTGATTCGCGTAACGGATATTTTAATAAAAAAATTTCATTTCTACACTCCCATATTGTCACGCTCCTCTAAAAAAATTAGAAGAAACCAACTGAATTTGAATTTAGTTAAAAAAATTATTTTCATATTCTCTATTTTCTTTGATATGTTCCAAACGCACTTGCTCTTGCTTTTCCTTCCTCCCTCACCTTGTGTTTAGTGCAGCTTGGCCAAATGCGGCCCTTATGCCATAAAACCCCGTACAACCAATCAACCAAATACACTTGCTTTTGAAGTTGTATAAATATAAACTTTTTGTCTAATAAAATAGGATGTGTAGATACAGGAGTATTCGAGGAACTCAGAAGGTTATTATTGATACAAAGAATATTTGTACACTGAAGCAAATGGCGTTGAAGAATACATTTATAACTTTCGTCGAGGGGTGTTTCTGTGAAAAGACGATCCTCAAGAAGTCAACACCTCGCCGTCCCATTCCAATTTCGTGCGTTTCTTTTCCAAAAACCATCCCAGGAACAAAGATCTCCCTCTTTCCTTCCTGCATGGAAAAGAGGAGAGGAAAAAACGGCATTAAAAGAGCAGAAAAAGATCAGTTCATCTCCCAACGACATTCACACCGAATGTCTTCCTGCCTGTCTCCCATCTCAAATCCCTTCATACCTTGACTCTTGAGCTTCTTCTCGAGAATGGAGGGGGGTGATAAAAAGAGTTGGATCCTTGCCTCCGCATGTCTCATTTTAAAAAAGCAGGGGGCTGAGATGACTGCATCCAGAAAGGTATCTTGACAAGTAGCCAATGTCACTTTTTTCCCCCTTCTGGGTTTTTCCTTTTTTTCTCCCGCTCCGGAAAATGAGGCCGGAATTGTCTGAGCGGGGGTTTATTCCCGTTTCCTTGTCCGTCTTGGTGTCAGCTATCCATCTGGAAATCTCTCCATGGACGTCGAGGGACACGGTCTTGTCTGTTTCGCTCGTCCCTTTTTGCCTCGACGGTCTGCTGGAACGGTTTGGATCAAGCGGTTCTTTTGCCAGGACGTTTGGAGGCAGCGCCATCTCTTGGCGGCGAGGGAAATTTCGCCGGTTTGGGAGCTTTTATTTTTTTTTGTGTTGAAGTGGTTGGGAGAGGGGTGTTAAAGAGAAAAAATAATGATGGGGGTTATAAATCAAATTTTTCAGTGTTCTGTTTTCGTAGATTTTGAAAAAAACATTATCTAATTTTGAAAGTAAAATTTTTTTTTGTTCTACAAAATGGGTATGAAATGAAATTGGAGCTGCTATAATTTTGTGTGCTCTCTTTAGTGGTTTTTGTGTGTTGAAATGGTGTTAAAGTGAATAAATAATTTTGGGAATCAAACCAAATTTTTCAGTGTTCTGTTTGAGTAAAATTATTTTGAAATAAAATGTTATATACAGTTATGAAAATTTGAAATTTTTTTTTCTTCTATAAAATGGGTATGAAAAGAAATTAGAGCGGCTATAATTTTGTTTGCTCTTTAAATTTTTGAATTAGTATCTTCATTCACAGAGGAATTCCAATTCAAAATAATTTACTTCCGATAATTTCAAATTAATTAGTTTTAGTTTAAAATTCATTATTGCTTGGGAAAATAGAAAAACCTTAATTTCTCAATGAAAATGAAAGTTACATATCAAGGAAAATGTTTTCAATAAAAAATCTTACAAGTAAAAATAATCACTGAAAAATAACGCCTCGAATATTTGAGAGCAATAACGCTTTTTAAACTGGATATTTTTGTAATTAGTGTTCCTTAAAAAATCAAGTCTTAACAAAAAAAAAACTTTATTTTTCTTCTGTGAAATTATCTTGTCTGAAATTGACATTCTAGAGTTGCGTCACTTTTGGAGCGGTGACACGACCCTGTTAACTTTCTTCCGTTCACTCTTTGATAGAATGCCATCTTGGTGTTAAATTAATCTTTGAAACAAGTTAACTCGTGCTGTTAGCTTTAGTTTGCCAAGATGGTGTAATGAAAGGTCCGTGCCATCCTCATTAATCAATCACCCCATGTATGCTTTGGCTGTACGAATGTACGGACTTTGGCTGCACAATTTTGGGCTAAATTTATGAATGAAAATTTTAATTTTTTCTTTCAAAAGAGATCTTATGCACGTTTGTAGATTCAAGCTCCTTCGTTATCTCCGCAGCTACTATTCTCACTAATGCTACAAATCTCAAGTACTTTGAGGGTCGTGGTTGGAAGAGTAGCAAATTAGCAACCAGAGGGCTGCGTGTTCGACACTCGATCCAACCGAAGGCCGTCGTGTACGTGGGGGCTGGTGCTCGTTAAATATGTCGTGGCCTCAAATGTCCTCACGTTGGCATGGTGTGAAAGTTTGGAGAGTTTGGTGCCAGCTTAGGCGTGACTTCATCATCTGACCGTGGTTGAAAACTACGAGGTGTTGTCTTCTGATCTTTCCATTCGGGATGGATCCCGGACCGTTGCCAATAGCCCGTTGTGTTGCTCCAGTACGACTTTAATTAATTGCTTACCTTCTATTGGTATATCGCATTATTTTTATGTCTCCTAAAAGAAAAGCGAGATATGTCAAGCGCTTACTGTATTAAGTCATAAGTTGACATGACGTTATTAATACTAATTCTGTCTCCGTTAACAAAGTTCGTCGTGATTTACCGGGAGAGAAAGTATTTTTGTCTTGTTTAATTCGTATTAGTGCTTGATTGAATGTTTTGTGTAAAGTTTTAAGTTGAAATTTGGAAAGTGGGGTGCCAGCTCAGGTGTGAACTTGTCAATCTGATCGTGGATAAAAACTACGAGGCGTTGTCTGATCCTTCCCTTCCGGATGGTTCCCGGACCGTCGTCAATAGCCAGCAGTGTTGCCCTAGTGCGACGTCAATTCAACTACCTACCTTAAGTGCTTAGGCTGCGGGCGGCAGCTGTGATTTTGCCGTCACAAGAGATCTCGTCATGGGTGTCCAAATCAAAGCAACAACTCAAGAAGTGCCGAATCCCCCCTCCACGAGAAACTCGCCTGATGTCATCGGGGTTATCGAAAGGAGTCCATTCGGTGTCACATCGTTTTGGTCAATGGGCAAGGTAAACGCTTTTTCTCCAACGCCGCCAGAGATAAAAGACGCTCTCGACTCCCAACGCACCGTCTTCCTTTATCTGGGCACTCCTGCGGGGGCCCTCCCGTTATTTCAATCAAGTCGGCCGTCCTCTTGAATAACAATACGCCGGAATAGATGCAAATGCGACGATTTCGTTCATGTATCACGGTTAAATGTCCCCAAATAGGTCGTTGCGCTGATTTAGAGGGGAGACGTCAACGTCGGTTCTACCCTGTTGAAGTACCCCGATAAAAATGTTTGACAGGATCGACTCTTGTCACTACCTCTTGTCGGGGAAAGTTGTTGGGTTTTATCGATTGAAGACAGAGTTTTATACATTAAAAATAAATTTTATTACGTAGCCAAGTCTTATGGTTTAAAAACATACTTTTAGAAAAGAAGAAGTCTGATCAGATCATGATCCCCAATTTCTTCACTTTTATACATTCAAAGATTTACATTCTTCAAATTTATGTGCCCCACACGGCACTATAAATGGAGGTTTGAGACCGATTCCAACATACGGCCCCATCGGTTGTAAAACCTCAGCAGATGTATTACAATTCAACATATATATATAAATCTAACAAAATATTTTTGTAATAATATTTTTAAATTTATTTAACAATAAAGGCTTTGTTAAAAAGTCAGCCAAATTATTTTCCGATGAAATATAATTTACGTTGAATAGTTCATCTTTTATTAATTTACGAATAAATTTGTACTTGATATCAATATGTTTAGTTTTCTGATTTTCCTGACTATTTTTTGAAAAATAGATAGCAGATTGATTATCACAATATACTTGGGGTCTTATGTAATCACACAAACTTAATTCATTTATAATTCTACTAAACCAAATAACTTCTTTAGTGCAATCGGTTAGTGCAATAAATTCAGATTCCATTGAGCTAAGAGCTATGCACTTTTGTTTAGAAGATTTCCATGATATTGGGATGTTACCAAAATAAATTAAATAGCCACTGCTTGAATGTCTGTTTGTGAGACCACATCCCCAATTTGCATCAGAAAAAGCAATCAAATTTGAACTTTTTACATTGGAAAGATTAATTTTAAAATCCTTTGTAAGAAAAACATAGTTCATAATATCAACAACGTAAGACCAGTGTTTGTAAGTATAACCATTACAAAACTGAGACATTATATTAACAGCAAATGCAATATCTGGTCTGGATCTATCTGACAAAAACGATAAACATCCTATTAAGGAACGATAGGGAAATTTCCTCATTAAATCATTTTCAATTATTTCTTCCTCTTTAACCTTATCAGGTAAGTTACAACCAATTTTAAAAGGTAAATTCACAAAACTTTTAGGAAGATCTTTGAATTGTGACATTAATTTTTCAATGTAGGTAATTTGATGTAAATAAATCGAATTTTCAATTTCTTGAAAGTTTACGCCTAACAAATATTTAGGTTTACCTAGGACTGTAAGATCCAATTTTTTGTCCAATAATTCGATTACTTCATTTATCAAATGTTCCCTTTTTGAAAACAAAACCATATCATCTACATAAACAATTAAAATTACATCTTTAAATTTGTAGACACAATTACACCAATTTAACTGAGAAAATCCTAATTTAGTTAATATACCGTCTAATTCCAAATTCCATTCTCTACCACTTTGATGCAGACCATATATAGCCTTTTCCAATAGACATACTTTGTTTTCGGATCCTTTCAGCACAAATCCTTTTGGCTGTTTCATGTATATAGTATCCTTAAGGTGTCCATATAAATATGCACTTTTCACGTCAACTTGACAGTGATACCAACCCAACATAGAAATCAGTAGTACAAACAATAATTTAACAATAGAAAAATTCACAACTGGTGAAAAAATATCTTTAAAATCAATGCCGGGTTTTTGCTTAAAACCTTGAGCAACAAGACGAGCTTTATACCTTTTAGGTATATTGTTTTCGTCCATTTTTATGCTGTACACCCACTTACTTCCAATTATGGTTGTATTTGGGGGTGTGTCCACTAATTTCCATACTTGCCTATCCTTCATTATCTGAATTTCTTCATTCATGGCAGTATTCCATTTAATTTTATCCTTACTTGTTTGCGTTTCTTCATAACTTTTGGGGATTTCGACATTGTAACACTGATCATACATGTCGTACATCTGTTGGTCCAAAAAATTAGATTCATCACTAGAAGTAGATGGCACATTAGAAATATCCACATTAGGATGTTCAGTTTCTGGCTTAAAATTGAAATTTACAGGATCAAACCTAATCTTATTTTTAGTACAGTACTTTTTAATATCATTTAAAGATCTCATTCTCAAATTTTCAGGAGAATAATAGTATACATCTATCCTATTGCTTTTATTTCTAGGTTTTTCGATTCTACGCCAATTTGAAATGTTAAGACTTTTTAAGTTCTCAGTTTTAACTAAATCTTTAGAATCTAAAACTTGAGTTTCACTTTCCGATTTTACTTTTATATTTTCATTTGATTGATAAATAGGAATATTAGAATTAAGATCGAAAGAAACGTACTCAAAGTTTTTACCAAATAGTACATCAACAGCTTTCTTACTTTCGTCGATATGAACATGGACTGTTTCAACTATTCTCTTCTCGTTTGGTACATATATTCTGTAACCTTTAGTTTTCAAACCATATCCTGTCAAAATACCAAGTTTTGCTCTGGGTTGTAATTTATTTCTCTGTATTTTAGGAATATGAACATATGCCAAAGAGCCAAAAATTCTAAAATGTTTTACTGATGGTTTGAAACCAGTCCATATTTCGTTAGGAGATATACCCTCAGTTAATTTGTGTTCGCATCTATTTTTAGTGTGAATAAATGCTAAAAGTGCTTCTGACCAAAATTGTGGTTGTAAACCACTGTCCTGAAGCATAGCTCTGACACAATCCATGGCTGTTCTATTGAACCTTTCTGCAATGCCATTTTGTTCATGGGTATAAGTTGAAGTTCTTTCGATTTTTATTCCTATATCATTTAAAAACTTTTTAAATTCTTTGTGACAAAATTCTAAACCATTGTCAGTTCGGACACATTTTAACTTAACATTTAGCTGTCTTTCAGCTCTAACCAAGTATTTTTTAAAGTAATCAAAAACTTCATTCTTATTTCGAATAATATAAACAGTTACTTTACGTGAAAAATCATCAATAATAGATAAAAAGTATTTGTTTCCACCTAGAGAGTTAACTGGAGCAGGACCCCACAAATCCATATGGATCCTTTCCAAAACATTTTTAGTTTTCCTTTCGTACATATAGTTTCTTTTTAAGGATATTCTAGTGGATTTAGCAATAGCACAAATCTTACAATTTTTATCTATATTTTTACAATTAAGTTTTTCAATTCCTTTTACACAATTAATTTTACTCATATTTTCAATTAAGGGCATGTTAACATGACAAAACCTACGGTGGGCTTTTTCTAGATCTAAACCAGTTACATATGTATAATTTTTAATCTTGGGATAACCTTTCAAGATATACAATTTTCCAATTCTGGGAACAGTAAACAAATATTTATTATAACTATTATAAATAATCATTTTGTTATTTCCCCATTTAATTTGGTTTCCCACAAGGTCAATACGAGCACCACTAATTAAATTTCTTCTCATATTAGGCGAGTATAACACATCTTTTAAAGTTATATCATAATTTCTGTTTCTATCTAAAACTGTAAATTGAATATCACCCATACCTAATACTTCCGAGGTGCTGTCCTTGTCTCCGACTAGGATCTTCTGTGGTGGTAGTTTTCTGAATGTCGTAAACATATCACGTTCTTTACAGAAGTGAGCAGTTGCAGCTGAATCAATGAGAAATTCCCTCGGTCTTTCATTTGGAAAATTTGAAACTGCATAGGCACGTTGAAGATCAGTTTTTGGATTGTCCTCCATATAAAATAATTCACCACCAGGTTTCTGCCGATTGCTTTTCTTGAAGCACTTCGATTCGTAATGTCCCGACTTTTTGCAGTAGTTACAGAATGGTCGCGGCCCCATACGACAAACTGTCGACTTTCTTGGGCTTGAAGGAATTAATTCAGGGTCCAGTACGCATCTGCTGTGATCAGGAGTAGACGCCCGTGTCTCCTTGTATCTAGATGACTTGTTTCTTGTAGCATAAGCATCGGCCACGATACTTAATTTTGTGCCTTCGTCTTTCCGCTTCAGCTCGATTCGGCTGGATTCTGTTATTAAATGTTTAGACAAATTGTCTAGCGTGAACTCGTTGTCATCCATCCTGTATAGCAGTTGTACCAGATTATCGTATTCGTGAGGCAAATGTCTTATTAGTTGAAAGCAAACTAAGAGGTCTGGGATTTCGAATCCACCTTCTTTTATCTGTAACAGCTTCTCATGCACTCGTTTGCAGAAGAGTCCAATGGATTCGTCCTCCGGCTGGTAGCGGATTGAAAAGAACTCGTCCACAAGGCCTGCCAATCGTGCTCTAGATGCTGGTTCAAAGTTGGTCTTTAATATATCCCAGGCTTCCTTACCGTCCTCAGTAGATGAAATTAAGACTTGATATTTTCTGTCTATGCCCTGGTAGATAGTTGTGTATGTCCTCTGCTTCCTATAACGATAGTCTCTTTTTTCTTGTTCTGGAGCATCTTCCAATAATAGAGGTTCCGTTTTAATGATAAATTCCCAGCAGTTCCGGTCCATTAGCAATACCTTCATGTCCGTCTTCCACGTGACATAGTTGAAATCCGATAACTTCGGGAAGGAAAACATGGACATTTCTTGAATACCCATCATACTGGAAACCGGTAGTGGCAGAATTCAGGTTCAGCTTAAGGTCTGGGGCCCATAACCAATTGTTGGGTTTTATCGATTGAAGACAGAGTTTTATACATTAAAAATAAATTTTATTACGTAGCCAAGTCTTATGGTTTAAAAACATACTTTTAGAAAAGAAGAAGTCTGATCAGATCATGATCCCCAATTTCTTCACTTTTATACATTCAAAGATTTACATTCTTCAAATTTATGTGCCCCACACGGCACTATAAATGGAGGTTTGAGACCGATTCCAACAAAAGTGTTGAAGAGCCGCGTATTGGGATGTTGCGCATATTGGGAAATTTATTCTGGAGTGTGTCGCACCCAGAACTGTATCACTGATACTCAATTTCAGCTGAAGAAACTACTTAATTTGAAAATGGTATCCTACCTTGCCCTGGATCCTGCAATTGAACCTTGGTGTTGCAAAAAAATAGCTGTAGAGCTACAACTAAAATATTTTCTGATCCCACGAGATCGGACTAAGAGTAGGTCACGAGAATGATGCACAAACATCTTACTTTCGTGTCCCGTACCAATGTAATTTTTAGTTGAACACATTTTAAGTGACTGTGTGTGTGCTCAAATTTTAGAGTTCGCCAACAACACCACTTCAGTACAACTGAGTTTAACTTCAAAATTCTTTTTGAATCCCCAGTAAAATTTATTTTTCTTTCCTTTAGACATTGGTTTTTACAACTTTATTATACGCTTCTTTATTATACGCTATGATGCACTTATCTTCCTTTTTACCTTGTGTTTGGCGCATTACAGCCGATTCGGCACCTGCGCTATAAACCTATACTTAAACCAAACCCACGAGATCAGTCCCTTAAAAATTTTATTAGACACTTTCGAATCCTTATTGGGTTCTGCTCTAAACCACGTCCCCGAAATCCACGTATCCTTTGCAACTCGGTGGCCAAATATGTCCCTTGCGCCATAAAACCCAACCATCCCAACCCTTTTCAACTTGTGCCTAGTTGTCCTTGTTATATGCTTTTGAGGAGTCCATACATCTTTTAGACATGTCTTAATCCATTTATGTATTTTTGCAATGTTTTTGTCAGTCGTTCCATAAGTAAATTCTTGTTATATCATTGCTAATTTAAACGTATATTTGTAACGATTTATCTGAATTTCAATATTCTTCATCAAGTAAATTTAGACTTTGACGTTATATTAAAATCTTGTTTTCAAGTCATTCCAAAGTTTCTAATGCTTGGATATATTTCAGTTATTGCAATATCACGTCGAATTTAAAAAGGACTGCCCAAAAGGGGAAATTGAATGGACGACATAGCTACTAACAGAGTTCAGAATAAGTAAATCCATGATGTAAGGTGGGTTTGTCGAGTTTAATGGCGCAAAGGCCATATTTCCACGAATTTAAAGGCGTGAAAAGCAAGCGATGTCCCACGAAAGAATGATTGAAAACAAAAATTTGTTCTTGGTAATTGCTCTCGTGGACAAACATGGGATCACTGGCACAGTAAATGTTGATAGATATTTTTGTTTCCCAGTTCTAATTTTTAAAAAAGTTGACGTTTGGAAGGGTAGCACCCATGACGGATTCGTTCTTCGGTTCGGAATTATACTTGTCATCGGTTGAAATCACCGATGACAAGTATAATTCCATTCTCACCGCTTGAGCGGTTTTCAATTAAATTTTTAGCGTTTGATGTCCTGCCGCATGAGTCTTCCTAATAACTTTCTAATATCTTTTGTATCTCCGGCCTTCATCTCTGTTTTTTTCTTTATCGTCTGGGTGGTCGGATAATGCACTTGGTCAATTTGAATTCTGTCTCGATTATCGCTGATCCAGGACTAGTAGTCATTCAACTTTTCACTTCTCAATTGTCCCCTCGGCATTCGAGTTTCCGTCTGCACCCCTGATAGCAATCGGTGTTATCTTTTGATTTCTATTTGGATCGCATCATGGTTTTCATTTAAGATTATTTTTTCCCATTAAGTGAATACCAAACATTTGTCTTCCTGTCATAGGATAAATCATTAATAATTTTCAAGTTCGATTATCAATATGTAGCTTTTTATCAAAGTAAATAAGTGCTGCAAGTAAAACATACTCGTACCTATGTATCTTGACAATTTTTGCTTCCGGTCTACTTACTGTTTGATTAAAAAATGGTTCATATCGTATTCATAACATGGTCTTCAATTTCCCATCCTAGGGTAGAATAGCTTTCTACGTGCTAAGACTAGACTAAGAGTTTTATTTTTTAAGGTAGGTACAAGCTGAAATATTTTACCCTCAGTATCCTTTGAATTTGAGCACTGAACGCAAGCTTATTGTAATTTCAGGAGATGACCTGCGAAAATCGATTCAATTTAACTATCATAGATTCACAAGTGTTCATATTGCTGATTCGATTGTTTTACCAGCTTGTCGAAACGCAGTTCAATGTACATTTTGTAAATATTTGTTATCACTGGTCATAGTTTCTAGTATTTTTGAGAAAAATTGTAAAAGGTGTTCATGGGACAGTTACAGTTCTGAGGCTTCACATTTTTGTGCGAAAAATATACCTACGATTTTATGAAAATGTTCATCTTGTTTTCTATCAAATTTTCTGGCCTGATTCCTGTTCCTACCCAGGGTGTATTGCTCTCTTCTCTGTCAGTAAAAATTGTCTTTATGTGTATGTATGTCCATTTACTTATCGTGAAAACATTGCTTGGAAAGACCTAACCCTATGGCCATAAAAGAAACAAACTCAACCAACTGTTAAATTTTGCGTTAACATACAAGCGCCATTGCCAGTAATGTCATTTTTCGATATTAAAACGTACAAAGTTTCTTTTACGTAGGCAACGTCCAGTGTCAGACTTGCCATTCAGACGTCTCCAACAAAACCCATAACCATAAATCATCCAGACCTCAGCACACAAACCGAATTAAAAATTCCGCGGACGGTTTCCCCAATACCCCATTAAACACCGTCCCGACCTTGAGGAACGCATTACATGAGACGCACATCAGCACGTCTTCGCTGCAAACATCCGAAAAACGTCCCGATCCGAAACAATAAACACGGCATCGAGAAGCTCGCTTTGATTTAGCATTATGGGGCAGGCACTTGTCGAATCGCTATCTGATAAGCGTGGTAACCCTTTCCGCTGAACACAGTGGTCGGGGAATATTAAGCAAGGGCCCTTCTTAAATAAACAGGCGAGCGCTTTATGTCTTGGGCAGATAAGGCAGAAAACACTTTAGATCCATCTCTATTTAATTACGCACTCGGACCTTTCTGACACGCCATATATCTTCTTCCGCTGGTGAGGTTCTTAACTTCGTTGGTAAGCGGTGATGGTTGTGGAGGATGGCTTGTAGTCTCTTTTCTGGGGGGCTGTGCGCATAGCTACGCCGGGAATCGCGCCTCTGCCATTGCATAAGGGTGATCCCACTGGAGATAGAGGACTATTTGAGACAGTGGTTCAGAAATAAATTGGCTTGTCGCGACGCGAGGACCAATTAGAACGCGAAATAAGATCAGACGGAACAGTGATGAATGTGCAGAAGGACATTTGACAATACTGCTTGTTTTATCTCTAGAGTAACGCGGATCCGAAACGGACCTGGTAATCCGGTTGGAAGAGTTGCGGATGAAATCAGACGGATCAGTGACGAATGGGCGAAAGAATATTTGACAACACTGCTTGTTTTACTGTAGGGTAACGTGAATCTGAAAACCCAGGGCCGTGATAATCTAGGTGTGGTAGGGCTAGGCATGTTGGAAGAGTAGGGAATTAGCAACCTGAGGATTGCAAGTTCGAAACTCAATCCAAGCAAAGACTGTGCTTTGAGGCTGGTGCACGTTAAATGTATCGTTACCTCAAATGTCCTCACGTTGGCGTGGTGTGAAAGTGGGGTGCCGGCTTGGGTGTTGATTACGTCATCTGACCGTGGTTCAAAATCACGAGGTATTGTCCTCGGATGTTATTCCGGACCGTGGATTATAGCCCTTTCAGTTGCTCCAGTGCGACTTTAATTAACTACCTTCCTTTCTATCCCCAGGATATTACATAAGGGTGATCCACCAGGAGATGAAGGACTATTTGAGACAGATACGGTATTCAGAGGGGAGCTGTGCTTCAAAAATAAATTGGGTTGTCGCGACACGATGGCCAATTAGAACGCGAAATAAGATCAGATGGAACAATGATGAATGAGCGAATGGAGATTTGATAATAATGCTTGTTTAACTCTAGAGTAAAGCGGATCCAGAACGGGCCAAGGACCGCGGTAGCCCGATTGGAAGAGTATCGGATTAGCAACCAGAGGGTTGCGAGTACGAAACTCGGTCCAACCAAGGTAGGTAGTTAATTAACGTCGCACTGGAGCAACACACGGGCTATTGTCGACGGTCCGGAATCTATTCCGAAGGGAAAGATTCAAGAACAACGCATCGCAATTTTGAGGTTTAAAACATTTCTCCTATTCTTTATTGGATTACTTTTAATCATGTGTTTGGCGCAGCTTGTCCGTTTTTGGACCTTGCCATTAAACCCAAATCAACCGACCTCTTAATTTTAAACCACTGTCAGATGACGAGGTCAACACCTGAGCTGGCACCCTACTCTCCTAACTTAAACACCCCGCCAACGTGAAGACATTTGAGGCCACGACCGATTAACTTGCACCAGCCCCCGAGTACACGACATTCTTTGGCTGGACCTACTTTTGAACTCTCAACCCTCCTGTTGCTCTTCCAACTGGGCTACCGCGGCCCTTGGTCCAACCAAGAACTGTCGTGTACGTGGGAACTGGTGCACCTTAAATAGTTTGGAGAGGGGTGGCATTTCGGGTGTTGACCTCGTCATCTGACCGTTGTTGAAAATAACGAGGTGTATTCCTCGCATCTTTACCTTCGAAATTGATCACGGACCGTGGCCAGAAGCCCGTTGTGTGGCTCCAGTGCGACGTTGATTCAACTATCCCCAGAACGGACCTCGTTGGCCAATGAGCGACGATAAAAGCAGTTACTGACCTGTCAATCACTGCTTTTTTCGTCGCTGATTGGCCGACGCGATCCGTTTCCCATCTTCGTTGCTCCAGTGTAAAACAAGCTTTAAGCCATTCAAGGATTTCAGCAATTCAATAGTACAGGGGCGTATTCTAAGGGAGGCCAGGGCTGCCCCCGAGATTAACTTGATATTACAAAAAATAAATGCTGAAATTAGAGTTTAATTAAGGAGAATCAAAGACTTATTAAACTCATAAGTAGAAGAAGCCGTCGTGGCTCTGAGTTTGCCCATTTCCCCTAGCAACCTGCGAGGCAAATGTCTCTTAGAAGCACTTAAGAAATATTGGTTTGAAGTTTGTTCCGTTGAGAGATTTTAAATCTTCCTGGGGGAGGTCTTCTCAGAGGGTTTTGTACACCTCATGAAACAGAACTTCGAGCAACATGTCCGGTTCCGACTATGGAGCGTGTCCTAAAAATAAAAAATACCGCACCATTCCATCGTCCCCTTCTCAGGTATCCTTCTTGCTCTCTGATAAAGCGACCATGCTGAGAATGGAAGATTAAGGTCGAGCACCGTTACGTGACTTCGCCAAACGATATCATTCGCTTTCAATGCTTCCTCACTTTAATAGAGACCGTAAAAATCGTCCCCTTTTCCCACTCTCCCCTCCACCTCTTTAAGACTCCGAAGTGAGGGAGTTTTTTCCACCTTTCACTCAAAATCGTCAACCCTTTTTTGCCGCCCTCTCACCCGCAAAATCTTATCGCGTTTTAATTTTATTCAAATTAACGATACATAACTTTCCCCAAACGATTTTTTTTCCTCTGCTCCACCCCGGTAATTGAACCACGGCCCAGATCACGTGGGCTTAAGGGGTCGGGGAGAGGTGTGAGTACGTGCGGGGTATATATATCCCGTCTATATTAAGGTTGCGCCCGATACCTTGGGAGTGGGGGTGTCGCCGGAGGAGTTCAAGGGGTAGGGGAAATAAAAACGTTCTCTTTTGTGGGAGGTGGAGGAGGTTGCTCAACTCCATGAATTTTCATTCGGCGTTGAGAGCGGGAGATTTTGGAGTAAGGCTCTCTGCAGGGGATATAGAAAAGAGAGGCAATAAAACGGCGATAAAAACACGCCATTATCGGATCGTTTAGCTTCGCGAGCGATTGCGAAAGGGGGTCGAGATGAGACACAAGGAATCGTAATTCCACTTCTCCCCTTTATTTAAGGTCGTCTCACCTTTTCCCCCTGTTGAGTTGATGTTTGGGAAGTTGTCAGCGCAACTGGAGAAGGCTTATTGCTTGTTTATATAGTCTTTAGTCCTGTGAGGGCCTTTACTTTTTTTACTGTCTCTGGAGGTTCATACTGTGTGAATATTTTATTTTGTTTTGGTAGAGGGTGGGGTGCTTGGTTTTTTTTCTGTGCTCTATTCAGGCGCATGTTGAATTGCTATTTGGGACAACGATGTGTTTTTAAATTTAGGTATTGTGTGAATGTTTTATTTTGAAGTGGTATAAGTGTGGAACTGGTTGCTTTGATTTTTCTTATCACTTTGTGTGTTCTCTATATGGAATAAGGATGAGTTTAAGTTAAAGTTGACGCCCCAGGTGGACTTTGACATACCCTAGAGGGGACTAATCACAAAACAGATGTCCATATACGGATCTCTTGTGTGCGGCTATTCAGTATTCTATTGATCATTACTTACTTTTTAGACATGAGCATATTTAAAACCCCTTATGGGCATATTTTTTGGTGTGTATGGGCTTCACGAATCCAAGGTAACCTAATGATCTATTCTTTTCCCATGGGGTTTGACGTCTCTGGTAAACATTTGGGTCGTGACCCCAGAATGCCTAAGCGACCATTTTCTCCTATCTTTTCACAATTACTTTACGTTATTTGTCCTGCGTTATTGCAGCTGGACCAAGTATGGCCCTTGCGTCATAAAACCCTAATCCAGCCATGTTTAAAGTGTGATTTAAAATCATGTTTTTTATTTAAAGTTATGCAGAACTTCAATACTGAAGAATATTTGTTTAGGTAGATTATTTGCGGAATTTTCAACCTTTCTTTTGGGGGCCGACCGATTGAGTAACCTCAACCCTTGATGTCTGTAGATGTCCCTACGATATTTCACATTGTGGCAGATAGGACCACAGAAAACGGCTTATTTAACTGGTTGAAGCAAGTACTTTTGAACACCCAATTCTCTGATGTTCGCAAACTCTAAATTCTTCGCAGACCTATCAAAAAAATGAGCGATATATCGATGTGCGATATAACAAATGGTTACTGTAGTATGTATAACAAATTATTTTGCCTCCCTTTTAGCAATGAAAATCAACCTTGCCTCGATTTCGTTTCACGGACAATTTTTCTTTTTCTTCTATTATTTTAATTTTACTGTCGAGGCTTTTTCCGTGCCCTCGCGTTTTGACTTTTTTACTGCCGAAGTGCCTTGATAAAGGAATTGTTTAGCTAAATAGCGACGCGACTTTTTTTTATTTGGACTTGCCTTGGAAGATGTGGGTAAAAAAAACCAAACAACTCTTCGTCGGGGGTGGCAAGGTCGTTATAGGACGCGGGTGTGACGTAAAAATGTTCCCGTCAATAAAGCTGTCACCTGCTGTGGGTAATTTAAGTGATAAACTTACGCATTTAATGCTTCAAAGTGAGGTGGAAATCTTTTAGCCATTAAAGAAGCCCCGGATCTTATTGTTATGCGAAAAGTAGAATTCGGGGATGAATTCGGAATTGCCACCCTTCCTGATGGCTGGGAATTAATTTCCAGCTCACATTCCGTGACGAGTTTAGGTGTTTTTTCCCTTCTCTCTTCAATCGTGCGGTTTTTTTAGTGAGGGGAAAGCGAAACTTTTTTTGTTGTGTTTCGTTTTTGCTTCTTCGACAAGCGCAAAGTATATAAAGGACCTAATCGCCTGTTTACGTCTCGCCCTCATTGAGGTCTTTATTGTTATTGTTATGTAATGAAATAAAAGTGTAACCTCGCGCGGTGATGCGATATTCGTTTATGTTTTTAAGTGGGAGGTTTTAAATGCCAATATCCATTTCGACGTCGCTTGGTTTTTAAGTATGTGCTTGAATGACGCTCGTATTTTATGACAAAACAGTTCATTTTCTTTTGGTTGCAGAATTTTCAGTTTTTTTTTTAGAAATTGAGTATTAACTTGAGATTAGTTTTTAAGACTTACAGGGGAAAAGAAAATGTGAGTGAACAATTAGGTTAATGATGACTCACATTTTCACATGAGGACAAATTCAAATTTTTTGGTCTGAAATTACTTTTACACCAATTCCAATAGTCGCCTTTACCATTCTCCATTGTATTCATTGAATTTCATCCAGTCTAGTCGAATTGCTTTTAAAAGCTTGAAAATGTTAGTAAATCTAATTAGACTTGTTGAAATGAAATTCACTTTTACTATTATTCCCTTAAGTCGAAGATTATGCGATTTCCAGCGGAAAATATGGCGTAAAATATAAAGAAGCTTTTTTATGATAGTATGAAAAGTTATTAAAAGAAACTAAAGAAGGGCATTTCGGACTTTATAGAAACATGAAGTAACTCTAAGTTCTTCAGAAACAGACATTTTTGTATTATAATTTCTTAATAAGATTGTATATTATGGATTGCATGTACTAATTGTGATGATCATAATGCAATTAAAGTTTTCAATTTTTATTGATTGAAATAAAATTGAATGATAAACATTAATTTTAACTCGTATAATGCCGAAAATAACTGATTTTGGACTGGATAGAACCGATCAAAGGGTCGTAAAGGTCTAAATCTCCGCTTTCTAAATAATTTTTGTGTATATTGGAGAACACTGGTAAATTTTTAATATTTTTAGTGATAATGTCCTATAATACCGATTGTCTTCAACATGATGTAGCTGTGGATAAAACCGATAGAAAGACCGGACAGAACCTTGGAAGGGATGGTCGAATCATCAGTTTCCCTCATGTTTTCAAGTGATTGGAATACAAATTAAATGTAAAAAAAATTACTGTCGTCCCCCAAGTACATAACACTGATAATTGTATGAAGCTATGGATAAAACAGATAAGACCAAACAGAACCATTAGAAGGGATCTCCCAATCATCAGTTTTCTTGATGTTTTTAAGTGATTGGAATGAAATTGAATGTCCGTCATTTCCCTAAGTATGCCGGACCATTCTTCCCTTAATCGTAGCCAATCCGTCTTGGATATACCATATGGTTCTGGTTACAAGTTATGCGTAATGCCAGTTTCTCAACAATTGATGCTGATACTGATACCCATTTTGGAAAAACTGAATCAATATCTTTGGAAGACCCAATAGATCCAATCGAAAGCAACAGTGTCCTTAACGGCCCATGGGGAAGTGTTAATAAATTCCATTGCAGGGGCGTCTGCTGCAGATAAAAGAAGACAAATCGTGGAAGGTTTGGATTCCAGAGATTCGCTGCAAAAATCACGGCGGGGGTGAGTTTTGGGGAGTGTCCTGCTTTGTCGAAGAGCACTGCTATCTCCTTTTAGTGTGTCTGGTAGAAGAGGATGGAGAACGATCGGGATTCCAAGAGGGTGAGGATGCTTTTCTCTTTCCTGCCATCCATCCAAAATAGACTTTTACCCTGGCTGGAATAACTGCTCGGTGACGTCACGCCAACAAAAGCACTCGGAAAATGAGGGGTGGGTGGCAAATTAATTTTATGTCTCCGCTTTTGCTAAGTAAGGTGATTGATGAAGTGTGGCGTGTGAGGAATGGCTCTAAGTTCTCGCTAGATGGATCGGCGGGGCTCCACCGAGCAAATAGTTTGCGAGATGGTCTTTGTTTTCTGTGTTCTGTTAATGGTTATCTTTCGCCAGGCTATCCATCAGGGTCATGGCTCAAAGCATAGCAAAAACGAACTAGAGCCTAATGTTTACGCTTTTTCATATACTTTTGTATATCTCCGCAGAATAACCGAGCCACCCGGTAAATTTTACAGAGAAACTGATGAAATGTATCCAGGGTTTGCATTCTTTTGAGTTGGTTGGAGACGTGGCTCGGGGTATGTTCCACTTCGCTAGCAACCCGCGAGCTTTAGGCGGCGCAAGTTCGATTCCTGTCAGATATACTTCCCTGGGTGTACCTATTTTTCTCTTCTGTGTCAGTTAAACCTGTGTGCATGTCCATAACTTGATCTTGCCTGTTGTGTCTGGCGCAGCATGGCCAGATGTGGCCCTTGCACCATAAAACCCCCCAAACCAACAACCATTATTTGTTTGGGTTCATGCCTGTAGGTTAATCTGACTTCCAGTCTCATGAGATCTGCCAATGTTTAATTTGTAAAGTACTTTTTGTGGAGATTCAACTAAAACCTACCCACAATTTTTATAAAGAAAACATTTAATTATCTTTTGGTCTAGTGAACCACAACATATTTGAAAAACAAGGTATGATGGGTTACCAAGTTAAAATTTTAAAGTTCTTACACCAAATTTTGCGCGAGTAATATTGTTAAATAGGTTATAAATTTTCAGTTCCTTGCCAAATTGAAATATTTTTTTTAAGTGTTTTAATAAATCAATGTGAAAGCTTTATTATCAGTATTCATCTATACATCAAGATACGGTTCGCCATGGAATTCATTGGAGAATAATTAAAAATGCACTTTAATCATCATCGGGGGAAATGATATTTTCTATTCTGGAAAAAAAGCAAAATAAAAAAGTTGAAAAAATTATTGTACATTTTGGTTGAATTAACTTTTAGAAAATAACTTTACAAATTATTTTTTTACACAAAAAATTTATTATCCTTCATCATTTTTTCGCTTCCTTACTAGCTAAAGTAACTTTTGATTATTCTTCAAATGGATGGACGGGGCTATTTAAAATTAAATTTGTTTTTGTCCCTGATGCAGGATTGAGTTCATCAGTTCTATATTTCAGGACTGAGTTTCATCAATTCTATTTTCAAATTTCAAGCCAAGGCGATCAGTTTAGTACTTGTGTAGCTCAAATTGACAAGGTTATGTCACGCGGTGTGAAACCTCCAGACGATTTCTCAATTTGATCTCCTTCCCCGTCACCTCTCGCAAGGGTGCAGGAAGCTCGGGAGAAAGAGATGTAGAAAAAGCGGAATAGAGAAAGACAGGCAGAGCACATAAGAAACCGCATTAGCATCCGCCCGATCGACGGACAGACAGACAGACAGAAGCTGAAGAAGATGAACTGCGTGTTTGCAATCCATCTCCCTCCAGAATAGGTGCAACTCAACTCATCTTCATCCCTTGTTTTGTAAGTGCCTCCTCCTTAGCGGGGTCCTCAGCGAAATGTGCACACATATTTCGAGTGTCGTCATCGCCTTGACGCGTGTTCGCCACCCCCCTTTGCGCGTCACGCTATCTGATAAAATGCCCGGGTGATCAATAACGCCTGTAAAAGAGGCTTTCCCCCGCGCTTCAAGTGGCTAACTGGGCGAAAGATTCCCACTTGGGTGAGGAGCGGTAATAAAATATTACTCGGCAGTTTTCATTGTTATGCCTAATGGGCTGGTGCTGCTTTTGAGTGTGGGGGAACTCTTCAGCTGGTAGGACTTGCGCGTGCACAGAACGTGTGTCTACAGTACGTATTGTAGGCAGTTGAAGTGTACGAAGGGTTTGAAGTGGTTGTCTGTTGTCTGGTAATGATAGACAAATATATTGGAAAGGATTGATATTTATCCTATTAGTAATGTTTTGAGGTTTCGATGTGTCTGGATGTACCCAGAGTTGGGGAGAATATGTATATGGGTTGAAGATTAACCTGTTGAAGTATTTGGACGGATGCTTGAAGTGAATGCCTACACTTACTGATTATTAAGTACAATCAAATTAAGTTGATTTCTAAGTATAGCAACCTTATGACTGATACCAGGGTTTTTCTACAGGTCTTAAAATGACTGAATTTTCATTTTAGTTTTAAGGTCCTTTTAAAGCTTTAATACTTACTGAAAATCCTTGACGTTTTTATTAAAAGCCAAATTTTTTGCAAGAAACAAGCATATTTTGTCTCAATTGCATTCAAAAACTAAGTTCAATGACACTCGTTCTAGGTCAAATGCTATCACAAATTAATGGTATAGTATTTATAGGTTAGCTAAGTTTTAAAGCTTAGTCCGCGAGAGACCTAAACAAACCACTCGTGAAAGTTTCATCATCCATACATCCAGGTTAATCTATTGTGATCAA
This sequence comes from Meta bourneti, assembly GCA_933210815.1. Lineage (NCBI taxonomy): Eukaryota > Metazoa > Arthropoda > Arachnida > Araneae > Tetragnathidae > Meta > Meta bourneti. The sequence continues at coordinate 17,999,529 of OW119929.1, forward strand.
TATGAAATGTAGGCTTTATAAGAAAATAGCCCTGCAGATATTAATTTTCCGAATGTTTCCAAAATGCTTTTCCTCAAATTAAGTCGACTCCCAAGTAAAGCAACCTTATGACTTACTGAAAGCATCTGTATACTTTTCGATTCAACTGTCGTTCCCGATGATAAGCCAAAGCACCGGTGAACTGGAGCACGGCCGAATGTTTCCAAATACGTATACTCAAGTAGACTCCCTAGTATAGCAACCTCATACTGAAAGCATCCGTAGACTTTTCGATTGAAATGCCATAGCCCTGGTGAACTGGAGCATGGCTGAATGTTTCCAAATACGTATTCTCAAGTAGACTCCTTAGTATAGCAACCTTATGACTGATACTGAAAGAGCATCCGTAGACTTCTCGATTCAAATATCGTTCAGGGTGGTATTCCGAAGCACCGGCGAACTGGAGCACGGCCGAATGTTTCCCTCCCGAACATGAATTTGGAAAAGTTTCCTTTTGTTTATGGCGTGCGCGCACCGGGGGTTGATGAAAGGAATGAGCTGGCAGGTTCGTCACTTGGCCGCATACCGAGGTTCTAAATTTAATTCCCTTCATTGATGAGCTGCGGTGCGGGTTGAGGCTTTCTTGGCATTGACAAGCATGCTTCACTATCCGAAGCAATCGAGTCCTACTCTATGTTGGCATCGCGATAACTTGGTGGCAAATGACGAGCTATTTTAACAGACAAAGACAAGAACTTTTGCTTCCTTTGCCCGGGACTTGTTTTTGTCGGAAACCCGAACAGGGGTTAAGCGATGGTATTAGCAGGGCAACGTCTGATGGTGTTGTGGTTGGTTAGATGTCTGTGTTGGCACTAGCGTACCTTTAATTCAAAGACGGGCGAAATTTTGTAGTCTGCTGTCTGCGCTTTTCCGCTTATCAACCCTTAAATTTGCATCAATTATGCAATCTCGTGTATTAGATGTGCTTGAAACTGAAAATGTCTTCTGAGTATTTAGGACCGTGTTTCCACATATCTTTAAAATCATTTACTTATGCTCACCATTCGTTACGTGGTTGAAACGGAATGTAAGGAAATTAATGGTGACAAATAATATTTTAAAAGGATTTAAGCTGAATCGACCCGGAAAGGTTTTATGCATACTATATATGTATTGAATCCAACAAGTATTCCTTTTAGTACTACAATTCTACGCTCATATTCGAATTAGAGTAAATTTATTGTGGGACAAGTAGCTAATTAAAATTATTGGAAGCGTTCCAAGTGATACGTTTTTATGTTTCCAACCCCAAAGCCCATCAATTGCTCACGTATTTAATTCAGGCTACCTTCTCACAAATGGCCACAAATCATTTAAAAGTAGAATGAGCTAATCTAAAAGAATCACGCCTCATCACCGTAGGAGAAACAGATTTCGACACCTTTTTATACTCTGGCTCGTATAGCTCAATTAATTCACCCCACCCAGACGAAATCATTTAAAAATATTCATAATCATCCTCTCCCCAAGACGTCACCTTGCCCCACCCCTGTAGGAATTACACTCCTACACAAATGTGCACGGCACCGACACGGCTCACTCCAAACGATCATCAGTAGATCCCCTTCCAGTGTTAAGGGCCTTTTCTCTGCCATTGAAGAAGGTGGCCTGCGCGAAGATTCATTAACGGGGATGAATGGCCATTTGGCCCATTAATGACGCTGCCCGGCTAAGAGGGTGTTTAAATTAGCAATCTTTATCTCTCTCTCTAGCCTCAGCCGTTCAATGGGGGCATTTTTTCCACTTTCTTTTCCTCTTTTTTAACTTTCTCCGGAATCATCTCCGTTTTCAATTCACTTCTTAGTTATTATATGAAGGGAAGGAGAGACGGGGGGGGGGAAATCGAAAAAAGGGAGAAAAAAAATTAGAGCTCTTATTTTATTTCCGTGGCTCGAGGCGGGCCGTCATTTAAAACAGCCTATTTGTAATTTTTACAATGTGCGCGCGTGGAGCTTGCGCCTTTTTTGTTTCATTTATTGGATGAAGAAGTGGTGGAATTAATTAAATTTTGTTTTTTTTTGTTGCGTTTATCGTCATACGTTTTAGCGGGCGAAGATATATACACCTAAGTTAATCTTTTCCAGTTTCTTGGGGTGGTTTTTTTTAACGTGTGTGTTGGTTCTTTTGTCTTCTGTTCTTTTTCTTGGTAGTCGTCGCACTTTACCGAAGTGGAATTGTTTGGTTGCCAAGTGTGAGAAATGAGAAAAATGCGGGGGGGGGGTTGCGTCGGGGGCTATTCGTTTCGGAAGGTCGAGTTGGATTTGGTTATTTAAAGAAAAAAGATGGTTCAAAATAGGAGGTTTTCGTGCAAAGCTGATGCAGCTAATAACTTTCTATGATGTACTGGAGTGACTCCTATCGTAACTTGAGTTGTTATTCAAATGCAATTTCAACATGTCGTTGATAGTAAGAAGTAACGCCAAACATCACGAAAACGACTATATAGTATACAATACACAATTAGTTCTCGACATATTCACTGCGAACTACGTGGATATTCTCCAAGTTTGTAGTGCTCAGGTTTGGATGTTTAGATGGTAGAGGGCGCTGTTGAGGTCAGTCGATAGCATCGTTTCTGTGGCTTAAGGCTTCATTCCTCGTTCAGATTTTCAACGGCAAGCTCCGAATTCGTGTAGGGATACATGCCGTTGAAAATCCAAGCGAGGAATAACGCCTTACGCCACAGAAACAACGTTATCGACCGACCTAAACAGCGCCCTCTACCACCAAAACGCGGCATTTTCGAAATACATTCTTTGATAATTTTTTTTATTTTGGGCCCCTCTACCACCCTTTACAATTTGGCTGTATATTTTCGACCCTGTATCGCAGTGATTTGGAATCCACTGTGAGGCAGCTTTTTTCTAAACCTTCCACCAAGGTGGCTTAGTTTTACTCTACATCGATGGGGCAATAGGGATAAACTCAAATAATTTAGTTTGGTAGCGAATGGATTAGCCGGAAGTATTTTTTCTTCTCCAATAGTTTTATAGAAATCCCAATCTTGAAAGTGATAAAACCACTTCGTTTCAAAATTTTCGTATCCCTAATGTTTTGAATTAAAGTAGTGCTGCTTCAGAATTCCTTACCGATAGTACAGGTAAATTGTAAAGTAACTGTTTTTAATTAACTGGATATTTGAATGATTTTAAAATGCAATTGTAGCTAGCACTGCTAGCAACCTGTGAATTGCAGGTGGCGCAGGTTCGTTTCCACCCTGTGTGTACTTCTGTGTCAGTAAAACTCATTGTGTGTTTGTCTATTACTTGATGTTATCTGTATTGTTTGGCGCAGCTTGAACGTGTACGACCCCTTTCGCCACGAAACTCAATGCAATCAACCAACTTTGTGTGTTTGTGTCTATTACTTGACTGTATTGTGTTTGGCGCAGCATGGCCAAATATTATTGGACTTCAGGAATGAAAAGAGGACAGATTAATTTGTGACGTCATGAAATGCAAATTACCTATGCTATATAAGTTCATGCTCTTGTCAAATTTGGTTAGATCTGGATCTGGTTAGATTATTTATGTTAGTTATATTTATTTTCATGTAAATTAGCCAATTGTTAATCTAAACCAAAGTACAAAATAAAACGTTTTATCTTAAATACGCCTTTCTTCCATGCGCACTCCGCTAGTAGGCCTGAACTCGGCCTAGAAATATGGCCATGCTGCGCCAAAAAACCCAACCAACCAAACCGAAAATATGTTGAGATAAAATAAAAATATCGGATCGCTTTTAAAAAAGGGAATGAGATGCAATTGAAATGGATGATCAGAAACTATTGTATTAACACGACTGAGGTGAGAACTTGTTACCATGTACTTTATTGGAAATACGAATTAGCACAAGAAAGAATTTTTTAGATTTGAAAAATGTAAACACACAAAAAAATACCGTTTTATGTTTGTCTCGTTTAATTTAGACACAAAATCTGATTATCTATGCTTGTATTCATTACAAATGGATTTAAATAAGTATGAAATGTTAACGACACTGCAATCAATAGGTATTAGCAATTGAGATCCGCTGATGCTAGTTTTTAAGAATTCACGATTGCCCCCTTAACACTTTCCATGAAAAAAGAGAGTCAAGCTTTGATGTTTATTTCAGCACCCTAGTTAAAAATTAAATCCATTAATACATATATCTCCCTCCCAACACATATTCATCAACTCCATCGACCGACAGAATGTCCATTACCTTTTTTTAATTAATTCGTTCTCGCTCCCCCATTATTTTTTTATCGGCAATCCCCTCGTAATTTATCCTCGCTTTTACAATGTAGGGATAGGCTGCAAAACCGTATATATTTCATCGAATTAATCAGGATGAGGAGAAGAGAGAAAAAACGCGATAGAAAATAGAGAGACCTTATATATTTAAGGGATAAAAAAATGGGGGCTCGAGCAACTAGTGAAGGCGCTTGATAGGGGTGTACTTGGAGACGAGATGATAAAAAAGGCAAGTAAAAAAGAGTCTCCTCGACGGTTAAGTCGTCCTTATTGTTCTTTTACAGCCGCGCTATAAATTACGGCAGCGCTTTTATTGTTTAAACGAAATTTATTAGGCAGTGTTGACCTCCTCTGGAAGGTATTGTGTTGGGCACGCGCTTGTATCGCGTCTTTTTCCGTGGAAGTGCGGGGACGTAATTACCATATTAGGAGGCTGGATTCCTTATTATTGCACCCGATGGCTCTCCATTCTTCTCTCCCTCGGCTTGCGCTCTCCGTTATTGTTTTTAAGAGGCTTTTGTGTCTGCCTGCCTGCCTAAGTGGGCATTTGCTCGTGTTTACCTGGCTGTGACGAATGTATGCGGGGGATCCGTATCTAAAGAGCTGTTTTGTGTGTCCGTTGCCTCCTCATTGTTTGGTGCGGTTGGGTTTTGTTTTTTGCTTCCTCTCCGGTGCGAAAGTGTTGTGGCCGGGCCGGTTGGGAACTCGAAACACCCGCTTTTATGGGTGTTTTTTGGAATTTCGCTTTCTGCCAACTTGTAAGCATCTCCAAGTTTTGAATCGTTGGACCTTGATTTTAAGGGTCCAATTTGAAACACTGAGCTCATTGCTTTAGCATTTGTTCAAACTTAAGAGTACAAATTGAATTACTGAGTTCTGTTTTCTCTTGCATTTGTTCATACATAATTTTATAGATATTCTGAGTTTGCTTGATGGTTAATCTCATTTAAAGAGTTGTTTCTTGTGTCCGTTGCCTCATTGGTGCGGTTGGTTTTGCTTTCTGCTTCCTCTCTGGTGCGAAAGCGTCGTGGCCGGCTCAACTGGGAACTGGAAACACCTGTTTTTATGGGTTTGTTGTAGAATTTAGGAATTTCGCTTTCTGCCAACTTGTAAGCATCTCGAAGTTTTGAATCGTTGGATCTTGATTTTAAGGGATTATTCGAATCACTGAGTTTGTTCATTGCTTTGAGCATTTGTTCAAACTTAATTTGATAGATATTCTGATTTTGCTTGATAGTTGATCTTATTTAGAGTGGTTTTGTGTGTTCGTTGCCTCTTAATTGTTTATGGTAGGTTTTGTACTTTCTCTGTCGCTATGTGTGGGCAGTTGGGAGCTCTAAACGACCCTTTTTATGGTTGTTTAGAGCTCCCAACTTGTAAGTATCTTGAAGTTTTGAATCGTTGGTGAAGGGTCTTGATTTCAAGGGTCCAATTTGTATCAATGCTTTCTGTTGTCTATTGCATTTGTTCAAACATAACTTTATTCATATTCTGATTTTGCGTGATGATTAATCTTATCTAAAGAGCTGTTTTGTGTGTCCGTTGTCTCTTCATTGTTTGATGCGGTAAGTTTTCAGCATGTGTGATAACCGCTTGGTCAAGATAGAGTTGGTGCTCAAAAATAACACTTCTACAATTGTTTCTTGATATAGAATATTGCATGGTTTTGAAATTTCGTTTTCGGTCATCTCTTGTATACAGTTTGAGGGGAGTTGAAGACTCCAATTTAAATAATTAAATTCTATTTTCTCTTACAATTTCTTTTTGTGTTATTTTATGGATATTCTAATTTTGCTTTTGATTTGAGTCTTTTTTTGTCGTTTACCCTCTTATTGTCCACGATGGATAGTGTCTGTTTTCGGTTAATTGCAAAGTGTCTCGGCGGATACTCAAAAGCACCCATTTTGTAGGGGTGCTTTTACTTAAAATTTTGCATGGTGTGGCAATTTCATTTTCTATAATTATGAATTGATTTCAGGCCTTACAGATGCCAAATTCAATAATTTGTTTGGAAGTTGTTGGGATGTGATTCTGTTATTACTCACAATTCTTTCACGTCTTTTTATAGAAATTATTTTAATTTTACTTGATGGTGAAGTTGAAAGTAATGGTTGGAGTGAAGATCCTTTCCTTACTTTTAATTCGAGATTTCTATTACCTTGTCCATCTGTCTTGCTAGTTAGCCCGCATGTAGTACAAAATGACCGTTAAGGCTACAAATCTAACCTATCTCGTCTTAATGGAGAATTTGTTAAACACATTCTTGGGCTGCATTATATATTAGCAACATCTTTTCGTGTTCTTTGTACATATTTTTTTAAAAATTCAATAACAACTCATGTCTTGACGGAACAGATATGTGCATCTTAACCTTCTCCAAGTCCTAATGGTCTTAGCAAACATCATTCTTTTGCAGTCTGAGAATTAATCAGCTACGCAAGCAGTCTACTAATAATATGAATGTCATCTATACATATTCCAATGTTAGTTCAGATAACACGAACACCCATTCTCCACAAACGAATTGTAAGGGAAATGCAAATGAGTTATAGACAGATTCAGTAGGACCATTAATGGATCATACACGCTCAGTATTATCATAATCGATGGATTCCAAGGGACCTCTAACTGCTCGTAGACGGTATCTTACGACACAAATATTTCCATCTGATGAAAGTTTCCGTTTCCTAGCGGTGCCATTCAGGAAATTCCGAGTTTGTCCAGAATTGAGTCTTACGCCTTAACACCCAATCAAAATTCTAGAACACTCGTGTGGTAACATCTATTTTAAATAGTATTCGGTTTCCCAAATATTGATGTTTTCTTACATAGAAGAATTTAATCCCATATATAGAGATGAGTCACAATGGTTCAGTGGGTTCGCCCACTGCGCAAGCAACCTGTGAGTTGAAGGCCTTGCACCATACAAATGACCCTTGCACCATACAAATCTAACCATCCAAACCATACATATAAATTTTATATGCAGAGGCTTCAACAAAACCAATCGTTATAGGACAATAGATATAATGCGGCTACCATATAAAGAGACTTTGCCCCTCCTATGCCACGTGGTAACGGGCGATTCGATTACCTGGATACCAGTCAATAGACGAAACATAACCACAGCTGAACCATGAGAACTAAAAAAAAAAGAGATTAAAACCTACAACTTCATATCTCTAACATATGGAAAATAACTTTAGATATCTAATGTACAGACGACAAATCCTATTTTATTTTATTTCCTACCCGAATTCAAGTCAAATTACATCTACTTTTTCTAATGGATAATAGCGCTGGAGACACTAAAATGTTTTATAGTAATTAAGTAACTTTTCGGTTGCCGCGGCTGCTACATTAACTGAATCGAAGAAAGATGTCTGAATGATTAAGCAGAGCAGCTTTACTGGATCCATGGTTAACTTTTTTTGCGGAACCTGAGCCTGGCTTCTTCCCTGCGCAGCGTATAAATATAGCCACCTGAGAGTCGGGCTATTAGGTCTTAAAAGCTATTTCTTGTCCACTGGTGGGTTCGAAAAACAGAGTTTACGTGTGATTTTTCTTCCAGAGTCTATACTCTCCCCATTCTTGGATCCCCGTGCCTTTAGTGGAAGTTTTAATGGATATACCATTGGGGGTGGAGTAGGCTTGGAACACGGAACGCTTTTTTCTCTTCTCTTTCACTCCCTTTCTCTTTTGGAGTGGTGAAGAAGTTCTGAAAGTTCTGAAGTGTAGGGGATATAAGTTACCGAGTGGGCGCAGAGTAAAGTTTGCTTTGAAAAGAAAAAAAATTGGTTTTTTTTTTTGGAGTTTGACCAAGATTTTTTCTATGGTCAAAACTTTTTGAAGGGATTTTTCAAAATATAAAGCTGTTGGTATACAATTCACGAATTTTAATTTTTTATTTTTTATTGACATTCAAAAGTTTTCTAGTGACTAGTAATAATTTTTATATGAGTAGTTTATATAATTTTCCAGGATAATATGCAAAAAGCAAGATTCATGATTTGGTACGGAATAGACTAGCAGAATAGATCGAATCTATCGATCAAATCTATAGATCGATCTAGGGGAATAAATAAATATAGAAAGAATTAAATATGATTTTAAAACCTTTCATTTGATATTGCTATTAGTTATGAATTTTCGCTTATAAATGAAAACCCAGAATGTTGCAGAAGTGTTTTTAGCATATTTTTAATGAGATAAAGAGAAAATATTAAAAAATGATTCAGAAATGGATTTCTAAACGGGAATTTTGCACTAAACGCTCCTTCTAAAGCATATTTGTATTTCCCTCGAGAAATATCTCATTAAGATCGTTTGTTTTGTCTTTATTTTGCCTTCAAATTAAAGTCAATTTAAAATGTATATGTGGTTTTATAGAATTTAGGTTTTATGAACTATTTTATCCGCGACAGTATAATTATTGACAAAAATGTTAATCTCTCTGCATTTTAAATAAGGTATGGAGGATTGTTATCTTTCGCCACTTTTAAAAATATTAACTAGTAAATTAGAGTGACAACCTCTTTGCAAAGGATATTTTAATAAAATTTTATCTACCTCGAATACATACTTTTGTTCATTCCATCAAAAACTAAGCATAACTGTTTTTTCACGAACCTGTCAGAATTATGATTGCTTCACTTTATTCATATAGCTGAAAGAAAGGTGTGTATAAACAGAAAATCAATTGAAATAAGTATTCAAATTTAATCCAGACAGCTGAAAAAGTTTAAAAGAACAATCAAAAGTGCTTTATCACATTTGTATAAGATGACAATCCTTCAGAGAATTCTGATTTATATTACTTTTGATGAAGGAAACAGATGCTCAGATTCATTTAGAAAAATAGTAAAGGCTAGAAACTTTAACGACGATACTTAATACTGAGAAATAAATTAAGATGCCAGTCCATGGGATACAACTAATTACTTACCCGAAGGTTACGCTTTACGTTAACTATGAAGGAAACAGTAAATTTCAAATAAATTTAGAATAAAATTGATGGATGGTAAAACACGAAAATTCTGCCTATTATCTACTTTAAAACAATTGTTTTCTATTAGTTACGTGGACGAAACGATAACAGCCAGTAATAGACCTGACGAATATCTTACAGTCAAATTCTATATATGTATAAAGTTTTCTAACTAAAAGTATTTAATTCATACTATCTAACGCATGTTATCGGAAGAATGCCTTCATTCTTCTAGTCTGGCGACGGATCGCTTTGTTTGGTACTTATTGTATAAAAAAAATACTCACCTACTTTTCGGGCATTCATTATTCACTGTTACCATGACAAAAACCTTAACCCTCCAAGGGTTTCGACGAGATATCTCGACCAAGGTGTGGTCACTTTTGCTAAGGACGGACCAGATATTTCGTAGAGACAAAACTGTCCCATAACTCCAAATGGGAATGAAGATCCAATAAAGAAACTGGTGAGATGGAACAGTTTTTGCAACAGAGGTTGGTCACTAGGACAGTTTTCGACGCTAAGATAAACTTTCAGGAAAGCTAACACTTTACTAAGGACTCGTGTGTTAACAATATACAAAAATAAGGACTCGTGTGTTATTCCTCTTTAACACTACTTCGAGTTAAGCCTTTTTATTATTACCGTTTTACACAAATTGTTGATTCTATTTAGTCTTCTGAATTTGATCCGTAAGCCAGGTCTTATTAGCCCTCATATTGCAAAAAATTGACAGTTAAGAGACAACCCTCCCTCAGCCTATTTAGAAATGTTTTCATAATTTTAGACGTTAAGAAAAATTAAATGAGCGTCCTAAAAACCCGACTACCTTCGACGTCCTATTCGAACCGGCGCGACCGAAACTCAAAAAAGTGCCGATCGGGCATCGCAGAGAAGAGGCGCGAGAAGATGGCAGGAGCAAAACAAACACCACGTGCTCTTTGAGGAGCCACCGCCTCCACTTCATTATAATATGTGACGGGAGGAGAACACGTGTTAAAGCATCGTTGTTCGCCCGAACATCGTTTATCACAGTCGAGGATTTTGCCGTGTCCCCTCCCCCAGCCCACCGCTCCTTGGTGATGGATGATGCTTTAATCCCACTTTATATGGACAGCTGTTCCGTTCTCTGCTGCTGACCGCGCACACTTGTTGCTCTGCACACTCTGCCAAGATATGCTAGGAATTTTTTTTGTCTCCCTCGGACGACCCCTCCCCCATGTGCTTGCGAGTTCGATTCGGCTCGTCAAGGGGTTTGTCTTGTCTGGAGGTTGGCAGCTACCTGTTCCTGTTTTGTTTCGTTTTGCAGGTACCTGGATATGACTTATGATTGTTTGTGAAGGAGTTCGATTATCGAATAATGCAACTAGTTATTCATAGCATAACCAATACACGATTTCAGACCTTGTATTTCGATATGCTTTGCCGTGTAGCCTTTTTAATTAAAGAACTTAGACTGTCCTCTACGCGTTTTCGTTTGACTCGAAAAGCTATTTCTTTACCCTCCAAGTGTTTTTGACAAGTTATCTCGTCCATCAAGATCTGACCAATTTTGCTGATGACGAGATCAATATCTGGTCTGTTTTTTCTAATGACGACATATCTCGTCCATCAAGATTGGACCAGTTTTTCTATTGGCGAGATACCTCGTTAAGTCAACCACCAGGCGGGTTAAGGCATCCAAACGGGCTGACTTCCGAGATATATCACAAGAAGCATATTTAGAAACATAAGCATGACATTTCTGTAACTCTGAGCTTGGGCTTAGGCGTCAAAAGTAATGACGGGGTCGAGGAAAGAACCTCAATCACCTGAGCAAAATTTAACGTTGTAAAATATGACAAACGACGGCGAATTTCGAACCCCGGTTCATAGCATAACATGGATAATCATTACATCTGCTTTTTGGGCAGATCATTAAATTTTCTGTCCTGTTGAGAAGTCAGTTACTTATAGCTCAGACAGCACTACTATAAGTAATTTTTGAATGCTGCATTTATTTATAAGCTGGATTTTGGTGTTTTTGTATTCGATTTCTAGGCATACTTTTTCAACTGGATTCAAAGATAAAATCTAAATGGTCGAAATGTTGTGAAATATATTTTTTTGTACTTAATAATAATTAATTTGTAAAAATGTAATTCTTAATTGAGTGAATTTGAATTAATTTGGTCTTAAGTTCATATCTTTTCTTTGTGATCATACGTTTTCTCTTATTGTTAATTTATTATTCAATCACATTCTCTTATAGATAGTTTCAAATATGAATTACTTACTAGTCCAATTCAAGGTTGTTCCTTGATAGTTGAAAAATATACTTTAAAAACCTTTATTCTTGTGGGAAAAGGAAATCCTTTCACACATTGGGAACTTCCATCATTTCCTGAGATTATGAAGAGATGCTATAAACTCAAAATAACATCATGTACCATCATATCTCAGTTTAAAGGAGTCAACTAATCCTCCTTTCCTTTGGAATCTTAGCACTTATCATTTATTTCATTTTAGAATTGAATTTATAAAAATATTTCAAAAGTTTTTGTTACATGTGGAAATAAGTTCCTTATGAAACAATATATTAACGAAGTTCTCTGCTACTATGCATATAGATTCCATTGTTTGAAGAATGAGGAATTCTAAATTAATACCATTTCGAAAATGTATGTATTGAATTTCATCACATCACCCTGATTTTGCTTAAAATATTTTCGGTTACCGCCCTGTTTGACTTTACTGAATCCTGTTTCTTAGGGAGAAAAGGGTTTCGAGATACTGCTCTACTGCGTTTAGGTACTTAGGATCGATATAACTTATATCTTCCCCTAGTGGATCATCCCGAAATGGCCCATACCATTTGATGAATGCTTCGGCCAACTGAGAATTGGCTTGGTTCCTACCATTCGGGAAAAGGCTCGATTAGGTTCCTCTGCAGAAAAATACCCATTGCCGGCTTTAATGGGCATTCTTAAAATTAACAGGGCAGGTAGGGGGAAAGGGTCGCCTAATGCCTAATACATAGTTTTCCCTTCCAAAGTAGTTGGGGGCTATCCATTTACCATTGGCGAAGCAGGTCGCTCGATTATAATTACGCTCTTAAGCATTTGCTTTCTGGTGTCATCAAGTAATACGAGTCCCTCCGACGTTAAATTACTCTTCGCGACTCTGTCTAAAGGGACAAACAATTGATGATGTCTTCGTCTGCCTTCTCTTCTGGGGGGAATGGGACGGGGGCCCTCATCAGAGTCATTAAGCCGTCTAATGACGTTTTCGCAAGCGTCATTAGACCTTTAATGTCTCTGATGCCTACCTGGTATCTGGAAGGACACCGTTGACGATTCCTCATTTCCAAGTCGTGTTGTGTGACGGATCTCTTGTGTGGAGCACTTAAGGGGGGCCCCTGTAATGACGGAGTGAGTTACGCGATGCCGTGAGGGTGTGGGCTTTTTTTTCTTTGTTTGGGGTTCTTTGTGTTTCCTCTTAATTCCTCGGTGGTGGCATTAAGGAAGTGGGTACTTGAAGAAACAAGGTCTTGTTGGTGGGGTAACTTGACTCTTCGGTACCATAGCTTTGACTGAAAATTGCACTATGTGCATGGTCTTGTTTTGTTCTTGAAAATGTTTGATGGCGCGGAGTTTTATGCTGTGGTAATAAGCGTTTCTTTTCTGATATTTGGCAACAGAAACTGTTCTTTGTATTTAAGTTTCTGTTTAGGCATCGCATTGCTTTTATTCGATAAATAAAACCTTTTTGCAATCGTCCTTATTCCTCTAATATCTGATTTCTACCTGCTATCTGGAAAGGTAAAGTTCCCGACTCTTCATTTACCAAGTCGTATTGTGGGACGGTTCTTTTGTTTATAAATGTAATTCTTGAAACAAATTATTTTCTCCCTTTCTTATTGGTTTTATGTTTGCGTATTTCATTTCAGTTAAATTTATAAATACTTTTTAGAGAAAATTCAGGGAAAATAACAATACAGTACTATTGAACAGATCTGCATCTTGAATTGAACAGATCTGCATCAAACGACAACATTTGGATTCCATGGATATTGACATTACTTGATGTTAATGTTTGAATTCATGACGTAAAACAGTTTAGTTCATTCGTGTATTAATTATGCAAAAATCCAAATATTTTGGAATTATTTCATTCTCATTTCGAAATTGCAAGACAGTTTTTTCTGTTCCCCTTTGAGTTTAGTTGTATGAAGCATGTTTGTCAGAATATTTTAAAGTATGGTTTTAAATTTTTAAATTAAAAGTACAAGTATCATTCGTGATCTTCCATCCATAAGAATTTTCTTTGCTCTAATTAATTTCAAAGTGAAAGTAAATTCATATTTTAAAATTTGCGCATAAAAAAGAGACATAAAAAATTCACCCATATAAAAAACCTCTGAAACACGCCTATTTTAAACTAAACATTTTAAACAGCAAATTATGCAGTTTTTAAAATTAATCTCCACGACTAAAATTTACAAACATCGTTATTTTTTCATTAAATGCACCTCGCTATCACATTGCTCTTTTTTTTGCACGCCTTCGCTTAGACGATGTTTTCAAAAAAACTTCCCTTCCTCTCCTTTTTATATCCAGCTGTCTCATAAGTCCGCCATCACAAAGATTTGCTATACGATTTGAGTCATAAAAACGCTTCTTATAAAAATGTTATTCGAAAGCTTTTTAATTCATTAACAACTAATGAATTAATTATGTGTTTTTTCTCTCCTCCCATAGGTAAGACTCTCAAGAGACGGATTTTTGTTGTGCATTTTTTACGTTCCTCTGCTGCGAGGCATCTCGTTTACTCTCCTATCAAAGTGAAGTAAGAGACTGAAACATTAACCACCATCAGATATTTATTTATATATTTTTTCCTCCCTGCCTTCGTCCTACAGCACCAGGGCCGAAATCCCGCGTATGTACGGCATGAATCATTTATTGATGGGGAGCGAACTTCCACCCAAACACCTTGTTATGAGTATAGCGCCGAAGCTGCTCAAATATTTACAAGGCAGTTTAGTGCACGGTGTGATCCCATCTCCTTGCCAAGAACATCACTTATTGAAGCGGATGCCGAGCCTTACAATCAAGCCAAGGATTGGAGGTTTTTTTCTCTGCCTCGCATGTATCTATATGGATGGATTTTCTCCCCCATGGTCGACTGGGGATATTTTTCGAAGCCTCGGCCTAACGCGGTTTTCCCCGCGAAATTGTGTCAGGTTTCATCTTTGAACATGATAAATATATTTTTTGCCGCTTTTCTCGGCTGCCGCGGCCACGGGCATGGAGTTTGATGATGAATACTTGAGTAGGGGATGACTGTTTTTTTTTCAGCTTCTGCGTGTGTGCATAACAGGTTTGTGTTTTTTGGATCCGTGTTGGGGATTTTTTTTGTGTGTATGAGGGGGAGGTGGCATTTAACCTCGTTTTTTAGGGGGAATGTAATTGGGAAAAGTTGATCTTCCCTCGTGAGGGTGGTAATGAAAAAGACGAGAGGTGTGTGTTTGTGCTTGATGAGAAATTTTATCGAAAATGGGAGGTTCGTTTTTCTCTCTTCATTGCAAATTCCTTTGCGTTACGATTTGTCGTTTATAATGTCGGTGGATATTTATTAATACCTTGATCCCCACGATCTCAAGTGTTCAGATAGTTGGGTGCCAGCTTAGGTGTTGACCTCGTCATCTGACCGTGGTTCAAACTGACGATGTGTTGTCGTCGGAATCCCGGACCGTCTCCAATAGCCCGTTGTGTTGCTTTAATGTGACGTAAATTCGACTACCTACCTAAGCTTTTCTAGTCGGTATGAGAAAATATTTACTCGCCGATTTGGATTGAAAAAAGAATTGGTTTTTAAAATATAGCCGATAACATTTTTAAAAATTTAGTAACATAAACTCATTTTTTTATTCCGTTTGATACCAAAACAACACCCTCAGTTTCCCGAATCTTCCGTGTGCTTTAAAAAAAAGAAGCTAATTTTAAGATTAACAAAATACGAAAGTATTTTTCTTTCCCAAAAGGTAATTGGCCCTTTAGAGATGACTGAAATTGAGAAATCGCATAAGAGCTCTTAACTTTAAATGATATGGACTCCTATTTGATTAAGTGTTTAGTAATTCTCAAACAAAAAAGGATCTAAGAGCGACCAGCCAAACGAAATAAATCCTCATGATTAAACCGTTGAAAATAAGTGTTGTGTTGTCATTTGAAGCACATGTGTGTTGAGTCGAGACTACATCTGCATGTGGAGATTTAGCGACTTTCTTGCTTTTGCCTGAACAGAAAAATGTAAAACTCATCGTCTACGAGGACGCGTGTTCCGTCCGAAGAGTGTTTTGCAAATGGCATCCTACAACGCGATTTACAGTACCCTATATTGAACTCCTTTCACCCAATTCCGCGCAGAGCGATTTCTCCTCTTCCGAATGCTCCTCCACATCCCTCTTCCTCATCTCGCTCTCTTCCGAAGATCCCTCTTTTTTTGTGCACTATTGTCGAATAAATCACCCGGGGCCGTAAAATTTGAACATTACGCCCCTCCGCTGACAGAATGGTGTGATTATTTCGGCATCGAGTACAAGATGGTTTTCTCACTTGCTCGTAAAAGTGCCCTCCTCTCGACCACCTGTTTTTCGGACCCCCGCCCATTCATAAGGTGACCGTTTGATGTCTCTACAGTGACAACCGATGGGGACATAAATAGGTCCAAAGCGCCACTACGATACGTCCCATAAAATGTTTACGATTCATAAAAATCGCCGGCTCTTCCCCGCTCTTGCGCTTCCTTTTCTCCGAATGAAGGATGCTGCGGAGGTCTCGGGATTTTCCTGTGGCCCCCTTTTTTTAAGTAAGAAAGCGCTTTACGGTGGACTGATCTGTGTTCTTGGTTGCTGAATGTGAAGCAGTTTCTATTTATCGAATATATTTAATAATCAAGGTATAACTAAATGAGGACGCACAGGCGACTAAAAGATGTCTTTTTGCTATTATTTTTCTACTTTGGTGACTAGGGGTATCTTTTTAAACAAAATCGTTTCAAAAGCTAGTAATTTCAAAACTTTTGTGACTCTTGAAAATTCACTAAAGGTCAACAATATTTAATCTCTTTTAATCAATAGAAGGGCGGAAATAATATTTTTCGGATTTTTGTTTGGAGAGAAAATTAACCAAGGAACGACAATTTTGAAGTTTGCGCTAAGTTGTGGAAACCATGAAAGAAAAACATCGGTATGTGGTTGCTAGATTGTCATGAAAATCTTATTAAGAAAATGTTTAGTGTTTTTATTTTAAAACTTAAATTTCTTGGTCCGTCATTCGCCACTATACAAATGTCGATTTCTGCCACGTACCTTAGTGAATTATGTTTAGATCTTTGATTCTTACCACCATGTCGAGGCAACTATAAGTATCATCCCTTCAATGTTAAAGTATCTTCAGGTTCAGGTACCTTATAGTTGTATTCGTACGTTCAAGGTACTATTCCTTTTAAAGAATTTGTTCATGACGGCTATATTTCCTCAACTAGCGATGAAAAATGGCAAAATTTCATTTGAAATATTCCGAGGTACCCTAGTGATCTAATCTTTTCCCATGGGATGTGTACTGCCTCTCGTAAACATGAGTGTCGCGACCTCAGGATACCAATTAATGTTTCTCTATTTTATCCTCCCCTTTTTCTTTCTTTTCTCAATTACTTGACGTTGTCTGTCGTGTGTTTGGCACAGCTTGGCCAAACATGGCCCTTGCGCCATAAAACCCAAAACCAATCAACTATTTGTAATATTCACACCAATCTCTCGTTTCGGGAGGAGTCTTAAACAAATCGCATAAACGAATCCACCCAGAGTGAAGGAAAACGCTTACCAAACGCGCAGAGAAACGCACGAACACACAAAAGCTGGTAAATAGATGAAAAAGCGTCTAACGGATAAAGTGAGAGACGACCTATCTCAGCGCCTGCCGGAAAAATTCCGGAGAAAAAAAACCCGCATCAGGAGTCGGGATGCCCTTCCCCAGCCGGAATAGGATGGAAACAAAAGACCTCGCGAGTTGCCACAGACCAAAAAGAAAACCCCCAACAAATAAACAAAAATTAGCAGCGACGCACGCGGAGATGGAAGGTGAAAAGGAGTGAAATAATATGGTCACGTGGTGGGGGTGGTCATTACCAGAGCCGCAAGAGCAGCTACTGGACTAATCCTCCTCCTCCTCTTTCTTTCAGAACCGAGAAGGAGCGAAGAGAAAGGAAAAAAAAGGGGAGAGAAAGGAAAAAGGAGGATGCGGAGCGATCCCTGGGATGCTGGCGGTGGGTATCCGCACGTTCGCCTCCCGGGCATCGTCAGGAGAGGCACGTCCAAGGGAAATGGAGAAGCTAAAGCCTTCCGAAATTGGATAATACAGGGGAAATATAATAAAGGGGACTTCTGTAATAGGCTTCTGACAGGGTGCGGATTCCTTGTGGGTAGAGGGGACCCAACAGGAAAAGATGGTTGCCAGCAATGCTGTCTTTGGGGGTGATTAGAAGCTTTCGTCTTCCTTTTGGGGCTTTTTGTTGGGAAATTTAATTTGACGTCTCGCACTCTTGGACATGAATGGAATTTAACATAGGAAAAAATCTTGGAAGTAAAAAGTTGATATTTGTGTCCCTTTTTTAATATGATTAGGACGATGAAAGTGAAGGTATGTTTGAAAATAGTTGGTGGCGACGTAGGATTCGAGATGTTTAAAGATTCCCAAGAGATGGCCGACTCCAAGTCTTATTCGTTTCAAATTTTGGGGGAATTTGAAGAATGGAGTTGCTTTGGTGAAGATTTCTTCAAAGTTAAATAAAATAATGCACAGAAGAAATCATTTTAACTACCTTGTTTAGCTTTCTTTACCTGTAAAACCATCATTAGTATATTTTTGTAAATCGTTTGTTACCCGAATTGCATGACTTATGCTACTGTTTGGATGACTAATTTCATAATACAATTTCCATATAAATTTCTTGGCTGTCTTTACCAGTAACGGTGCTATTTAAAGAACCGATTACAATATTTCTATTTAATCCTATCCGCTTTTGAGAGATAATAGCAGAACTTTTACGTTGGATATACTACCAAAGTAGTCTCTTCCCTCTAAAACCCACGCAGTAAATTTTTTAAGACCAACACCTGAGTATGCATTTAATAACTCAAAATGTCTGCGTTGCATTACAGAAATATTTATTCCTCGTCCACGTCTAGTCATCTTGCATGTCGTGGGAAGTTTTTTACCGGTAAATCCTTTGTAGGGTCTGTATTCCATGATGGGGTAGAGTTGAGTGTGATTTAGAATTTCAAAAAATTGGTTTGGAAATAAAAACAGCACGGTCTGCATACAGTATGATCAAGTGGATAAGTGTTTGCTTAAAACATTTTTAGGCAACAATTTTTTTAGCATCCTACTGCCCCACTCGTGCTCCTCGATGTCCTCTATTTCCCCTGAGTCCAGTATTGCCCCCAATATTCCTTCAGCTCCCGTTTTGAGTTGTACATGAACACATCTTGAGATCACAACACGCTGCACAAAATCGATGTAAACAGCGAAAAGAAACAAATGACGCAGCGAAGCATGTGGATGTTGATGTATTCATATATGCTTTCATGTGTACATTTCATTGTATTCTCCACTTGGCTAAGCAGATGGGGAGATGGATATTTCAAAAATTATTCAGCCTTTTGTTGAGATTGGAGGATATCCAGAAGGCTGTCGCTTGTAGACAGCGTTCACTAAATCTCTCGCCGGAATAAGAGTGATTTCTTCTGTTAATCCCTCTCGCCTTTTTTTTTTGCTATCTTTTATTTACGCCACGGGTGGATAGAGCGACGTGCGAAGATTGATAATTTCGTGTGAGATGTACTTTCTTGCTCATCCGAATGGAAAGAAACTGCAATCTATTCTTGCTACAAAGGTTTCATGCTGTCTTATTTATCCTGCTAGTAGAGTGCATTTGAGTAAGATCTTGACACGTTATTCAGTATAAAAAGTGGAGTGGAATCCTTGTTACGCTCAGTTATGTGTCGGTTAGGTCTGGTAAACATATTTTTCAGTCTGATTTTTTTTATCGTGTAGTAGTTATATTTAATTTGAAAGATTGTGACACCCAGTCATCCTTAAAGTTCACAGCAAGTATTTTCATTGCAGGCCTTACTCTCTTTTGATACATAAACTATGTTTAGCTTAGTCTGATAGTTTGCTTTCGAGGCATCATTGTTTTGAGCATCATTAAAAAAATGTTAGCGAAAGGGTAGTGTTGCTTGCCGTAGAAAGTTGTGTTCCATAATGTATAGAAAAACCAGTTGTGTTCCATGATGTATAGAAAAACCAGTTGTGTTCCATGATGTTGAAAAGTGGAAGCAACAGCTTTGTTACATCATTGGAACATTGAAAAATCACTAACAAATCCAAGCTGCCAAACCTAAACATTGGAAAATCACACTAACAAATCCCGCGTTCATAAAAGTGAAAGCTATAGTTTCCATTTTTCAACATCATAAAACACAACTGTATTAGAAAAAGTAGAAGGAACGTCTTCCTCTTTTACGCACGTAGAATTTGTTAGTGTGATTTTCCAATACTTTTGTAACAATGTATTTTTGCATGTTATTTAATAATTTTTATTTTACTATAATTCATATTCAAGACATCCTCTTAAATGAAACCATTTCGCCAAATTTATATAGAAACTAAATTAGTGTTGAATAAATATTTCATGCAAATATTATTCCTTTAAAATGAAGTTTAAAATTATTTGTTGTTCTCTATTGAAAATACCCCATTTTCTATTGTTTGTTCTATTTCAGTCTGCGTAATAGTTATCGAAACGGTTTTGCAAGTAAAAATTAATGGTATTTTTGGAAGTGAAGTAAGGGATATTCAATTTCTAAAGAATATTTTCTCCATTTGCTGTCCGGTAACATACACTATCATCAAATTCGATATTTCTCGTAACATAAGAGCTTTGTTCTAATCGTAACTATTCCCTGAAATCTTGAAACTAATCAAAATATGCAAAAGTGGTTTGTTTTGCGTAAATTTAATTAAACTTGCTTTACTACGAAACCTTGTTTATCTGGAATGAAGACGAATATTTTCAATAATATTTCATTGGTTATTTTTATTTGGAATGGATGGTGAATAGTCTGTTGCCGAAGTACATCCCTACCCCCGAATTATCTTTTTCCACCAGTCAAGTTCAAT
This sequence comes from Meta bourneti, assembly GCA_933210815.1. Taxonomy (NCBI): domain Eukaryota; kingdom Metazoa; phylum Arthropoda; class Arachnida; order Araneae; family Tetragnathidae; genus Meta; species Meta bourneti. The sequence continues at coordinate 18,020,021 of OW119929.1, forward strand.
GTTATCTAACTACATAACTTTGTTCCAACTACATTAAAAAATATTCCATTGCCTTTTATATTTTGACTCGGATGACGTACGGTATACTTTGATATAGGAAATATTTGTAGGATATATATTATATGGAAATATTTTTCTACCTACTTTCATAACTTTGTTCGCGTACTACATTTAAAAAAAGAATATTCCTTTCGTTTTTTTTTAAATAAAGATTTGGATGGCAAGTGGTCTAGTCCAAGTACAGACCTTGCTCGAATTCGAGTGTTTTTATCCACCAGTTAAGCAGAAATATTCTATTGTTTTTTTATTTAGACTTGGATGACAAGCAGTCCGTTGCCCAAGTACAGACCTTGTCCCCAAATTATAATGTTTTTTCACCATTTCAGTTCAATGTTGGCTAACTGCAAAAACTATGCTTTTTGACTACGTTTTTGAAGAAAGAACATTCCTTTCGTCATTTTTATTTGAACTGGGGATGACGAACGTTAAAAGAATTGCTCTAACTACTCTACAAAAAGAATATTATATTGTGTTTTTTTTATGTAGACTGATGACAAGCGGTCCGTTGTCCAAGTACAGACCCTACCCCCGAATTAGAATGTTCTTTCACCATTTTAGTTCAATGCCCGCTAACTGCAAAAACTTTGTTTTGACTACATTAAAAAAAAAGAATATTCCATTCGTCATTTTTATTTGGACTCGGTATGACGAACGGTCCGTTGCGCAAGTACGGTAGGAAAACATTTCATCGTGGATCACCCCTCGATCCATCCCTCTTCCTCCTGTGGAGCATTTCTGTCTTATTTCACTCGATGGATTAGCTGGAGCAAGAAGATTGAATCGTCGCGTTAAGCCTCGCGTCGCTGAAGTGGAATCACTAATCTTGCGACGTCCTCTCTGGAAGTTTTTCCGCTCCCATTTCTCACCTAACATTACAAATTCGACGAAGCGTTGAGACGCCTGCCAGAATGATTCACAGACGACATATTTGTTTCCGAGCGGTAGCGGTATGGACGGGATCCAAGTATTTTTCTTCCTTCCGAACCAGCCCGAGTCGCTTGGATTTCTGGAATGTTCATTGCGTGAACTTTGTTAAATTGCGCCCGCGCTTGCTCATTAAAATTGTTCCGGAGGAAGGCAGTTTATTTGTGGGAGATTTCTCCCAGTCATTTTTGTCATCGCCCTTTCCGCCATCCCCGAGTGATTTAGGGGACTTTCCGCGCGTTGGAATAACCCTGTTAGAGAGACGGAGGAATTGCGCGAGCATTTTTCACAAGTGTGCATGGATAATTGAATTCCTTACCATTGGGAGACTTAACCAAGCGGGGATCTCGTTTTTTTGCCCGTGGTCAATGGACTTTCAAGTCGGGAAGAACCTGATACAGGGTTACGAATCCAACCACAGACCGTCATGTACAAAGGGGGCAGGTTAAATCTGTCGTGGCCTCAAATGTCCTTGGCGTGGTGTGGAAGTTTGATGAGTGGTGTGCCAGCTCAGGTGTTGCATCGTCATCTGACCGTGGTTCAAAATTACGTGGTGTTGACCTTCGGGTTTGATCGCGAGCCGTCGCCAATAGCCCGTTGCGTTGTTCCAGTGCGACGTTAGTTAATTATCAATTACCAACGAAATTACGAGATAAGAGTTCAGGTTGCTGTCTTGGTTGCAAAGCAAAATTTTCAGGTGTGTAATACGACAACTTCGAACCCTGACCCAAAAGTTTGTCTTTCTCTGAATGATCAGGTTGAAGAATTCTTACTAAAGTTGATCTCTTCTATGAGATGATTTTCAGCGTTAACGAGCCCCCGGAAGTCCATAATTTTACTTACGATCAATACGTACAGGAAGCACGCTCCACCAGAAAGCACTAGCGCCGTCTACCATTTAGCTTTGCAGAAAATTCCTCTCATTGTCGAATTACTTCAAGTGTGTTTTGGACGATGGATTGAATTGTAGCTATAAAAATATGCTGCTGTGAAAATTGGGGATGGGTAGCCAAAAGTTTCTAGCCACGGTAATCTTATAAATTATCAGTATCGTGTATTCTGTGTGGTCAAAGCATTATTTTATGCATTGTAAAGGTTAAATGTAGATTTAAAAAGGTTTTAGGGTCCCTCAAGTTTATTTTGTATCGCATCTTACTTAGTTTATTTTTGTATCGTATCTTAAGGAAGGAATTTATTTGAATGTTTGGAAACTTACTTTTTAAAATAGGTTAAAAAACTATACTAAAGAGATTAAGATTGGAAATTAAATTTGTATCTTTCCAATCGTGATAAATTACTGCTTACAGTGAATTTAACAAAAAAATTGAATTGAAAGCCAACTGATTTCTATCAAAGTTCATTCAGCTCAGCTTGTTATCTAATTTTATTGTAAAATGTTTTGAGCATCACTCTAAGTAGGCTAATTGATTCAAGAGTTTGAAGATATCTTTAGCCTGCATGTTGTAAAATCTGGATAACAATGCAGTTCAACAAAAGCAGTTGGGACTTAGAAATGGCAAATCAAATCTCCGAATTCATGGAATACGAACTTTCGTATAAACCACTAAATAACTTCCGAATAAATAAACCTCATTTAGTTTCTTTCACCACATCAGTTTCTGTTTCTTATCAATAAGGGCTGGCGTCGCTCCAGCTTATTAAGGTAAGCCATAATTTCCCTCTTCAAAGCACCATTAATCGAATGCAATAAAAGCGTTTTTCCATTTCCAAGGAAAAAGTATTCCAAAACTTTACCCTTCCTTTTCACTTTTATGTACATCGAATGCACTCAAAAGAATTCCGTCCCGCGCAATAAGATTCGAACGTTATAAGAAATGGGAAGGGGTGGGGCAGGGGAGGAGAGAAATTTCATAAAGCCGGATCATCGTAGAACTGTCTCCTATTTCAGTATATTCTTACGGATTTGAATCAAACCTCGAAAAAGGTTTGACTCGGGGGGTGATATTTCGACGGTATATTCAATTTCCTGGTGCGCACCCCCTCTCCCCGTTGCCACCGCGTCGCTGGGAAGGGTGTGTGCGCGTGCAGGGGTATCTGGCACCACCCAATTTTGACACAGACTGTCGACTCTTACAACTTTAATTAGTTCTCGTGTAAGGTAAGAAGGGGTGCTGGTGGCGCGATAGCTGATTTATAGGGGAAGCTGTCTTCAGCTGCTGTATCCATAACTACCCCGTGCTGGATGAAATGGGAAGCCCGAGAGGCGAGTCATATTTCAGTGGGAATGGGTCCCGCTGAGAGCTTCCTATGGCCGTCACTGTGATTCTCTCTTTCTGCTCCCGGTGTTCCCTGAGCATCTTCCATCCTCCTTCCGCGCCATTCTTCCCTTTATTATCCCTCTCCTCCCCTCCTCTTCCTCTCTGTCTTGGGTTCTACGTGACGTTCTCTATTCACACTCCTTTCCTTCTTTTTTCCCTTCTCTTTCTCTCCGTTCGTTCTTTTCCTCTTTCGCACCTTAAGAAAAGAGGCACCTTAGAAGAAGAGGGGGCATTTGCAAATGTTGTGTGGATCTGGAGGTGAGGATGCCTTGTTTCAGGGTGTAGGGTCGTGTAAAGAAAGTGGTCAGAGTTCCTTATCCAAACGCTGTGGTCTGGATTCAAATCGTGGAGTGATATCGTAGAGGGTTTTGGTGGTTAGAAACTTGAGGTTCAATGAGTTTAGAGCAGGATTGTTATTGAATTTAAGGTGTGGTTCGTTCTTATACCAGAAATGTGGTTATGGTTCCAATCACGGAGTGATATCGTAGAAGGATTTAGTGGTTAGAACCTTGAGGTTCAATGAGTTTAGAGCAAGAATGTTATTGAATCTAAGGTGTGATTTTGATCTTAGAACAGGAATGTTATTGAATCTAAAGTAGAGTTCCTATCCAAATACTAATATCCAAATGCTGTGGTTTGGATTCCAATTATGGAATGATGTCATAGAGGGATTTGGTTGTTAGAAACTGGAGGTTTGATGAGTTTAGAGCGGGAATGTTATTAAATCCAGGATGCTGTTCGTTTCTATATCCGAAAGCTGTAGTTTGGGTTCCAATCGTTTAGTGATATCAGAGGGATTTAGCGGTTAGAAATATGAGGTTCAATGAGTTTAGAGCAGGACTGTTATTGAAACTATCTAGGGTGTTCATTCTTATATCCAAACTCTGGTTTGGGTTCCAATCATGGTGTGATATAGAGGGATTTGGTCGTTAGAAACTTCAGGTTCAACGAGTTTAGAACAGGAATGTTATTGAATCTAAGGTGTGGATTACGATTAGAAGTAATATAGAGAGTAAAAATTCAAAACTTAGAGAATATCGGCGTTGTCCATTCCAGTGGATCAAGACCTCTATCATCCGGACTGAAGTCATGCGGACGCTGATATGTGGATTCCTATCATGGAGCAATATCGTAGTTGGATTTAGTAGTTAAAAACTTGAGCCTTCTGTCCTGATAACGATGAACGTCTTGTTCCACCGAATTGGCCATTGACGATATTTTCGAAGTTTTTAATTTTTAATACTTTAATTTTGAAGTTTTGAATTCTTTTATCATTGTATTTTTCGATGATAGAGGGATTTAGTTGTTAGAAACTTGAGTCCATTGAGTGGAGAAGGAATGTAATTGAATTGGTATTTCGAGTATAGGCTCATAAAAGGCTGCTGTGAAGCCTTTAAATCAAACAAAACACAAACTGAAAAATCTAATATTAGATAGAAATTGTTACAATACTTTTTTATTTTGATATATTTGTTATAGTTTCTACTTATTATTACGCTGCATCATTCATGATAAATTCGTGGGGATCTTATAGTCAAGTCTATGAGTTGATTTGTGGCCATTGTAAAAATGTTTAAGAATACCTGCCCATCCTGTCCTGTTAAGAATTCCACCATGATTGGAATACACATACCAGTGTAATTTCAAAGTTTCACAAATTTAGTATTCATGGAACCTGAAAGTTTCGTAAAGATGGTTCACTGGTTTTGTAAGATAACAGGGGAATGCATAAAGTATTTGAAAATCTTTGCATTTATTTGTGTTATTGCCCATTCTGAAGTTAAGTTGAGAAATGGGATATAAATCATACGGTAAAAGGGACTAAGTTGATAATGTATACCTGTTTCGAGACACATTAGGACAATACTTTTACTGTTAATCCAAAGCCTATTTTATGATGAATGATTGCACTATTAATTTGATAGTTAGTATCAGTATCTTATTTCAAACCTATTTAACCCTCAAGGTGGTTTATCTTCACGTCGGAAACTGTCCTGTAGTGATTAGCCTGATGCAAAAACTTCCTCCAATCTGGCATTGGTTCTGGGCTAGGGATAATTTTTTTCGCACTTAGAATTTCATTCCCTAATAATAGGACAGTTGCCTGGACGAGATATCTTGTTATTAGCTAAATTGGCCAGATCTTAATGGACGAGATATCTCGTCTAGACACTCGGAGGGTTAAACACAGAAATAGGTTTTCAAATTTCCAGTCCAAAGCAAAGCAAAAGTTTCATCTTGTTGCTCAGACGAGATAATTTCGCTTTTTCTCTTCCACACACAAGTCTTGCTTTTTGACCGAAATCTCTTCCGCTTCACCATTGTTGAAAATGAATGTAGAATTCGTTGTAGGCCCGAGAACAATGATTACCTTTCAGCTGCTAATGAGCGACGAACTAGATCTAGACAGTCAAAAAATAAGTATTCCTCAACAACTCTCCTTCCTCCTGTGACTCAGGAGTTGGAGGCTATTAATAAGACGCAGGAGGCAGCGGGAGTATCCAAAAGAAAGTGTTCTCCGTTTGAGGGGGCCTTGTTTAAGGTGGCGATGCGTTTCTCTTGATGGAAGGTCGCCGGATGGTCCATATCCAGCTGTTCTTTTGAGTGAAGTAGTGTTCCCTTGATGTGAAGGATGAAGGAATTGATGCAAGCAAGTGCCGTCTAGACCCTGTAAACTATAGATCACGAATACGGATCCATGCACCTAGTTTTGGGGTTTAATTTCTTAAAGAAATCGTATTTATTAAAAATATAACATCACCAGGTATAGAATGCCTCCTCGATAAATCACTCATTCATCTGTATTGCTCATTTTTACTCGGATTAATTTTTTTCGAACAGCAGAGGTAGGTAATTGAATTTACGTCGCACTGAAGCAACACAACGGGTTATTGGCGACTGTCCGGAATCCATCCCGAAATGACAACACCTCGTCATTTTGAATCACGGTAGGATGACGAGGTCAACACCTGAGGTGGCATCCCACTCGCAACTTCCACACTACGCCAACGTGAGGTCATTTAAGGCCTCTCAGATTTAACGTGCACCAGCCCTCGCGTGTGCGACAATCTTTTGGTTGGATTGAGTTTCGAACTCGCAATCCACGGTTTGTTAATCCGTGACTACCAACTGGCCCTCGAACAGCAAGGGAATCTCAATTTGTTTCTTAAAATTTAAGATTTTAATTCATATATACGGTACCCTCGACACATCGCTCATTTTTACTTGTCCCCAATGAATATCAAGTTTTCGAACAGGAAATCTCAGTAAGCGGATGTCTCGGAAATGAAGGCAGAGGACCCTGATGTCCCTTAAAATAATATATGTTAATCACCCTAGGCGATTTGTTTCATCTCGTAACCACTGCTATAGCCTCCGGCATCGAACGATAGACTCGGAGCCAGAAACCACGTTAAAAATGTCAATTATGGGAAAGCTTTGTTAACCTGACCCCTAATTTAACGAATGAACTCGTCCAGAACCACGTGACTCAAAATACCAACTCGCCCCGCATCCGGACTATACTTTCACCAAGTTTTTCAAAAACATCTGTGCCAGAGTCGTTTTCTTCATCCGTAAGTTAGAGCGACTTCAAGGCTATCGTATGTCAAAACCAAGCGCAGATCATTCACGCAAAAACAGTTTTGACTGCCAACCTAATTGAGTTTCTACGACTTCAAAACCTACCTCCCCCCACCGTGTGTCCAGCGGTGGTATTTCCGTCACTCCTGGCCTTCCGAGGCTGTAAACTACATCTTGAAGCACGTGTCAAATCATTTGTGGTGACATTGTTTTCGTGTTTTTGTTACACTTCTTTCTTTCTCTGTGCTGTATCCTCCCATCTCGGGTAATCCAAATGACCGTTTGACACGCGACGTCCCTTAAAAGCGGCGAAGAGGAGGGTGTGGCGACACCTGTCTTGACCTACAGGGTTGCCACATGCCGTGTGGGCTTCCCCCTATTGTCACATTTAAACAGTGCGACAAATTTTGATTGATCTCCCAGGCCGGCTTTTCCGGCCACCCTCTGTCCATTCATTCATGTCGTTACCACCAGGATAAGGATTCGAACGAAGGACAAGGATAAGGCCACCCCCTCGTGGTAATTATATTCGCATTTATGTCTTACTAATGATGGTCGGCGGTTATTTTTCAGTTGTTAATTCTTTCTGTGATCTCTTTGGACCGGGTTAAAGCGGCCCAGTGGGTGGGAGGGAAATTATATTCTAATGATTTTGCGAGTGAATTGAAAAAGAGACGTGATCGAGTGGGGTGTAATTTTGTTTTTAGTGGTTTTGGGGCAGTGGCGCACACCTCTTTGTGATTGTGCCATGAATATTCATATCGGTTGATAGTGATGGCATGTGCTTGTCGTGGAAGGGCTGTAACGATGCTGGACTTGAATCAGTCTCATTCTTAGGAAGAGTTGGAAAAAAATGCATTAGTTGGAAAAACCATGGAATGTAAGGGACTGAACTTTGCTGGCGCCCCTACATAAATTTACAGACTAGCCAAAATGGTTCAGGCCCCTAGAACTTGTGCTCATTATTATATGTATTTAACATTCTAAATATGGATATTTAAGGATAATAAAGTGACTGCTGCTTTTTTTAGTTTTTAGATTTTGATATAAAACATTTTCACATTTCTATAGGACATTCCTTCCTTAAATTTCAGTCTACTCACTAATAGTTAGCTCTGTAGTTATCCATGTGGATGTGGACTCTGAAATTGAAAATTAGAATTTATAGTCAGACCCCAAAATAAATACTCTTTTGGTTTCTACTACAGGTGTCCAGTGACTTTTGTCATTACAGTGCATGTCGTATTGACACTCGACTCTTGCGGTCTTAGGTTTCTGTAGGTTCTCTGGTAGCCCAGTTGGAGGAGTAACGGATTAGCCACCTGAGAGTTGCGAGTTCAAAACTCGGTCCAACCAAAGACCGTCGTGTACGCGGGGGAGGGGCTTGGTGTATCTGAAATCCAAAGTTTTTAAAGATTTTATCGTTGGCTTAAAAAAATACTTGAATTTTACTGTATTGTGCTTTTCCTTCTATTATTTTTTGTGTGCTTTCCCTCTGTCATGCAAATGATTTTTTTTATTTTTGGCACTATGGATAAATAAACTAAAATCTAAAAAAAATGAAAATCCAGAAATTTAGACGTTCATTTAATATCAAGTTGCAATGAAAATCTGATTGCATGCTAGCATGCATTTTTTACACATGAAATTCTGTCATCTATTTAGAAAAACGTACATTTGTATTGACAGCGGTTCCTAATTCAGTTGGCTCCGGCCCATCTAAAACACTCTAAATAGCAATAATAAAATTAAATAAATTCCCTTGCTGCCTTTTTGCGTTTGATATTGAGTGAGGGACTTCTGTGATGTGTGAGATTCAGATATTTAAGATGAAGTAATTTTTAAGTGTTGTGAAATTCCTTTTGGTTGTGAAGTCAACTATAGGATATCACGGTATGAAGTAATTGAAGCTAACTTATTTAGTGAAAATGACTAAATCTGTGTTTAAATATGAAACAGCCTTTTATGGTACTTTAAATTGTTGAATATAGATTTTTTTCTAATGCCAGCTCATGTAACTTACGATCCTTCAAGTTCTGATTGGCGAGAACGTTACAGTCTGCTTATCTGGGGAATCCATGGGAGGTGCAGCCACATCGCACACCCCTTGAACTGAGACAGGGCATATCTTTACGGACACTGGTCCGCATTTACGTGTCATCTAAAAAACCAGGACATTTCAAGCAGCCAACCCGACTTCGGCACCTACGAAATTTCAACTCACCATCAAGCGCTTCAATTTAAATTTTTAAAGCCTTTTGTCTCGGCCACTGGTGGAGAGATGAATCTAGTATAGCTGCAATGCTATGTCGGACTCGACACTTTTCACCTCGAGGTAACCCAGTGATATTTCCTCCCTTCCATTTTTACTCTCGCCCCGCCGTGTTCCAGTGGGTATACCCACTGCGCTCGTATCTGCGAGTTTGGGCGGCGCGGGTTCTATTCCTGCCAAGTTGTATTCCTCCCTGTATGTATTTCTTATGTTTTCCTCTTATATGTATTTTTCTCTTCTGTGTCTATAGAACTTTCCCTGTGTGTATATATCTAATACTTGGCGTTGTCTGAATTGTGTTTGGCGCAGCAAGGCCAAATACGGCTCTTCCACCATAAAACACAACAAACCCATTTACAAAAAGCAAACTGCTCCAATGTCTATCGAAAGTGTTGCAGCAAGTTCGATAGCCCACACCATCTTCAACTGCCAATCAGAAGGAAGCGCGGTTTCATAAGCCATTCATCCTCGCCAATCTTTAATGGTTTACTTACGGGTTGTCAAGGTGCTGGTGCTAGCCCTCCTTGTAGGTTTTCGCTCCCCCGTTCGATAATGCCGTACCGATGAAAGCGATCCATCGATGTGGTTGTTCCCAGTGACAAATGGGAACTCTGATTGGCACTCCGGACTATTTTTCATTCTTCCCTCTTAAACATCCATTAGAGATTGTATCCCTGCTCCACCCACACTTCGTCTCTAAACAAACTGTATCTCGATCATTCACTCGATTAATTTTTTTTTTTGAGTCTGCTGTGATTGCTTTGAAGGGGTAATTGGAGATCAGAAAGGACCGGTAAGAATTTCCATTTTCCTTGCTTTGCATTGAGTGCTTTCGTGATTCGTATCGATTTGCTCTTTTGATTTTGGATTACCACTTTCATGGTAAGATTGACTTCTTTAGTGAACATGCTTAGAGGTAGATGGGGCCGCCATGGCTCAGTGGATTTTCCCACTGCGCCAACAACATACGAGTTATAGATGGCGCAGGTTCGATTCTATAACTTAGCCTAGTTGTATCTTCTGTACTAGTAAAGCTTTTGTGTGCTTGCATGCCCATTACTTGACGTTACCTGTCTTATATTTGTCAAAGCTTGGCCAAATGTGACTTTTGCGACATATAACCAAAACGCAACCAATCATAGAGGTAGATGAGGTATGCTCTTTTCTTTGTCGATTTAGAAGCTCTTAATATTATTACATATGTGCTTTTACGAATGTTAAACCAGTGAAATCGGTATTTATTATATATACTCATTGTCAAACAAAGTATTGTTGAATTTATTCTATTATCTCTGATGGTTTTTTGGACGTTTTAAGCTATTATAATTTTGCAGTGATGCCATATAATAAAGCTTATAATGCAATGTAGCTTCTGTGTGAGAAGGCAGATGACCATGGGGTTGTCGTTTTCTTTGTGTATTTACCTATTCTTTGAAGACACGTTTTGTCTGTTAATGAATGGTGTTTGCTATCAATTTTCATAGTTTTCATACAATTTCAATTGTTTAACAGTCTCTAAACACTTATAAACGAGATGAGCTGTGTAGTTTTAAATGTTTTATATTAAAAGTTTTCGGTCTAAGGCTTGAGAAATATTTTAGATCATGACTGAAATGAATTGTTCCTTTGCTTCTCACTAAGATTTCTTTACAGCCATATGGATGCTAGGCATCGGCTTTCTTATTATTTACATTCTGATATTTTATAATAAATTGTATTTAGAAAGTAAATGTATTTGCCGAACCTGAACCTTCCTTCCCGTGATGCACATCTCGGGGAATCTTCCCTCATTCCTCGAAAACCGAATTTAGCGTTCGAAAGGCCCCGTTTTATTTTCCATCATAAAAGCCACTAAGTCATTCCTCCCCTGCCCGAAACGCCCGCCTGCCTCGGATTGTTGGTGTAGCCCCAACTTGCTTAAATAAACATCTTTTGATATTGGTAATGCAAGAATACGATGTTCCTCTCCTGCCAGACAGCCAGAGAAACTAATTTCGAGCGGTGGCAACCCACCCCTGCCGCGGGTTATAGCCGAGCTACAGAAAATAACTTTATTTTCGATGTGGGGATGGATATTTTTCGGAGGCGCAAAAGAAATGCCTCGGATACATACCGCCACGTTCTTTCTTCTCTTTCCCCGTCTGCTTCCCATCTGAGAGAGAAGGCAAAAATGCTCGCTCCTTCCCTCTAGCTTGCAGGCAAATTTTCAATCAGTTGGCCTTCTGCCTAATTCAATAAATTGCTTTTCCCTGTAAACTGAGACTGAAAATGAAAATCGTGGGAGCTCTGTAGGTGCTCCGTTTGTTGGCTTTCTAATTTATTGCTTGGTTGCACTCTGGTTGGCGGGCTTTGGCGTCCTTTCCCATGCTTTTGTGAGAGACGTAATCTGTTGATCGGTTTGCCGTCTCATGCGGTTTTCGGTACCTCGACTGATCGACGTTTTTGTTTTGAAGAGAATTGGTTAGGATATTTATTTGTTTTTTCTTTATGGTTTCGGAATTTTATTGGGATGAGCGATGCGTTCCTGTTTGATAATAAAATTTAATTTAGAGATTAGCTTTCAAGTTTGATGTGTGTCAGCTTATTTCAGTTCTGCAAATTTCCTTTTTTGTTTTAATAACATAATAGAATATTTTATCGAGGAGAAAATAAATAATATCGTAGGAAGTTGGTTGAATTTGCACTGGAGCAACACAACGGGCTATTGGCGACGGGTCCGAGATCAATCCAGAAGGGAAAGACCCGACGGCAACACCTTGCCATTTTGTACCTCGGTCAGATGACGAGGTCAGTAACTAACCTTCCACCCCATTCTCTTAACTTCCACACGTGGCGAACGTGAGGACATCTGAGACCACGACCGATTTAACGTAACTCGTTATCCCTTGGGTGCTTAATCTGCGACTCTACCAACTGGGCTATCGCGGCCTAAATGATATGGATATTCTGCTTTAAAACTTTTGTGTGGTATTTTATTAGGACGAAGAGTGTTCCGGTTGGAGTATAAAATTTATTTTGAAGAGTTTAAATTGAAGACTAGTGCGATAGAGACAGCAGTAATATAGATTCTTTTATTTAACTTTTTTAGTTAAAGTCAAGGCTGTCTACGGTCTATCCTGGATGATCAGAAGCTGCGTTCTTTACCCTTTCTTATATCTACCGTGGTCTTCTGAATTTGATACATAGATCTTGGTCTGATTAGTCGTGTAGCAAATAATGACCATAGAACATCAAACCAAATCCTTTAAAAATGCACTTTGTACCTTGTTAGTTTGGGGCCTTTCGTACCTTTGGTCCTAAGATCAACAGCTTTACTGAAGAAGCATGAATTTCTGGAATTGAGGATATCTTTTACGTTGAGCGACAAATCAAGCCATTCAATTTGAAACGAGTAGGGATTATCAGCAACAACGTGTTCATTTCGCCAAATAGCATTTCGTCGTCTAAGAGTTTTAATATTCATCAAAATAAAGTATAAGAAACGCTGTTTCAAAAACTTGCTGTCGTTTTTTAAAGTTGCAACTCTACCTAAGTGTTTTTAATAATAAGCATTGCGTTGAAGACTGATTAAAGTATGACAGCATTTGAATGGGTAACAAAAGACTAGCAGATTCGAAAGCTTTTATGCTCTCAATTAATGTAGCAGCTGCAACAACGTCTTGAACGCACTTATTGAAAAACGTGCCTCGAAAGCCTCAGTACGTGCAATGATTAAGGGGCCTGGTCAAATCAAGAAGCAGTCACACAAGTCTCCGCCAATCTTTCTTCCCTTTCTAATTTAAAACTTCCCCCTTTCTTTTTGCAATGAAAGGACGGGGGAAGGAGTCGCCTCACTCTCCCTTTCTTCTACTATCCCGGCAATAAGAGCTTTAGGGGTGGAGTGGGTTCCTTAAATTAAATTGTTTGCTGCAAGAAAATTGAAAAACAACTCGGAAGTGATTTGCATATTTCGGAATTTTATGTCGAAGCCCGGTCTTGTGGCGATGTCCGTGTTAGTTATACCGCACGTGGCATGTAACGCTTAACTTCTCTCTCAACCGTCCTCATTTATTTCCGCGTGTTTCTTTCGAATGCTTCCGGAGAGGTTTCCCCCCGTAAATGAGAAAGTGGAGTTTCTTTTTCGGCATCTGTGTCGGTGTATCACCAAGGGTAATATTTAATCCTCCCGGTGGTGTTTTTCTCTGAGCGTTTTTGAAATGACTTTGAAGTCGTGTTTTTTTGGTTTTTTTGGATTGCGAGCTCGTCCCGATCTTGTTTTGTGGGGGGAAGGGTTGGAGTTTTTACTTTTTGTGAGTGATGCGAGAAATGGGATATTTTCCCCGTGTAGTAATTCGCGCGTACAGTTTTCAGGTGGTAAAAATGTTTTCTGAAAACAATTTTCATGCTGATACTGCTACATTGCATTGTGCTATTGTGACGTCTGCTTAGCTATCTTTTTTAATGTATTAAATAAGCTTTTGTGTGTTATAGAAGTTTGATAAGACTATTTGGCATGTCACACATTGATCGGACAGACAACCGACAGAGCCAACCGACCTGCACATGCTTACTCCATTTTTGTAATGAAAACATGTGGATACGCATGCGTGTTTCTGTCTCCTTTAGTGTCACAGGACTGGTGTTGGACCAATGTGTGACTTGCCTTCTAAATACTCTTTTTCCCCCTTTAACTTTTAAGCAAAATTCCTTTCATTAAAGAAAGCTCATCACTGAAAAAGTTCATATGGATTCGTAATTTTGTGTCGTTTTTATTATTGAATTACTCGGCGATCCGAAAAGAACAAAACTAGACGTCATGTTTTTATCCAAGAAAACATGATGTCAAGCAAATGTTTTTCTTTTGTATCAGGAAAACAAGAACCCAAAAGCTTGTGATCAACAAGTTTAAAGATCGTTTACCACATCTGCAAAGTGAGAAGCAGAAAATAATCTTCCATTGCAACTTTTGGACAGAACATTGAACAATATTCCTCTAAAACTACAGAGCTACCGATAATTGACCATATACGCCACATCAGCCAGTTGAGAGTATTACAAACTGCCTTCTACAGACAGAATCAGACCTCAATGAAGAAAAAAATTTGTTGAATAAAGTTGTATCAAATATTGCACAAATGTTTCCTACTTTTCATCGGACACGGTTAGTTAAATAAATTCTTGATCTCACATTAAAATAAATTCTTGATAATTGCAATTAAAACTTCACTGCCTTAAAGAAGTATAGACCCAATGTTCTGTGCATTTCTCCATTTAAATTCTGAAACCAATAATTCAACAATGTCTTCAAACCTAAATAACCATATTTCTAATTAAATATCTCTTTCCGTTTCATTAATTATTGTTTAGTCATCACTTTTGTCAAATCCTGCGCTATCATTTGATGTGCCACTAAGAAAGCAATGGAAAAATTAATTCGAAGCTTTGGAATAAGGAAGGGGTATTACGATTGCTGACCCAAACTTCACTTATCAGACGAGGCTTTTCCTGCTTTTATACGTCTCTTGAATGCCTTAGCGTTCCCTTTTGATTAGGCAGAAGCACCGTTTGTGTCCACTGCTATTTGTCGGACGCTGGTCAACGCCAAGATTGGCCCAGTCGCTGTCGTCTTCGTTTTCAACGCAGCACTGGGAGGTGCCTAATTGTGACACATTTGTTTTGCCCAAGCTACGTGTCGAGATCTCTAAGGGCAAAACGAATCACAGCTTAGCGTTATTGAAGTAGGGCTTGGAATTCTCTCGGTTCTTCTGTCTAATGGATATTTGAAACTAATATATTACAATGGTAATGTGATTTTTGCCAAATTATTTTATAAAGCATTTGTATGTCGATTTTTTAACTCTCCAAGTGACTCTGACGAGATATCTCGTCACTCGTAAAAATGTGAGAGGAAAAAAGGGAATTGGGAACATAGTTTCATGAAAACATAAAGCTATCGCTTTGGTTTCACGTGAGCGCGACCCCATTGTAGACAGACCCTCATGGGAAAAGAAAACATCAAGAGGATACGTCTTCTGATGTAGGATGCAATTCTGACTATTCAAAATCTCTTGAAATGTTAATTTTCTGATGTGTCATTTCCATCAAGAGTGCGAAGTTCCGTGAAGATAGAGATCTGCAACTATCAGGAGATAAAGATCAGCGTATGCCAGTTACTTGTATTTAGTGGTTTAATTTTCATACCACTAGTTGCGCAATCTAAGTTTTGAATAAGTCTATCCGATCTGCAAAATTCTAAGAAAAAAGTTTGACGTTATAATTTTTTATAAAATTGAGAGGAAAGCATTGACTCTGGAATGAACTAAGCGCGATCCGGTCAAAAGGTTACTTCAAAAGATTAAAAGCAATCACCTAAGAGTCTTGGGGTTTTAATCCTTTATAAGCTTTGAAGCGTGTCAAAATATTATACCTTTTCTCGTTCTATACCATAAATGCTATTTGTTATTTAAAATGAGGATCTTTGTTTGCGGGTCAAGAGCTTTACCTTTTCATCCGGCGGTTGCTTAGTTATTAAGTTGTCATGATTCTCTTGACTTACAATGAATCATGTCCGTATTTCTGTGAGACCATCGTGCATCAGCTTTTCACAACGGGCCGCCACCAGATTGTTCTAATTTCATGCTCACCTCCAACCACCACCCCTACCAACCTGCGAGTTATTGGCAACCCAGGTTCGATTCCTATCGGATTCAATTCCTCCCTAGGTGTATTTCTCTCTTGTGCCAGTTAAACTTTCATTGTGTGTTTATGTCCATTACTTGACGATGTCTTGTGTTTGGCGCCGCATGGCCCTTGCGCCATAAAATCCAACCAACCTCCACCTGAATATTTTTCTTTGTTGGGAGGCATTTCGGTGTTGATGGTGTGTTTTTCTGCAATAAATGCGTCTTATTTTATATTTTATTATTTTTTCTTCTAGTCAAGTCCTATTTGGGTACGTAGTCAACTTGCATTTCCTTTTGAGTATATTCATGGCATCAATTTATTCTTCGTGTATAATTTCTTTGTCTTAAATACTTTAAAAGGCATAAACTGAATTACAAGTCCTTTTAGGGCCAAGTTTATTTAATTTTGCACTGAGACAAAGTAATGGTAATTTCTTTAAGACGTTTGAAATATATCTTCCTGTCGGCAAAAAGCAGACAACTTAATGAAGTCAATTAAGTTCCGTAAATTTTGCCTTAGAGATAGGTTTTTGCCACTGGTTGAATTCGAAATTTTGATTTTTCGAAAACCATTAAGCTGGCAAATTAATTCAATTTTCACGCACAGTTGAGCATCGAATGAATTAAAAAGTGTTTATTTACCTGCGACTTATCCTTCATTTCACCATCGGCCTAATGCTCCTCAAATGTGATTGAGCAGTTGCTTATTTAATTTCGTGCTCAAAGTTGTAGTATTCCATAACCAGTAACCTTAAGATGGTTGAACTATAGTATCTTCCTGTCGGCAAAAAGCAGACAACTTAAAGTCAATTAAGTTAACCTCTTCAAGCAATCTTGAAATGAAGATCCGGATAAATTTGGAATTTTGTTCGAGATCGGTGTTTTGCCATTGGTTGAAACTCAATTTGAATTTTTTCAAAGCCATAAAACTGTCAAATTGATTCAATTTCCTCGCACAGTTGAACATCGAATGAAGTTAAAAAGTGTTTATTTACCTGCGACGCGACGAATCCTTCATTTCATGACCTCCCCAATGCTCATTCAAATGTGATTGAGCTGTTTGCGGCGGCTTCCTTATGATAGCCGTTTCGGCTCATTGCGCTCGCTTAGTTTTCGACTTCTGTGCCTTCCCAAACACTGTGTTCAATATCTCTGGATTGAAATCTCTTATGTTTTAATGGACTACTTATGGGGTTTATTGCCTGCTTAAGATTCACTGTCCGTTTGAGGTGTGTTCGGGTATAGAATCGAGCGGCTCTTTATCTAAATCACCCAGCGTAAAATTATGCTTTCTTTAAGTGAACCTCCGGGCCATTGCTGCCACGTCCACCCCTTTCGAAGACGGTGCGCGCTAAATGTTTTGCTTTCGGAAGCGGTTTTTAAAAAGCCGCGCCACTCCTTCGACACATGTTTTCCTCTTGCAGGAAGTATTAAAGGGTTCTGGCCTCTGTAATGTAGTTAAATTACGGTCGTTGTCAGCAAAGTAAATAAGCGGTGATCAGGAATGGTTCAATATACTCGGTGAATGTCTGGGAAGAGACGGTGATGGGAACAATGATCTCATAATTATCGCCAGAGAACCATTGGAACTACGTTTCGAGGTGTCTTGCATGGACCTTCTAATGAAATACACGGATCATGTGGGCGGAGTCGCTGTCGTAAGATCTCTGAAGGGTAAATCACAAATCGACTTAGCCGATTGGCTATGGAAGGGCAGACTAGTGTTTTTGATCACGGTGGATAATCACTTTAACCAATCAGTAATTCAGGATTCATGCTTTTACCCACAACCACGTGACAGATCTTCAAACCGAGCAAGTGGAAGAAATAACATGAAGCTGCCGGCACATGCTTCGTCTATTTCATTTTAAGGTCGATGGTGCTCTAAAATTTAGCCTTGGAGAAAGGTTTCGTCAGTATGCGCAGGGTGTTTGAAAACTTTGTGTTCCAAGTTTAAGGGGAGGTAGGGAGAAAACACAAAATTAAGTCCTATTCACATGATTCGTTTATTGGTTTGGTTTTTATGACGCAAGGGCCATATTTGGCCAAGCTGTTCCAAATACAAGACAGACAGCGGCAATTAAATGGATATCAACAGACAAGGAAAGTTTTTATCGTAATTTTATCCTGCAATGTATAACGGATCTAATACTTACCAATGTAACTTCAACTTCTTTGTTTTCGTTTGTTAAGGCTTCTCAATGTAGAACACGTTTAAAAGCAAAACTATCTTGAGAATTAAGTCTTACTAATAGCCTGCACTATAAGGAAGAACTGTTAAAGATAACGATTACTTCCCGCAAATCCTGTACTGCAAGTATAGCCAAATAATGAAATGAATATTCTTGACTAGCTCTGACATCTACTCTCTTTATCAAGCCTTAATGATAGCTGTTTTTCTGGCACTTTCATTTCATAGAGAGAAACAAGAATTTTTCATTATAATAAAGATGTTAGTGTCATAAATTTATTATAATCAATTATAATTTGCATAAACTATGCTGTATTAAGATGCAAAAACACTCGAGTCACAAGCGAGTTGAATATTTCTACACATGAGCATGAACTTGTGTTTCACGACAAATCTCATCCTGTTCTCTTGCCTGTTTCTCTTCAGAAAAGCAACCAATAAAGAAAGAACTAACTCTCACGAATGCATTGGTCTAATACAAAAATTCTGCCTCCTTTCGGTATTAAAAATTATAATATTACATACCAACTACGAATTCACCTGTAATTGTCCTTTAAGTGGTTAATAGCCTTAATTTTATTTCATTCCACCACCTACGTAATTAGCCTATAAAAGGTTAACACTCCGTTCTAAAATAATAGAAAAGCCTGTTTCTCAGGATCCCCGCAAATTCAATTAAACTTGAAAGAAAATTCGAGTAGTCGGTATTTTTCATTCTATCGCTGATGAATTTAATTCCGGTTCGAAAATTGAATCATGGCGACTTTCTTTCATAGCTCATCCCCAATTTTAATCCATCGTCACGTGCACATATAAATTCAGAACTCGTGGAAACACCCTTTAAAAGCATTGCCTCCCCCCACTCACCCGTGGAATATTGTCTGATTGTGTTCAATTAAGAGCTTTAAGAGGAGCTGCTCTTCATTTAACTACCTCGGAGCATTATTGTTCCTCAGGGGCAGATTAAGACCTAAATCATTCAATGCCCCATAATGAGCACCGCTGGGTTTTAATTCGGTTTGTGCTCTAAATTGTGTCTTAAATATCTTTCGACTCTCCGCTCATTGATATCGAAAGTTACGGTTGCCGCTAGTAATTGAGGGGAATCGTTTTCCCCATGAAATTCTTAACGGGGTGGAATTGTTCCTTTTTTGTGTTGTTTGGAAATGATTGTTCTGGTTGATATAATCCGTGGTGTAATTTTGTGCCTTGTTTCTTTTGAGAATTATTTGGTACAAAATAGGAGGGTTTTTGTATTTTTATTTATTGTTCGTTGTTTTCCTTTTTTAGTGTCTGATTTAGCAATTATTTAATTGCATCTCCAAGCTAAAGGGATAATTTGTGCATTTTTGTTTTCTGTCGATTTATTACACTCTGGACTACGATTTTGCTTTAAAGAGGTACCAAGGGATTTTTTAAATATTCTAATGAACTGCTGTTTTTCTTATGGCATTATTCAATGCTGCATTGGAAAACTACTTAGAGCGATCTTTTTTATTTGTTATTATAAATTGAACATTAAATGATTTTGTACTTTTATTGGTTGAAATTGGAATCTTTCCTTGCAATTTTTTCCGATTTCTTTTCAGAAAATTTGTACCTATTGCAAATACTGCGAAACATTAATTCGCAATAGTTTTGCGCTTGTTTTTGTTGTTTTTTTTTTAATTTTTAAAGTGAGTACCAATCTCGTCTTCGTGGTGGAAACAGTATTATCACCATGGTTAAAGACTTCAATTTTAAGTTCCTGAAAACTGAACTGTCGTGTACCAATCCCCAATTCTTATTTGCCTGTTTAAGGTGCTTTATTTTTATTAAATATTTACTCCAAAGCAATTGAATACTAGTTTTAGCTGTGTAAGAATAGTAGTGTAAAATAGGCTATATTTTATTCAGAAATTTATTCAGAAGTGGTCTCCAATAGGTTCATACTCCGCGGAAATGTTTCTAATTTCACAAAAATGAATACTGAAATTGTCTGTATCTGTGACATTCGAAGTTTTGTTCTACCCATGAGTTCGACAATTGCCAGAAATATCTGCACACAGAATACTCATTTAATATTCTAGCACTTCGATCAGTTGATGAAGAAATCGAAGAACCCGTGTATATGTTGAATTACGATCTGAGAGGGACAAGGCAAGAAAGATAACGCCATGCGCGGTTTCTTCTATTAGACGTACTCAAAGGAATGATGCCCCATTGGGCTTGAACTATCCCCCAAGTGTATCATGTGTTCAAAACCAGTAAAATAGACACTAAAGCTAGATCAACCCTCCTAGTGGTTTCGACGAGATATCTCGTCCATCATTGTTACCAATTTTGCCGATTGTTTGATGATGACGATCTTGTCAGTTTTATTCTAATGACGAGATATCTCACCCACCAAGATCTGACCACTCTTGCAAATAACGAGATATCTCGTTGAGACGACCACCATGAGGGTTAATCTCTAAATCGAAGTTTTGTAAATCATTTGTAAAATATACTTAGGTTCATTAGTTATACAAGTAAATTATGCAGTGAGAGAAAAGACTGCCCCCGAATTGAATACTTGCCTGCATGTAATTAAATCCATTACTTTCGTTAATTTGAGCGTAAATAACTATCTTCGAAGATTGAAGAAAAGTTCCCACGTTAGAAAAATTCGTTGAGAAATGTTTTTCGAAACGCTTTTACGACTTTCATTGGTTTCTTATAGTTCCTTGGTTTGAGTGTATGTCTCGCTACGAGGTATACCATTCGAATAAAACGCGAAAGTCATTTAAAATATCTCGTCTCCTTTCTTGCTGTATTTTATCTTTTTTAAGGCGACATTCCTGCTTGACTTTACACAACCTATTTCATTCTGTTTTGGTCTTTTAAAATTTTTTCACCCTCGCGTCGAACCTCTTTTTTTCACACTTCCTTTCCGTACAAGATATGGCTCGATCTGTTCTGCAAATAATTCCGGTGCCACATGGCCTCTTTCCCTGTGGCTCGAGGGAATATATTGCCTCCAAGCGTAAATAATTTTTTCCCTTCTGATATACGTTATCAACCCGCGAAGTGAGTGCGAAAAAATAAAGTGATAACGGTTTCTTATATAGAGAGAGAGGCCTTAAAATATGTGCGCTCAAAAGATGCAAGAAGAAAAAAATTGGGTTCGAAAGTGAAATGTCTCCGATGCCAAATTCAGAGATTTGAATTTCTCAATTTTTACTTGCCATCTCTAAAAACCGAGTTTCTTATTACCTATCGTTGGATCGTGAAAGACTATTCTATTCCTGTCGGTTTTGATGCAATGAATGGTTTTTTTAGTTACGTATGTGTTATATACTGCTCAACAATGCAATTGTATTATTTCTTCCTCCTTGTGACGTTGTTTTTCACTTGGTATCGTTACCCCTAAGTAACTCGAAGAATTGGTATTTTGAGTTATACTTAAATTAGTAAAGCTGGGGTCATATAATTTAATGTAAAATCTGGGTAACTTTCGACTACTTCAGATCTATGTATCGGCTGATTAAAAGTGGGTATATATGGAACAGTCATTCGCGTGGAAACTGTTTTTCCCTTTATCTCAAAAACCAAAAAAAAAATGAGTTACCTAGTTCTTGCAATCAGGTGACGATATCTAATAGTATTAAGAAATTATTCAAGGTTCTTTAAAGGTCTAAGATTGAATAAACATCAGCAGTGTGAACCTTAATAATTTTATTTTCAAATTCCTGAAACTTTTCTTTAATACATGATTGATAACAAATTAACAGATTTATAACTAATGTAATAAATGAATACGAAAATCCATGTATCTGGTAATATTTCTCTTAGGTACTTAGAGATAAATATCTATGTGTTTAATTACTGATAAAAACACGCTCACATAGAATAATGCATATTTCTTTTCAATCCTTATGTAGTGCTAAACTAGTACCCATTTTAAGTCCTCTTATCACGTTCAGACAACGTCCACCATTAGGAAAAAAGTTTGAAGCAAAGCCAATAATTTACTATTACACTCGTTTATTTCACAAGTGCATGATTAATTTTGCATGAAGTATTTTAGACAAATCACACGACAGTATGTGAGAACAAGCAACTCAGTAAAAAACGATGCATCTTTGCATTTGTCTTCGGGATTGATCCCGGACCATCGCCAATAGCCCGTTGTATTGCTCCAGGGCGAGTTCCTTCAACTACCTACCTATGCATTTGAAAAGTAACCCTTTCATGTTATAGTTATGAAAGGAGTAATTTAAAATACTGTCGCTAGTGTATGCAGTTAGCAGTTTAGAAGTATACTATTAACATTTTGCTCTCAAGTCCCGGCAAAACCAATAAAAGTCTGACGAACTCGCATCTGTTCTGTTCAGTTACTAGCAAGCACTTCACAGTAGATTGAGGATCTTCGGCTCAGGTTCTCCAACCATTTCAAAACCGTCCAAGAACATTTTGCAATAAAAAGTATACTTGTAAAAGTTTGCAGTTTATAAGTATGATAGTAGTTTAAATTATAAAATGAAAAATATAAACCACAACGTTTTACCGCCTCCGTCAGTAATTTACCGTTTTCAAATTAGCGAAAGTCGATAATTTGAGATCCTAGTGCAGACAACGAGACTCATTTCTATCGGTATTTGCATTTGCTATCTGCCAGCAAACCCCATGTCCATCATCCATAGTATGCTACTCTTGGCGTCGTCTTGGCGACGTCTCGCATCCCTCTGCAACCCTGCCTCCGTTGCCAAGAAAACCTTTGGTATACCCTCTCATTAAAGTCCTAAACGGGAAGAGAGCATTTGCATAGCTTTTGAGGTGAAAATCTCTTTTACGGCGGGCTGCGCGACAAATACGAATCTTGTTTTAGACTCATTAGATTCATCAACAGGGCCCTTGTGATGGGGCGGTAATAGCGCGCCGCCCCAATAAGTATTCCCTTCTCACGACCGTAGAGCCCTCTTCGATATAAAAGAGAGCAATTTCACTCGACTTTGAAGAGCTTTTCACGTAGACAGCATCCTCCCCCTCCTTCCATCGTTCCCCCTTGGCTTTTCTAAAAGGAAAATCCTTTATGGCGGTCGTGCGGGGAGAGAACGTTAAGGACGCAGAAGAGGGCTATACTTTTGCATCCGAAGCTTTAAAGTTGTCCTTTTGGACTGTTGATTAATTTTGGGGCACGAGGTTTGGCTTTATTTAACGAGGAATGCGTTAAAAGTTTTCCTTCAATACAGGTTTCATTAAGAGGGGCGTTTGTTCTGTGGGAAGAGGCTCCGGCTTTTGTGTTTTCTTCTTGCCTCATTTCCCAAGCTGCGTGACGGATTTATTTGGGTCGTCTTCGAGATGATTTTGATCTATTGAATTTCTTCGGCTGAGCACTGGTTGTTGATATTCTCTCTTTTGGGGATGGTTGACTGCAATGATTTTGATGGGATTTATGAATTTGGACTATTATGGGAAATTGCTCAAGATTCATTATTGGCTTGACTTGGTTCTTGGCCTTGACTTTGGTATTCTTTTTGGGACGATTGGCTGCATGATTTTCGGTGTTGTGTAAAATTGTTCAAGATTCATTATTGCCTTGACGTGTTTGTTGGACTGGGTTTTGATATTTTGTTGGAAGATGGTGGGTTGCATAATTCTGATGTGGGTTATGTGTTTCGCACGCTGTAAAATTATTCTTTACTGATTTGATTGCTAGTCATGAATGGAATTAGTGATCTTTTTATATTGTTAGAGGTGGAGTACGCGCGTACCGTTTACCTACAGTTATTCGATTGACTATCTTTTCCTTTGTAGAAATGAAAGTAATTTTTTTATTTTTAAACACAATTGGCCTATTTCCACTTTTGATAAACTAAAAACTTGTTGGTTATAAGTAACATTTTAATTGTCTTTTTCAAATGTGACAAGTCCATGTTCCTATTTTGATTCTGAGAAATGGTTATTTGAATTCCGTACCTGCAATGTTTACTATTAAATTGCCATGGACTTCCACACAAATTAGACTTACTGGAATTACCATCCAATATTGTTTAAGTCTACTCTTACCTGGTAAATCTTAACTTGAATTCCTGATAGTTGCGATGTTGGTTCAGTCATTTTAAATTTATATGCTACAAAATCAAAATCGATTAATTTGTTCCTTTTTTTATATTTAACCACTTATATCTATAAGTTTTAACGACATATTCTGTTAATCCCTTTTCGTTTGGCGCAGCTTGTCCACTTTTAGACCTTGCGCCATTAAACCCAAACCAACCATCTGTTAATCCCTAAATTTATGTAGAACAGTGCCGGTAACTGTGTGGTAGTGTGGAACAATGTTTGCAGAACAGTGCGTGAAACTGATTAGTAATGCAAATATTGGCTTTCTTAATGAAAGCATGGTACAATATTGCAACTTCCCATGCAAATATATTTTTAGTTTTCAATTATCTCATTGCTTGGCATACTGAATAAAATAATAACACTCGCAGTCGATTTTGAGGTCCCTGAATTGTGCATAGTAACGCTGCCGTCCTCCCTATAAAGGCATCTTTCAAAGAAATATTTCATGCATTGAAATAGCCATGTAGAAATGGCTGGGCCATACATCCCCGGCGCCGCCTTATCTGGAAAAACATACGTTCACGAGACACTCTCAATGCAAAATCCCCTTGTAAAAGTTTCCTTCTTTTTTCTCGCACCACTTTTAGCAAATTCGAGATTTTTCCAATATTGGCCCTTCACTTGACCATAGATATTCGAAAGCCTCCCACCCCAGACGATGGACCCATTCCGCTCGTTCTCCCACACTAACCAATTCCATCATCGTCCTCTGCTGCTGCCTCCCCCTTTCTTTTTTATTCCACCCAGAGGGTGGCAGCGGTGGTGGCGTGGAATTTTTTTCCCTTTCTTTTTCCCTCCTTTTCGGTGCTGGCGGGGAATTCTATCTCCTCCTTTATGCATCAATAGAAATATATATTCCAAAGCAACTTTTCCTCGGGAATTGAATGCGAAAAAGTAAGAAGTCAGTGAATCGCGAAGCTGCCATGAAAAGGGGAACGGAGGGCTGGAGGAAACAGCTCCCAACATGGCCGATTCCCGAGACCGAAAATGAAAGAATCAAGTCGCCTACCCATTACTGGCATCCATAATTCATAGAGTTCCCTTTTCTCGAAATGTGTGCAGGATGGATGAGGGCCCCGCGTGGATGAATGGATGCGTGGACCGGCTGAAGCGCCAGTGTTAAGGAGTTTCTGGATGAGGACTCTGGAAAGGCAGCGATTGTGGCCATCGTCTCGGATAGACTTTCGTCCCGTTTATCTTCGCGGACGTTAATTGGGGACAGAGGTATTCATTAAAGCCCTTCT
The DNA here is from genome assembly GCA_933210815.1 of Meta bourneti. Lineage (NCBI taxonomy): Eukaryota > Metazoa > Arthropoda > Arachnida > Araneae > Tetragnathidae > Meta > Meta bourneti. Next base: position 18,045,325 of record OW119929.1, read on the forward strand.
CAGCTCTCTCCTCCCCACTCGGACTTCCAGGGCCAATTCAAATCTGGAGACGATCTCTTGATTTTTTTTCCTGGAAAAGCACTAAAACTATAGAAACTTGTAAAAGTATTTAGTCTCTTCTGAGCTGCTCGTTTCTCTTGTACATGCAATCGCCACACGAACTTCCATGGCCTATTTAAAATATGACATTATCGTGGTGTTTTGATTTTTCCTGGAAAAGCAATGAACGTCAAAAACAGAAACGTCAAACGTGTAAAAGTATTCTGAAACAAATCTGAATTTTAAGTATTCAGGTCTTTTCTGAGCTGCTCATTTCTCTTGTCCATGCAATCGCCACTCGGACTTTCATGGCCAATTCAAATATGGCGACGATTTCTTGGTGTTTTGATTTTTCCTGGAAAAGCATTGAAACTAGAAACGTCTAACGTATAAATGTATTCTGAAAAAAAAAACCCCACCAGTTTTAAGTATCTACACCCTCGTTTCTCTTAAATTGTCTCCTACATTAGTCCATGCAATCGTCATTCAAACTTACATGTCTAATTCAAATTCGGTCTTGATGTTTTGCTTTCCCCTTGTGTCCATGCCCTTCTGGCCTGTACATGACTCTTACATTAGTCCATGTAATTGCCACTCGAACTTCCATGGCCAATTCAAATATGGTGAAGATCTCTTGGTGTTTTGATCTTTTCCTGGAGTGAAAACTATCCTACTAAAGTCCCTACTAAAAGCTAATTCACTCAAATTGACATTCAGTAGATTTATATACTGGAGTTCTTGGGATTTCTCAAATGGCATAATAACTTACAGTCGATTTATTTTTCTGCTCCATTTAAGTAGTAATTGGACTCGAAGGACAATTCAAAGCATACTGATCCGTTGACGAATCAAATGTGGTATTTCATCCAGAGAACCTGCGATTTCATCGAATCCCGATTTGGTTGTAAATAACTACATACATAGGAGTTGATCGTTTAAATGCTCGACAAGACATTGGTTTCCATGTGATTTCAATTAGCTCCAAGGAGGTAATTTTCATTTAGCAGTAAATAATCAAATCAACCTGTTCGTTCTTGTTTGTGTCCTTGGGCTTTGGATGTTCTGCCAGCCGACAAGCGTTCCATATGACAAATAAAACAATAAATTCTTACACGTTTGCAGTAATTTTATTCAGTTTTTATTTGGTTTTGCGTATGAGCAGCTTTTGCCCTATTTTGGACCTTACGCTATGAAATACAAATAACCAACCTGCCAGCCAACTTGACGAAACTATTTACTGTTCAGTTCATTTTCTGCAAAAATTAAAGTAGCACTCGCATACAGATTTAATATCATAAGAACGATCTGTGATTTCATAAACGCATTTGTTAACAGATGTGACTTGTGTTTGAAATGACCGATTTAATTTTTCTCCGTGTGTACTTCTAAAGATCTTAGACTACCACGTTTTCGCAATTAGTGTTTGGAGGATCGTACAATCCTTAAAATGTCGTGGTGTTGGAAGTTTAGAGAGTGGGGTGACAATTCAGGTGTTGGCCTGACCATCTGACCATGGTTCAAAATTTCGAGATGTCCTTGGGTTTTTCCTTCATTAATAGCCCGTTGTGTTGTTCCCAGTGCGAAGTAAATTCAAGTACCTTTCTATCTATCTTAAGTTGGCATTGGAAAAAACTGCTCAAGGTATTTGGGTAATATTTTTGTTTGACACTTGCTTTAGTAATACTTACCTGTATGCGAACAGTCGCAGTTGTCCCGGTGTAATCACCATATTTTCTAGCAGTTTTATTTATTTTGAAAATAAAGGATGTCTTTGGGCAACATCTTTTGCATTTGTTGGAAGTATTCCGTGGAATTGCAAAATAAAACACATGTCGCTGTTCTGGAATTTTCTCTCAAGAATCTCGTCTGTTATATCTTCCACTTTCATAATTTTTTTAAATCTTTCCTTTCAGCTCTTCTCCGTGTATGCCTATTTTTCTTGTCTTCCCTCTTTCTTCACTGCTCCAAACCACGGGGCAGAGGCAAAAAATGTGCTGAGCGCACAGTTTGAAATTCCGCTGCCCTCAGCTTCTTCATTTTCCGTTGGGCAGCGGTTTTCAATGCGTTGGGGGACACCATATGGTTCGGCCATTGAATAACCCCAATGACGAAATGGCTTCATCTAAAAAGACCAACACATGCATCCATACTTTTCCCCCTTTATGCCTTTTTCTAAGCTGTTCCCTTGCGATTCTAGAGAGCTAACTATATTTAAGCCCTTTACTAAAAAATAGTGAACTGGATTTTTTTCTGAATGTTGTTTTTGGAATGAGAATGTACCATTATAAAAAAAAAATTGAGTTTGACCATTTTCTTGTTACGAAAGGAGATACAATTCTGTTTTGTGCTGCGTCGAGTCTTTGAAAGATTTTGTGTATCGTAATGTTTGTTGAAAGGAATGGAATATTTGGCATGTGAGCATAATTTTAAGGTTTTGGGTATATATCTTAAGAATTGTCCATCTTACAAAAATTTTAAAGTTTACAAAAAGTCATCTTGGAGTTGAAAGTTTTTGACAGTTGTGGAAATATTTTGAATGACTTTCCAATTTTAGTAGGCTTAGTATTTTAGATTTTTTCTAGTAAAGTGCATCACCTATTTATACTTAGAATGATCAGTCGTTTTTTTATTTCTGTTTTTATATACGAAATAACAATTTGACCTTTGTGATAAAGGATACATTTCGTTTAACATTTCCTTGAATTAAAATTGCGTAATTTTAAGAATCTAAAGGATATTTCTAAATTCGTTAGAGTAAATTTAGTCTACTACTTTGTTATTAATTTAGAGTTTAAACATACTTCATTCAAATACTGAAACCCTAAGTTTCATACCCAAATAATGCTGATAAACATACCATGCGTATTTCTCATAAGTACGGATCATTTTCTTTTGGAAAGTATTTTTAAAAATCTAAACATTTAAAATGTTAAAAAGAAAAATTGTTTGCCTATGGTAACAAAAAAATATTCAGCACTTTTGAATGTATAAATAGGGTGGTTTGTTATATTTCAAGCAATGTGAGATGCTATGTCCAATTGTTAAAAATAAACTTTTACAATAATAGGGGCAAACTTTTCTCTTTTTAATAATGTAAAACACTACGTGCAGTGTCAATACATTAAGATCTTTCTATTTCAATTCGTCATCTGACCGTGGTTCAAAATTACGTGGTGTTGTTCTTGGATATTTCCCTTTGGGTTTGAACCCGGATCGTCGCCACTAGCCTTTGTGTTGCTCCAATGCGACGTTAATTAAATACCTGCCTACCAATCTTTCTATTTAAGATAATTGAGTAAAACGTAGGGGGGAAATTAAACTGCTCTCCTGAAATATTTTATTTTGGGGAGTCCTAAACCTCCGATGTAAAGATACAACATTCTACGTCTTTTAAAAGAAAAATCTGGTTAATACGCTCCGAAAGCACTCCTGAACTTAATCGTATTCTATTAAACTCTCAGCTCTAATCTCCATCCCTCTTCACACCCAGTATCACTTTAAGTACGACACATCCGACGGGGCGATGCCTGAATCCTACCGTTTACCATCCACGACACCCAACGAGCGTATCGATTCAATAAATACACACCACCCTCCCATCGATTCCGAAGAGTTAATAAATTACAATCCCTCCTCCTTATAAATGAACGCCGATCACCTGCGATGCCTCATAACCGATTCGAAACGTTGAGACTCAACTCCGTCTCCGGTTAACGTTATTTTTGGATCTTAATAGTCCCTTCTAAATTACGTCACTTATCTCTCTCTCCTGGAAATCTATGTATAAGAGGAGAAACACCGCGGCCAATTAGTCACGTCAGCGATGATAAAACATTCAGTTCTCGCCGTGCCGTGTTCATCACGCGTTCGCGAGACATCCGCGGCATTTCTTACCAGGGGACAAGAGGGATGTCTCTTGCAGCAACAATTTGCAAACGCGGGCCGCAGGAATAATGACTGGTTTAACTGAGAATGACTGCCGCAGTGTAGAGGCAGATCAATCACGAGAGGAATCATCGCCCCCGAGTGGAGAGGAATCACGGAAAAGAGAAAAAGGGTGTAAATATTTCAGGAGTCGCCATCAGACATAAACTGTCTGACCTTCCGTATAATCCTCTAATCATTCTTACTGGGGGGAGGATTGCTCTTTTTTGGAGTGCTCTTTGGCTGAATGGATGCCGGGGTTTGGATGGGTTTTTTAGTGTGGGGTGTGGGATAACGGGATACGTGGGAATGGAAAGGTTCTCACGTAGGACATTGTCTTGGAGAGGGATTGTTTTGGTATCCTCTCTTTTATATGAAGGAAGCTTTGGTGGAGTTCTCTGTTTCAGGACTTCAGAGTAGGCTGATTCAGAAGACCATTCGGTTAGTCTAGCTATCTTCATGTAAGTGACAAATTCTTTGGGAGTGATGTTTTGCTTAATGTGTGCCGGTTTTTGGATGGATTTTTTTAGTATTTGGTGTTGGATAATATTCAATGGTATGGTAAATTTCTCGCAAAGGTCATTGTCTTCGATTGGGATTGTTTTGGATTGGTTCTGGAGCACTCGCTTTTATTGGGATGAAACTTTGGTGACTGGAGAAGTTCTGTTTGAACTTGACTCTAGAGAGCAGACTGATCCAGAAGACTAGTTGGTTAGTCGTTAGCCCTCGTTTAGAGTGGCAAACTCTTTTTGGGAGTGGTTTTTTTTGCTGAATATGTGTCGGGGTTTGGATGGGTTTTTTGGTGTGGGATAACACTACGTGGAGATGGTAAAATTCTCATGAAGGAGTTCGTGTTAAAGGACAACTCTTTTGATGAATGGGTGCCGGGTTTTGGATAGATTTTTTGGTGTTTGTTGTAGGATAGCTAACCATGGGGACGGTAAGGCGCTCACGTAGGACATTGTCTTTGAGAGGAACTGTTTTAGATTGGTTCTGAACCCTTGCCGTTATTAGAATGGAACTTTGGTGGTTGATGGAGTTTTGTTTCAACTTTACGGTAGAGCAGGTTCATCCATAAGAAGAGTTGGTCCAATCAACCCTTGTGTAGCAGAAAATTTATCACAGGACGATAACCGAAACCAAATCATAAGACTTGTGGTGACTTCGTTGTTTTAGGAGCCTGGTGTCGAACCCACTCGATTCCACTTTGGAAGTTTAATCCCATTTTAAACAAGATTAGCAATCGTTAATTGGTTCTCTAAACACAGATACGTTCATAATAAAAACTAGTTTTACTCGGACTAACTGCTCTTTGCAATAGAGGCAGATTAATCGGGGTAAAAAGGAATCATCGTTCGCTTGAAGTGGCGAGGGGTCATGGGAAAGAGGAAGCGGGTTAAATATTTCAGTAGTCGCCATCAGACATAAACTATCTGACCTTTCGTATAATCCTCTAATCATTCTCACTGGATGATTCCTTCTTTTTAGCAGTGAGAAGAGGTTTGGAATGCTCTTGCTAAATGGGTGCACAGTTTGGAATGGGTTTTTTTAGTGTGGGTGCTTTTCTTGGGGATATTGGGTAAGGTACTCTCGGAGGACATTGTCTTAGAGAAGGATTGGCTTTCATTGGAATGAAAGTTTGGTGGTGTTGCCTTTCTTCCCTACTCTCCAGAATCATGTAACATGACTCTGGAGACTCGGGTTTGGGAGGGACCATTTTTGCGTCAATTGTGGTTACGTGGCAAAGAGATAGTGTGGTACTCTTGTCTATATACTAAGTACTATCTTTGGACAAGACTAGTTTTCACGATAATTGATCCGAGAGCCAGAGCACTAATTTATCGACCGACGAGGTTTCGAGAGCTGGTCCTTATTTCATGTAGGTTGTGTTATGTATGTGATGTAGCATAAGGAGTAAGGAGTTTTTTATTGCCAAAGATTCTGTACCTGTGTGCTCGACAGAGGTGTATTAACCCATTAGCTGAGGTTTTTTTGTTTCTGAAATCTGATTCAGATGATTCATGCCCATTGCCTCAATTCATATGTGGTATCTGGTAGAATTAGTTCTACCATTATCTTGTTTTAAGATGTATATTTTTCTATTTTTGATTTTATAGTATTGTGTAATGTTGATATTACAAATAACTATTGCCAAATGAATTCTGTGTCGATTTAGATTAAAACTACTAAATTTTTTTATATAGTTTTTAAAACTTTTTCTTCTATTTGAAAACTACTAGGTAGTAAACACAGGCAGTGTTTGACTCAGCTTTACCAAATCTGACCCTTGTGCCATAAAAACCAACCAACCGAATTATGTCTAGTATTATAGCCTCATACTTTGAATGTGATATTTCGTACATGTACTTAACATTAAATAAACATTCAGTTATTTATCAAACTCTATAACATGTCCATTAAATATTTTAACGTTTTAACTTCACTGTTTGCATGTCTAATTGTTATTTTCTTTTTCAGGTAAATGTGTTTCTATTTTCTGTGCCTAAATTTTCGCTTGTTTGTATATGGAGGATTTGTAGAGCAGACTTGGTTGCTTGAGAAAATCTCACTTTGACAGATTAATTTTCAGGTACTGTAATTTCAGTGAAAAGTTTGGCATGTTTCTTTTGGATTCTTCAAAGTTTCTCAATGCTTCCTTTCACTTTTTGAAAAACAACATCGAAGCGGACTGCATGAAATGTCAGATATTTCATTTTAGTGTATATCCATATTTTGATGTTGGAAATGTCATTACAAATATACGTCTAAGATTTTTTCAAGTGAAGCAAAATCAATGCGGAATTTCCTTTTTGATTCTCCACTTATTCTATTTTTGAAAAGTTTTTAAGTGCACCCTATCAATGATTGCTCGCGGTCGTCTTCTAGACTGGTATATTTCATCCCTCCTGTATGAATTGAAACGAGTTTTTTTTACACCAAGACAAACGTATAGCGTCATAAATGTTACCGGAAAAGTCGTCGAGTGCTTGAAATATTTCACATTTTAATTAGAATTCTTTTACTCTCTTCCTCCCTTAAATTGTTCTTCGGCATGAAACAACCCTTTGAGGGGTATAGGGGGGGTCGAGACGAATGTCTTTCTCCACCCCCGACCTCCAATTCCACTCAGGCTTTCATTGATATCAGATTGACATTCCGTTTCCTCATTCTCTCGAAAATTTGCCCCGAACACCCGATTACTCGTGTTTTATTGTTTCCTCAGAGTCATCACCTGAATTGGGGGGTGGAAGACCTCGATCATTTTCCATTTCCCCGAAATGATTTTTGCGTCCGGGTTCTAACCCTCCCCGTTGTTCTTTTCGCTGTTCCCCCTCTCCCCTTTTACTCTTTTCCCTTTTAGCACTTGTATACCTTAACGACGAACGGAAATATTTCAATCGACCATTTTCTAATTACGGCATTGCGTGCTCAGCTATCCCTTCTCTCTCTCTCTTTCGGTTCCCCCCCTTTTGCCCGCCCTCCGTGCTCTCTACCCCATTTTGCCAATCAGAATGGAAATCTACTGAGAATCAGCGGAATTCTCTTCTCCCTCGTTTCCCATCCCCCCTCGGAGGCAAAATATTTTCCCAATAACAGTTTTCGAATCTTATTTCAACAAGCTTCGTAATTACAACGAATCTCGCCCGCGCGCACGAAATTTTAAGATTCCTCGTTTTCCGGGAGGAAAACCTGGCTGTTGTTTGTTGTTGGCTATTGGAACAGGCTGGGCATGGGCGAGAGACTCTCAGAGGCACAGTGGTCTGAGCTACAGCGTATGAATGGTCCATGTTATATCCTCCTTTCTGTGCTCCTGGTTTGGTTCTTTAAAACTGGATTCATGCATTTTTTTATGATGGTTAACTTTTCCATACTGTTGTGGTTGTTATATCTGGATTCATTCATTTTTTATTATGATTAACTCATCCGGTCTATGCTCGAGGTTCCATTCTTAATACTGGTTTCACGCATTTTTTGACTCCTTCATTCTGTTTTCGGGGTTTGGCACATGAAACAGGATTCATTTATTGTTTTTATGATGATTAACTCCCCTATTCCATCTTCGTGGTTCGATTCTTAAAACTGGATTCATGCATTTTTTATGATGGTTGACTCCCCTGTTTCGTGCTCGAAGTTTGGTAAACTGGATTCATTTTTTTCATGGTGGTTTTGAGATTTGATCTTTCATGGCATTTACATGATTACTTCAATCTTTCACCATTCAACCAGTGGGTCAGTAATTTAATTATGGATTGTTCATCAACGATCATATTGTGTGTCATTGGTGAGGAACCGCTATATGGTATGAATGTAGAATAATTGTATTTAGCTGTTATTTGAAATGTGTTACATTTGGTAGGTGACTATTCGAAACAGTTTTAACATCCCGATTTTTTTACAGCATCCGAAATGGGGTCGTTGGTACTGTTCCATGTGGTTACCTATCAAATTTAATATTTCTTTAAATGAAGACTAAATCTTTTGTGTCAGTAAAATTTATTCAATTTGGAATTAATATTGACAGTTGCTTTCATCTTTTTCAATTCTTAGTTGTGGAATTCTAATATTTCTATTTTTGTCGTGTTCTGTTATGAAAACTAGATAGGGTCTGTTATAAACCACAGAAATTGGCTGGATTGCAAACCAGTGATTTGAATATTTTAAGTAGTCACCTTTTTTGACTTAATCATTTATTTTTACTTTGGCTCATAAAGATGTGTACAGATGGTTACTAGAGATGCATAATCAAAATATTGGTGTATGAAACACTGCTTAATGCGCTAGTGCTAACTAAAGCTAATTAAAATTATTTAGCTAATTGAAATGAGCTGACGTGTAGGTAATTTAAATGGGAGAATAAACTACAGCAATCGTATAATGATAGCTGTGTTCTAGTTTCCATTATTTTTCCATTTGGTTTTCTAGTCTGCTGCCTCTTTAGATAATAATTATGCCAAATAATCATAAATGAAAATAAACGCCTGGAAAAACGATAATTTCAGCTCAACCAAAAGGTACCAATAAAAAATTTCCTTTTTCGCGTTAAAGAGATGAACTGTGGTTTAAATTAGTTTTTATTTTAATTTTCACTTATGTGATGCTGTGTTGGCAATATATGAATTTCATTTATGTATCCTTTTTTGTTATGATTGTAAACCCAACTAAGTGTTCATTGGTAGCTTTTCTAAAATATCCTATTCTTAAAAGGGTTTCATTTCATTTTTGGAAACGTTTGTTTTCTCATTTTTGTTTTGATGAACTCAGGTTTTCAGTTCATGAGACCAGTTTAAATACACTGGTAGCAAGGTGGTCGGTTTGAGTTTATGGTATAAATGCAGTTTGCTGCAAGTTTTGTAAATAAATAAAATTTAACTGACCTTTGATTTTTTGTTTCTAGTTCCTTGGCATTTGTTCCAAAGCTCACCAGTGTGAAACTGGGTGTCCTGCCGAAATCGTGTTCAGATATTGAGTATGCCTCTGACTCAGCCCATTGTCCCCCGCAGTCTGCAAGGTGCTGTAGAATCCCGTCCTCCACCCCCAGTGTTTGTTTAAGGCGCATAAGCCCGGCCGTCTGAAATAGAGGGGGTCTGGAAGTTCATTAGAAGGCGTTCGTGCCCCGGGGCGCCCCCTGTCAAACGGGGCTCCGAAATCGCCTGATATTTCTGTGTTTAATTACACAGGCGAGTCGCGATGAAGCCCGTGATCTAATCAATTCGACTTAATGGTACGAGATATGTTCATTTTGCGTGCCCGAATTATAAATGAGAGAAACGCGCTCGTGTCGTTATCTGCTGCGATAAGGGTGCCCGATATCCCGGGTTCGAACTTGCCCTGTACTTTGATTGCGCCATCTATTTACCGATGGGCTGCGACAAAAATGGGACTCTATGCAAATTTTTATCTGACTGTGGTATCGTCGAGCACTGGAGGAAATGGATTTTTGGAGGATGTTCCGTGTGTTCCCAGATAAATTTTCTTTCGGATTGTTTCGGAGGGGGATATTTATTCATTGAGGATTCCGATGTGCCATGTGGGGATCGCTACATCGTTGTAATTGACTCGTTTTGGAACCTCTCTGGTGCCGGTTATCTTGCTTGAATGATAACATTTTAGGATTTATTTCAAGTATTGCATCAAATACAGACGGGATTGGTGGTGCCACTTGATAGGTGTTTAAGGTTCATGGGCTCTGGCAACAACCTGTTTATATTCGATAGCAGCGCATCTTGCTCTCTGCCGACAGTACCTCATGGGGATGAGAGCGCGGGCACCCCCCGAAATGTTCTTGATCTTACAAAAATAAATGTTGAAGTTTTTCAACCCCATATTAAGATTGTCTGGTGGGTTTTGTGGCGAAAGGGCTATAATTGGCACAGAGCTGCGCCAAGGAAAAGACATACAATATCTAAGTAATTGTGAAAAGAAAGGATGAAGAGAGAAAGTAGAGAAAAATCGCTAGGGCATTCTGGGGTCGCGACCTCCCCCACCTATGTTTACGAGAGGCAGTAGACCCCATGTGGGTAAAGGTAGACCCCTAGGGTACCTCAAGTTCGTGAAGCCCGAACACACTTATATAAGATGTGTCCCTGAGGGGCCCGATATTGAGAAAAAAAATCATGGACAATCTGAAAATATATAACTATTTTAGCGAACGAAATGCTCATTTAGCAAATGCATCCTTGACAAATTTATTCATGCTGCCTATAGTCTCCTAGAAAAGCAAACTCTTACACAAATCTCACATCCTAATAGTCAATTGAATAGCTTTCTTAAAAGATTGTCTTCAATAAAAATTGTCAGGGGTCATTGTATTTGGAAGGTGCTTCTCACCTAAATATTATTATTTATCTAATGTCTTTTGGTTCTGAAATGGCAAACAGCGCAGACACAAAAATAAAGTATTACTTTTCAAAATAATCCATTATAAATTCATGTATCTGCGGACTATTATAATTACATAATCTGTGTAAAAGCAGGCATTAAAGCACAGCCACGGTAGGAAATTCTTTCACCCTAAATCACTTCTCTTTCGGTTCCTTCGAATGTAAACAAGCATTGTTTACGACCCCCTCCCCCGACGCACATGCACCACCGTCGAAGAAGACCCAACTGTCAGCGTTCTTTTCTTTCAAGTCCTCCCCTTCTATGCTCTATTCATTATTTAGGAGCATTAGCTTTTAGCCACCGAGGATACGTATATTTATCACCCATGATTACAAAAATGTTCAGTCGGTAAAAGTTTTCACCCCGTTCGAAAACAATAAAATTCCCTGCCACCATTCATCAAGCCGAACACCCCCTTCTTCCCTGCCATCTTTCTGTCAACCCTTAAAGAAAACACGCTTAAAAATGCGCTCCAGATCGAGTCATCAACAAGAGCATTTGTGGCCAGTTAGGGGAAAATGCAGCTTTCAATTTTTCCCCGCGGAAGTTTCTTCCTTTCATCCGCTGTCTTCCGGATCTCGAAAGGAAGAATGATCCAATTCCGCTAAATCTCTCAAAGTATCATTTCATCTGACGCAGGGTCTCCCCCTTTTTATTCTCGCCCGCTTATAATTCCTCCTTAATCATTCAGGAACGCGGCTTAATTGTAGGGACGCCATGTTGGGACGATTTCCACGTTGCTGGACTTGGATGTGCTAGTTTGGACTCCTTTGGGGACTGGCCACAAAGTTTCGCTTTCGAAGAATAGGTAACGTGAATTCCCACGGTGATATGGTGGTTCCGTTTTTTTTTTTTTTTTAATCTGTGATTCACTGTCAAGAAAATTATGAAGATACTTAGAAATGCTTCCTTGAAGTAACTCTTAAATTTTCTAATTCAGTGTTACTTATTTCAAGTATTAGAATTGGAGAATGTTAAATGTTTTCTTCGCTATATGTCCTCCCAATTGTTAAAACAGGTTTTGTTATGATTAACAAGGAGGTTTTGTTATGATTAACAAGGAGGTTTTGTAATGTTCTCGATTTTTAATTTAAACACCAGTGATTTTTAAGATGTTGGAATGCAAAATTGCGGACAGTTGTTATCAATGACGATTGCCTTAAACTTAGACATAGGTTCCAGTTAGTGTATTTCAATTGCATTAAGTAAATAGTTTATAGAGGCGCTGTATTGTACTAACTGTAATTTCATAGTTAAAAGCAAAATCGGGAGAATGAACCATCCTCTGCCGTATTAGTAAAAAAGACGAAAAAGGTTTATCTAAAGTGTTTTGTTTAAAATTTCGCGAACTACTTAAAACGATTTTTTTTTAAAATTTGTTGGCCGTTAAATGCTCTGCATAAAAGAAACTGATACTTTTTAATAAAATTAGATAACACTATGATCCTTTAAACTAACAGAATACAGTGCGCTGTAACTATTTTCCACCGTGATGAGCAATCAACTTGGAGAGATGGTCTTTCTATAATTTGAATTGCATTCATGTCTAGTTATTTCGTCCATGATATTGTTTTGGATACACAAGTTTTTAATGGTAGCATTATGTTTTCATCCTCTTTTTTCACCTCTTTATTATTGTTATAGGAACTAAAAACTATGTTTCTATGATATCGATGAAGGTCAGGAGTCAGGCTTTTAAATTTATTCCTGGGAAAATTTTTAAACGAATTACAGTCAGTGGGTGAAAAACGTTTACTCATGCCATGTCACTTAGCAACATTCTTTTACGCGCCCTAAAACATGAAATTAAAATATTTTTATTGCGAATTCCGTAACACGGTGTAGTGAACTATGACATTACTATACGGTTTAAATACTCGTATTAAATGTTTTTAAGAACTGTTTTTAATTTGATAGAGCAATGTTAGGCCTGACGGAAATATTAAATGGTCCAAACCCACTTTTTTCTTTGTTTGGGGGGGGGGGGTGATTGGAAACATACATCCGGACAGCCCTCTAGTATTTCGGTCTTCAATTACACCAGTCCGTTTGGATTTTTCCACATAACCTTCACGCCCAGATTGGTTTTCTAGGCGTTTTGAATTATAATTTCTCCAAAGTTTGCTATTATTACACTATTTTGTGTACTGATATGGGAACAGTGCTGACGCATAGCAATGGCAACAGGGTCCCCACGCTCGCTGGTCCGAGCGCACCCCCACTCTGTCCATCCTCTCCTCCTCTGTAAACCCTTCCAGAAGGAGAGAGAGCTTATCCCGGGCGCTGCAGCATCATTTAATATTAATAAGGCCCTCTCTGAATTTGTTCCTCCGTACAATCCTATTTCCATTTCCCTTGTCTTACGCGCGCCGGGATTAAAGAGAAGATTGTAATTTATCATTGCATTAATATTAGATCACATGTAAATGGGCATCTCGGCCCTTAATGAGCTTTCTAAGGACTCGATTCCGCTCACTCCTTTTCCGCCGCGCTGCCCGCGTCCGGGGCCTTTTGTGTAAGTGCCGTTGTCAGCCGCTTAACGGCAGGCTGGATTCATCTGGAGATTGTGCACGGCCGCCGCTTCCTTATTAATTGGACGATTTTGTTTGCTCTTATTGGATTGGGACAGGCTTTGGAATAAATTATTGACGCTCTCCCTGCCGGGTAGGTCTGATGGTCCACGTCGGGTGCTGGATTTGTTTGATTTAACCGTGACTAGGTTGGTTTTCTCGCGACAGGTCTCGAGTGGTTACAACCATGGACCTGTTAATGTTTGGTATGGGTAACTTTCTGGTAGTTGGTTTCAAATTGAGCGCTTTTAGCATGTTTGTAATCATTAAATAGCTATTTTTGTGATATTCTTTGCCATTTGTGTTTGCATTTGAAGTGAGTAATGACCGTTTGCGTGAAACAAACGTTTTTTGTCAGCTTTGATCTATTAGTGAAGCCATAATGGGAGGGTAGTTGACTCAAGACAGGATTGGCGTATGATTCAAAAGGTTAAAACAAGAGACCTTGTTTGTAAATATTAAATAGATATTTTATGACGTTCTTTGCCGCTTGTGTTTGCGCTTGAAGTGAGTAATATACATTTGCATGAAATAATCATTGGTATGTTTTGATCTAATAGTGAGGCTAATGGGAGGACAGTTTGCTCGAAATAAGATTGGGACGGATGCCACGAATGTGCGTGTCTGAATTTTGTATTGGGTAATTTTCTTACGGTAAGTCCCAGCTCAAAAGTTTATAATTGGTATATATTAATCCTCTTAGTGGTTGTCAAGGTATCGGAAGTGTTTCCAAAATATTTCGCCAATGTCTAAAGGGTGATAGAGGAGCCCAAAATACATATTTTTATCGAAGAATGTGTGTCCGGAAATTTCGCTGTGGCGTAAGGCGTCATTCCCCGCTTGGTTTTTCAACGGCTTGCATCCCTACAGGAATTCGAGGCTCGGCGTTGAGCGGGGAATAACTTCTTACGCCACAGAAACGATGTCATCAACTGACCTAAACAGCACCCTTTACAATTTGGCCAGATTTTTTTAGAAACACCCTTCAATTTATATTGTAGCCGAAGTATTGTTTTACCTTGCGACGAATGTCTTTACTGAATTCAGTAACACGCAGTTGAAGACAAAAGAGAGAACTTAAGATTTCTGACTTCCTAAGATTTAAGCTGCATTGGTTGAATTTACACGGTTAAGCAGTTTTGTAAAAAAAGGCTACAACTTCGAATTCCAGTTTTTCAGATTGGTAGAGAAGCCATGTATTGTACGCCTCACAACATTATCGAACGGCATCTTGTTTCTATTTCTGCATTTAAAAATCCCTCTGGGGATTTCCCAAAAAGTTTCATTTCCGCGTGCCAATCCTGAATTAGTGCGCCCGAAAGAAAAAGAAAAGAAAAAAATCCCAAGCCAGTTATCATTATGTACCCTCGCATAATGATTTCTCTCCGTCCTTTTTGCACACAAAGCGAGCACCCCACCTCACATTTAGCCAGAGCACTGAATGGGAATTAGGCGAATTTTGCCCAGAAAACTGGTTCCTCGGCACAAAGGACGATGCTGCTCTCAAGAGCCCGGAGGCTTTTTGCAGCGGCGCTGGTTACATAATCATAGCTTAAGCCAATAAAGCTTATGAAGTGAAATCACGATTAAAAGACGATGATTGCGTTAGGACCAGCTGGGAGTACTTTGGCCTTCTCTTTTTTTGCCCCTTTTCTAATTTTTATTATTATCATTATCCGCTGGTGCTGTTAGTTTTGCATCAGCTCGCTGCCGTTAAGTGTAGCGAGTTGCTAATTAAACTTCCATTACATTGTTTAGGCACTGAGAGGGCAATGAGTTTTTTCTTTTCTTTTTCGCGCAGAGGATGGATATTTATCGCTAATTTGACTTTCGCTGAGCTAAAAGATGAAAAATGCTTTCGTTTTCGCGTTTTTTATTGCCGGCTTTTGTTCCGTTGTAGAGTGGTGTCGGTTTTTAAGAGGTTTTTTTACGCTCGTTTTTTCGTTTTCGTGGAGACGTCGGGTTGAGTTTCACGGGGTGACGCCTTTTCGTGTGTTTAGATTGATTCGTTTCTGATATTGATCTGGAGAGAGAAAATTAAGAGAAATATTCGTGCTCGTTTTGAGGAGGAGCTTGGGCCTATTAGCAGTTTGTACCTGTTTCGTCGCTTTGAGAGTGCTCTTAATACGAGATTAATGGGGTGTTTTCTTGCCAGGGAATTTCTTTCACTTTATCTCATTTCAATGCGTTCGAAACTTCTCGAATTTTAATTTTTTTACGAGTCACGAATGATTTTACGGATAAATTATTTATCCATACTGGTCACAGAAAAATCCATTTACATATCGCATAAAGCAGCAGAAAGACGAGAAAGTCATTTAAATCAGAAAGTCATTTAATTTGTTATTATTTTTTGTAACAAATAAAGAACTGGTAACAAATATAGCAAGTATTCCTACTGGTTTTCCTAATTGTATAGCTTGTCGTAGGTCCCGTTTTAGTTAGACTTCGTCTAGCATAAACTACTAATGATTACCATTATGTACCATTACCAATGAATATCAGCTGTGAATCCTTTTGCTGTTTAAATTGTGGTTTGCTGAGGTCATAATTTTATAATTTAGTTTTAAGTGAGGATTAACGAAATTTGTAGAAGAAAAAAAATTATGTCTCCCATTATGGTAATATAGGAGATGCAATGTTGCTATTTCCATTTCCTCCTGTTTGCTCTTGTTCTGGTAAACATTGGGGTCGTGACCCCAGGATGCACAAGCAATCATTCTCTACTTCTCTCCATTCTTTCTTTTCACAATTACTTAACATTGTCGTGTTTGGCGCATCTTGGCCAAATATAACCTTTGCGCCAAAATCCCAAAACCAACCAACCTGTTTGCCTTTAAAAAGAAATAAAGGCTATGGTTTATTTTTGTAGGCTATAATTTCACTGTAAAAGTCATTCCGTCGAATTTAATATATTTGTCTGTTTAATTGTTTTAGTGATGATCATGTTTGGAATCAATTGAGTTACCTCAAATTTTGATTGAAAAAAAGGCTTCCTCAACACTGTTACATTATTTTAAGGACTACCCATCATTTAGATCAATAATACTCCATTTAGATAATTGTTGTTTCTAATTCCTCTTGGACTTGCACTTGCCATACCAAGTCCATGAAACCACTCGTCTTTAAAAGTCCAAAACCAATTTAGATAATTTTATGAGCTAAATAAATTTGTAAGGTCAGAAAGCTGAATTATAAATACTAACATAATTAGCTCTCACACTCTAAGGTAGAACCAGGAAGGTGGTTAATTAACGTCGCACTGGAGCAGCACAACGGGCTATTACCAAGATAGAACCAATTGTCCCTTTATTTTTAGTTGTGCCCTTAAGATCTGCTGTTTGTTAATGAACATCCAAAATAATATGCGTGAAATAAGTAGGCATGTCGTGTTACCGCAAACCCTGGATATTCTTGCACTTGAATAATAAGTTATTTATAGTGTTGTTGAAAGCCACACATAGAAATGGTAGTTACAAAACTGATTATGCTGCCGACCTGTCCCAATCGTTAAAAGCGGCGCAGTGGGCAGTGGCTTAATGTATTCCGTTTTGTGTTCGTGCGGATGTATTTGTGGGAAAAAAAGACAGGGGAGGGGTTGACGGTCGCAATGGAACGACGAAATTGAGCGTGAAGCACGTTCCGGGGTCGGTGGGCCGTGAAAGTTTCGCGCGCGAACGTGATTGATTGGGTCCTGTCGCTCAGGTCCTGTGTAATCGGTGTGATTATGCCTCCTTTTTACAGCCACCGAATCAGCAAGACAAACTGTGTGTTTAAGACCATTTCCAGTTGTTTCTTTTTTTGTGTGTCGTTGTGTGTCTGATCGTGCACTTGTACAATTGAAGACGTACAGGTCAGTTGCAGTCTTAGGTGTTTGGCACGGGATTGGAATTATAGTACATTTTTATTTCATTTATCTGACCTGATTAAATGTTTTGCGATTTTATACTTAATCATATGATGTGCTTATCAAAGTGTCTTGTGGGTATGCCGATCACGATATCTGTTCGTTTCTCATGGATTACATGCTTGTGAAGCTTTTCTTTATTATGTATTTTTGAAATCCATATGCATACTCGTGGTGGGGAAGTTTGGAGAGTGGAGTGACAGATCAGGTGTTGCCTCGTAATCTGACCGTGGTGTTGTCTTCGGATCCCGTACCGTCGCCAATAGCCCCTTGTGTTGCTCCAGTGCGACGTTAGTTAACTACCTATCATTATTCATACTCATTTAAATCATTCGTAAAGTATATGTTTTACCTATGCTTTGTCACTCTGCAGGTAACATTTAGCTGATTTTGCAGATTGAAGTGCCGTTGTCCAGTATTTAAAAATGTCGAAATCACGCTCTCATTAAATTAAAAAAATACAAAATTTCTTTGCTTTTAAAATTGTAGTCGGGTTTGCGTGGGAAAATGAAAATATGATGAAAAGTTATTTCTGTAATCTTAGACCATTTTCAGGACAAAAATCCGGATTGGTTTTTAGTAGTAAGGAAAAGTTAATTAGCCGTTCTGAAAAATGTATTAAAATAAAGGGGGTGATTATATTGAAAAGTAAAAATCGTTGTTTGATTCTATTACCCTTGGGCCGGAAAGTTCTGTACCTTGCTGCGTATGTTCTTGCGTTTCCCAACACAGTGAACCAGCATCTAAATTGAATTGGGTAGCTGGTAGAGCGCATAATCTCTTGCGTCCAGCTTCATAATGCAATCATGAGTCCTGAGAGGAATGGCGGAGGAAAGAAGCTTCCCTTTCTAAATAAATATCTAATACTTTCTTCTCCAACCCTTTCCCTTTCTGCCCCGCGGCTTCCTATAGAGCTTCATTGACCTGGACAAATGTAATTATTGCGCCCCTCCCGACTTTCCAACTGACGAGCTTCCTGCCATTAGCCTCCTATAACCTTCGCTTTTATGTGGCATCTGTGGTGCAGTTTGCGGGGCCGCTCGCAATTAGCCCCTGCCCCTGTGGTGCTAAAGGAAAATGCATTGTGACAGGTGATGCTCTTTCTTCTGTGTCTGTTGCTGCACTTTTAGTCGGCGTCCATTTCCTCCAGCCATTTGCTCCTTTTAGGATAATTTTGTCTCTGGCTGCCGCAATTGGCTTCTGCGCGGAGGAGAAAAAGATTCCGGGCCCATTGTTGGGGGCTTGAAAGGGAAGGTGAAGTTTTAAAGGGAAGTGCTGAATGATTCTGAATGGCCTCGGCTTATGGGGTCCTTCTCTTCAGGGGCTAAACGATTTTTGGGGTCGGAAAATGAAATGGTTTCAGCATTTGAAACGCAAGAACTACCGTGTGAGATATTTCGATCGGCTTAGGAGATTGTAGTGCAGTTTTTAGGATTGTACCTAAATGAAGCAAATCTTTGTATAGTGCTGCTCGGATGAGAAGGCATTTGACCTTAAGTTCCTCGATTTTTTAATAGGTTTGAAAGCTCGGAAGGGACTGTTGTTGGGTGCTTGGAAGGGAATGTGAAGTTTTAAAGTGTGGAACAGTTGAATGAGTGGTCTTGGCTTATGTGGTGCTCTTCGCGGGCTGAATGATTTTTGAAGTCGGAAAATGAGTTTGAGTAATGAAAGGTTTTCTGGATTTGAAACTCAAAAAGTACCGGTTGGGTTATTTTGATTGGGTTCGGAGATTTTAGTGCAGTTTTTTTTTGACTACCTAAGTGAAGTAAATCTTTGTATAGTGCTGCTCCGACGAGAAGGCAGTTGACCTTAGGCTCGTCGATTTTTAAATAGGTTTGAAAGCTCGTTTGAAGGGCTGCCATACATGATTGATGCCAGGCATGATTGCCCATCGTCGTGGATAGTTCCGTAAGTGCTATCGCTTTCGACACCGAACGATAAACCTAAAACCAGATTCCGAGCTAAAGACGCTGGTCGTGGAAGTTTTGTTTACGTTCCAATCTATCACTTAATTTAAATAATAGACGCGTTCAAAACTACGTGATTCGACTACCAACGCTCGAGGGAGCCGGTTTATGTAACAAGTAGTTTAATAACACCAACAGATGTATAGTCTGGTTCCAGCGAGTTGGCATTTGATTGATGCTGTTTTGAGCAATTCTTTAAATTAGCGGGTAGATGAAAACGTCGACAATGCGTCTCCACGTTTGGCGTCTTTGCGGATTCATGTTTGTTTGGTGCCGGAAGTGACAGTGGTGGTTACAAGTAATCACCTGTGGCTATCGCTATACCTATTTTTGCATATGGCAGTATCTTTCCTGTTGCGAACTTACCACCTTGTAGAAATGGACTTCTCAAGGTCATCTGCATACTCACTGGAACCGCACGATAGCAAGGGGATGAAAGGTCCGTCTACTCAGTGATAAGGAAGCAGATTCTCTCGCGCCATTTCCTTAATTGTCACCAATGCTCTCACACAGCGCTCTCTGCAATGTGTGAAAGACAATGCATTGGTTAGAAACCGGATTCTTATGATTATTTTGAAAGCAACTTTATTTTCCAAATGCTTGATAACTTTAACTCAACTTTCTTATGAAAAAAATACTAAATGAGGAACTTAGGAACGCGTGGATCAGATTATATTGATCTTTAGAAGTGCTTAGACGCTCAGATAAACCACCAGTAGGGTTAAGAAAATACCCTTACCTTGAGTGTGATTTTTCGATTTCAGACAGGAGCCATCCAATCTTACCATTTCCCATAGACTCCCAATAAACCCCTTCTATATTCTGCTCGATATGCGGAGTCAAGCACCACTTGTCGTGGCCAGGATCTCCTCCATTATTCCCGGTCCCGATTGAACGGCACATTCTTCCCATTGAACTTATCATGTAAATACCGTGTCCTGTTGCATTAAATCCCTCGTGGAATTTCTACCGCATTTGCGATACGATCCCTTTTCCCCCTCGCTCAAGTGACGCTCCTGAACTCTGATCAAACGTCTTCTTCTCCCCTTTTCCGATTTTCCCTTTTTCTTGCCTTCTTCCCCAAGATTAGATCCCCGCCGATCTATACCGTTATATATATCCTTCCACCAATTCGGGTCCCGCCGGGTCTTCGCTCTGGCTCTCGACTCCAATCCACTGCGAACTGGAATTCTCCCCACTCGGCTGGATCCAGCTGTGGTGTAGGGATGTACCGCCCGCCCCCGCTTTTTCCCTATCCTTCCAAGACATTTTCCCCTGTTTTTTCTTGCCAGACTTCCCTCCCCGTCTTTCTCAAAGTCTACCTTATTTTTTTTCTTTCTTTTCCTCTTCTTTTTGCGCAGATAGAGGCACTTATGAGAAATCCCAGAGCCACAATAGCCCCCGGTAGCGCCCCCTGGTGTTCATTTCCATTCCTATTCCTCGATTTCCTTCCTTCTGCCCACCAACATCCCACTGGAAAGTCCCCTCAGAAAGAAAAAAAAGAGTTTTCCCTTTTTTTATCCCCTTTTTCCGGGCCAATGATGAAAAATTTTAAAACCGGCGGTAGAGAGGGGAGAAGAGAGTAGATCGCACCGGTGTGGTTTGTTGAAGATCGCGGAGTCGTATCCCGCATATTTAAGAGAAATTGAAAGTAAAATTTCCTAACGGCCCGCTTCTCTTCCTCTACCCAACCAGCCAAAACGAAACCTACCTAACTCGGTGGAAGAAGTTTCTTCTTCCTCTTCCCCAGTATGGTAACTACTTCTCTACTTTCGTGAGGGGCTTCTTCGTCGAGATTATATTTTCTTGTTTATTTTTTGGCTTCCATCTTACTCATTTGAGTTTCCCATCTCTAGTCCCAGTCCCATGTGGGGATGAAATTTCCATCTGAAAAGCTGGCCACGGCTAAGGATATTTCTCCTCTTCCTCATCCTCCATCCTCTCTTCTCGCACAGGAGCCACCGTCTTGTGTGTGTTTATTTTTTCCCTTCTTTTTTCCCTTTTCCTCTTTTTTCCCTTCCCAGTGATCAGATAGGCAATCTTCTTAACAACTTCACGGCCGCTGTAGGGGAGGGGGGGGGGGTGCGGGCGATATGGGGGCCTTGGATATGAGGTCTGATAGATTAGCGACCGACCTGCCATCTAGTGGAGGGACTTGTGCCAAGGGCCCATAGCCTCGTCTCTCATCTCAGTCGTTCAATAAATACGATATTCTTGTCCCATCAATATCGTGATGGGCTCTGGCGTTTTATTCCGGACCGGTCCATGGTGGCATTAATGCTGACCGTGTAACTCATGAAAATGTATTGGGATCCGCAGATAGTTTTTTTCCGGGCTTCCTTTCTTACATGTAATATTTATTCTCGAACAATGCTGTCCTGGAAAGTGCTGTTGATGGTTGTTATTTCCTTAGAAATAGTTCTGCAGACACTTCCAAGGGAGTAACGCCATATCTTCATTGGAAATGGACTTCTTTTTGAGAGAAAAATATCTGAATGGGTTTGTAAGCTGTAGACGTTTCTCCTAAACCATTATTTATTCAACTTATTAGTCCTCCTTTTTGTTGGCAAAAACTGTATATTAACTTTAATCTAAATGCCTAATCTTAAAAGTAGAACCCGAGTCCTGGAAACGTTGTATAATTGGTTTTCTTGTACAATACATGGAAATATATAAATACATTTTGTATAATCTGGTAAGAATATTGCGATCTTTATTTTGCTTTTCAAGTCCTATATGGTGAATACTTTGAACGATAAAATAGGGATCAATTGTACCGTTTCAAAACTCGAATTTTGCTTGTAGTGCAATTCTTGGAAATTTAAACGTCTTTTCTACATAAATCTGCCTTATATACTTTCTTTTATGCGCAGTTGTTTTTATCCTGTAGTATGTCACAATCTATACCATAATGACTCAGTGTTATTAAATACAAGTCAACTATACCAATTTAACCCTCCAAGTGGTTTTGACGATATATCTCGTCCATCAAGTTTGAACCAATGTTGGTAATGACGAGATATCCTATCGTCAAGATATCACCGATTATTTTATGATGACGAGATCTAGATCTGGTCAGTTTTCTTCTAATGACGAGGTATCTCGTCCATCCATACCTCGTCAGTTTTGCAAATGACTAGATACCTCATTGAAACAACAACCAGGAAGTTTAACATTTATTTTTATGAATAGTGTTATATAGTTAGGCCCGGTTATAGGATGTTCAAGTCACCTGCAAGTGTGTACAAGAACACTGTTACATCTCAAATATCAATTTCAAGAGGCGAAAAGCCAAATTATATTACATCGGGTTAAAAATTTGAATCCAAATTATCCAAAGATTGGATCATTTGGAATCCAAAATATTACAATTTAGGTTCGTAATCTTTTGAATATAAAACAGGCTTGTACTAGTCCTCTTTGATATCGCTAATCTTCCTCCTACAGACAAGTTAAACAGGTTCTTTTATTTGCGACATCGTTCTTCTAGGAGTAGTAACACGTCGAATTTTGCTGCGATTTTGAGTTACACAATCAAATCCTTGGCAGTATATCTTGTGTTTGGCGCAGCTTGGACCTTGCGCTATAAAACCCAAATCAGCCAATCAACCATCCTTGGCATAGTGACCCTTGTGGTAAAAAGGATTGCATAAAAACCCACACGGCAAACTAAAGTGAAATTCGACATGAAAATGTATTGCCATGCTTATTCTATCGTGTTTTCAGCAATTGCCCCATCTTAAAAATCAGATCTTCCGAAGAATTTAAAAACTTAAACACCCTCGTCTCAAGCATGCTCCAACTACTTCTCTATCTCTGTGTATGGAGCCAGGGCACTGTCCGTCTTCGGCGGTGTCTTGGATTCTTGGTCTTTGGAATTGGCGGAGGGAGCTGTCACTCCTGACTTCCATAATCTGCTTTGCACTCGGCCTCCCCTCTCTGCAACCCCTGCGAGGGGAATAGAAAAAATCCTCTTTGCCTTCGTCCTCCTTTTTTTCCATTTTTTCGTCCTCTTTTCTGCTTATTTACTTATTGCGCATTTTTTATTCGTCGGCGAGTCCTAACTTTAGGCATGTTCCGACGTCGGAATTGAAGGCTATTTCCAACTGCCTAAGTGAGGGAATTTATTTCTTCAACTTGCGCCCAGGATGAGGGATGGGGTCTGTAAAGGGGGCTTCTTCGATATTAAAATATCAGGTTTTTAAGATTGTCGTGAGAGTTGAATGTGGGAAATGATGTGGTCCTTAGTGTTCAGTTTCTGCTATTAGTTGGTGATGACCAGCATTTTGGATACTTATTATTTAAGTATGTGACAGAAGTCAATTTTGTCTCCTATAAGAAGAGGGTCCAGAATAGATTTAGTGATGGAGATGATGTATAATACGACCACCACAAGAAAAGCCTTGACCACAAGAACAGACCACCCTTAAGTTACGTGCGAACCCAAGGTATCCTAGTGATCGATTCTTTTCCCATGGGGTTAACTGCCTCTGGTAAAAATGGGGGTCGTGACCCTAGGACTCTCAAAGGATCTTTACTTTCTCCTCTCCATCCTTTCTTTTCACAATTACTTGACATTGTCTTGTGTTTGGCTCAGCTTGGCCAGATACAGCCCTTGCCATAAAACCCATAATCAACCAACCAACTTACCTCGTGTAGTACCGGACAATTCGATTACTTTCCTTCAGATATGTGTGTAGAATGATCTGTCCTTCCTTCTGTTTTACCCTGGCCTACCCTTCTACTTTTTGCTATCTCGTTCTGGTCTTGTGTTTGGCTCAGCTTGGCTAAATATGGCCCTTGTGCTATAAAACCCAAAATCAACCTACCTTCAGACATGTGTACTGAGCTTTAGCCGTATAGGTTATATTCTTATTTCGTAGCGTCTTATTTATTCCCAAGTATGGAATGACTGTTGACGTAAGGGAGTCCAGCACACTAAGGCAGAAAAAAATATTTGCGGGGTACTCATTTGCAACCCTAAGAGGATCTACCTGGAGTGAAATGAACTCCCCAAAGAACAAGTGTGCTGAAGTTTCTTCTCGTTATGATCGATCTTCCATTGAAATGTAATGCCTCATTATTGATTGGGAATTTCTTTTTTCATAACTGAATATACAGTTATAATAACTTAGTTTATTTTTTAATGAGCAGTGTAGTATTCCCACATGCAACTCGTAAACATTTTAACTTTATGGAAAATCTTCCCGATCGAGGCAAGCAGGAATAAAATAAGATTAAGGGTTCAAGGCGGGTAGAGCCAAGTTTCATTAATTAAAAATTATACTTAGATTACTGTTTCTAACGTCAGAAGATAAAGATAAAAATATTTTTTCTGTTTAACATTTTTTCAGAGGATATACAAAACTTATCCATTCTTAAAATTTCCCGCCTTGTGAGGTTGACACTTGCAACAAACACCGCCATGGTCAGTATCAGAATACCTAACCTAACCTCCAGTTTTTGCGCCCACCGAATGTTTCGCAGGTGCTTAATTTGATATGCCGCAGCGTGTTTGATCATTCGGGATCAATCTCTTACCGCTGGTCGCGGCCGCAATATCGATGCGAACGTGCGTCGCCATGGCAACCGCATCCCTTCCGCCCCCCTTCGGGGCGGCCGGGGTCACATCCTTGTCCAGGGCGCAGTCATGTCCACATGACGTTGACATATCATAACCATCCATAACACTTTTATATAAAGCTTTCTTCTCCTCCACTTACATATATAAATGTCACTAGAAAAGGGAGCCCGGATGGAGTTGGGGGGCTAGCAGCAAGAACGCCCCCCTTTCCTTTCGTCGCAATCAGTGAAAGAGCCCCTTTGCCCTAATAAGCAATTTATTATTCGCCCGTATTCTGCGGCAATTCGTTTAATTGAGCCCCCTTTGCATTGCCGCGCACCGACGGTTTGCCTTTTGTATCGGTTTGTTTTTGTTTCCGTGTCCCGGTTTTGTGTTGGGTTTAAACGGGGGGGACTTTATATTGTGATGGAGTGTTTAACGTTGCTTTTTGCTTCCGGCGGTGAGCTAATCTGGCAAAGTGATATAACCTAATTTAGTCGTATTTACTATGGGATTTCTGGGATTGTTTTGTATATTTTTGCTGGAGTCAGTCTTGTCGGATGCACTACTGTGCGGCTCTGATGGGAAGGCAAATGTCCATGGCGGAGTTTATTTCTAGAAAGGTAGTTAAGTTTGTAAAGAATAAGGGGCTGCTATTGCAAAGAAACAGTAAGTGATACCCTTAGGTTGTCGAGTTTTTGGCAATTCGTAAAATATGTTAAAAGCGGATTTTCATATTTTATATCGTTGTATATGTATAGTATTTAATTCCAATACATTCCACATTTTTATTTGTCATAATATGCTAATTTCTCAGCGTTTGATTTCAATTTGTGTTGAAAGTATCCAATATTTTTTCATGTGTGATAGTGCTAAAATTGTACGCAGTTTTATAGTTTTAATTGGGTATTTATCTCGATACGGTTTTTATCATCAACATTTTTAAATTTGAAGTCGATACATTCGCAGTCGAGTTGATTGGGAACGATTCATGTGTAGTGTCTTGTTAAAAGTAGATATTGCAATCGTTTTGACTCTAACAACGCGTTTTTCCATTAACATTTTAAAATTCCTTCAGTCCAGGTAAATAAAACGATTGAGTTCAGTTCCTTCAGACCCTTCGGGGGTACATCTTTAGGTGAGTGCGAAGTACCCTAGTGATCTATTCTTTTCCCATGGGGTTCACTGCCTCTGGTAAACCTGGATATTGCGACCCCAGGATGTCCGAGCCATCTTCTACTTCTCTCCATCTTTTCTTTTCACAATTACTTAACTTTGTCTTGTGTTTGACCTTGGCCAAATATGGCCCTTGCGCCAAAAAAAAACCACAACCTGAATACCTTCACCTATTCCACGAACCCGAGGTACCCTAGTGATCTATTCTTTTCCCATGTGGTTTACTACCTCTAATAAACAAGGGGATCGCGACCCCAGGATGCCCAAGTTATCTTTCTCTACTTTCTTTTCTCCGTCCTTTTCAAAATTACTTGACATTGTCTTGTGTTTAACGCAGCTTGGCCAAATACGGCCCTCACGCCATAGAACCAACCAATCGCCCATTCCAATCCCAAATAAAAACCGAAACCTCCTTTCCTCGAAAGAGTCACGGCACCGTCGAGAGCCGGGAGTCGATCTTCGGCGTGATCGACGTGCAACAAAAAAAAAGGGGAGGACGTGTAACAGATGAGGGTGCTTCTGGGGGCTTTGTACCCCCAAAAAAAGCCGCTACATAATCGCGCCCGGATAAAAAGGAGCTCGAGGTCTGTTGAGAGAATTTTTCAATTGTCTGGCGGTTAAGAGCCGCGGCATCCTTGACAGCTGGCTCGAATCAGCAAGCCGCTGCCTCTTAGAATCCCCATCCATCATGCAGTTACGTGCGACTTCCACATCTGTCTGTTTCGAAACATTATCCCCCTTCCTTACCCGTCACACTATCTCCCGCCCCCCCTCGCGGAGGTAGTCGCGGCCCCTTCAAAATCAAATCAATCTTCTTCTACATGCCCGTGCTCTGGGTCCTTTGATTCCTGAAACATTAATTTTCAGTGTGTTGACTCGCTCGTCGCTGCTTCTCTGGTCGGACCTCCCTCGGTGGGGGTTTTATGGGAGTGAGTGGAGAATGTTTTGGAATTTCCTTTTTTTTAAGATTTTTTTTGTTTGAAATTTTTTTGGTTGTGCTCAGGTATTGGGTACCGCCGATAACGATTGATGTTTAAATTCTCCTAGCGAAGCGGAGCGTGTACAAAAAGTGCCGATTTGTCTTGGTGTGATTGAGCTTATTGTGGGACACCTGTTTTTGACTAGAATGTATAATCAAATCTACCCTTTATATGCTCTGGGTCCTTAGATTTATAAAACAATAACTTTCAGTGTGTTGAGTCTCGTCGCTGCTTCTCTGCTCGGACCTCCCTCGGTGAGGGTTTCATGGGAGTGAGTGGAGAATGTTCTGGAATTTCCTTTTTTTTTTTAAGATTTTTTTTTGAAAATTTTTTGGTTGTGCTCAGGTATTGGGTGCCTTCGATAGTGATTGAGGTTTCGATTCTATACTCTCGATAAGCAAAGTTGGGCTTGAACTGAAAGTTTTGATTTGTCTTGGTATGATTGAGCTTATTGTGAGACACCTGTTTTTGACTTGAATTTATAATAAAATCAATCTTCTATATGTTCAGCCCATACTTGGGGTCTACCTATTCCTAAAAAATTAATTTTCAGTGTGTTGTCCCTCGTCACTGCTCTGATCACAACTCCCTAGGTGGGGTTTGGATGCGGGTATGGAAATGTTTGGGTTCCTGGCAAAAGCTTCGGAATTTCTTTGGATTATTTGTTTTGAAATTTTATTGCGTTGTGCTCAGGTATTAGGTACCGCCTATAGTAATTGGTAATTCTCGTACGCTTATGCACGGAGCTGAATGTATATTTCCTTATGGAAGAAGTTGGACTTGTACATTTACTTATGGACGAGCTAAAGTGGGTGTTGGTTGCCTTGACGTGTGTTTGGAATTTCTATTTAATTAAAAAAATTCAAGGGGGAATGTTTGCGTGTGCTCAAATGCTTGTACTCTACTGGGTTGGATTCCATACTTTGTAGTTTTGCTTTCCAGGAATGTAAGGGCCACGAATGTGCGATCTTACTGTACGCTCGAAACTATATCCGCAGGTTAAAATGTATATTTTTATTTATTTAAAAAACATATTAAAAAAAAAGCATAAAAGCATATTTAAAAAACAGCCATTCGTTATTAATAAATTGATTTCGCCAATACTTGTATTTTACATTTCTATAATTGCACTATACCTTTTAAAATGTATCAAGAATCAGCAATGTCTCTTGCCGTCTTTAGAAATGAAAATTTGTTCCTTCGTTTTGTTTAACTCCTAAATAAGGGAATGATTAACGAGTCTTTTCTCCACATAACAACTTAAAAGTGATTGATTACTCTTTAAACTGAAGGCAAAACTTGTTTCCTTTGAAGAATTCGTTAGAATACCGAGTAAGGTTACTTCTAATGATAATCTGCAAACGAAATAATCTGAAATTATTCCAATGAAAGAAATCTATTGTGATGTAGGTAAAATCTTAAGTAATATTATTTTTTAGATGCTTTGTATTGACTTAATCAAAGTTATACAAATTTATTTAGGAGTGGTTTTTAAGTTCTCATTACATAGTCCCCCAATCTACCCATTTGATTCAACATTTTAAAGTTGATCACGCATAGACTAAATTAATATGATTTAAGCCCCTTTTTCACACAGGACTTTGTCAAAAAAAGGAGGTACCTTCTCTCTGAAGTCCATACAAACTTGTTTAAATATTGGCAAGAGTTGTAATTGGTTCCATCCAACCACGTTATTGGTATTCTTTAAAGTTGAAATACTAATTTAGTATTGAATAGTGATTTTTTGCAAGAAGTGAGTTGGTATTTCAAATAGTAAAATACCAATTTACTACTTGAAATACCAATATAGTGAATAAGGATCCGTCGAGTAAGTTCCCGACAAAAATTTATGTGAGGGAATTGTTATAATCCTTAAAATGGTCCATTGCATACACAAAATCCATTACATACACCATTGCTGGAAGTTGGTGTTTGCTATAACTGTCTACCATTAGAACCCTGGGAACCTCGGCTCTGGTTTGTAAACCCTTTCCCTTGAAGGGATTATGGGAGGTCTAATCTTTTAGGACAAGCGAAGAATTTCGCTACCACCCCCGATCACATCGCAGCTGTTGTCTTCCATTTTTTTTAAGGAAAAGAACATTCTCCGAACTTCCTTCCACCCTCTGGGGCACTTGCTCGCCATCTGTCATGTCTCTGGATTGTGGGACTGTTGACAATTTCTGGGAGTTAAGAGGGATATGCTGGCTTGTGTTAGCTGTGAAGTGCTTTTACACCCCAATATCTACCGGAATTTCCAAACGCGGTGATTGATGAGCGTTGAATTGTTAGTTTTCGGAATTTTTGGTTAAAACCAATTGTTACTGATTTAAATATTCTGTACTTGATTATTTCTTATTGTAGAAAGAAAACTAGATGTGTTGCAATGTGTGTGGCGGGTTTGTGTTTATTTTCAGTTGTGAGAGAAGTTTGCCTTTATAATTTTTTCGATTCGTTCGGATGTCCTGCCAGGACTTCCCTGAAAAATACATTGGACTACAAATATGAGGAAAAGTTATGAATATCTGATTCACCAAGTTAAGAAATCGGGGGAAAATTATAAAAACAGTCTGGCTAATCAACTTTATTATGAAACATTTTCTCGTCATCTGACCGTGGTTCAAAATTGCGAGGTGTTATCCTCGGATCTTTACCTTAGGGACTGATCCAGAATAACCCGTTGTGTGGTTCTAAAAATGCCCACACTTTCCCCCTAAGAAACAGCTTATTAATGCATGTAATTTTATTTTATTCGATGCGTTGATGTAGACAAATGATGTCCGTAACTGACATGTCCTTCAGACCGAGTGCGCAGGTACACTGAATACGGGGAGGTTGTCTGCAATATGTCGGAATTCTACGGTGCTGGGCGAGCTTTGGGCCAATGTGACTTCGGATTGTGTGGAACGAAAACTGCGTAGGCGATGTCATTCGAAAGCTACCGAACCACGCTACACTCACAGGCCTTTAATCAATCGAATTATCCTTCAATATTAATATCAAACTGCTCCTAATCGTTTAAACTGTAAATTAATTGTTGAATATTCACAACAAACAATCGCTCTAATTTATTCTGTCTCCTCCATGCATTCCACAATCCAACATCTTTACGTTCAATTGTTTTTTTAATCTCATCTAATTTTTTTCCAAATTCAACATGACTCATAAATCTTATTTGATCTAATTTTATAATTAAATCTTTTAAAATTCACTCTTTCCAAGTTTTATGTCTTTTTATTTTATACATATATAAATTAACTACTTCAGTCTCATTAGTATGCCTCAGACGATAATGGTCTTGTTTATATTATCTGACTGTCTAAATATTTTTATTTTCATCTCTAATCTTTTATGTTTTAAATCTACCTGTTATCTTTATCTTGGACTTATTTAAGTGTTTTGTGCTTTTATTGGGCTATATTATGTCTTGTATTTGGCGCAGCTTGTCCACTTTTGGACCTTGAGCCATAAAACCCCACATCCAATCCAACATCAGGCCCGAGTATTCACATCAAAACTACGGTCCGTGTCCTCGACGCAACCTACCAACTTTTCGTGCCCGTCCAAGAAGTGCGATATATCGAAGAGTTAGTGCATTGGCAGTTAGTTCCCCAATGGTAATGCTCCACGTATTTAGCTGTGTCAATTTACGAAAACATTTCTTCGTTGGTTGCGATGTTGGTGTTTGCGATTGGTGGGCGTGAATGAATAATGAAGTGGGAACGTGGCTTACGTGACGGCCAGGGAGCAGACGATCTTGAGGTCGCCATTCATCAGCTGCGGCCTGCTGATAACACCCTTCAACAGCCCCATACGCCCTGACAGTTAACGCATCCCTTCCAGAAGCCTCTGCCACTTTTTACTCTTTGACTCATGCACTCTCCTCAGCAGCAACTGCTTCTCTCTGACTTGGGGCCTTTATCTCTAGGGTAGCGAATGTCTGGTGTTTGTTTAGCTGGTTTTTGATGTTAAAAGTCTTAAGATGTTTTCTTGGATTAAGATCTCGCGCGCCTGTTTACCACAGAATTTATCCTAGTTTTACCAGATCACTTGTTTACCCCAAGTTTGCGAATAACTAGTCAACCTGTACAGAACAACTATTTTCATTCTGGATTATAACTTTAATGGAAAAATTTGAAATATGTTTACTCCATAGCAATATGGTTCTCATATTTTAAGCTGGATTATACTTTAGTTTGAAAGTTTAAATCATGTTTACCACAGCAATATCGTTCTGATATATTTCTTTACTTTCTTTGATGCTATGAAATATTAATGATAATTAAAAGTAATCTCGCTGGATCTAGACTGCATTTTAACTGTTCTGCACATTTTGTTTAAATGCAGAGGTTTTAATAACTATAGATAAATCTGATTTGGAGTTTCAAATCCAACCCTAAAAGACCTTTTGGGAAATCCTTACAATACAAATTTGTTTTTATTCATCTCTGACATCGGTTTCGGCGATTTCGGAATCGAAATTTTATTTAGATTTTATACATTGGCTAGTTTCAATTCAAAATTGTAAATAAATTTTATATCTGTCTTTATTTTGGCTAGTTTTTTGTCTTGTGTCTGGCGCAGCTTGTCCATATGTTGCCCTTGCGCCATAAAAACCCATTTAACCAACCTTGGATTTAGATCTCGCCTGTTTGCGACGGATTTTACCCCAGTTCTACCAGATCACTTGTTTACTAATGTTTTAAGAATACCTAATCAACCTCAATAGCCCGTTGTGTTGCTCCAATGTGACGTTAATTAACTGCCTACCTAATCCTTCTGCGCGGAGTTACTATTTTCTTTCTGGGTTACTAGAAACTTTTGACACATGTTTACCGCATAGCAATGTGGTTCTGATTTTTTTAATTGATGCTATTGAATATAGCAGAAAACTAAGAGCAGTTTCCTTGGATTAAGACCTCGCCGGATTACGACGGAATTTACCCGCTTTACCAGATCCTTTGTTTACTAACTTTGCGCATCCTAGTAAACCTGCGCGGAGTTACTATATTCTTTTTGAATTATACTAAGTAGAAAAACTTGAAATATATTTACCTCATACCAATGTTGTCCTGGTATTATTTTTACTTCAATCGATGCTATTAGATATTACAGATATTTAAGAGCAGTTTTGGATTAAGGTCTCGCTCGTTTACACCGGAATTTAACTCAGTTTTACCAGATCACTTGTTTACCAGGTTTGCGAATAACTACTCAACCTACTCGATACTATATAACCACCAACTACTATATTCTTTCTGGATTATACTTGAGTAGAAGAGCTTGAAATGTTAACCATAGAGCAATGCAGTTTTGATATT
Organism: Meta bourneti; assembly: GCA_933210815.1. NCBI lineage: Eukaryota > Metazoa > Arthropoda > Arachnida > Araneae > Tetragnathidae > Meta > Meta bourneti. The sequence continues at coordinate 18,077,654 of OW119929.1, forward strand.
TTTTTACTTTAATGGATGCTATTAAATATTACAGATAATTAAGAGCAGCTTTCTTGGATTAAGATCTCGCATGTTTACGACGGAGTTTACCCTGGTTTAACCAGATCACTTGTTTACTAGGTTTGCGAATAATCAGTCAAACTGCACAGAACAATTATATTCTTTCTGGATTATAACTTTCATGGAAAAACTTGAAATATGTTTACTCCATAGCAATGAGATTCTCATATTTTTCAAAACCGCAGCTCTTCGGTTGCCAATCCGCCACTCTACCAACTGGGATACTGAGGCTTCCTTTTTCTTCTGGGGATCGATTTGCTTTTAGTTACAGGATCAAGTAGTTATATATGTACATTAGACTAATGCAAGGTTTCTGCTTCCACAAAACGAAAAATCATCAGGGGGCAAGTAAAATGAAGCGAGATATAACGTGGGGTTGCTGTATACCATACCGTTATTGCCATTTTGTCAATAACGGTATGGTAGGTATTTTAATTAACTTCGCACTGGAGCAACACAGTGGGTTAAAGGCGAAGGTCCGGGATCAAAACCCGAAGGGAAAAATCCGAAGACAACGCCACGTAATTTTGAACCACGGTCAGATGACGATTGGCAATTTTTTTATATAATTTTGCCAATAACGCATTTATTTTGATGGTTTAATTTATAGTATGGTATTCCTAGTTTTGTGATGCTTTCTCAAAATTTGCAGTACTCGTGCCTTTTCCCTAGTTCAAACTGTGATGTCAACTTGGCTTCTTGAATGCAACGTTTCTATTTGCGAGAGCCGATCACAATAGCTGACCTCTTTTATTTATTTATTTATTTATTCTCATCCTCTTCCACGAGCAACCCCCTCGAAGTATAAAAAAAGAACCCACACAAGAAAACGAGTGTTTACAACGGGTATTTTGAAAACCTTTTTTTCGCTTTACCCTCACTCGTCCCAGACGCCATCACGTTTTGTCATTTCCGTCTCGTATCCCATAAGAGGGAGCACTCCTCTTTGTATATTCTTGGAATTCCTCGTCCGGCGACCATCTTATGGGTTTCATGGTACCTCATCCTCATCCAGGAACATCCTCGAGACCACCCCCCTCTCTCTCTCTCCCGACTCCATTCCGATTCGGCCTCTTTCAATTCCTCCGTCTCGCCACTCGATGTCCAAAGCAGGGTAAATTCTCTTCTTTGCCCCTTTGCTTCTTTATTTTTCGGGGTCTGTTGTTGCTGCCCCCCACTCCTTCCCGGGGTCTTTTCCGCCAACCTCCTTCCCGTGCATCCCTTTCTGACCTTTTTCTTTTCCTCTTGTTCTTCCGCGGCCCCCTTGCTCCGGGCCCCCCTCCGCCCGCCCCCGATGGATTCCCCTGCGGCAACAGATTCATTTGAAGCCCCTTCCAATCGACGGGGGATGGAGCGAATGGCGTTGGGGTGTTCACGGAATAGAAAAGAGAAGACGAAGAAGGAAAAAAATCGAGACGATATGGAAAGAGCGGGCGGGGTGGTGGGCAATGGATGGCAACAAAAAAGAACCTCTCACCCAAGGGTGCACACATGTGTGTGTGGGAGACGGATAGAATAAGAATCCGTGAGTGTTTTTTCGAGGGGGAAGAGGTGAGGACAACGGCAGGGTATTAGAAACTATCTACTTAACTTTCATGAGGTGGCCCGGCAGTAGTTCGTTCAATCACACTATAAAAAGCAGAGCCCCCCTTTTACCGCCCACTCCACCCCGGGTCGTTCGTGCCTGCACACACACTCCACCCCATCCCCCTTTACCCCGAAAGCAGCGGTGAAAAGCAGTTAACTCTTCAGTAATCAATATGCCATTAAGGGGCAGTGCTGGCAGAGCCTTCTGCGTTGGAAGCAAAAACTTTTCACCCAGCGCTTTCGGGAACATAATCACTTGAAGTCGATCTGCGGAAAATATGTAGCGAGTCGTTGAGTGTGTGGGTGTAGAGGGGGTTCTGTAGAAAAGGGGGAGTTGTAGGAGAGTGTGTGCCCTTTTTCTTTATGGCGTTTCCCCACCCCCATTGATCGGCAATATAATCATATGCATGTAGATCGTCATTTTGGGGACATTAATGCTGGCAGCGATGATGCTTTTTCCCTCTTGACAGTGGATTTTTATTCCCTTTTTTTTATCCCTCCCTTTTCTTTCCTCCCTTTTTGCTTTTATGTCTTTTCTTATTTTACCGGAACAAAAAGGGAGGCTCGTTTTCTTGCGCCTCTTGCCCGATGGAAAAGGAAGTTTCTTTTCCTGCTCCAGATCTTTTTTCCCTCGTCCCTTTTCATCTCTGCCTCCTATATTTCTTTTCACTCCCGAAATTCTCTTGTTGGCACTTCGCTTTCCCCCCATCCTCGGTATGAAATCAACGTTTTACCCGAAGACTAATTGCTTGTCCGCTGGCTAACAATCCTTTTTAGTAAAAAGGGTTAGCTGCCACTCCTATCCCTCCCCTCCGAAAACACGTTTTAGTTTGTTTTAATCATTGTTTAATGGATTCCATCCATTATTACCGTGCTCTCTGCTGTCTGGCTCTCTCGGATTCTGGCACACTTTCATTTTCGTGTACCTTGTGGTGGTGGCAGGGGCTTTATTGCATTAACTCTGGCGCATTTTTCCTCTTTGGTTGACGAGATGAAGCGCTTATGTTTCAGTTTGCCAAGGAGTTTGTCTTATGCAGTGGTGTGGCTTTGGGAATAGATCTAAAACATTACAGGAAATACATCTTTTGCAGTACTTGTATGCATTTTTTACAATACATACATCTTTTACAGTACTTACATCGTTTACAGTACTTATATGCGTCTCTTACAGTACGTACATCTTTTACAATACTTACATTCATACCCCTTTTACAATAATTACATCCATCGTTCACAGTACTTACATGCATCGTTCACAGTACTTACATGCATCGCTTACAGTACTTACATGCATCGCTTACAGTACTTATATGCATTTCTTACAGTACTTACATCGCTTGCAGTTCTTCCATACATCACTTACAGTGCTTACATGCATCTCTTGCACTACTTGCATGCATCTATTGCACTACTTGCATGCATCTGTTGCACTACTTGCATGCATCCCTAGCATTAGTTGCATGCATCTCTTGCTGTACTTCACACACATCTACTAGGAAATGTGTGTACATACTGTAAGAGATGTATACAAGAGAGCCAAGTAGTTTGAGGAGAGTTTGTCTTATACAGTGATGGTAGCTTTGAGAATGGATTCAAAGCACTACAGGAAATAAGTCTTTCAGTACTGCAGAGAAAGAATTGCCTAGCACTTGCATTTTGAGGTATTCCATTATGCTAAAATTTCCGACTTTCTATTTCATAGCGACTGAAAATTTCGCATGAGTTTCGGAAGTACATTGTAAGGTCTAGTATTCGAACTATGGTCGGTGCAGCTTGTCCTTGTTTGACCTTGATCCATGGACATTCCAATTCCCTACTAGGTCATTAAGATTTCAAAGTAAAAATCAGTTCCTCAAAATTTCAATAGCAGTTTTATTTATTATAATTACCTTTATACAGTGAATCGAAAATTCTTTGTTAAGTCCATATTAAATACGATCTCCGAACTGTCCTTGGATATTCCATTGCTTTGAACCTTTTCGTCTCTAATTGTAAACGATGCGGGAAGACTGAAGAATCTAAATACAACCTTTCAAGAGCCACGTTTCTATTCATTTAGAAATGTTTCTGGCACCTCTAGGGCATAGGTACTTAGGGGTGTCTTGGGTGTATGATTAATCTTTATGCGTGCTGATAAAAAAAGCACCCAACAACGCTGCCGACAGGGCGACATTGGGGGAAGGAAGCAAATTAGAGACTTCTGCTTGTGTCTGATTTTAGATTCTTTGCTTTGATGATCTTACTTGTGCCTTGTAGTTAAAAGAATACTGTGTAACCTTAATTTGAAGACGTGTTTTTTACGCGCTTTTGAGATACTTTCTCGCTTGTTCAGGGGTTTTTGTTGTGTTACTCTAATGTAAGATATATGAAAAAATGGTAACTAAAATGATTTCTGCAGTTTGGAATTTTCCAAGTGCTTCGAAACTTTGTTTATGGATGTTAAGAATATGGGACTGTACTGATTTGTCTTTGTAAACCTCTAAATTGGAAATCTCTAAAACTGCTAAGAACAAAGATAAATTTATTAGTGCTAATTTTCGCTTATATCTTTCAGTATTGTCTTCTAATTTAGTATTTATTTATAAAATTGCCAAATGTGTATTAATATTCTCGTGAATGCAACTCTGGGTTCAGAATAGGGTTTCAAATATGGATTTTCCGTAATTTCCTTCTCATTCAAAGAAGTAATACAATTGCTAAAATATCTCATTTGTCTGTTATCTAATACGTTTATTTGTAAATATGTGCATGCCCTTAGAAATTGAAATTTAAAAATTCCATATTCAAAATTGTTTCTTGCGATGCCTTTATTCATTTATTGAACGTGTTGTGATTTTGAAGGGGAAATAAATTAAGATTAAATGCATGAGTACTATGATTATGACCACTTTTTTTTAGCCCCTCCCAAAATAAAATTCAGTTTAAGAGAGTATCCGGTTGTTTTTTCTTTACGATGATATTGTAAAATACTAATGTTTATGATCTAGTAGCATAGAATTTTTATCTCAAGCCTCCAAAGGAAACATCCTGGTCAGAGCACTATGATTGAGAGGATTGAGTACTATGACCACTTTTTCAGCTCCTGCCATAGTAAAAGTCAGTTTAAGAGAGTATACAATGCTTTTTCTTTACGATGATATTATAAAATACTAATCATGTTTATGATCAAGTAGCGTAGAACTTTTGTCTCAAGCCCCTCCAAAGGAAAGATACCGATCAGAGTACTGAATACTATAATTATGACCAGTTTTTCAGTCCCTCCTAAAGTAAAATTTAGTTTTAAGAGAGCATCAATGTTTTTCTTTGCGATGATATTGCAAAATACTAATCATGTTTATGATTAAGTAGCATAGAGTTTTTATTTCAAGTCCCTCCAAATTAAAGATCCTGGCCAGAGCACTATGATTCAAGAGTACTGAGTACGTGAGCGATTATGACCGCTTTTTCAACCCCTCCCAAAATAAAATTCAGTTTTAAGAGAGCATCCAATGTTTTTTCTTTACGATGATATTGCAAAATACTATTCATGTTTATTATCAAGGAGCATAGAATTTTATCTCAAGCCTCCTCCAAAGAAAAGACCCAGGTCAGTTCACTATGACTGAGTAACGAGTACTATGATTATGACCACTTTTTCAGCCTTTCTCAAATTAGAATTCAGTTTATTAGGGTATCCAATGTTCTTTCTTTACTATGCAAAATAATAATGTTTCTGATCAAATAGCATTGATCAGAGCCCCCTCCAAAGGAAAGATCCTGTCCAGAGCACTATGCTGCAGGAGAATTTCGTGTTTTATCATCCGCCAAGTCGAAGACGGACTTGATTTCCGTAGAATTTTACATCGGCGCTCCTCCAGTACTGTCCTCCACGAAACGTCCGGCCGCTCACATAATTTCGAATTTAAGGACTGTCCGGGGCGACGTCTGTACGTCGGTCCGCTGCCGGACTGAATATTTGATTTCGAAACACAAATACTCGGCGAGAGTGTGTTCTTCCTGGAGACCGGGGTGACGGAAATCTCTGGCATCTCACTTTGAAATGCAGTTTCGCTCTCCTTCCAATTCGCACCAGGACTCTTCCCTTTTTTTGCCGCCTTTCCTTTTTTTCAGCAGAAGTCTGGGGGTTGTGATAGATGAGGTTGAATCTTCTCGCATGCCAAGCATCCCCCTTCCCTCCTTTGGCGTTTTTCCCCTCCTTCCTATGCGTCTCCTTCCTTCTTTTCACTTCTCGCCACGTTCTATTGCTTCTGACACCCCCGACTCGGCGCCTGGCCCTTTTCAAACTTTCTCTGGACACGCAGGGTATCGCGTTGCACTTTCACAGCTGTATGGCTAACGAGGTGCCAGTTCTTAACTCGCCATGTGTGCACCAGTAAAGTAGCGTCGGCGCTTTCTTGACTATTTGGTTCGTTTCTTTTTTTCCACCTCGGCCTTCCTCTCTCTTCCTCGCATTTCTTTTTTGCCTCCGGTTTCCTCTCCACCTCCTCGTGTATCGCCCCCTGTTTTTTGCTTGATTAATTTCTGTTTCTTTCTGGTTAAGGTTTTCTGGAAATGGCTGGAGAGGGGATGCTTTTGGCTGTGTGTGCGTCTGCTGCTGTTTTTTTATGCGCTCGTTTGGTGCTTGATGTAACGGTCTTTTATTTCTTGATGAGGATCCTCTGCGATGAAGGGATTTTGCAGGCAAAGTCGTTGTCAAGTAGCTGTGAAGCATATGTCTTGTGAATGTTACAGGCTGGGAATGGTTTCAAAAGCCTGGTGGTTTGGCAATTAACCTTCTGTGTTTCAGTTAACTTTGAATTTTAAATATAAAGTTGTGAGCACTGCATCTATCCAGATGGCCAGAGTGGTAGGCTATTTCAAGACAAAGGGTACGTTGTTCCCACAGCCGAAAATGAAGCATTGAGTCATCAATTGTTGAGAATGTTGTACTGGTGATGTAACGGTCGTTTATTTCCTGATGAGGATCCTCCGCGAGGATGGGATTTTTTGCTAGCGAAGTCGTTGTCAAGAAGCTGTGAAATAAGTCTTACTCGTGAATGTTAAAGGTCGGGGATGATTTCAAACGCTGGGTATTTTGGCAATTAATATTCTGCGCTTCAGTTAACTCTAAATTTTAAGTGTGAAATTTTCAAGTGCATTACTCGCATCCAGGTGACCAGAGTTGTAGGCCATCTGGTATTATAGGCCATTTCAAGACACAATGAGTACGTTGTCCCACAACTAAATGACGCATTAAGTCATCAATTTTTGAGTGTTGTACTGCGTTATCATTTGATACGCATTTCCATGTGTAGTATCAGTAAGTTAGTCGAGTTTATAAGATGTTGCAAACTGTCTGGCAAAGACTGCTCATTTTGATGGAACCTATTGGTTACCTTCTTTCAGGACCATCATTGTTTTCCCCTGTACGATGTAGGCGTTTGATTCAATCGAAAGGCGTTGGTCCCTTTCCCATCGACAAATTAGCTGTTCTATGACGCTTTTATGGACTGGCCTGCTATTTCGCTTAGAATTTTTATCCTCGTACGTCTAGCTTTCTTATCAGCATGAAAACTTTATTTGTAAAAGGGTGTTGATTCGCTGACACGCTAATTGTATGATTTCAAAATTTACAACTCGCCATTATGTTCAAACTCTGCTGATGCAGCGCCCAATTCAATGAGGACTAATATAATAAGCTTTAAGTTTTAACTAAAAGAAACAGATTACATCATTTCAAATATTTTTATATGACATCTAGCCGACACAATATCGTGTAACAACAAAACCCGAGATGACACATTGGGCGTAATTCTTTATGTAATAAGAATGTTACACGAAATTGAGATACAACATGCTACTGCAATATTTATGGTGAATTTAAGTTGTCACTAAATAAATTATTATGTTATGAATACATAAAAATAACACATCTCGCATTTAATGTGCCCATCCCACTCCAATTTCCAACAAGATACCTCTAGTAGCGGTTGTGGCCACAAATGCCTCTGCTTTGTATTCATGGTGTCAAAAATCGGAGGCGCTGCTTTTCACTGGATACCTTTAACGACGCTTAAACTCCACTAAAAGCACAAAGGTCACGTGAGGAGTGCAGGGCCACCCCGTGGTCATTACGGGAATCAACAAGTAACCGCCGTTAAATATCGCTTAAAGATGCCGGTCTCCATGGTTACGGGGCTGGTTCCGCCGCAGGTAGACATTTCGGAAAGCCTAATGAGGAGCTATTTAACTTGCCTAATGGTAAATTGACAACCTTCTAGTCATGCGTGCCGCATTTTGCTTCATAGGTGTGAGCGAGCCATAAATAAATTAAGGTCTCCCCGAAATTAGCTTAAACTGGTTGCCTCTATTAGTCCCCGATAACTTCTCTCTCTCGCTTCTCACTCCATCTGGAGGAGTCGTTGGCAACATTTGATTTTTGGTTAAGTTTTCTTAATGGAGTTGAAGGATGCGGGAGTGACAAATTATGCATACGTTTGGAGGGTATCGGGTTGACGAGAGAATCTTTGTACATTGTTAAACCTATATATGGCATGTTTAGAAGGAACTGGAGGGATTAGGTGGTTTCACGTGTGGTAAAGTTTCTAATTTTTTGCTTTTAACCCTCCTGGTGGTTGTCTCGACGACTTTTCTCGTCATTAGTAAAACTGATCAGATCTTGATGGACGAGATTTCTCGTTCATCAAGCACTTGGTCGTATCGTCATTAGAAAACGAGGGTTTGGCTGAATGATCTTTGTACATTGTTAAACCTAAGTATGGCAGATGCCATGTTTAGGAGGAACTAAAGGGATTTGATTGTTTCACATGTGATACATTATCTTATTTTTGCTCTTAACCCTCCTCGACGAGGTATCTCGTCATTAAAAAATTGATCAGATCTTGATGGAAGAGATTTCTCCTTCACCAAGCTCTCGTCTTCGCTCGTCAAAGTGCACTGACAAGAACTTGATATCGTCATCATGAAAAAAACGGCAATATATTGATAACTACATATCTTTATGTAGCAAAATTTGTCAGATCTTGATGGACGAATTACCTCGTCGAAACCACTTGGAGGGTTAAAAAGTGTTTGAGAACGAGACCTAGGTGATATGTTTTGATACCAAAGTGGTCCGCGGATCCCCAGGGGTCGTAGGTTCAGGAGTCCTCGGAAAACATGCAATATTTCACTAGCCAAAACAGAACCTTCCAAGGAAGAACGAAATTTTCTATTATTTTCTGATTCGTTTATGTTCTAAAATTTCAATTTTTCAATCTAAAACATTTTGTAGGAGATTCCAATATTTATTCATTTGAAAAGAATTTGAAATTAAGAATGACTTAATATTGAAATTTTCAGGCAAAATAGACCAGGCATTTCTGAGCTTAACTGATAAAGATCTGCTTTATTGTTCACATTAAAATTAAAGAATATCGTTTGATGTTTATATTATAATTTTGGTTTTAATTCATTCTAATTTATAAGTGAAAGTTTGGGTAATATTAGCAGTTTATTATATTTCAGTTTTTCTTTGTTTCGAAACTTTAAAATTGTCATGACATCCACTTTAAACAATTGGCGGAGGACATTATTAGTCCTCGTAACAAAATATAGCCGTAGAACGATGAAACATTTAATTTTTATAAAATTACATTCAAATACATGAAGTCGGAACTTGATTAGAATTGAATTCATTCGAAATTGTGTCTTGACATGAATACAATTTATAGCTACATGTTTAATTTACTTTGAAACACCAAATTTTTCTCTTGACATATGGTTACCAATGGTGACATTCACTTTTTATGGAATTTTTAGACCACGATATTCGTAGCCACGTCCATAGAAGTTAGTCCATATTTATGTAAACGTCATGTTCACTGGAAATTTGAAAATTTAGTTTTTTCTTAATTATAGGAGAAGTAGGCGGATTTGCTTATGTCGAAGAACCTGTAATACAAAATGCATTTTAATTGAATATTATAATGATTTGAATTTAGAAATTTCCCTGAAGGAAAACTTTCGGAATAAATTAAACGTTATTTGAATAGGAACTAATTACTTAATTTTAGTTTTCGTGCAAATCGTGAATATTCATGAGGAAAACAAGAAAATTCCTGAAATTAATTTATTTTTTAATGTCCATCCGGCTAAAAGTATTTTGCTGCATATTTAAATTTTTCACTAACTTTATTTTTTCAATCAAGCTCTTTGAAATTACTTCAACTAAAATCAACCAATGCCGAATATTCTCTGAAGGCAAATTAATAAGCAGCACATTACGGTTCTAACCGTATTAATAAGTTGATTTTACCACAACTGAATGTAATGATTTTTGACATTCAATTGGTGAGTAAAGATGAAAATCTAATTTTTCTGCATATTCAAAAATTAGAAATCGTGAAAATAAGTAGTTTCCCACTATCTAGGACGAAAGGATGGATTAGCTCAAATAAAGGAAATTCCTCATTTATTGCGTTTTTGTACTTAAAATCGTATTAAATCTGCCCGTGGTTTCGAAGAGATATCTCGGCCATCAAGATCTGACCAATTTTTCAATAACGAGTTCTCGTTCTAGATATTGCCGATTTTTTTAAAGATCACAAGATCAAAATCTGATTAGTTTTTCTAATAACGAGATACCTCATCCATCAAGATCTGGCCAATGTTGCTAATGACGAGATATAGCTCCCATCAAGATCTGGTTAGTTTTGCTAATGACGAAATACCTCGTCGGAGACAACCACCCAAGAGGGTTAATAAATCCACAATTTAATACTATCCTTGACGAGCGATAGCACTTTTATCAATCGGTTAATAAAAATGAGAATAAATTGATACACACGTATTAATATTTAAATAGGAATTGGTAAAAATAAAAGGAATCCTTCAATTTGAAACATTTCCCCCATTGTCAACGTATGGAGTGTACCAGACGACTTTAGTGTCTCCCTCCGTTGTATTCCTCTCTTCTAACAAATAGAGTGTGAAGCATAAAAGACGGTAGCAAAAAACGCTGATAAAAGCGGAGCACCTCCTAAAGTTGTGCTAAATGAGTGACTCGTGACCTAACAGTCATATTGCGAGGGTTCAGTGCCGAAAATAAACCAATATATCATTCATTTATTTCTCATAAAGCGTTTTGCCGCTCTCGTAAAATTTTTATACCCTATAACCACTGACATAACTTTCCCTTCAAGCGGAAGCCCCTGCAGCCCGCTGGTTTCTGGGGCGCGTATTCAGTATTTTCTAATTAAGTTAATTGTGTGATGACTTTATGGTGAGATGGCTGCTGTGGACTTTAGGGAAAAATTCCATTTTTATTGACTTTTTTCTCTTTGAATTTTTTTCGTGTGTGGTTTGTTAATGTTTTAAGAAACAAACGAAGCATGGAATTTTCAAGGAAATCTATTAATGCTTATATTAGGTAATTAGTACTATTCTTAGATCCTCTAAGTATGAGTAAAGTAAAAAAATATATAAAGTTGTGTATATATATAAAATCTATTTTTCCATCTGATTATCACTAGACTAGTTTTTTCAACTGGAATTTGTACATTTCACGGTCTCGCATGTTTGAATTGTTGACATTAATGAATTGTCAATAAAATTTTAGTAATTTTAATGAATTTTCCATGCACATAAAATTTAAATAATCCAATTTTCAGCGAATGAAGTTTGAATTTGAGAGTTTTCAAATGAATGAACTTACAACAAATGGATTTTCACTTCATAAATTTCGATGAATAGGTTTTAAAACATGAATTTTCAATTCAGAAGATCTCAAAATTGAATTTCCAATACATGAACTTTCAAGGACTGAATTGTCGATGAATGAAGTTTGCTGTTAATTTTCTTCGAGTATGAATCTTTAAGATGAATATATGCATTGCATGCGACTAGTTTTAAGATACATGCCAGAGACTAGTACTACAGTACTACGTACAGGTTGGAGTGAAGTATTCGAAATTTGATGTTGGCACAGTTTATCCGTGTATGACATTGCACCATAATATAACCTCAACAATCAACCAATCTAGGTCTGGGGAGCCAATGCTTAAAGTTTGTTATCATTATTTATTATGTGTACTCTGGTTGTATACTGAATTCAATTATGAGGAAAATGTCTTACTCGAGCTTTTGTAAAAATAATTTAGCCTAAAGCTTTTTCTTTCATATCACATGGGACAATCGTGGCCCAATGGATATGCCCACTGCCCTAGCAACCTGCGAGTTGTCGGCGGCGCACATTCGATTCCTTCCTGTGTGTATTTTTCTCTTTTGTGTCGGTAAAATTTTCCTTGTATGTGTGCATTACTTGATGTTGGCACATTATTCCCAAATATGTCCCTTGCACCATGAAAACTCAAACCAATCAACTTTCATATCACGATTGAGACATTAATTGTACTAACCATCTTTTTCAAAAAAAATATTGGCATTATTATAATTTGTTATATTTAATTTATGATTTATCATATTTCTATTTAATCAGAAATCTGTGATGGCTAACTTGGACAAAAATGAAATTAAAATAAATTATTTAAGATAAATTTTAAAAAAATATTTGGGCCGAACCTTGTCACTGCAGTTTACGCGGCTATAAATAACTGAGCAACTTGATTGAACAACGCAGCGGACGAATCTATTTTATTCCACTTCTTTCCTATATAATACAAGGATAATACCATAACTAGACCTATCTAGGGAAATAACATTAAACTTTAAAGCAGTACGTCTCCGTTTCTTCGAAGTGATATCTTTAAAACGAAATGTAAATCTCATTTGCTCCAAAGACGCTCCACAAATGTTCTCCTTATCTCTCCCTCCCCCCTCTTTGTTCCTCTGTCACAAGTTTTCAAAATGTTTTATTTATTAAATTCGGGAGCAGAAGAACGGGGGGTGAGGGAGTTTTTCCTCTAAACCAGTTTACAAGATCATCATTCGCTATTCTGATCGGCTTAGACTCCTTACCTCCGAGTAAAACAACCGATAAAGCCTTCCCAAGACAATAAATAGATAAGCAAACTGAAAACAAGCTTTATCCTCTTCCTGAAATCGTACTGTCGTCCTATTCGTGCTTATGTATTTTTCCCTCTGCTTTTTTGCCATTTCCCCTCTTTTTCCCTACACCAATCCCCTTCCGATTTTGTGCTTTCGAGAGAATATATATATCTGTATATATATATAAGTAGACGAGAAAAAAAGAGGGGGTAGAAAGTCAACTAAACCCTCTCTGGTCGCATGAAAAGAACATTACGAACCCGACATAATGGCTATTCTGAAATATGGCTTGGATCATTTAGGTAAAAAAAAAAGTTTTTTTTCCACTCCCTTCACTTCTTTTCTCCCCTCTCGCCTTTATCCGGAGCACCTTGTATTCCCCAAACACTCGTAGTCCGAGCACCAAAAGTCCACTAGGGAAATTTCGGGGACTTTTTTTTTCTGGGAAACTGGGAATGGGGAAGGAGAGGAGCGGCATATAATGGGGGAGTATATCTATGCAAATTCTGTGCTTCGCTACTGGCATTGGACAGTGTACTGTCATACTTGAGCTGTTTGGCGATGCTTCCTCCCTGTTGGAAGGGTGTAATGATTTATTTCCTTTTGGTTTGCTTTTGTTTCCTTTGGCATGCATTTCATGGTCATTTGGCTCGCCTTTGTTTTGCTTGACAGTGGGCAGCTTCTTTCATTACGCGAATGTCCTTTTGATTTTTGCATTTGCACCTTCGATTGCATAAAGTTGAGGTTCAAGATCTAATGGACGCCATTGTTTGGCTCCTGGTGTCTTGTCACCATTGTCAGAATTTTAGATTTAACCTTCTGAGGGGGTACGTACACATGTATTCGTTCTACAACTTGCAGTATTCCCTGTGACTTCTAACCAGTTTTTACCTTTTTGACCAGTAGCCTTTTTTAGAATTCTTTGAGGTAGCCATGGTTCAGTGGATATACCACAGCGCTAGCAACCTGTGAATTGGTGGTCGATTCCTCCCTGGGCTTATTTCTCTCTTCTGTGTTAGTAAAATTTTCCTTGTGTGTGTTGTGTATCCGTTATTTCATATTGTCTGTCTTGTGTCTGGTGACAGCTTTATTAATTTCCATCAAGATTAATTTTTTTATGGTTCGTTTACCCCCCTGGTGGTTGTCTCGAAGAGGTATGTCATCCTTAACAAAAATGACCAGATCTTGATGAACAAGATATCATTAGGAGAAAACTATATAGATCTTGATCTCGTCATAGAAGAAAAATGGACAGTATATTGATGAGATATCTTGTCATCATCAAAATCAGGTCAGATCTTGATGCTCGAGATATCTTGTCATTATCAAAATCCGTCAGATCTTGATGCTCGAGATATCTCGTCGAAACCACTTGGAGGAATCATGCAAAGATGGACGAATAAAATACAATCCAAAAGTCACCGACTCTATTCCATCCTCAAGTATCAGTACCATGACTTGTATCAGTTTTCATCATGGCTATTTTTTTATGGTTCGTTAAGACCGCACCACTTGGAGGGAATCATACAAAGATGGACGAATAAAATACAATCCAAAAGTCATCGACTGTACTCCATCTCAAGGAAGTCTGTTAATCCAACCTTGTCATCTCAATTCCCTCCCGAACCCTCGGACACAAACCCATCGCATGCCTTCGAACACGCGCATGCACCAGACTAGGGGGTGATTGTTGATAAATATTTGCCTCTCAAAAGAACCCAGCACTTTCGATTCGCATCTAGATATCCCGCGATTTCCATTCTATCGAGAGAAATGAAAGACGCAAGAAGAGAGAGAGGGAGAGAAAAACACCAAAAACACCCAACCGATTTTCCGCGCTGCCTTCTGCCACCCCTGCATGTATATCGTTTTTATTTTTATTACTATTACTTATTTTTTTTATTTACTTGTTTATCATTATTTTTTATCCGCCGCTCTTTTCCTGGGATGCTTTTTCAGATGGATGCCCGAGATGTGGAGGTGAAGGGGAGGATATTGGAAGAGGACTGGGGGAGGTGAAAAAGAGATAGGGGAGAATGAAGATCTGAGAATCAAGAACGCATTTGGGAATTCCATGATGGAATTTACAAACGATTTCTGATGGCTACATACATCACCACACCCCCCCCCCACTCCTGGTGGTGGAGGGGGGGCGGCCCCGTTTTTTTCCGGCAGCAGCACCCCCACTCATATTGGAAAGCAGCCGCCGACCTCTGCAGCCCCGAAAGTGGCAAGTCACTGATGGTACTTGCCGCTCCGAGCAGATTTTCTCTCTCCCCCTCATCTCCACCCCCAATCTCTCCCGCTGCCATTCTACTTTATATATATCGGAATGCATTTTATTTCGAGTTGTTGCGGGCGGGAAGAGATAGCGAGAGAAAACGGTATCTCAATTTCTCGCGCCAATACGGAAGGCAGTAAAGCACACACGTGAATAAAAAATGGGGATTGACCTAATAAATGAATAAAGTTCTTCTCCCCCACTGTAAATAGCGGGAGTATTGGTTATATAGGGGAAGCTCGTGGCCTACTGTTTGCAGTGTATATATCTGGCTTTGGCTGTTTTCTGTCTTCAACATTAAACAGGGGCCGCGGTTTGAAGCGGAGGGTTGCGAGTTCGAAACTCGATTCAACCAAAGGCCGTCCTATTCGTGTAGGATGGTGGACGTTAAATGTGTCGTGGAAGTTTGAAGAGTGGGGTGCCAGCTCAGGTGTTGACTTCGTCATCTGACTGCGATTCAAAATGACGTGGTCTTATCCTCGGATCTTTCCCTTTGGGGTTGATCCTGGACCGTCGCCAATAATCCGTTGCGGTGCTCCAGTGTGTTGTTAATTCATTTACCTACCTCTAATTTTTTCTACCTTTTACTATTAAGAATGACGCTTCTACTGGTGTGCATTTGTATATAGCTTTATACAATTTCGCATATTTATATCGAAAAGACAACCGTTCCAAGTCTTCTGGA
Source organism: Meta bourneti (assembly GCA_933210815.1). Lineage (NCBI taxonomy): Eukaryota > Metazoa > Arthropoda > Arachnida > Araneae > Tetragnathidae > Meta > Meta bourneti. Next base: position 18,093,253 of record OW119929.1, read on the forward strand.
CGTGACACCGAAGGACCTTCATAAATCCTCAATTCTCGGTGTCCAACCCTCGAGTCCCATTTTACCCCTGCAATTCTCTTCCTCCTTCACAGTACCCGGATGACCGTCCAAAATTACCCCACCTACTTCCCTCGGAGATCAAATGGTTCCTTCCAGACAACATTTTTTCTTGCCTGACCAAAGAGCCTAACATAGTCGTTTTGGGTTTCAGGTATATCGCCGGCCTAGGGCAGCAACTCATTAACAGGCAGAAAAAACAAATGTTAGGGTGACATCTGTTTGAAGACTCAGTTTATCTATATATTTGTGGATTATTTTATACGTGCTTCATAAATGTACATTTTTTTTACCAAACCACATATTTTCTTGAGATTAAAAACGTTGTTGATTTGAATATTAACCAGATGTGATTCATAAACAATATATTTCTCAGCTCATTATCTTATTAGTTATTGAAAATTCAACGTCCAAGCTGTATTTAGAGTCATAATAGTCTATGTCGTTGTACTTTGTAGAATAGCAAATTAGATTTATTCAGATTTTTCCTTGTTTTCAGTTTATTAATGTTTTCTTTTTCTGTTTCAGGTAAAATTTTATTTCCTGAAAGGTCATTTGCATTATTAATTTTCGAGTGGTTGTTTCGTATGGCCCTGGGAATTAAGTTATTCGTAAGTTTTGATTTTCGCTATTGAAATATAATTGTTGAAACGTTCTTTCAGTGGTAGAAAATTGCATAACCTTGTTTCTTACTATTGACTTGTCATGCTGAGGTGTTTAATTGACAGGTGCAATATTTATTTTTTTTCTCCTAAACTTCCTTCTTCTGTGTTTCGATATTCAGTTGAATTTAATTTTTTTCTGTGTCTTGTCACTTATTTAACCTTAGTTCCGTAGTTTCCTTAATGGTCATTAATCATGTTTTGTATTCTAAGATTTTATACATCTTTTTGTAAACGGGAAATTAGAAACGAAGTTCTAAAAAAAGATTATATTTTCCTCGTTTTGATTCGGATATTAACGTTTTTCCGTGTTATGAAAAAGTGTTGAACAAGTCACAATTAGGGATATAATAGCACAATGTAAAAATAAAAAAAATAGTTCAATAGGTAATTTATTTTTGGCCTAATCGAAATCATTTCCTCTTATAGAGTATGAATTTGCATTCACTCTTAAGTGACTATAATTATTCAGGGAAGTACCCTATTCTAGATATCAACCCAGTGTATTCCTTGATCTATTTATATTTAATCCGTGATGAATAAATTCAGTTGCATCTCTTATGAGACTTACAATCTCTCGTCCAGAAGATACCTTAGCACCCCTTAGAATATTTACATATTTAGCTTTAACCATTTTAGAGATTGGACGCCACACTACCACCGCCTCTCGAAGGTTCAGTTATTAGAAAAAGTAATGTTATTGTGCAGGGGTCACTATTAGAAGCTAAAATATCGTACCAATTTTTGCTGATGGTGCCCATTATCTGACTGCCTTAACAGAAAATGTAATCTACATCAATCGAAGAAGCAAGAGGTAAAACATCAATTCGGTTACATAAGATTACTTTACTGTTGATGTTGTATTTCAGTGCAGTGTAAGGGTTTTTGTACCGTAGCAGTACATCACCAGAAAAAGAAATAACTTGTCAAATAAACTGGCATCGATCTAATAATCATATTTCTGGCAAACCAATTAGAGTTGAGGTTAGAAGAAGGCCAAAGCTTAGATGGGTTGACAAGGATTTTAGCATTTGCTAAGAACATGAATAAGTTTAACAATTTTTACAGGACAATTGCCAATAATAGGTCAAGATTGAACAGAACCATCAAGAAGGCCCACATTGGCTCTTCATTGACTTGACAGCCCATTGGAGGCATTGATTGCGGGCCTTCTTGATGATTCTATTCCATCTTGACCTATTATTGGGAGTAATTCTCCTGTTCTTAGTTAAAACATGTTAAACTTACTCCTGTTCTTAGTTAAACCGTGTTGAACTTTCTCTTGTGATGCTCCTGCAAATGCTAAAAGTCCTTGTCTACACAGTCGACCCATCTAACCTTGGGTCTTCCTCTATGCCTAACTTTAATGGGTCTTCCCCAAAATATGATTAACAGCTCCGTACCAGTTGATTTGATAAGTTATTTCCTTTTCCGTTGATGTCAATTGTAGTACAACAGCATCGGTACAAAAACCCTTACACCGCACTGAAACACATCAGCAGTAAAGTAGATAATACTTAAGATATAATAACTACCCAAATGGTAAACTCAGAAAGGAAAGTTAACTGCATGGTCCAAAATCTCCTTCGTCAGGTTTTGGGAAACTCGAACCATCCCTTTGCAGAATGGGGAAAAAAGGGCCTTCTAATGGCATTCATGTCCCGCATTTTGAAGCAGCCGCGGTGGCATCAGGAGATATCAAGTGTCGCTTAACGACTGCCTGAAATGAGGCCATCATATAGTTGATCTCCCAGCCCGGGTTAACCCACGAAACGTCAGGGAATCCCATATAAGCCCGGAGCCCATATCGACCCTATCCTAACGGCTCTTCGAGAAGGGTATTGGCAGAGCGTAATTAGCGCACTCGGGAGATAGCTCGGGGCTATATATAGATATATCTATAGACCGGGGCGCACTAATCAAAGTGAGAAAGCCGCCGGGGCTATTGCCGCCCAATTAAGCCCTATTTAATGTCCCAGCCAACGGCCGAGCAGGTATGCCCTCCGCCTTGTAAGTCTCCTTCTGCCGCGCTCGTAAATTCCGGATTACGAGGCCCAGGCTTCGGCTGTTAACTCCCGAAATCTTCCGGATATGGGCTTTTGTGTGAGGAGTCTGGAACTTTGGGAAGAGGAGGGCGCACTCAGGATTAGGAGATGGGGCTGGATGCGAGGAAAAGTTTTTTCTTCTTCTTCACTCCCTCTCTTTTAGTACACTGGAGAGGTGTTTTTTTCGGGGGGGGGGCCTCCTTCTTTTGTTTGTATTGCACCTGATGGTGCTTAATTTGAGATTAGGGAGCGCTCTTTATATATTTTTTTACGCCCGTTGTCCTTTTAAAAGTCTTGGCTGTTAACTACAAATTGAACTTTTCGCTTCCGGCTTCCTGGTAGTTTTAAGCTCGTGTTTTTCCCCGCATTGTTTTTGAATTACTACTTTTAAAGCTAATGATTGTACTGGATGTTGGGTCAGAGTTGGGAGATTCCTTGATTGATTTTATCTCCAACCGCTTGTAAACCACCAAAGGATCACAATTTTTGTAAATAGCTTCTAGTATTCTTTAACCCTCCAAGCGGTGTCGATGAGATCTCGACCATCGAAATCTGACGAATTTTGCTAATGACGAGAAACCTCGTCATTAGCATAACCTCAGCTTGCTCATCACCTAATGAAGCTCATAGCTTGACCTCATCAACTAATGGCGAATTTTCTCGTCGTTAGTTGATGAGGTCAAGATGTTGTCTGTCTTTTATGATGAGGTTCAGATCTGGTCAGTTTTCTTAGACGAGATATCTCGTGTCCATCAAGATTTGATCAGTTTTGCTAATGATGAGATACCTCATCGAGAATACTAACAGGAGGGTTAAGTAGTAACGATATTTTAGTACCCAAAATTATATTTAGTAGTATTATTTTTACAAAGTTATATAGTTATTAAACTGACTTGTTCCATTAAATTATATGTTCAAAGGTGTTTTAACTTCTAACGTTTAATGATTGATTTACTCGGAAAATAACACATATTTTCTGTTTAAATTTTAATCCTACCTTGAAGGACTTCTAACACAGATAATCACCTTACTTTCGTTTCTGTTGAAGTTTAACTTTTATGTGGCGGCATTCGTCCGATTCCTCCACCCTGTGTGCATTTCTCCCTTGTTTACAAATAAACTTGATGTCCGTCTTATGTTTGGCACAACATGTTCAAATGTTGTTCTTGCGCCATAAAGCCCAACCAACCTTAACTTTGAGACAGCAATTTGATCACCATTTTATACAAACCACGGTGCGTTATATACAGATTTTATTGTACCTGCTTACCTATCCAAGATCCTATCTGCCCTCCCCTTTAGTTGTGTAGGGTCTTCACGATCTCCAGGTACCCTAGTAATGTATTCTTTTCCCATGGAGTTTACTGCCTCTGGGGGTTTCGCGACCCCAGGATGCCCAAGCAAGCTTTCTCTACCTTCTCCTCTTCATCCTTTCTTTTCATAATTACTCGACATTGCTTGTCTTGTGTTTGGCGCAGCTTGGCCAAATGTGGCCCTTGCGCCATAAAACCTAAAACCAACCAACCTATCTGCCCGCTCCTATCCCACAGAAGCCACCAGCGACAACGTTTCTTAAACAACATTCACAATCAACGTCACGTTTCTGGCAAGTCCAACGACAATCTATTACTCTGCAAATGTTCCCGACTTTTCCCGAAAACTCTAATGAACGTTTGATTACCGAAAAGTATATCATCTCTTTACCCTTCGTTAAGCCATCTCTCGATAATGCACCGAAACAAAAAAGGAGAACCCGGGGAGGGGAAAAAAGAGAAAGAGACGGAGGAGCGAGAGCAACCGGAAAGGATTTGGCATCGTGTGTTTGTGGGTCGATAGCGGGCTAAAAATCCTCTCACAGGTGGGCCGTCATCGGCAGGGATGATGTATAGCAATCGCTTCGCCTCCCACCCCGGACGCCAACCTCCGAAATTAATCATTGGCCTGTTACGGAGTGATGTCTTCACCAGCAGCACGCCATGCATACGATGGATGGTCTCCGGCAAGCGATTATGCACCACAAATCGGCCGGCCCGCCCCCTCGCACTCCTTTTTGGAATTTGCTTCGTCTTGCCGGTGGAAGATCTTTATTTCGAGGGTGGTGCGCGTGCTCTTTTGTTTGGGTGGCTGTCGGGAGGTATTGATTCGCTTTGGTCACGCTTGTCTTAGTTTGTGGAGATGGTCGGGACACCTGTCGATCCATCTTAGTGGCTGTGGTCGTGAATGCTTCCAAGTTGTTTTGTGAGTTTGAGCGTAATCTGAAATTTGATTATGTTTGGTAATTGTTTCGGAGATCCAACTCATATCTGATTTGTTACCTGTTCCTTTGTTCCTCTCGGGCCGTCGTGGCTCACTATGTCCACTGCTCTAGCAACCTTCGAGTTCGCGGCGCAGGTTCGATTCTTGTCAGGTTCTGTTCCACCCTGGTATATTTCTCTCTTCTGTGTCAGTAAAACTTCCATTGTGTGTGTTTGTCTATTACTTGACGTTGTCTTGTGTTTGACGTAGCTTGGCCAAATATGGTCCTTGCGCCATAAAACTCAATACAACCAACCCTTGTTTCTCTTGTATGAATATGTCTCCTATGAACTACAAGCTTCGTTCAAGTGTTCCGTTTAATTAAATTGGAAATCGTAAATCTTGATTATAGAAATGGAAAATGCATATTCGGTTTATTTGTAATCTCAAATGAGACAGCTGTATATGAAAGATGTTGAAATATTTTCTGATGAAGAAATTGGTCTAAAAACACTTTGGGTGGTATTTCTTGCCTATATAATATTTCGTTCGAAATCAAATCTAGCTTAATCGCTGTAAACACAGAAATGTTGCTCTGAAAGTAATATATACGTTTAATGGTTTAAAAAGATAAAAGAAACATTACAAACTATTTCCGGGAGAACTTAGGATATAAAGTACTAAAAATTTCTTCAGATTTCTGCTGCTTAGATTTTTTTGAACTAGAAACAACTCACTAATTGAAGGGCTCCTGGCAACATAGTGATAAACCATTTTCAGGCTAGCAATTTTCAAGTTTTAAAAAAAATCTCAAATTATAATGGTTTATCTACTATTCGAAAGGTCATGCTCTCTAAAAGTTTAATACACACTCTTTCGAACAATCAGAAATTATTTTGATCTTCTTGAATATGTGTGTGTTCTTCATTACGAAATTTTCATTCTATGGATTATCACTTAGTTGCCAGTAGCCCTTCAATTCGATAACACTTAAAATTTGCCAGGACGAACAAAAATGTATTAAACGTCTGTGCTTAAACATTGAGCTTATGTTAGATAATTGTAAAGCATTGCAGTTATAAATTACGTGTAGCTTATGATTTTTATAATTTCAATTTGAGTTTCATTTAAACAACAGGAAATTTGCTACGCTTCATATCTGAGCTCTCCAAAGGAAAAAATCTAACTCAAAAGAAATACAATCTAAGACAAAACCGAATTCACTTTTATCCATGAAAATTAATTTTCCTCACCTTTTGCATGATATGTAATTTAATTGTGAAGATGATATCGTTCAATTTTCCCCTAGTCATCGCAAACCGAATTGTTCATGTCCATCCCTTTGTGACCCATCATTGCCTAAATTCTTGGGCTTGATCTTTTACTCACTTTGTTTTAAATTTTTTATGCTGACAGATTTTACTATTTTATCTTAAGCTTGGTACAACCTTTTTGGACCTTGCGCCCTAACCCTCCTGGTGGTCCTAAACACGAGTCATCTCGACATTTGGAAAACCGATCACGTCTATATGCTACTTATTGTTTTACTTGTTGTTACTTACTACTTGTTGTTTACTGTTTTATCATTCGCTGCTCTTTTCTGGACCTTGCGCCCTGACTCTCCTGGTGGTGCTAATGACGAGATATAGTGTAACTAGAAAAAAGCTGTATAAAAAAATCAGTAATATCTCGATGACAAGATATCTCGTCGTTAGCAAAATTGTCTGATCTTGATCAACGAGATATCTCGTCGGATCCTTTTGGAGGGCTAAAACCCCTATCATCAAAAAAACAACTCATCATTGCTCTTCCTCAAGTACGATTTCACATAAAGAGCAATGTGAAATGAACCACTCTATCCATGTAGTGATCGCCATCGAGTTTAATCTATTTCTTCCACAAATGTCGTCTCCCGACTCTTTCCCATTCATTACTCAGCAGTACAACTCTTGATCTCTCTTAAAAACCGATTTATCCCGACAAAAAGGGCGCTTTTGACATCTCGCGATGATTTTAAAAGAGTGGGCGCTTGCCGGACGATTTATGTCGTCCGGGAGGTCAGGGTGGAGAGGTAATGAACCCTGACCCCGCCCTTGATGGATCGAGTGTCACCCTTTCTAACGAACGACTCGGGACCTTCTCGTTAACCGTCTTGGCCCGCGGATTCCGACGGAGATTAGATCCGGCAGTGTCGGATGTCGACGTGGCGTGGAAAGGACTTTTTCTGTTTCAGGGAGATTTTGAGGCAGACGTGCTTAAGTATGATGTATGGCTTGTGTCATCCGCGGCGCTCGCTCCTGTGCTTGTGGGGGCTGTCGCACGGACTGTTGGGATCACCTGTTGCAGATCTGGGAAACGGCAGGATGAAAAAGTCCTGTGGTTGTCAAAAAATGACGTTGCCGGTATGACTACAACGAAAACTGTTGCTCAGAAACGAGTTGCAATGCGCTTGTGAAACCAATAGACTACACAGAGGGTGATTGATGGACAAGAGGTTGTTGGATGGAAAAAGTTCTTAGTGTCACCACTGCAATGGAGATCTTACGATATTGAATATTTTAACTGCCTGTCATAGTCTAAGGTGGGGCCTCGGTTGGAAGAAAAACGGATTAGCAACCGGTGGGTTGCGAGTTCGAATCCAACCAAAGACCGTCGGGTACAAAGGGGACTGGGTTAAATCTGTCGTGGCCTCAAATGTCCACGTTGGCGTGGTGTTGTCTTCGGATGTTTCCCTTCGTGTTTGATCCCGGACCGTCACCAATAGCCGGTTGTGTTGCTCCAGTGCGACGTTGATTAACGATCTACATCTTCGGTGACTTCATCTATTTCAGTTAACATGAGCCTTCTCTTTTTAAACATTACTCTTCTGGTTTTTAGGAGTGTTAATTTCATTTGAAAGAAATGCATTCAAAAGTATTAGATTTTATGAAAAGCATCCAGTATTGAGACACAATTTTATTTCACTTATTACCACTTACGCATTAGTCTCGTATCGGAAAAGAGTCAAGCATCAATGAAAGAATGTACATTATCGCACAAGTTAACGAAATATTTTATAGAAAATTTATTTATAGATCGTATTTTAAAGGCATACTCATCTTTTTATTTTTATAAACCTGGTTTGGAGAAGATAATAAGTTTCTGAAATCAATTCTTAATTTATAAACTACTTTCTGGAAAATATTAAGAAAAGCACATTTTAATGACTCCATCCATAAAATATTAAGAGCAAAAATTAATTTCCAATTGCCCTAACTACCATTCTCTCGGTCACAGTTACCAGATTCCTACTCTTCTAAAGCGTTTTTTTAATTGTGCAAAAAAAATATTTTTTATTTATTTGTATGACATTTGTCACAGGATAGTTCGCAAGTTAACTTTTATGGCTCAAGAAAGATAATGATCCTCTGTTTTAAGGTCTTCATCTCAAGACACTGCTTGTGGAAAAAATGGAAAGTTAAGAAGGAAAAAAACAACCACCGCAGGGTTAAAAAAATCAGCGAAAAAAATCCCCATACAAATATGATTCTGGAAGAATAAGCAAGTTATTACTTTTCAAAGCATTT